>CP022033.1:1200000-1878275 GCA_002952155.1 Alternaria solani | reverse complement strand
AACCCTAACCCTAACCCTAACCCTAACCCTAACCCTAACCCTAACCCTAACCCTAACCCTAACCCTAACCCTAACCCTAACCCTAACCCTAACCCTAACCCTAACCCTAAGATAATAGGTTAGCTAATAAGAGGAGGGGTAGGGGGAATATAGTAAGGGTAATAGTTACCTTATTATAATACTACCCTATTAGGGTTAGATATTATTAATCTTAGTAGTAATTTATTATCTAAATAATCTTTAGTATATAGTAAAGTATACTAACGTAAAGAAGTATAAAAGACGCGTATAAAGGTAGTATATTACGTAATATATATAACGTAAGAGGAACTATAGAGGAATAAACTAAATAATTATTATTTAGTTCCTAGCGTAGTACTTAGTTCTTAGAAAGTAGTACTTAGTTCTTAGAAGGTAGCGCTTAGTTCTTAGAGAGGTAGCGCTTAGTTCTTAGAGAGGTAGCGCTTAGTTCTTAGAGAGGTAGCGCTTAGTTCTTAGAGAGGCAGCGCTTAGTTCTTAGAGAGGTAGCGCTTAGTTCTTAGAGAGGCAGCGCTTAGTTCTTAGAGAGGTAGCGCTTAGTTCTTAGAGAGGCAGCGCTTAGTTCTTAGAGAGGTAGCGCTTAGTTCTTAGAGAGGCAGCGCTTAGTTCTTAGAGAGGTAGTGCTTAGTTCTTAGAGAGGCAGCGCTTAGTTCTTAGAACAGGAAATCTACTCCTAAAAAAGAATTTTAGTTCTTAGGCTAAAGTAATTTAGTTCCTAAAGGAATTTCTTACGTATAGGCTACATTAAAATCAGTTCCTAAAGAGAACTATGTATCCTAATATATATAGGTATTACGCTTACCCTTATCTCCTTCTAAGTGTAGGTTGTAATAAGTATCTAATAATAATATATCATACTTATCCTACTATAATAATAGTAAGATAAAACTTTTATCTTATTATTCTCTTATTATATAAAGTAAATACTATTAGTTATAACTTCCTCTTATATAAGACGTTTAATTATAGTTAGAGATATATAGAATTATACTAATCTAGTATCTACCTCTTATAAACTACTATATTATTTAATATCACTACTACTACGTCTTATTTATACCTATCCTTCCCTTCGATAGCCGAAGCGCCCAAACTGCATCGACTACAATGATAGTGAAGAACGAGAAAACCAGACTTCCACCAAACACCAGACTGTGATATGTCCATGCATCTCCCACATTCAGATCAACCACTTGACATGCGATCGCCCATGGCAAGACGTATAGTATATTCGATGCAAGAGATTGGTAGAGATACCAGGTCGGGCGCGTCGATACCAGAACCGCAGCTAGCTGTGTCGATACACCGTACATGATGTAACACCAGTCGATGGTGCGCCACATGCGAGCGGTTATACGGGCGACCTCTTCAGAACCCGAGAGGTATCGTGCAAAAGGCTCGGCACCAGCAAAGGACATGATGAGACAGAGTGGGATCTCAACCATCAATACGATGACGAAGGAGTAGAGAGCCCAGCAGGTCACGTCCCATAGTTGCCGGCGTGTAACCTGTGACTTTGCGGACCGTGAGACAGCCATGATAGTTGCACGCAAAGCTCCCCATGAGTGGCCAACAAAGGTCAGGGTTGTGGCTTCGAGTGCCATTACTGGTACCATAATCAGACCCCACCGAATGGTCGAAAAGACGCCCCAAGCAGTTGCGTAATCGCTGCCCAAACCGACAATACCATGTACCAGCCAGAGGTACAGCGCATTACGGATGGCGGATTCAGTGAAGAAGATTACTCCTGGCCTTGCGAGTGTGACCAATGCTGGTAACGACGGGATCGTTTTGCGGCTGGATGTATCGTGATGAAGTGGAGATTTGGAGCTCACAGTCGTCGTGTAGACAAAGTACACCAGTCCCGCAAACGCAGAAGTGAGGTTGCAAGCCAGTGAGATGCCAGCCTGCATATTTACCGTAGGTGTGATGCTTCCGACGTGGAACTTGGAGATGATGACCAAGTCGAGAATGATGTTGACTGCGAACTTGACCGAACTTATAATGAGTGGAACATCGGGCTTGTCGAGCGCGCGGGTTGAAGCGCTGACCGCATACTCGACTGCCGAGCTGAATGCAGAGAACGCAGAGATGCGAACGTATGTAACACTTACATCTCTCACTTGGACAGGGACGAAACCTTTTGCGAATGTAGAAGCGCCTGCGACGAAGCCAATGCTCATTATAAGACCGAGAAGTGACTGGAAGAGGACGAGGGTATGGGTGAGCTGCAGTCGCTCACGGAAGCCACGACTGGCCTTGTCGCCGATGACGAGATACGAAGCGCGCGGTAACCCTTCGTTCAAGACTTCTGCTACTACGCCGATGTACGTATACGTGTCGGTTGTGACAACCATTGAAGAGTCGATATTGGCAACCCATAGCTTCGACAAGGTGCCGTAGAGGGCTGGCAAGATGAAAGTGCAGGTGTTGAACAGAAGCGCTCCGATGTACCTGTATACAGTTAGTGCATGTCAGGGAGAAACTGAACTGTTTGTCCCTACGTATCGCGATGCCATGAAGGCTTCAGATCAATGACGGCCTGCTTCCTCCACGATAAGCGCTCGTGACCTTGCGCACCATCAAGCGCTTCATCGCGCTCATCTACCGCGGAAACTTCAGGAGAGTGGGTCACGCCCATGTTATCGTCCTTGGAGGGAACTATCTGATACTGGTGTCGGAAACGTGATTGTGGTGTGAATGGCAAAGAAGAGGTGGAAGCAGTCATGTCGTTCTATCGTCGCGTGGGGCGAAGGTCAAATCAAGCAAACGCGATAGCAGATCGCTAAGCTGTATGCACATGCACGACCCCGCACATTGTGAGTGGAGGTCAAGGAAGCGGTGCCGTGCTACCACCAGGCTAACAATCGTCAGGTCAGAAGCAGAAGCCCGGACCTTTCTCGACGGTGCCGTTTGCGCCGGACCCTGACCTTGTCGACCGACCTGCGATCGCCGCCTGGGTGCGCGAGTGGGCCTCGGCGGCGTAGGGTATGTCGACGTCCCTGTACCGACTCGACGCACGCTGCAGCCCTGCTGACAAACGGCAGCAAGTCGCAGCTCGCCCTCCAGTACGCCCACAGCATCCGCGATGCGGCGCCGCACACGTTTGTCTTCTGGGTGCACGCCAGCACCCCGGCCCGGTTCGAGGAAGCCTACAAAGACATCGCCAGTCGGCTGGACCTTCCGGGGAGCGACGATCCGAAGGTGAACGTGTTGCGGCTGGTGCACGACTGGCTGCGCGACGAAGCAAACGGACAATGGGTGATGGTTGTCGACAATGTGGACGATGTAGAGACCTTCTTCCCGTCGCGGAAGCGCCAGCGCCAGCACCAGGGAGACCAGGCAGGCGCCAGCGCGCAGATAGCGCTGGCCACGTACCTTCCGCAGAGCCGCAACGGGGCGATACTAGTCACGTCACAGAGTCAAGACGCAGCGACCAGGCTAGTGGGAGGCTACAACAGGACTAAGCGAGTGCTTGCCATGGACGAGGGCGAAGGCCTGCAGCTGCTTCGCAACAAGCTGCACGACCCACCAGTCGAAGAGAGCGCCGTAGACCTGCTGCGCGCCCTCGATTACATACCTCTCGCCGTCGTCCAGGCGGCCGCATACATCAACCGACGCGTGCGCATGACAGTCGCTGGTTATCTAGCCGACTTTCGGAAGGACAGCAAAAAGCGCGAGACCCTGCTCAACTGGGACGCGGGCGAGCTGCGCCGCGACGAGAGCGCGTCCAACTCGGTGGTGACAACGTGGCAGATGTCGTTTGAGCAGATCCAGCGGGAGCGGCGGTCCGCAGCCGAGCTGCTGTCGCTGATGAGCTTCTTCAATCCGCAGGGCATACCTGAGTCGGTGTTGCGGAAACACACCAGAACAATTGCAAGTGAGACGGAGTTGGGAGATGATGAAGACGCAGACAGCGCGTTCGACAAGGACCTGGACACTCTACAGGCGTACTCCTTAGTGTCGATGACGGCAGGTAGTGAAGCATTCGAGATGCATGCTCTGGTGCAGTTTTGTACGCGAGTCTGGCTATCGTCGTGTAGCCATGCAGAGCAGTGGGAGCAGCGATTTGTGGTGCTGATGGCGCAAGAGCTTCCTAACGGGGAGCATAAGAATTGGGCAAAGTGCCAGCAGCTGCTTCCGCACGTCGAGCCGCTCTTTAGCACTCGGCCGGCCAGCGAAGAAGCGTTGGAGGCATGGGCGCACGTGCTTACCAACGCGGCATGGTATCTGTACAGGACTGGAAGCTATAGTGCAGCGCAACAGGTAGTAGCAAAGGCAGTTGCCGCCAGCGAGGAAGGACTAGGGCTGAAACACCGACGGACACTCCACAGCGTATCAGTCTTGGCGGTAGTGCTGCACAATCAGGGCAAGTACGGGGAGGCAGAGACGCTTCACCGGCGCTTGCTAGAAGAGTGGAGGAAGAAGCTCGGCGAGGACCACCCTAACATGCTGGCGAGCGTAAGTAACCTAGTACTTATCCACCTAGACCAGGGCAAGTACGGAGAGGCAGAGATGCTCAACCGGCGGGCACTAGAAGGGTGGACGAAGAAGCTCGGCGAGGACCACCCCAACACGCTGACGAGCGTAGGTAACCTAACACTAGCTCTCCGGCATCTGGGCAAATACGAAGAGGCAGAGACACTTAACAGGCGGGCGATGGAAGGGCTAGAGATGAAGCTGGGCCAGGATCACCCTGACACGCTGATACATGTCTACAACCTTGCTTCTCTCTTGTACACGCTACGCCGGTATTCAGAAGCGGCCGGGTTTTTTCAGCGAGCATGCGATGGATTCACCAAAAAGCTTGGTTCTCAGCATCCTTCAACTATTAAGTGTCTTAATCTCTTTGCGGATATGCGGCAAGAGGCGATGCAGGCTAGACTAGCGGAAGATCGGGGTCTATCTCCAGGCGGCTCCGAGCGTATTGTTACTACTGGAACTCGTGAAAAGGATGTGTGACTAGACGATACGCGACCTCTAGTTAAGATGATGTATGGCCTAGTGTTCAAGGCACAGATTGTACCCGTGTATATTGGTGAGAGATCTCCCGATCGTCTCCCCGCACGGATGATCTCCGGTGATATGATCTTTATCGGTACTGGATCTGTCCTCGCTTACGCCTTCAACTCGGCCTTCTAGCACGTTCCTTATGGCTGGAGTTACATGGTGAGCTTCAGTGCGTGGCTATCTATCCTTCTCGGGCTCTTTCTCTTTATGTGCTTAGAAAGTCTTCGTTAATTAATGTATTACAATAATTAGGGGTAATACGTTGTAGTTATTTGTTGACGCGCATAGGATGCGCATAGCTGCGGGGCCATTTTACGCCCCGCGGGACGCCTGATCAGCATCGACATTCTCTGCCCACGGACGCATGCTCCTCCGAGTTGCGATTGTACCAATGCAGCCATGCCCCTGACAGCAAGGCATCGACGCGGGAGGCACAACAGCTGCTGGACGTGCAAGCTACGCCGCAAGAAATGCGACGAATCGCAACCAACATGCGGAGACTGCGATAGTCTAGAGATTGCCTGCGTCTATGGACCGAGGCCGCATTGGATGGATACTGACGAGCAACAACGACAGAAAGCCAGCTTACTCAAAGATGAAATCAAACACAAAGCGGCATTGAGGAGAGAGAAATCCAACGCGGCCACCAACCGCACTGTGAAAGAGGAAGCCGTCCATCAATTCAATATCATACCAGACATCGTGGTGTCCAAGGATCCTTCGTCAATCGACTTTGTGGATTCTGTTGTACCAAACGAGCAGACGTCGGCCTCAACAAGCATCTCGACACCTGTTATTCCCGTGCCGTTCCCCTTTTCTCTGCTTCCCATCGATATACAACAATACCACTACTCTGAATCCGTGCAGAAGGATTCACCCATTGAAGCAGACTTCATCAACAAGTACATCGACTTTGTCTTTCCCGCACTGTTCCCCTTCTACCGACCTTCCCTTTTTGACACGGGCCGGAGCTGGCTTCTGCAACTGTTGAGCAAAAGCCGCATCGCACATCATGCCGCCCTCAGCATATCGTGTTACTTCTTCACTATGGCACTCGTCGATTTGGAGGGCACTTCTGGCGATCATGCCGAATGCCGTATGTTGCGTTGGGATGAAGTCGAGCAACATGCTGGGAATTGTTTCGATAGCCTGAGGAAGGATATACTGGCCCTCGATCTTCACACGCGAGAAATAGAACAATTGGCAAAGGTTGAGGCCATGGAAAACATTGTTCACATCCTCATTTTCGAGATGGCATTGAGCAAAGCCTCTCCTTCGAGTTCTCATCTTTCTCCTGCGTACGCTTTGCTCAGACAGATCATGACCTGTGATCTCTCCTCTGGGGAAAACTACATGCATCCAGAACTTGCGACAGTCCTCCTGCAAATTGAGCCTCCACTTTGGACTAATCCCGCCGACGGCACCCACATTTGGTCGCCCGCCCAAGCTGGTTTCAGATTCTGTGCAGCGCTACTGATCTTCGTCGATATCATCGCAAGTACAGCTCTCCAAGAACCACCGAAGCTTCTTCCTCATCACGCCGTACTCCTCGCTGCAAAAGACGATGGCATCAGTCTCCCAAGTGATGCCGAGATTCACCTCTCTGCCGTTATCGGATGTCGCAATAGTGTCATGCGGTCCATCGCCGAGATATCGATGCTCAACGTATGGAAGAATGAACACATCGCTACGAACAGCCTGGATGCCATGAAACTCGCTGATCGCGCGTCGCAAATCGCTCACTCGCTCAGAAGCGATATATTTGGGATTGAGAACGAGAAGATTGTAAGGTCTGCGCCTGACCGTTACACCCGGGGGCCGCTTGATCTAGCTCTCAATCCCTCCGCTACTTCTACCTCGACGCTGATATGGACCCATGCAGCACAATTGTACCTTGCAGTTACCGTATCCGGGTGGCAGTTGTCTAGTCCGAACATCAGGACCATCGTTGGCCATATCATCGTTCTTCTCGAAGAGGTCCCGCCTTACCAGCTTCGCGCTCTCGTTTGGCCGATTTGCGTCGCTGGATGTATGACGCTAGAAGAAGAAGAGCTCTTTTTCTCAAGACTTTTCGCAGGTCTAGGCAAGGTTCATACAGCTGGAACATTGGAGGACGCACATCAGATCATGGTGAAGGTTTGGCAAAGAAGAGGAACGCCAGAGACGATCAACTGGAATCTTGCATCTTGTTTCAGCATTCTGGGGTCATCGATCCTCTTAGTGTAGCTACACCATAGTTCTACATTAGAACGGTAGATTCAATCTCGTACATTACAGTACGCTGCGCTCGTTCTCGCAACATAGGAGACAAACAACTCATTTCCCTTTCCAAGACCCAACAACGTCCTTCACACTCTTGGGCTTGATCTCGGGGAACTTCTCGTTCAGACTTCCCTCGTGCGGAACAAACATGATTCCATTCACAGCCCACAACCCGAACTTGGACAAGAGGCCCACAAGTAGCGGCTTGGGGAAGTATGGGTACAAATGTGGGTGTGAAGGCATTTCGGTGATTTCGCCGCGTGCAAGCTTTTCGACTGGGTCGAAAGTGACGGTGAACTTGGAACCTGTCGTTCATCAATACGTGGTTTGTGAGTTGAGAAGGAGGCGAATAGCATACCGCGGGCTTCTTCAGCCGACTGCAAGAGGCGAGACAAAGAAGTGTTCTCGCTGTAGCAATGCAGCGCTTCTTCCCAATGTTTCAAACCCATGGCTGCGACTACGAATCTTCCCAGATCATGCGTGTACGTGAAGCTCACGAGTTCATCGCCCGTGTTACCAGGCAGCGCCGCAGTCTTGTGAGCCATGTCCACGAACACAACGAGAGGTGTAAGGTACGTGGGTATGTGCGGCATACCGTAGTAGTCTAGAAAGAGGCCGACATGAAACTGCGTCCATTCCAGTCCGGTCTTGCGAAGAGCAGCAATACTTGGCTCTCGCAGGCCGTTGAGTTCGAGCCGGAAGGATCTGGCAAATCGTCGTCAGGATAGAAGCCCACAATGCAAGGAAGGTTAATGAAGGTAAAAAGGTGACACGTACGGTTCCTCGGGTGTAGCATTGCCCCAGTTACTTGCCACGAAGCGCTTGGTGCAGGAGGACTTGTCCGCAGCTGCGATGAAGTTTCTCTCTGCCTGTGCAGCTTCTGGATCGTACATGACAATGGTTGAGATGACCGTATGAATGTTGTTTTCCTCAAGCGTGTTGGTGAGCGCTTCGACGTTTGTGTAATCGACCGCGATGACTTGGGCATCGCTCTTGCCTTCGGGGACCTGCATTTTCATAAGTACCTCTCTTCCAATTGGTTATACGCAATCATGATCACGAACCTTGCGAGAGATTACAATGACCTCATGAGTGCTTTCTGCTAGGAAAGCATCGACGATTGTTTTGCCGACCGAGCCTGTCCCTCCGATAACTGCTACGGTGACCATTGTGTATTATCGTTCTTGAGACGTTGGACAGTATGGCTGTCTTTGATAGAGTGTGGATGGTTGATGCGACAAAGCTTAAGAGAGATGATGCGATGATGACAGATGCTAATCTGGCTGCTGTCTGGTTTCGAGTGGTGCTGATGTCGAGAGTAACAAAAGTGCGAAACCCGCCTCTTCTTATACATGCTCGCTCTGACAGACTCCGACGCAACATAATCACCGTCGGACGAAAGAGCAGCTGCATTTCCTAGTATCTTTGAGGCCTGAACTGCATGAGTACCTTGTCAAAGAGATCGTTTTGAGTTGCGCGCGCGGTCAGAGTTGGTGGCGGCAACGCTAGGCTCAATTGGAACACCCGCGCGGGCTCTGGATGTAGCATCGCGCAAAGCTGCACCTTATCTTGCACGATCCATCGTTATTAGTAAAGGTTCACGGAGTTATCGGGCACGGAAGATTCAGAGGTCTATCGGAAAGCATTGATCCTTGGTGCATGATAGTTTTGGTTTTTAATTTTCCCCGAAGCACGATGGTCATGGCGAAACATTAGGCCTCCGCCCGGAGACTCGAAAGCGACTTTACACACTTGTAGCTATTCTTGCCCTCCCGGGAATCGTTGCAAATAAAGCGATTTCATAGCATCGTGCGGCATGCTAAAGTTCTTGTGAAGAGATCAAAGAAACGTACTCAGTGTCTCAATACGACAGAGGAAGGAAATATCGATATGTATCTATTATAGGCCCTTTGTATCTATACATATCATATCCGAGATATCCGTATCCTTACCGTGTCGCTGCGAGCTCCGATATTGGCACCTGTGGCGGCTGTTGTTCCTGTGGCCAAGTCGTAGCATCGTTGTATGGCTTATTGTGCCCATCACCCGGGTGATGCGCAATCGAGACACCAATTGGCTTTTCGTACTGCTGCGCTTCGTGTTGATAGCTTCCTGCAGCCTCTGAGGTCCTCGCATTGCGACGCTTGCGATAGAGTAGATATGCTCCCACCACGACAAGCAATGCGCCTACACCAAGGCCGGCACCGATACCAGCCTTCGCACCAGTCGACAAACCGCTGCTACTTTCCGCATCTATGGACGCACCTGGGCTTATGACCGGGGCTGTGGGAGTGGTTATTGGTAGTGTTGAGGATGTCGTGCTAACAGAGCTTAGGATCGATGTGGTGATTGGAGTCGGCGGTGCGGAGGGCGTTGTCTGAGTGTCCCATGGTACGGTCGACGATAAGGCCAAGATGGATGCGCTTTGAGAAGCAGCAGAGGTTACACCTATGGTGGCACCCCCAATAAATCCGCCGCCTTCTTTTGAGAGCGACAGTTCGCAACCAGCGGGGAGTGTCCAGTCATCAAATCTCCTAGAAAGATAAACCGGCGACCACGGCTCTGTCCCATTCTGTTCAATCGCGATGTTGAAGCCTTCGCCCTGTCAGCGGGGTACGATGGTGAGATAGACTGAAGTGAAACCCACTCTCTGACTGCCCAGCAATATCGCCGGCCTCATAGCAGTCTACCACCAACATATCAGCAAAGTCCGACCACCAGGACACCTCCACTACATCGTCGACGTTGAGGACAACATGATGCTCCTCGCGTGGATAGTTGAAAGCGCCAGACATGTCCAAAAAGGTGGCGCCGCTGCGTGGTCGGGATAGAGCAGCTGTGAACAAAGCCGGATGTCGAACGAAACGAACAGGGGATTGTAAGTTGCAACTGCTGCAGCGATAGCTTTGTAGAAGCTCCAGATACGCCTATCTCAGCCTCGCATATCCCCGACCGCAGTATCAAGAAGTCTTTCGTAGTCTAGATCAAAAGGGCACCAACCACGAGGCTGGGTGGCTTGAGGCTGAGACAGTGTAGCGAGATCGCCACTAGATCAGCGCACTGTCCGCAGTGCAATGGGAGTAGCAGTCCACAAGAACAAATCGGGACGACCCCAAGTCGAAGCTACAAGAATCTCGCATGCCGCGCTCTGCAGGCTGCCCTGTAGTCAATGTGCGTAGTGTCGTTCCCTAGGCTCCTCCTCTTGTATTCGCTATCTACACCCACTTAATAACAGACGTGATCTTTCCCTCATTGCTAGTGTCTTTTATACTTTATGGAGAACGATAACCATATCTTTGCCAAGGCCTTCCTATCCGTTTGAATGGAGTTGAAAGAAGGCTGCGCATCTCGACTAGAGGGGGAGTTGTGTTGTTGGCATTGCGTGGAAAGAGGCCGCGACCTGCGCAATGTGATACCGCGGGCCTGTGGGGGATGCGACGAGAAGTTGGCGCAATATCTCACTTCTGGAACCTGGCAGACGCCATTTATCCAGATCTCATGGCTTTTCTAGAGTGCAAGCTGAAGCCAGGTTGGCGCAAGCGCGTGATCGTCCGTTCTCGAAGAGAGCGCGATCTTCCGCGAGGCTGAGCCGGGACCGAAAACGCGGGTGCCGATTACCCCGCGTGGGCTGCGCCACATACTTGGCGCCGTCGCCGATTACCTAGCCGTGTTAGTTTGTTGTTGAGAAACACGGCGATTCACATCAGCCTCAGCCAACGCACACTAACCATCGTGCTCTTGACCGGATCCGCAAGCTCGTCGTTCATGCACCCATAGACGGAACCTTCGCCCACGACTCGACATGTGTCTCGCGACGCCTTCCCCAAGACAGGCGGGATGTTGCAACCGAACAAAATAGCAATGGCGTCGCCTGGTCTTACGCGACACGGTGCCATGCCCACGAGTGTGTAAAGTCGCAATGCCCACACAGCCTTATCCGGTAACCATCAGCCGCCGGAAATTTTCCGCACCGTATCGGGGGAGCGCGAGAGAAACGTGTGGGGCTTGTCATTGGTCTGGCGCATGGGGTGGGATGGCGGTCGATGCAATGTTGGGGGTGGCGATGCAAACTCTGTGGGTATCTGCGTTACGAGGTCTTCCAGCGATGTCGCGCCGAACAAAAGCTTCTCCTTATGCTCTGAATATGAAGAGAAGGTCCAGTCGACTGGATTATCGTCAATGTGCGCATGGCAAAGAAAAGGAAGTCGGTGATATAGTGCACTGGTGCTTGGAAGCAGAGTCACTTGTCCTGGTGGTCGATGACCAGAGCGCGTGCTACAGACTCGAGCGAATCCATGGGCGGCATGGCAGTTCGCGGTATGGTACGTTGCCTGTGTCGACTGCACCAGCTGACGGTCAGCCTTGCTGCAGACGAAGCTCTGGCATCGTAACTGCTGTCCATCAAGTCCACCAAGGCCGTGTATTAGCGTCTAAGACGACGAGGTTACAATACAGGTCCTTCAGATCATCGAAAACAGAGACGCCTGATCCCCTCCTCGGACATGTCCCAGGTGCTTCGTACAAGTATTGTCAATACATGGACCGCAGCGGCCTGAAGATCCCGATGCATTCGAAGGCATTTTGGCTGGCTTTGAGCGGCAAAGGTGAAGCGAATTCAATAGTAGTCCTCTAATCTGGCGCAGAATGGATACTGCGTCTTTGGTACTCGGATCGCCAACTGCGGCGTCGCGGCAGGACAGACACGTGAAGCAAATGATGTCTAGCGACTCATCAGCTAACCAGGAAGAGCGAACAAGTTTCGCAAAGTGATCTATGAGGTTAGTAGTATATTCAGCGGGTCCTGTAAGCTGTCGATCTTGTTAAGTAATCAAACCAAGAACCGAGTACACGCAATCTCTGTTGTCGGGTGCAGAGTGGTTGCCAAGATACACCCTTATAGCGATCAAGTTAATGCTGCAGCGATCGTGACAGCAGAGAAGGGGCATCGCATCGACATACTGCTTTTCTTGTAAGTGCAGGTCTATAAGCTCTTTAACGCAGCAGACATAACCCAGAAGTTAGAACAGTCACCGACGAGCTTCCAGGTAAGTGTGTCGCTAACTGATAGCCGATAAAGTTCGCAACAGTCAGCATCGACGTGCGACTAAGCCGACCACAACGTCTCCACAGCGAATCGGTGCTCAGACAATCGGCATTATCGGATCGATGCCACACGTAAGACAGCAGTACCCACACGGCTGTATCCGCCTCCCCTGTTTCGGATGGAGAAGGTCTGGCATTCTTTTATTTGTGAATTCTCCCATCGTGAGAGAACCTCTTCGTTGAGATTATTGATTATTGTGGAAGTGAAGAAGGACCGGACTCGCGACTACAGGGCCTGAGAACATTTCTACAAAACTTCTTATGCTCAGTAGAAGCGACGGGCTGCGAGAGTAAAGCATCAACCCTTCTAGCCATGCTGTAACGAAACTCCGCTACCAATGCGTTCAACGGCAGGTCATACCAAAAAACATGGCCGTGTAGGAACCCGGTGGAAACAACAATAGACGCCGGAATGAGAACAACGATCCGCGTTCAAATTCCCAGGGTAAGAAGGGCAAGGGCTTGCGCACAAGGCTAGCTGCAAAGGGAGACTATCAGTCTGCGGTTACGACACCGGAGGCAAAACCCATATGCATTTCTGAATGAACATAGTTCAGCAACAGGAGTATCATAACCCGATTTGGACCGTAGGCATTCTCAGATGTTGGTCTTGAAAGATAGCGTGCCTCTGGAGACAACTGGGCAGTTTCCCCCGCATTGTGTGCCTCGTCATCCTACCCAAACTAGAGGAGGCGCAGTCACAACGACTACAAGATCAACGAATGCGTACATAATGTAGAAGCAATGAGCTCGCAGCCGCCGTGAATGAGCCCGTGGATCTGGCTAATCCATCTGTGGTCTGGCAGCCCCACACATCGTCCATGCTAATCCTTGCACGGTCAACGTCTTGAGTGTCGATCAGCGTCACACAGACCTCACAGCATAAGCACGAACAGGAGATATACAATACATGAATATTTACTACGACAAGAGGCTAGACGGATATGAGTAACTTGTAGAAGCGGATATCGAGGTTCGACGCCATCTACTCCCCAGAATGCTGACCACACGTCGACCCAAGCTAGATCTATCAGAGATAGAATTTCCCCTATGCAGCCGCCGGACAACCCCCGCCATTGACATTCCCAAACAAAGCAATGGAGCTGATATCGACCACCTCGTCCGCGAAATTGAACATAGTGAGCTCAATGTTCGTGACATTGATGGACGCAGGTACATTGACAGGCCCAATTACAACTGTAGCCCCCGGACGAGACTCAGGGGTCGCAGGTGCATCTGCTGCTTCGTTGCAATCCCCACTGTCGTTTACGTCGCCGAAGATGCTGACTGAGGAGATGTCGAAGACTTCGTCCTGGAAGTTGAAGAGCGTGAGTTGGAGGTTGGTAACCTGAATTTGTGGGAGAGTGATGGGGCCAAAGAGCGTGTTTGCACCCATTTGACGCGATTCGATGGTCTTGGTCGATAGAGAAGGAAGGGCGCTGGCCATGCCAACGAAGAGGAGGGAGCGAGAGAGCATGGTTGACTTGGGGGTCGAAGTAAACGAGTGAAGATAGGGTAGATAGTGGTGCAGCAGGTGTGTTGAGACGGGAGTGAGTCTGTACGAGATGAAGCTGGAATCTTGATGCAAACATCTGCAGGTCTCTTTGAAGGGTTTTATATACATTTGAAACCAGTACAGCGATCGTTCCTACACCATCTGAACAAGACGAGACTGCTTCTACGTAACGAAAGCTGCGTCCTACTTGGCGTAATCCCTTGGTTGTATTGAACCCAAGAGTAACACTCTACGTACACTCTTCTTGGTCACCCTGAGGGCTTCACCAAATAGGACCGGCGCCTAAGATAGGAACGCTTCCGTCTACTCGACTCTTCACCTAACGATACTAGTTAGTTGCTCTCGCATTGGCAGCGCGGCAAGAGGCCGAGTAACTATAATTTGGCCGATCGAAGATTACCTCTGGCGTAGCCTACACCTCTTGCGGCTTAAACCACCAACCTCTAGTGCATGTCTATCACGACAAATGCTTGCCAAATCGAGATACTCGTCTACCTCGGCCTGGCAGAATGGCACTGATAGCAGCACAGTTCTCGATCAACTCGGGATCTACGAACTTCTTATGCATCGCGTGATGACCCCAATGAACACGATCTGCAAATTGGAGAGGCAGTGCGTGAAGTCGATGGCGTCTGTGCGGTCACTGCCATCGTCTGATCCTTCGCTTGGCCAAATGATAGTTCTCTTCGTTCTCTTGTATATGTTAGCCAAGATGCGCACCTGTGTCTCGCGTTTGCGTCTTTGGCAGAGGTTGATGTAGAATGAATTAATCCACCACTAGCCGGTGGTCTTGAAACCGCCATGGCGAGTGATTATCCGTAGAAATGGCACAAGACCGTCTAGTACGGGCATGCCCTTAAAACGGAACAGTCCAACTCCTTTCAGCTGGCCGTTGAGGTAGCGTGTCCGACTTTACCCTTTGAGGGTGTGCGGGGTAATACTCTAGTCTTGATGTCGATCTCGGGTCTAGCTGGCTGTGTAGTAGTGAGGTACACCAGCCATCGGGAACTACCGTGGCTTGCCAACGAAAGGCCATTTTTTGACTTGGAGAAGTGGACGACGCGTATAGATGTTTTATTAATAGGCTCTGCAAAGGCTAAAGCGCTGAGAGGCAGTGGTGTGCCAAGTTCCATAGAGGATCACGATGCAGGTAGGTGGTGTTCGGTGGCACAATGTCACCGAACCTCGGAAGCGGACAAATCGATCGTCAATCGCCCCCCACACGGCGGTCGCGCAATGCAGTTGTGCTCACATAGTCATGGCCGACCGGGTTCCGTGTTTTTTTGTAGGGATTTTCCGTCCCTTCTCCCAGATGTCAGTGTTGCGACGACGAGACCACGCTTGATCTTTTGGGGGCGTGGTCCGAAAACGTTTTCCCTTCTTTCAACCACACGACGCGAGGGTACGGGGTTACGTAGAATGCTCAGCATTTATTCCCCCTCGGCTCTTTCCGTTGGACCGATGTTCAACCACGTTTCGTTACCATGAACTGCGTCGTTATCATGCCTCGTCATATGTCTTGAGCTAGCACATGCTGACGACTGCGATACTACAAGGAGGGACGTAGAGCACAAGAGCGACGCTATCACCGGCCTCGGCCTCTTCCCCGGCCTCTTCCTCTACCGCCTCCCCTTCCTCTTCCTCCGCCCTTCCCTCTCGGCGCCGACCTCTCATAGATTTTAACCTCGTCAAACGGACTATCCGCAACCCTCAGGTAGCTCGGCATACCGTTATCCACTACGGCGAGCACCACATTCCGGCACCCGTGCTTTAGCCTCTGGTTCGGATGACCATCTTCCTTGGGCCTGTCCTCCGGCACCTGCGCCATCAGGTCGTTCAGTTGTGCACCCGTCGGTATGGGCGTTGTACGCGCGTCAACGACGCATATCCGGAAGTCTGGCGGTCCGCGAGCGGACTTCTTGAAGCGCGCTGTGGTGCGGTAGACGTCGAAGTGGACGCGATACGGGTTGTCTGAGGACGGCGGGAGGACGAAGGTAGGAGGGGAGGAGCGATCGTGTGTCGGGATGAGTTTGAGGAGTCGGTAGATGTCGTTGTAGTTGCGATACAAGCCGGGTTTGATGAGCGGGCCAAAGGCGAGGGCCTCGGGTGAGATGGAGTGTTCGGGCTGGCTTAGGCGCCGCCATATCTCGGTGAAGAAGCGCGTGAAGATGCCGGGGCCTGACGATGTTTGTGCTGCCGCTGGGGAAGGCGCTTGTACAATCTCTCCTCTGTCGTCATCCCATGTGCCTGTCCTGAAGATGACATATCCTGACCTCTTCAGTCCGGCATAGACGTTGTACATTTCCAATGTCAGCTTCCCGCCCACACCACTCTCGAAGCCAATGAGAGCGGCATAAGCCGACTGGAGACTCATCGGCGCGCCATCTTCCGTCCTGTATACCGTCTTGTCACCCACCTCGCGCTTCACCGGCCACCGCACATCCAACGTCCCTCGTTCGAGCAGGAACAAGGCCTCCTCCGGCAACAGCCATTCTCTTCCTCCCTTGTTCGTTCCTATCGTCTGAAAGTGTTGCGAGCGGACTTTATCTACGCATGCCATGTTGCGCTCGGGGTCGTACATGGCTAGGATATGGCCCTTTTGTGTGTGCGTGCGCTGCCACGAGAGTACGCCGTGCATGGCCCGGCGCGAGGCCTCGAGCGTGTCGAGCTGGAGGTTCGTTTCATGGCTCTCAAAGTCCTTTTCGCCGCGCTTCGGAAGCGTGGGGTGTGCCGTGTCTTGCGCGCTGTGGGGGTTGTGTCAGCCACGTGAAGCAGGGTGAGTGAGTGCCCATGGGAAGGCGTACGTGAGTTTGTCGAGCTTGAGGAAGTCTTGCGCTTCCTCCGTGGGATCGTAGTCGGCGGGGTCGGGTACGCGCAAATGCGGGGTATCCTCGTCTGCGTCGGCCATTGTTACGAGGGGGAGGCCGCGGCAAGTGTCATGGGCTGAGGGCTGGAGGTGTGGTGGGGAAGATTTGGAGATTCAGTAAAGTTGCGACAGGGATGCGTGACTCCCGCGGCGGCCTTTTGCGCTAGCGCCGGCAGGGATCTCGCTTACGGCCACTCTATCGGTACGACGGCGATGCCAGCCTCTATCATCATTCACAATACTGAATGCGAGCCATTGCACGAACAGAAACCAAGTCTCGTGCGCCGTCTCGGCACGTACGACGCGAGGGCCACATGCAGCGCCTGTCACGAGAGGGCAGATTCGTTCAAAGTGCAGAGGGGTGCATCCATCAAGGAATCAGCTTCAGCAATGTGCCTCAAGACCAGTGCGTAACGTGCCCAATATCTGATGCCAACACAGCTTGAGAGGCAGGCATCAAAGGACCACTGGCCAGCCGCTGTCTTTTGCTCTGACAGCCCCACGCTCATTCATGACGACGGACAATGGACGCCTCTGCAGCTGCACGTCGCAATTATTGATGCTTTTACATTGGCAATATCTCAACACACACCTTGCCCACGCGATTTGATTCCTGCAATCTCTCCTCAAATCGAATCCATATTGCTGAAGTTTCGACGCGATTTGTACAGCTTTTGGGTATGGTGGGAACATGTGCATTATTCGCACAGACACACTAGTTGGTCTTTTCAGTCTTGTCAGTCTTGTGTGTCGCTTAGCAGCTTCATTTCTACAATGCAGAATTTTCGGCAACGTGGCTCATTGGTTGGACCAGCTTGTTGCTAACCTTTCTTAGAATGTATGTATGACTACGAGACAGGGTGGAGAGACAAAGGGTACTGAAAAACATAATGAAAAACGACACGTAGTTGCAACCACAGATTACAGGGTCCGGTTCTCCACGTAGAACTGCGGTTCAGCTCCCCTCCTAAAACTGCTCCGATGTGCAAGTAGATGTCGTACTTATCAAGCTGGACGGCAGGAAAAAAGAAATAATTTAGTGAGCTGTCCCCCTCATGTCGTACAGCTATCCACGCTTATTGGTCAGGGAATATTCTTGTGAACAACTCAGCGCTGCATTCGCAGGCTCGAACATGTTCTCCATCCGACAGAGCGCGCTGATTATCCGGGCTGAAAAGCAGAATGCGGAGACTTACATGCTACAGGATTGAACATAAATACGACCTCTGAGCTATGCTTCTAGAGTTCGCATCATCGACAATCTGCTTGTTCCTTTCCGTGTGCCCACCTTCTCAAATCAATCTATACACTTGAGCTATCAAGACCTACTTCACCATGCCCGTTCTCCCAGAAGGCCCTATTTGGTTCCAGCACAGCTCACTCAAGCGCGAGCACTACGACCCCGCGAATGATAAGATATTCTACAAGTACTTGCTTCTGGAAGTCGTAGTCAACAAACCCACAGTATTCAAGAAAGGAATCATGGGAGACCAGTACCATAGCCGAACGATTCAGCACACAATTGGGTATGAGGATAACACACGTCAGTTCCAAGGACCTCCAAAGCATGTTTTCACTTCTGACAGCGCATCCAATAGTCCCTGCTCTTCCCAAAGACCAGACTAACTACCGTAAATGGAAGTACATGTCTGTCATGTACGGACCAGAGGCAAAGTGTATCACCGAATGGACCAGGCTCAAAAGCTCTGTGGGCACTCAAGACATTGTAGACCGACATGACAACACAGCGCCGAAGATCTACCTCGTGCCTGTAAGGATGCCAACAGCCATTGAGCAATTCCTATGGCTAGATCTTACGTATCCCGTCCGTGCAATCTATCTGCCTCGCCAGCACAAGGTCGATAACGGCGCCTACAGCGACTGGTGTATGTTTCAACACCTTTCGTTCCGCCACCGGAAGCTCGACTTCAACGCCTATATCCGTTCAGGCGAGAAAACGGTTACGGAGGAAGATCGCGCCAACTTCTCTATCTCTGTCGATGGGGTGGGGTACAAGTCCGGGGATCAGTACCTCCTAGATGTTATCGAGAGGTTGGGAACTGAGTCTCAGAACAAGGAATCTGCTTCTGAATCCTTGTCTAAGCTCAAGGAGTTGAAGGAGAAGCAAAGCTCAAGCCTTCGCTCCGCACTCGAAGCGCGATTAGGAGAGATGTGCGACAAAGACAAGTATGAAAAGAACGAAGCAACCAAGAGGTGGGCGAAAGACTTTGCAAGCATCGACGAACGCTACCAGCATATGATTGAGGACTCCAAGCAAGGCTTCAAAGATATGAAGAAGACAATGACGAAGTCGGCAGGTATTCTGCATCTGCCACCTGGCAAGTACGATAACCTTGAGGATCTCGGCAAAAAATCCATTGAAATACTTGAGAATGCACGAAACCGACATTTGTCGATTCCACACGGCGATGCCCTCGAGCCTGACGAGGAGAAGAAGCTACAAGAGAAGATGTCGCTGTACCGGAAGACAGTTGAGAATGCCCGGTACATTGACAAGAACATGGACGACGCAATGCGTAAGCGCCTCAAGATGAATACTTACACCCGCAAGCCCATCACCTTCGAGCGCAATGATGAGTATGGTTGGAACTTCCGTCCGGGCTGGATTGCGCGCTTCGACATATCCCTGATATACAACTCCACCATGTTGCCACGCGGATGGCTTTCCGATGATTACCATTCCGCATACTGCGGTGTTTCCATTTTTTCCACCGACTCCATCAACATTCCGTCAGACTGGTCGTACGGGGAGAGAGAGATGTTCTCCAACGCATACTGCTGCGACCTTGTTGAGATATTGAAGAAGGAGTGGGGTGTACGACTAAAGTATGACGATTTACCAGTGGAGCCGGACTTTGTGTGGGGGCTCATCAATTCAATCACACAGATCGGATTGGGACTCGTGCCTGGTTGGGGACCATTATTGGTGTATGGCGATACACTTCTGTACAACTTGATCTTCACCGATACTTTTTCCAAGGTCTCGCACGGGGATAGAGATACCGTTACATCTCTCAGCTTACAGAGTGTGGCGTTGTTAACGGGGGTTGGACCGAGCGTGAGAAAATTGCTCAAGGGGGGTCAGGACGGGTCAGCGCAGGCCTTGATGCAATTAACAATGGCCAGACATTAGCAAGATAATTAGCTTTGACGTGTTCTATTATTAGAATGCGCACAAAATGCAGCAACTTACCTTCATATCACATCTAGCGGTGGATAGTTTTTAGCTTTGCCATCCTCCGCCTCGCGATTTGAGGAACATCTAACTGCGCCGCAACAACGCGTCCTGCACACATGTGCAGATCATACGACAAAGAGGGGCATACGTGGTCGTGCGACGTACGCTCCAGTACATTCCACAGCGTTGCGGGGCCATATCCCACAGTTTGCAGCAAACTTTCATCTGGCTAAAGTCCTCCCCAGGCGTGATGCTGCAGGCTGTTCGCTGTCCGAAAAGTCCAACTGCCCTAACCACTAAAGCACATCCTCTACACTGTACCACACTAACCCCATCACAACCGACAGGAGTATGTTCGCGACATGTCCAACCAGAATCGAGGCCCTCGCAATACCTCATGCATGTTCCCGGCGCTACACCACCGTGTCGCAGACGCCGTCGCTGAACATATACCATTACTCCACTTCAACGGCACAAACACGAGTCACAGTGTCACCCATTCTTATCCCACATCCGTCATGGGCGAGTTCCGATGCCATAATGGTGCTTGTGCGACACACGGATGGACAAGTGGAAAGGTGACGATACTGATCCGGCAGTACCCTAATGACCACTACAATGCGGAAGTATTCTTGCAGCGCTGCAAGATATGCCAGTGGTTAGGAAGCTTGAACTTGAACGAACAAACATATGTTGATCGCGTTTCGTACAGACTGCTGTTTTGGAAGGGGGTGCAGCAGGAGAGACCGAGCTACGTAAAGAAGGAAACGCCGCCACATCGAGCAGACTTGTGCGAGGGGTGCAAGTGGGGGGTTTGCAAGGAGTCGAGTAGGTAGAGGTTGTGTCTTCGCGCGCACTGTACTTGCATGAAGCATTCTAGCTTCCAAACAGGGATAGAACTGGTGTCATGCCTGCAGGCCGACAGCGCCAATCAAGTTAACGCAATAGTAAAGAACCAGTTCAAGCATATGTAAGAGTGGGGAAATGCATTGATTGACGTTCTAGGAACCTCCTACAGGTCACCTTCCGTGTCTACAGAAATGCAGTCTCTGTCCGTATCCTTGCAGCGCCTAGATGGCAGTAGCAGCAGTCGCCTCAGCAGCCTTAGCCTTTGGCTTCGGCGCCTGCGCATCAAGTGGGACATTCAAGCCGAGACGCTCACGGGTCGTGTACGAAGCGATACCACCGTTCGTATCGGCTTCCGTAACAAGCTCCTTGCGACGCGTGTCGACGAGCAGACGGATGAGATCGGGACGCATGTAGTGGCCCGAGAAGTCAGCCAGCGCCTTGGTCAAGTGGCATTCGTTGAGATCAATCTAGGGTATGTTAGCACAGCGATTAGAGTGTCGATTGTGGTAAGTGATGAGAACTTACATCAACGAACAGAAGCCCATCAAAGTCCTTGTCCGGCTTGCACACAAGCGTACCATCTGGCTTGTAAATCCTAGCATGACCGTTATAGGTACTAGGATCCGTCTCCGGCTCCACCCCCTCGGGCGTCGTCTTCTTCAATCCCTCCACACTCAGCCTCTGGAACGGCGCCAACGTCCACGTCCCCGTCTCAATCGCATACGCGGGCGTCACCAAATCCGACGCCGGATCCGCCACATTGGTCGCAGGGTCAGGATACTTGAGCGTCTCCTTGCCAGGATACACGGGCCACGCCGCGATATGGATCTGTTCGCCTTCCGATACGTTGAGTGCTTTCAGGAACGGGTTCATGTTCTCCCAGCAGTTGAGCTGGCCGAGACGGCCGAGCTCGGTTTGCGTAACGGACTTGAAGGTGTCGCCTGCGCCGTCGCCGTAGACGAGCTTTTCGACGTGGGTGGGCTTGATTTTGCGGCGGTGGTTGATGACTTCGCCGGTAGGATCGATTAGCGCCTGTGCGAGGTACAGTGTTGCGTGGTCGATTTCAGAGAAGCCGAGGGAGACGTAGCTACATGCGATATCAGATACTTAATTCTTCTGTCGTCGGGAGTGAGAGAAAACCTACATCTGGTTGTCTCGTGCAGCACGGCGGATGCGTCGAAACTCCTCTGAATCCATGGGCAGCGAGTTCTCGCGGTAGGACTTGAGCATCGGGAGGGACTGCTGGTAGTTGACCTTCCACATCCAGTAGGGATAGCCTGGGATCCAGACTTCAGGAAAGGCGATGAGCTTGCAGCCTGCAGCGCCGGCCTCGTTGATGAAGTTGATGGTCTTTTGGACGCCGGCTTCGAGGTCGAACCAACATGGCTCAGAGGTGACCTGGTACTTGGTCAGCTAAAATTCGGTAACTGAGATGATGACGGGGACTAACGCAGGCAGCTTTGTACTTGGTAAGAGGCATGATGAAAGATGCTTTGTATCAAAAGGTTGTGTGTCTTGTAGTGAAGTTGCAAATCAAATATGTGCTGATTGATGTCTAAAGCCGAGGGTCTTCACGACGTCTTATATACCAAGACCTCAATGTACCAACCCCTCTCTTATGGTCACACAACATCCGCCCTGCACCCAGCGACGCTTCTCGATGCTCCATCGTTTGTCATTTGCAGCGCCAGCAGCATCTTCCCTGCTGCCGGGTAATTGACGTGCCTCGCAGAGCATGGTGTGATTTTGCCGCCTTTGAAAACGAATCAAGAGCCACTGGAACGAATGAAGCAACTACAGCGACCGGACCGTGTAGCAAAACAGTGGACTGACATTGAACATCGACGTCGATGTCTCGTTGCTAGCGTTGATATTGCAGATGCCGGAGATGCCGCGACCCAGTGTTTGCGGCATTGTCGCGGCGCCGGTCGGCATGTCGCCGCGTCGCGTCCTGCATCACCCGAACCATCACCGTGGCTGATGTAATGCGTGTTTGATACTGACAGAAAGACCGATAAGACAGCGATCTAGTCGCGACGTGATGTGTGTCTCTGGTCGTGACCCGGGAGAAGTTCGGGCACGAACAGTCCATAACATCGCAAATGACTGAGAATCGAGTAGACAAAAAGAAGACTACATGTTGAATGCTTCCTGATTCAGTGCCCGACACCAGGTCTATGCCTTGATGTTCGCTGGCTGCTTGAAGTATTTGCTAGGAACAAACGGCATCTTGGTCACAACAGCCTTCCTCTTCTTCCCCCGCACAACGACCTGAACTTCAGTGCCCGCTTTATGCATACCATCTTTGACATATCCCATGGAGATGTTCTTCTTCAGCATGGGCGATGGGCATCCAGAAGTAATAGTGCCAATCTTCTCACCCGCCTCGTCAACAATCTCAGCACCCTCTCTAGCAGGCGATCCCTCCACGACAAGCCCAACGCGACGTCGTGATACACCGCCGCCTTCAGACTTCTTCTTCAGCTGCTGCAGAATGACCGAGTCGCCGTGGAACCCGCCTTTGGCACGGCGGTCCTTGCCGATGATCCAGGATAGTCCAGCCTCGACCGGCGTGGTCGTGTCGTCAAGATCGTGGCCGTACAAGCACATGCCCGCCTCTAGTCTCAGCGTGTCACGCGCACCCAAACCTGCGAAACGCAGCTCGTCCTTGGCAGAGTCGAGCAGGAACTGGGTCACGGCTTCGGTGGCATAGGCAGGGATGCTGATCTCGAAACCGTCTTCGCCGGTGTATCCACCCCGGCTGATGAGTACTTGGGCATCTGTGCCTTTGATAATGGCGTCGGCGCACTGGCCAAAGTACAGTGACTGGAGATGCTGCTTGGACTTGTCGTCTAGAACGCGCGAGAGTATCTCAGCGGATAATGGGCCCTGCAGGGCGACAAGACCTTGCCCATCGAGGATGTTCCACTCTACTGGTTGATCGGGGTGTGCATTCTTCCAGGCTTCTAGTTGCGTCTTGAAGTAGGCAGTGTCCTTTTCCCTGCAGCCGGCATTCGTGACGACGTAGAAGCGGTCGGGCAGGCGCGTGATGACTGTGTCGTCGACAATTCCGCCCGTTGAGTGCAGCAGGGTCGACAGGGTAGATTGACGTTCGGGTAGTGAAGAGAGCGACGAGGGCGTGATGGTCTCGAGGAAGGCCTCGGCGCCAGGCCCAGAAAAGTGGTGCTGGACCCTGGATGGATGGATTAGCGCAGGAACGTGATTGGGTGACGGTAAGAGCAATGGTGAACAAGTAGGAAGTTGCACAACGTACATGTGTCCCACGTCGAACAGGCTCGCCTTTTCGCGAGTCCAGTTGTGCGAGTCGATGATGCTCAAGTCGCTGTACTGCACGGGCATGGCATATCCGCCAAACGGCACAAACTTGGCCCCATACTTGCTGTGAAGGTCGTATAGGCCCGTCTTTGCCGGCTGCTCGCTCGCAGCTTCAGACGATGCATACCGGACGTGTTGCTGCCATGTGCGTGTGAGATTGCGGGGACGTGGGGCTGGGGCTGCGCGCCATCTTGTCGAGTAAGTCGCGACCCGTGTGCATTCTGGCCTCCAAATCAGCGGCGCAATGCCATTGGCAGCCGGGCGCAATGCGGCGACAGCTTTCTTCGAGGCCATTTTGCGGTGGTGACGAGGAAACGGTCAAGTTGGGTGGTTTTGCTGACTGACGGGTACTCACGGCCTTCTATATAAGACACCAATGACGGCAGGGCAGCTCTGCGACGGGCACCCTAGGCCGCGACCGGGCCCAAGCTCCCCCGACTGGATTCCATCCACCAAAACGGCCATCGTTCCCATCGCCGCCTATACCGCGCCCCGACCGCCCCAGAGAGACCGCCGCAACCATGTCCAAGGGCTCCAAGTACCTGCTGGTGTCGCTGCCCACGTCCATTTCGCCGTCCAACCACGCCGACGACGCCCTGACAGCGCTGCGCTCCACCGTCACCAATGACGTGGGCACCACCTCGCCCTTTGCGATACCCAACTTCAAGATTGGCACCCTCGACGCCCTCGTGCAGCAGGCCGACGAGCTCGCCAAGCTCAACAATGCGTGCGAGGCGGTCGTGGCCAAGGTGGGCGACAGCCTGCGCCAGATACTCGACGGCGACGAGGCCAAGATCCGGCAGCAAAAGACCATCAACGACAGTATGTGCTCTCGGGCAGAACGCCATTGGCGAACGGCAGCTCACGTGATGTAGAGCCTGTGGATCAGTACCTGCGCAGCTTCCAGTGGAACAAGGTCAAGTACCGCGCCGACAAGCCCATTGCCGATCTCATAGACGCGTTGCAAAAGGTGCGTCTGCATGCAAGGAACCCCTGTGGCCTGGGTATGGCTGACGAATTGGACAGGAGATACAAGGCGTCGACAACGACGTCAAGTCCAAGATGAGCCAGTACAACCAGACAAAGTCGGCGCTCCAGGCCGCCGAGCGCAAACGCACCGGAAACCTCGCGACCAAGTCGCTCGTCAACGTTGTGAACCCAAAAGCCATTGTCCGCGACTCCGAGTACCTCGACACGCACCTCATCGCCGTCCCCAACAACAACGTCAAGGACTTTTACAAAGACTACGAGGAGCTCTCGCCCATGGTGGTGCCCCGCTCCGCCAACGAGCTCGCCAAAGATGCAGAGTTTACCTTGTTCGCCGTCACGACGTTCAAGAAGCATTCGACCGAGTTTGTGCACAAGTGCAGGGAGAAGCGGTGGACGCCCAGAGAGTACCAGTACAAGGAAGGCAACAAGGAGGAAGAGGCCAAGGAGGTGGAGCAATTAGCCAAGGACGAGAAGAAGCTGTGGGGCGAGGCGTTACGGCTCGGCAGGACGGGGTACAGCGAGAGCGCTATGATCTGGATCCATGTCCTCGCGCTCAGAGTGTTTGTCGAGACGGTGCTGCGATACGGCTTGCCGCTTGACTTTGTCGCAGGAATCGTTCAGGTGAGTTTACACAAGTTCGACGAGCTCAGCGTGGGAGATTCTATCGCACATTTACTAACGCGGAACCTAGACCGATGCGAAGCAAGCGAAAAAGGCAAAGTCGAATCTCGACAGCGCGTACTCATACCTCGGTGGCAACGCCTTTGGCCGCGATAGCAAGGGACGGATTCAAAAGGACGACCAGGCGCTGTCGACCGACATGGCGCAAGCGGGTCAGATGGGCGACCAGGAGTACACGGCGTATGTGTACTATGAGTTTGAGGTGCTATAGTTCGTGGCAAAAGCTAGTGAGCGTTTGGTTGAGGATAGCATAATCTGATCATGGACTCGGTCCTATAGATGGCTTTCGATGAAAGCGGAATGACAAACAGACTACATCTCACGGCCACCCGGTCAAATGTCCGACAGTGATGTACACACTACGCCTCGCTGAATCCGACGAGCTCGTTACTCATCGCCCACAACTTGTCCTCGCTCTCAACATCATACGCCCACTTCTCATACCCCCGATCTAGAGCTTCATAACCCGCCTCCGGCACCGGCGGACAAACCTGACAATCATCTAAATAAACACCCCCCTTGCCCTCCCAGCACTTTCCTACCGCCGCCCACACCGTCGTCGCCGCTCCCTGCGCAGGACTCTTCATATACCTCTGCACAGCAGGAATCTCCTTCAACGCATCCAGCTCAGGCCGGTGGTCATTCAGACCCGTCCAAATACCGCCTGGATGCAGCGACAAGGCGTGAATCGGATGCTCCGGATCAGAGCCATAGTGTCTATCAATGTAATTCGCGAACCAGATATTTGCTGTTTTGGAGTGCGCGTATGCCCTCTCGGGATCATATGCACCGGGTTCTTGGAGCTGCATGTCTGACAGGTTAGGCGCGTAGTACCGGTGGCCCATGGAAGACACGGCGACGACGCGGGACGCGCATGTAGGCGTGCTGGAAGCGAGCAGAGCGGGTTTGAGTAACTGGAAGAGAAGGAAGTGGGCGAGGTGGTTTACGCTGAATTGCGACTCGAAGCCGTCAATGGTTTTGGATTGTGGCACGGCCATGATGCCGGCGTTGTTGATCAAGATGTGCAGGGTGCCACGGCTCGCTTTGAGAAACTCGGCGGCGAAGGTGCGAACTGAAGCTAGACTTTCGAGATCTAGGTGCAGCAAGTCAACTTTGCCTGGTGATAGGATCCCGGCAAGTGCTGCGCGGCCTTTTTCTAGGGAGCGCGCGGTGCAGAAGATACGGGCGCCTGTGGCAGCAAGCGCTCGTGCTGTTTCGATGCCGAGGCCAGAGGAGCAGCCTGTTATCAGAATAGTTTTGTTGGTTAGCTTGCCCTCGAGGTCGTTGTCTTTGATGATCTGGAGAGCTGTAGGACGGGCGTCGCCTTCGCCGTTGAGGTGCTCGTGGGCGGCGGCGTAGCAGGTGAAATCGGGGGTGTTGTACGAGGCCATGTTGAATGATGGGGATGATATTTTGAAAGATGACAGAATGGAGATGGAGGCTAGAGGTATGACAAGTGAGTGGTCCAGATGAATGTACTTTGGTGGCGATGCGCCGGTCAAAGCATGTGTGTATCTGACCCTTTATACACGACACGATATCTACGAAGCATGTCAGTTCAGAGCGCAGTCGTCTACAAGCCGGTTGTTTGTGCCTTAAGGCCGCTCTTCACTCCGTCACTCCGTCACGCTGTCTATTATTGGAGTTTCCTGCGCGAGGCTGAATCACCGCGATGCACGGACAAGCCACGGGCATGCATGCAGTGAGACGCTGTAACGAGTGGGTGTGGTGTTGCGGAGATAGCGTGGCAGGTCCGAACGGCTCCAACGGCGCTAGGACCAGGGCGGTGGCAGAATCTTAGCGCGCCCTGCAAAAAGTCACCCACACCCAATCGCACGCCCGACCAACACCCACGAAAGCGTACAAACACCCACGATGCCGTCTACACACAATGCCGAGAAGCCCTGGGACACGGACGATATTGACAAGTGGAAGGCACGTTTGCGCTGGATTTGCGCGCCTTTGAGAGCTCACGGCTAACATTCGCGCAGATTGAGCCCTTCAAGCCCGAGGACAATACCGCAGGCGCCTTCACCGACGAGTCGCGTTTCAGCACGCTCTTCCCAAAGTATCGCGAACAGTACCTGAAGGGGTCATGGAAGTTTATCACGCAGGCGCTGCAGAAACACGGCGTTGGGTGCGAGCTCAACTTGGTCGAGGGTTCCATGACGGTCTGGACGACACAAAAGACATACGACCCGGCGGCGATATTGAATGCGCGCGACCTGATCAAGCTGCTTGCGCGAAGCGTGCCGGCGCCGCAAGCAGTCAAGATCCTCGAGGACGAGGTGGCCATGGACATTATCAAGATACGGAATCTGGTCGGCAACAAGGATCGCTTTGTTAAGCGGCGGCAGCGCATCCTCGGGCCAAACGGATCGACGCTAAAGGCACTCGAGCTGCTCACTGAGACCTATCTGCTGGTACAAGGAAACACCGTCGCCGCCATGGGTCCCTACAAAGGCCTCAAGCAGGTCCGGCGCATCGTCGAGGACACGATGCACAACATCCACCCCATCTACGCCATCAAGGAGCTCATGATCAAGAAGGAGCTGGCCAAGGTAAGCCGTGGCAGCGCGACCTGCACATGCGACGCACACTAACTTTGCACCACACAGGACCCGGAGCTAGTCAACGAGAGCTGGGACCGCTTCCTCCCCAACTTCAAAAAGCGCTCCCTCAGCAAGCGCCGCGTACCCCACAAGGTCACCGACAAGAGCAAGAAGACGTACACGCCCTTCCCACCCCCGCAGGAGAAGAGCAAGGTCGATCTGCAGATCGAGAGCGGAGAGTACTTTTTGGGCAAGCACGCAAAAGAGCGCAAGGCGCAGGAAGAGCGCGAAGACAAGATGAAGGACAAGATGGATGCGAAGCGGAGAGAGAGGATGATGGACTATGTCGCGCCGGAAGAGGATGGCGACAAGAAGCAGAAGAAGGAGAAGAAGCGGAAACGGGAAGAGGGCGAGGGCAAGGAGAAGAAGAAGAAGAAGCGCAGCTCCGAGGGCGAAGCCAATGGCGATGCTTGAGCTGTGTTCTGCCAGGCAAGATTGACGTTGCAGCGACATGCTGTTGGTCGTGGAGTATAGGCGTATTCTTCTGATTGTCTCAGGAACACCATAAAAGCATTAACAGGTGTTTAGGTTAGCTTGATAAGTTCAAATACCCAATTCTGTATTACCACCATCACCTGTCGCTTCCTTTGGGAGTTCGCCAGCCTCAAGGCGGTTGGCTGGCGCTCTATGCTTGGCGACAGGCGCCCAAACGCCTTGTGTCTCACATGCGAATCTGACATATCAACCGCAGTGCAACGTCCAAAACTCATCACCATGTTCTTGCGACTTTGCATCGACAACCAGGCCAAACTTCCCGCTGCTTTGCTCGGATTTCCAACATAATGCGCAAACCGTTAGCTTTCCTAGCACATGTCGCTTCGGTTGGCTCAGTACCATGGACGCGTCAAGACCGATCATGTTGGCAAGAAAGTCCTCTTTATGCTCTAAACTTCCAAACCTCACTGGACGCATCGCAAACCCACGCATCTTGCGCAGAATCATTTTCTTCTTTGGAGGAAGTTCATACGAAACCACATAACGTGTACGAACCATGGACCCACATCCCGGTTTGCACACCACATCTCCCCGGCATCAACGACATCCTGTGTGTCTACACACACGATACTTTTGCACAAGGGCGAGGGATTTCCATCGTGACGACACCGAGTCTCGCCCGGCAATTCACTGTGTTACCTGCCTTCCTGAACGATTCTATTCATGCAGCGCGGAACATCAATACACCAACCGACGTATATCGCGCATCTAAAATACCAGGAAAAGGCATCGGCATGCTAGCCACGCGCCCCCTTGCCTTTGGCGACACCGTAACCAGCCACACACCAGCTCTCATCGCGTACCTGGAAACCGAGTTATCAACGCTCGATCGCGAAACACTCTGGCGCACCGCCATCTCGCAACTCCCACCACCCCTCCAAGAAAACTTCCTTTCCCTAGCGACCGTGTACGGAGACGAACGGGTCAGAGTCCAAGACATCGTCAAAGCGAATACCTTCCAGATCCTGCTCGGCGGCGCAAATCATCTCGCCGTCTGGCCTGAGACGTCGCGTTTGAACCACGCGTGTGCGCCGAACGCGCAGTATGTTGTTGATACGGACACGTTGACGCACACGGTGCGTGTTACACGAGCAATTGGTGAAGACGAGGAGATTACGATTAGTTATACGAGTCCGATGGAGGAAACGGATGTACGACGGGAGTATCTGTCGCAAGGGTTTCATTTTACGTGTACGTGTAAGAGGTGTATGGATCCTGGGTCTGATAGTACGCTTGCACAGATTAAGAGCTTGGAAAAGAAGCTGAACGACTGGTCGTCTGGGGTTTTTTCTTCTCCTTCTGATTCTGTCGCTAGCGCGGAGGAATTGCTTGGTCTTTACCGGAAAGAGGGGTTGGAGGGCTTCATGGATATGCCGTATGGGTATGCGGCGTTGGCGTATAGTGCCGTTGGTGATGGGGAGAGGGCGTTGAGGTACGCGGAGAAGGCGCAAGAGGCTATTGAAATGAAGGATGGGGTTTGGACAGAGAATTGGAAGATGTGGGAGGGGTTTAGGAGGGATGTGGAGGGGCATTGGAGTTGGAGGCGGAGGGTCTGATGGGAGTAGTGGGCGTGGGTGCGCTGGCATAAGTGCGCTTCCTTATATCCATCTTGAACCGTAAACATCTAAGATCTTGCGAAAGGTTTAGTATCGATTGCAGCAGTATCGTGACAGCAGTATCAGGTGCAGCAGTATCAAGTGCAGCAGTATCAATTGCAGCAGTATCAATCACACACAGCCTAGAAAGTCGAAGATAAGAGGCTCTGGTGGTTGCGGTTAGTCACACTTATCTTTCAGCCTCGCCACATTGCGCCACATACAACGGGAGTAGCGAACCAAAAGCGTTTGGCGCCTGCAGCCGCGATGCCTGATGATTGTACGTCTGACATGCGTCCTGGCCTCATGCACTATGATCTTCGATCGCAGAAAGCTCGACTCTATCCGGCGTTTCCCCGCTCGTCCTTCGTTTGAGCGTCTTGCCCATAAACGCTTATCCTGCTGCCTAGTTGTCCACATCCAACACTCGTGGTATGTTGTAATCTTACGAGCGTTTCTTGGATGCCTTTTAGCTACTATAGGGCTTGCGTCTTTGATAAAGCTCTTTGTCCCGCGTTTTGTCTTTGTTAATCTTAGGTCAAACCAGCAACTAGCACGAGGCTGAAGCTAAAGCAGCGATCCGATTTACAAGACGGCAGGATGCAGCAAGAAACTTCAGAGGACTCTGATTCGGAAACATGGATATCGCATATCTGCGATGGTCTCCATTATGGGCGACGTGTGTTAGATCCTGTATCCAACGTCGATGGAATCGAGGATCTCAGACAACATATCCAAAAGTGCATGCGGGTCATCGCGATGGCTAACAAAAGATATCATCAGCTGGCTGGAAATGAGCTGTTCAACAACGAAAGTAAGCAGACCGCGGTAATGCTCGACAATGAGTACTGACAGTGTAATTCAAGTCCACGATAGTGTCAAGATCGAACTAGAAAAGCTCAATACGGACATTCTCCCGATACTGAACACAATATCGGAGTCGTCCCAACAAACACAAGGGTCAGAAAAATACGTGATCGACAAGGAACAGTACGAGTCAATTACTTCTGCGATATGAGAAGTAACAGCTAGCTGTCTCGATCGTCTCCATGGTATGTATCGCGTGGCTTGTGAGCGGATAACAACCTGGGAGACTCTGCCGCCAGCGACTGCGCCTCCCGCGCTACCGCCTCCCGACGGAGCTTGCATAAACACAGAACCCCAGCGCCCAAGAGTCATCACTTTTCCGAGCCTTTGGACGAAAGCCCAGAAGTTTGAGTACTCCCCCCTAGAACATGCGGACTCTATTCGACTCCTGAAGATTGTCTCCATATACACTCGGGTGCGCTGCGAGATGCAGAGCACACGCCTTGGCGACTTGCCGTCGTATAATGCCCTGAGCTATGCTTGGGGGGACAGCAAAGAAAAGGCAAGCATCTCGTGTAATGGACGCTTATTCCATGTGACACCCAATCTGAAAGAAGGGATGCGAAGGTTATTCAAATATACCCAGCGACATGGCGGCCGCCGCTCGTGGATAGGCTATGAACATACCGACGATCAATGGCGCTTCTGGATCGATCAAATCTGCATCGATCAAGGCAACACCAACGAAAAGAGTAGACAAGTACGCTTGATGCAAGCCATATATCAGCAGAGTGAATACACAATAGTATGGCTTCCTCTGGATCGAATACCTGCATTCTTGGTCGGTAGTTATATGAGGAGAGCACCAGCGGCAGCCAGCGTCACTGAACAAGGTAATGGAATACCGGAACCATCGTCAAGTACACAGCCAGGCAATACAACAAACGCAGACGCTTTGCTCTGGAAGTATGAAATGTATTTACATTATCACAGTATCCGATCGATAATCAGAAAGTTTCAAAGATTGGGCTGGTTTTCAAGGTGCTGGATCATACAAGAGGTTGCACTTTCTAGAAAGTCACCAGTCGTACTATGTGGCAGGGAGATGGGGATGATATGGTCAGATGTTGAGCACTTTATGCATGGATTGTCTCGGTTCGATCGGCATTACCACATGTCCCTGGTGTTCAACGAGCGATTCCAGTATACGCGAGATGACGAGCAAAATAACGGCAAGCGACAGAAAGAAAATTACGACAGCCTATGGTACGAATATTGGGAGCCAAGGACGCACACACAGTCTGTAATGAACATATCGGAAATCAGACAGTGGACTGGCCAACGGAAGAATTGTGCTTATCAAAATCTGGATCTGCAAAGCCTTCTTTTTCTTATCCTGTACTAGTCGCGCCTCTAACACTCACGACCGCATCTACAGTCTACTTGGCATAGCATGGGACACCACAGGCTATGCGAGAGCATGGCCGATAGAGTTTGTCCCAAATTACGAAACACCACTCCTAGACCTGTTTGTCGCAACCGCTCGCTACTGTATCAGAAGCACACAATCACTGTTCATACTTCAGTACTTCGATCATGGCCCCAGGCCTGGAGAGCCGACACTCCAATCACTTCCATCTTGTGTACCCCGTTGGCACACAAGCGTGCCCGAGTGCTTCATTATCGGTTCTCCCAAAACGGGCAGGCACTCTATGAATGCGTCCCTACTAGAGCGGAGATTCAATGCATCTAAAAGTCGTCCATCAGTCATGGAAGAAACTACGAAGTCTTCCACCCTCCGCCTACGTGGTATAAAAATCAGCTCAGCCTCTACATGCTTGTCACCGGTACGTGAAGAGGACCTGAGATGGAGAGACATACACACAAGAAATCGTGGTCCTTTAACGTTCGGTAGGCTAAGAGTGGATCTCGCTCGGATGTTAGGTGAATGCGGACAGCAAATCTCGTCTATGTCTACACACGAACTTCACATGACGTTTGAAATGACTACTAAAGCGTATTACTATCGTGGCAAGGGAAAGGTCTTTACGGCTTTGCAAGACTTCCTCCGCGGGACAATGATACTGCCAGTTTCAGATTTGCGGTTAGCGATGGGAATAGCCCTCAACACGTTGACCATGATGCCACTCTCGAGTCCGTCGTTTTGGGATCCTGAACCGGAAGACCTCGCCGCTGAACCAGGATATAGATATGCCGTACGCGCTCATCGCATCATGCTCAATCGACGGTTGTTCATCACAAGAAAAGGACAGCTTGGACTTGGACCAGCAAAGATGAATGAAGGCGATGTCATCGTAGTGCTGTTTGGGGGAGATCTTCCATTCGTACTGAGACCTATGCCAGATGAACAATGGCAATTCATTGGTCCATGCTACGTCTATGGGATTATGAACGGCGAGGCTGTTGAGAGGAAAAGAAAGAAGAAGGATCGGCGGAGATGGTTTGATTTAGTCTAGCACTGTACATTTTCCACGAGCGATCTCACTTCAATATAGCTAAAACGCGTATAAATACAGTAATGCTAAGACGAACAAATTATGTTTCCTTGTTACATGCTATGGCTTTACGTACTTTTGACTTTTCGAGGAATACGTCTTAAGCTATCGCGGTGGAGAAAGTATCCCCAAAGCGCAACCCAATGACCATGGCCATACTATAGGCCTTCGCCAGGAGACCCAAAATTAACTCTACGCACTCATGTCTATCGTTGGCATAAGGAAGAAGAAGAAGCGCGAGGCTGGAATCACGAAAGTATGCCTGATGTATTGAACACGTGCAGACGGACTTTCGACGATGAAGTACGTCAAGGTAAGTTGATCTTTGAACTGCGCGTAGCCATGTCTCACATCTTTCGCTGTGGTTCGGCCCAGATGACATCATGCCACGACACCACTAGCGCTAAACTAGCGGTACCGGTAGTGGGGCGTCAGTAACAACAGCCACTCTTGCGCAGTTGTTCTCCATAGGCGTCGCATACCTTGAATGCGGGGACGTGAACTTGCGTTGACATGTATTCAGCCTCGTGATGAGCGCCCTACTCATTAACGCACCGCATTCAGCCTTGGGCACATGCTCACTCACCTTGCTTACTAAGATGTCGCATGTCGCTTACCCCGCAAACTGGGCTTAACTGCCTGACGGAGTACAACACAACACGTTGCGCAACGACACTTCAACCAACGCCATTTGCGCACCCTCGTCGGCTTTGGCAAGTTCGCAATGTCGATACGACTGATCGACACCGAGACTCTGGAGTTGAGATCGTTTGTGGGATCTTCCGTTCCCAAGTATGCGATTCTGTCACACACGTGGGGCCCCGAGAGCGACGAGGTTACACTCCAGGACATGTTGGCTATAAACAGAGGGTCTGATAATTCAAAAAGAGGTCGCTCGGGGTATCGCAAGATTGTGGAGACTTGCCAGAAAGCGAAATCGGCTGGTTATGAGTACTGCTGGGTGGACACGTGTTGCATCGACAAGACCAGCAGCGCTGAGCTGAGCGAAGCGATCAACTCCATGTTCCGATGGTATCGCGATGCGGCCGTTTGCTATGTTCTCTTCTCTGACATCGAGATTGGAGATACACGGGATCTGGCGCGAATCAGGAAATGCAGATGGTTCAAGAGAGGCTGGTGTTTGCAGGAGCTTGTCGCTCCGCGGCACGTGAAGTTCTTCGACCGTTTGTGGAACTTTCTTGGTTCAAGAAAAGACTTGTCGTCTGAAATTTGGCAGATCACGTCTATCACAATCGGTGTTTTGCTTGGAAAGGTATCGATGGAAACGCTTCCGATCGCCCAAAGGCTGGCATGGGCAGCTAAGAGAGAGACAACGCGAACAGAGGACATTGCTTATTGTCTTCTGGGAATCTTCGATATTCACATGCCTATTCTGTATGGAGAGGGCACAAAGGCATTCATACGTCTACAAGAGGAGATCATAAAACAGTCAAACGATCGTTCCATATTCGCGTCACGGCAGCCCGGAGGAGATGATCGTTATTGCAATTTGCTAGCGCCCTCCCCGGACTATTTCGCTCATTGCGCGTACGTCTTCCACACAAGGAATGATCAGTATCATGGTAGTGCCTATGCTCTGACCAACAGAGGTTTGCAATTTTCTGAAGCTCGGCTGTACATCGATTACGTATCGGGCTTGTACTTCTTACCCCTATTCTGCATTTCGTCACAAGGAGCCGGCAACATGGTGGTTCTGCTTGTACAGCAGGTGGGGCCGAACCTCTTTGCGAGATGCAATCAGCTCTCTGGTGCTGAGATCCTACATGAAATCTCGTTCCGCAAGCATACAGTACCATGTATCGTCAAGAGGAGCATATACATCATCTCGCATGTCGCAGCTTCGATTCAAGCAGACTTGCTCCAAGTGGATGAGTATTCAATACGAGTCTCGTCAGATACGCTCGAGCTTGAAGGCCGGCACGCGCTACGGGTTGTAGATGGATCAGTGAATAACGAAAACTGGGACGTTGCCCGGATGCAATTCGTCACGAGAGGTATTTCGGTCTTCGAAGGCTATTGGAAGTTCAGCCCAGCCCAGGCATTGGACGGGAACGACAAGAATTTAGCTGCTAGTCTCACTGTCAACAATTGCTATCTGTGTTGTGGGTGGTCACGAATGAGATGGTACGGACAGATGCCAGAGCCATTGGTTTTCATATTGAGCCACACAGAATGGCTGGATTTCGAAGAGAGATATGGGAACTTTCCCGAGCAGCCGTCAAATATGCTGCCAATCCGGCACGGAAATTGCTCGACAAGTCGACTGGATATCGGTCGCAATCGTTTCACTCGCCTATACCTTGACGTTTCGATTGACATAGACACGCAGCAACGGAACTATAGGCTTAAAATCAACCTCATCCAGAGCTCTCGAGGTGTAACGTAAAACAAATGCGTGGCTGTGACCGTCCTGAGCGGGGTTGCGCATCTCGAACGTGAGATGCTACTATCTCAACCTTCCATCGGAAAAAGGCGGCATGAATAGTAAGAGCTAGCCGCTCAGAGCGCTCAGCGGATGCAGCGAGGGAATCGGAAATTGAATGCACGAGTCAGAGGTGACCTCGGGAACGAAGCCAAAAATGAAGCGATGAGCAGTCGCGTCATTTAGATTGACAGATTGACGAAATTAGAGGCACCGCCCTCAACGCTGCTACGACCCGACGTAACCGAGGTATTTTTACGACTGCCAGTGGCTTATTGCTTTGGTGACAATGTGAGGCTCATCGTAGGCAAACCAGAGCTACTGCTTACTAGGCATGTTGAAGTCGTCGAGTACATGGAATGCGACCAGAATATAACAAGACACGCATGGCCTGAGGACAGTGTTGTTCTCCACCAGGGGACTGAAAAAGTCGCGAAGTTCAACGATTCCGTCGATCGATAAAGGTGTCGCCAAGAGTTCGCGTTCGGCTCTCCGCAATAATTGAATCGGCAGATGCCTAGCGTCTTGGCAATGTTCAGCCTCCACACACCTCCATCGTCGGCAAATTGACTCTGACTTGTGGCGATTCTCGTGAGTGGGGGAGGCGCCGATCGGGTTTCTGGCGTGCGATTCACGCGAACCTGGTCCCCGAATTGTCAGATACGTGCGACATCCCCCACTGGCTTCAATCCACACCGATGTTCCCAAAGCACGACCCAATGGTTATCGCGATGCAGCAGGCTTCCACCAGGAGACCGAAAAGCGGCGCTACACTCTCGTGGAATTTACAACGATGATTCGATTTCCTTCTTCAACCCTCGTTTCGGAGCACATTCACCACAAGACATTGTATTGGCGAATTCGGCTAACTTCCGGTAACAGTGTGATCCTTGTCATGTGTGCTTGACGCAACTCCTGCATGCACGTTGCAATATGCATGTTTTCGACTACGTTCTATCTTCGGTCGGCAAAGCTGTCCATCACAGTTCGGCAGCTACACTCGCACCGAATAGCGTCAAGATCCACCGAGCCGTTTCACAACTTCGATCTAAGCGCATTGACCTCTTCCACGAAGCCTCGCTCCCAAGCCTCGACTCCGGCGCGAGGGCGCCAGCCTAGTTTCTTCGCGATCTCGCTGCGCGTCCGGCAGGTGCTTGCGAAACCCAACTCAGCAACTTGCCCCACACCGCCAGTGAGATGCTTGGCTCCTTCTGCGAGACTGACTGCCCTCACGATGTTGCTGTCAATCATTCCAGCTCTGCGTGCAGCATCCGCAACCGCCTGCGACACCTCGATCCACGTATGACGCCTGTGCGCGCTGAAAACAACGCCCTGCTTGCCCGTTGGAAGGGAGGCGCCATCCCTCAACAGGATGTCGATTAGTATCAGCTCGTATAACCCCGCGAGATCTTCGATATGAACTGGAGCACTGAGTCAGTACACGGTCACATGGATATACCCCAGCGAAAGAAGTACCATTGTCCCATACGCCCTGGCCCTCGCCAACAACAATGGCCTGACCTTCTGTTATCGCCGCTTGGACCAACCGCGGCACTTGTAGACTACGCTTGTTCCACAAGCCTGTGCCAACCTGACTCACGAGTTAGTATCGTGGGCCCCCCCGGATTGTGGGGAGGTGGAGGCACCACTCACACCGTAGATCAATGGGGGCATGAGGACGACAGTCTTCACGACTAACGCGATTCCAGCGTCTATCATGCCCAACTCCGTCGTCCTCTGGACGTACTTCTTCTTAGCGTTACGGGCCTTCTCATAGGTGTAGATGTCGTCTTCGGCGTCGTTGAATTCAAGATCCGGGCTGGACTCAACGTGGGCCCCGGAAAGTGGCTGGTCTGCGAGATTCGACACTCCCGAAGTGTGCACCATCCACACGTCTCTGCCAGTGTGTGCTCGGCGCAGAGAAAGGCCCTTGATGAAAGCTACGGCACTGGCGAGATGATAGCCCAACGTCATGTTGACAATGATGTCGTATTGACTTGCTATCTCGACAAGGCGTGCGACATCCTCCAGACCGTCGAATAGCACGACCTTGAGCTTGGGGCCGAAGGCATTGTGGAGTTGCGCTATTCTATCCTGACCTCGAACGAGACATGTTATCTCGGCGTCTTGGACTGCTGGATGCTTGCCGCGGAGCAATTGATAGAGCACACTACCACCGATATACCCTGTGACGCCGGTGAGAAGAATCTTTTTCTGGGCCATGACTAGGGGATGCGATGATGTGGATGTAATTTGAGGTAATGGTGACGAAGGTAATGTTAGCCAATGGGAATATAACGGGAGAATCTGGCTTCTTACATATACCAATCCTTCGTGAGAAAAGGAAAGCTGTGAGCTCTTCGAGGGGCTATTAAAGATTACAAAAGCATTTTGGCTAGGTTGCCATAACCCGGACCCGAGTTACAGGGAAGCACCTGAGCCCTCTTTAGCCTTACTTCCCTGCGTTGAAAGCTTGTCATGACAAAATCTCGTTATTTGCCCGGCGCGGCCCGCTTCACTGCTGACTGTTTTAATGAGCCCCTGGCATACTTGAGTACGACCGATAGTTGTTCTAGACGCTGGTGACACCTGTCATATCTAGTGGTCTTAACGAGTAGCGAAATCCCAAAAGCACAGCCCAATGATTATCGCGATACAGTAGGCCTAAACGAGGAGCTCGAAAGCGTCTTTACACTCTCGTGGAACCAGTAGCGAAATCATGATACTGTCCACTTCGCGGTCCGAAAACCAAGGTCATGCGCATCGCACCACCCTTATGCAAAGCATACGACGCAATAATAAAGTTTGGTATCGGACCCTTTACTGACAGGGTGTTGAGCCCTTCAGCCTCAAAGCAAGTCTTGTCGGTGGGCGATTCGATATTACGGTGTTTGAGTACTCGGTGCGATATCTTCCGGACGAGAGATGGGCTGCCCTGCCAAGCGATAAGCACCAGCCAAACCAGGCACACCTGTCAGCTTGCGTTGACCTCGTTCGATTCAGGATCCTTCGGTTGCCGACGTCTTCCCTGCCTATGCAGAGAATCGAAACTTATTGCTGAACGAAGACTGGAGACGAAGATGTATACACTAACTGTCCCGTGCACAGCGCTAACCTCTGCGTGTGGTCAAGAGGTTACTGTATGCATCTAGATTACTATTCTGTGCTTATAGCTCACTATTGTATGCATTTAGCTGACTGTTGCTTGCAGATGAGTTATATTGCTTGCAGATAACTGACCGTTGCATGCATATGGCTTATTGCTGCATCACGCGTACGTGAAGATTACAACCCTGTAAGTGGATCAACACCAGTCTTCGATGGCAAGGCTCCGATATGTCATCAAACGCCTTGGAGATGACAATCGTTGAGAAAGCGCAGCGATAGACTGTCTTCTTGAAACAGGGGAGACGACAAGAGAACCAGGAATGAGATAGCGATAACTCGAACGCGGTGACTATAAGATGCTCCTCCTGCTTTACGAGCCAGTATTCTCATAACTCACTTGTACTATACTCATCACCTGTGCCTTCATCAACCACAATGAATGTGTCTACCCCTACGTTCCCATGGCATGTTATGCCGACTATCGATTCTCTCTTGTATGTAGAGTATCCCTCCACTGTAGAGTTACCACATCCGCGAACGATAGTTGCAAGTCTCTTAGCAATGGTGTTTACGATATCCTACTATCGATCTGCCACGAAGAAGACTGGTCTCGAAAGCTTCCCTGGACCGTGGTATGCACCCTACACGGCCATGCACCTCCGATGGCTCTTCGCTCGCGGCACGATCCACGAGTATGTCGAGAAGATGCACAAGAAATACGGAGATGTCATTCGGTTGGGACCAAGGCAGATCTGGGTCTCGGACAAAGGAGCTATGAAACAAATTCTTCTTATCGTTGACTTGCCAAAGGTCACTATGTATGCTGAGATCTCAAGAGACCGGAGCAGTCCAGGTCTCTTCGGAGAAATGTAAGCACTAGTACCCAGCATCTACGTCCGACAGGATAACAGCAGCTGACAATTATATCTACAGACGCCCAGTGCCCCATCGCAACCTCAAGAAGTTTCTCAGCCCCGCCTTCACAGTCTCCTCGGTAGACAAACTAGATGCCTACTTCAAAGCATGCGTATCTACCCTGCTCGACAACTACTATGTGAAAGTCAACAAGGCGGTCTCGAAAGATAGTAGCCCCAAATCAAACGGCAACATCCAAACAGACCTCATGTGCGACCTACATTGCCTCGCCCTAGACATCATGGGCGAGTCCTCTTTCGGCAAAGGTTTTGGGCAGATCGACAAGATTTTCGACCCTAGCAAGATAATGTCGAGCAGAGACAGACGGTGGAGTAAAATCCCCAATGCCATCTTCGATGGGCAAGCGAGGAGATATGGGCTGGTTTTCATTAAGCGTTTCCTCAGGCGGATGGGGTACGAGTGGGAAGTTGACTGGCCTAAGGAAATGACCACTGCTATCTGCGAACTCGTCGATGAACGTGCTGCAGCGCAGGGTTCAGCGAAGAACGCAGCACGCATTGATGTCTTGCAGCACATGTTGGACGAGGGCGCGCGACCGGATACTGGAGAGCGTATGTCTAATCAGGACATCATCGATCAGATGTCGGAACTTCTCCTCGCTGGTTCGGAAACTACATCCGGTAAGCTTGAACCGTCCCCGTTCTCAATCGCACCTCACATTAGATGGTTGCTGATGATCCACTTAGGAACAATGGCATGCCTCTTCGTGGAGCTGGCACGAACTCCTGCCGCCCTCAACAAGCTTCTCGCTTCCCTTCCCCTTCTGTCGCCCTCATCTCCTATCCTTGACTCCAAAACTGTGCGTACAGATCCCAAGTATCGCTATCTCGAAGCTTGCATCAAAGAGAACCTGCGCATGAACCCTATTGCCTCTGAACTCGGTCGCCGTACCCTAGATCAAGACCAAAATCTTAATGGCATCAATGTTCCGCCTTATACTATTGTCTCAGCCAGTTATAGAGCACTTCATCGGGATAAACGCTACTGGCCTGAGCCAAACAGGTTTTGGCCGGAACGATGGCTGGAGGGTGAGGAAAGGGAGGGTGCGCCGGAACCTGAGTAAGTCCACCTCAGAATGAGATGAGAAACGTGTCCCTGATCTTGACTAACGTGGCTTTGCAGTATGGATGCTTATTTCCCGTTTTCCAACGGTCGACACAATTGCATAGGACAAAATTTTGCATATGCGGAGATGCGCACAGTATCTGCGAATCTCCTTTCCCGCTTCTCTATCGAGGAAGCTGGTTATCAGAAGATTCAGCTCCGGCAGTTCATCACGATGCAGTTTCATGATGGAAAATGGAATGTTGTGCTCAAGCCTCGGTGGAAAGACGTGGCTGATGCCTAGCGTATGGGTTCCTATGGTGGCACAGAAACGTGTGAAACAGATATGATGAAGGTGAAAGATTTCATTAATAGAAGTGATACAAAGGAGAAAAAGGGTGTAGTAAGTATCTCTGTCGCGTACATGAAAAGAAGTAGAACAGCACTGAAACAAGCACAAGTCTCAACATCTCTCGTTCTCCTCGAATTATACTCCTTTGCACCGGCTCTTCTCGCTCATATTAGTACATTGGGTCGCCCACGGCTGTGATAGATGCGGTGCATACGCCATCCTTGCAGTATCCAGAGGGTGTAATCCAACCCCACAGTTCTGAAAGAGATTAGCTTCATGATATGTTGAGAGAGGTAGTCAATCTTACCAAGAGACTGTCCGTTCGTGAAAATTGCATTTGCTGCGCCAGAAATCGTGGCAGAACATGCTTGCGTACCGCTAACCTGATCACAGGTAATGATGAACGGAGCAGTGGCTGTCACTGGAATCGTGGCGGTACCCCAGCAGCGGCCTGCATCGCACCAAGCTACCACACTGCTGGCCGTCTGGTAGTTGTTGCCATCAACAAGAAGGTTCGAGATCGAGCCGGCTACAGTGATATTACATCTGTAGGATGAATCGCATGCGCCAGACACTTGTATAAGCATTAGTTCACTGAACGGTTTCATGTCTTATAAGCAATATTGAAGACTTACTAAGACCATAGGCAACGCCAAGAACACCGGAAAAGGTCTTGTCGATCGCGGCCGGCATCGCGGGGAGGTTGTTGAGCGTTAAAACACCTTGTCCCTGGACTGGGGCAGAGAATGTGGATGGAAGCGCTGTGGTTGCCGTAGCTGTAGTGCTAGTGGGTGCAGCAGTGATTGTGGAGGCCGTGACTGCGCTGGTTGTGGATCCTGAACCAACTACGACAGCAAGCAACGTCGAGGATGATACTTTCACCCCCACAAGGGGCGAGGAAGATCCGCCGACGTTGACGCCGAGTAAAGGTGCAGCCGTTGAGGTGGTGACGACTGCGCTGCTTGCCTTGGAAGAGACTGCAACAACCGCACTGCTTGCTTTGGAAGAGACTGCAACAACTGCGCTGCTGGCTTTGGATGATGCTGCCACGACTACACTGCCGGCCTTGGAAGAGACCGCCACGGCGGCACTGCTGGTCTTCGACGTGACTGCTGCCACTGCGCTGCTCGTCTTGATAGTTGCTGTTGCACTGCTGATCCTCACTGTGCTGCTGGTTTTAACAGTGGTACTAGTAACAGCACGGACTTCGACCCATTCGACAACAGGTGCGGCTGCGACCAATGCGCCAAAGACCGTGATGGTAGCGAGGAGCTTCATCGAGAATGATGTTTCGGAGTGAGCGAGAGAAGTGATCGACCGAGAGATGCCGAATAGAACGAGAGATGGAGAGCGAGAGTGAAGCTGGATGCTCGGAGCTGGAGTTGCTGAGGATGCTTTCTGTTTTCGCACAGAATTCCTTGTCTTTATGTCTTTTCGGATGTAAAGCGCTACGGTCTTCAAACATCTCCTGGACCAACATCATCTGGAATTTGTTCTTGGTCACGGTTCTCAATCGATGCTGACCAGGAATGCAAATCCTCGTTCACCCCTTGGGTCTGGGCCGTAATGACCACAAAATTACCCCGGATCTAGAACTTTGCGTTAGGAGTCACTTTAAAGAACGCCTCGTGTACGCCATTGGAAGTACGCCAAGCTGGGTACTTGCTTGGTAGAGAGGCTTATTGGTCGGGACCAGCCTCGTGCACGATTTCTTAATTGTAATGTTTGAGCATTTTCATTGCACGGGGGCTGTTCCGTCATAGGCTCGAGTACGTTAGCAAGATCTTGTGGCGGAACCTGCAGCTTAGATCTTAGCGCGTCTCACAGACGGCTGGCCCTTTGCGTTGGTTGCTTCGTTCAATACAAGGCGCCAAGGAGTGATGCAATGACCAATCAGAAGCGAGTAATGCCGGCTGGGTTCTATCTAATTGGCACTAAGAAGCCTAAAAGTCCGGGACGCACTTCGGGACGCATTCCGGAAGCACGAGCGCTGCCTAGGGCTAGTGCAGAGGCGGACCTTGTTCTCAGGGTCAACACTATCTTGATTCATGATGCTTTTCGTTCGCCCAACAGGAACTCGATTTCGTTCCTCGAATCTAGGACCTGGTACAGTATCGGTTGATCTGTGTCATGACCATCGTTGAAGTCGTGGCTCAGTAAGTCGTATCAGAAATTCCTTCTTCACGGCCTGACCTTTCAATGCAACAGGTCATCTCTACCGATGTACTAGTATCTTTGATAATCAATCTCGCAGTTTCGTGGTCTTGGTTAATACTCCATGGATGTTATGAAGATAATATTCCACTTCGATAACGACTGACAAATACACTGCTAATCCGTGACTGTCTATCAACACCACACCTTTGCAAGAAAATGTGAGTCTAGAGCAGCAGACTACGGCGCCAAGATCACGTTCCTGGGTTTCGTGAAGATGGCGCGGGAGCGGGCGCATCGATGCCTCGTTCTTTCCAGCTGCACGGTCTTGTGGATCGTCACAGCTAGCGTAGCGAACGGTTTGATCGACCTTGCACGTTTCGATCGTCGCAGGGGTAACATGACGGTATTAATCGTAAGGATGTTCAGAGCAGAGGCGGGTGGAGAGCTTCGCGAACCATTGGATTGGTGCGAGGGGATAGCGCAATACCTAAACTAGTCGTGGGTCTCTCGGAAGCCCCGCCTTGCATCCCCAGACTCTAACGGCAACAGCCGGATCAGATTCTAGGCTCAATAGAATCCGATCTGGACCTGGGCCCAGTTATATGGACATAGCATGAGCGCGTGGCTTGCGGAAGTCAATTGTTAGTCTGTCTCCACCACTTGCGGGTGTGCCTGAACGGATGCATTCCACTCTCGCCTGAACAACCAAATAACAAGGCTGTTTTATTCTCCGGAGCTTGGATCTGGCCGTGCTGCGCTGTCTAGCCCCAAATTGGTTGAGGCCCACGAGACAGCAATCCTAGTCTCGCAGTCATCAGTAGCGGCGTGCGACAGAGATGCGGCAGATGCATGTCCAAGAAAATCCGAAGGCAATGCATGACTTGAAACGGATGCAGCCTTGCGAAAGTCCATGTAGTCCAAATTGCACTTACGGACGCTGTATGCCTGCGGCACCAAAGTTGCGAAAGACGTAGCTCAACGATGTTGCTTCCTCTGGATACAATGCAGGTTTATGCTCGTGACGCCGATGGCCTCGCCCAGTTTTAGCCATTGCATCGTTGAGATGGTCGTGTATCGCCGCCAAACAAGGCCAGAAAGCGAAGCGCTTCGTGGAAGCCAAGCAAAAGCTAAGCATGAGAGTAGCCCACGATGCGCCACTCAGAGTGCGATCCAAGCACATGGTCTAGACATCCTTGGCACGACTAAAGCGTGCTTAAAATATAGAAGCATTATGGATACACCACGATTCAGGTATGAGAGAACAGGACCACTATGATGGAAGTGTCTACTTGACTAGCACGTATACGCCCTTGCTGCTCCGATCGACCATAGGCATGAAGATATCGTGTACAAAATCGACATCTCTTCGAGTGGAGTCAAGGAGTTCCATATGGAACCGCCTAACCACAGCTGCGATGCAAATCCGCATCTCTGCATACGCCAAATTGATGCCCACGCATGATCTTGTGCCGCGCCCGAATGCCATAAGAAACCTGTCCAATGGTTGTCCATCTGATGTTCTAGCACCGACAAGGCCATCATCGCCGAGCCAGCGCTCTGGTACAAACGAGTCAGGTTTAGGAAAAATAGATTCATGGGTGTGAATCAAAGGCGCAGTCATACTGACTGGTGTGAACGCGGGGATGATGTAGTCTTGATAAACCATAGGGGAATGTGCGAGGCGCGAATTACGGATCGAAATACCGTTGCTCATCCGAAGGCCCTCTTTGATGACAGCGGTGAGGTAAGACAGTTTCTCCAATTCAACAAGCGTCTTGCGTTCGTAGGGATGTGGCATCACCGACGCTAGTTCCGCCTTCAGCTTTGCATAAGTGGATGGGTTGTCAAGAAGGTGAAAGAGAATCGCATTCAATGTGTTGCCGATTGTGTCAATACCAGCGCCGACAATGACCTGGCTTTCTTGGCTGAGCCGCTCGAGATTCTTCTCGTTGGGTGGTAGGTCGCTGTCAAGTAGGTCGTCGAACACCGTGTGTTGGCTAGTCACGTTGCTGTCTGCGTTTGCCGATCGTTGCTTAACCTTTTCCTTTCGTGCGAACACCTCCCGGACGCGTCTATTGTTCATTTGTCTGAAATCTATCATTGCAGCGTACTCAGGACTTCGTTTTGCGACCCAGGTTTGCGGTATAGCATTGATGACAGAGTGCAACCAAGGCGCGTGGCGGGTAATCACAGTCATGGACAGAAACCTCTTATTAGCCTGCGTAAAGTGCGGCGCGAAATCAGGATCGTCGAGAGCCCTTTGGTCCACGCCCATGGAGTATTTGATGATTATATCTGCGGCCAAACAACTGAACGCTTGGCCTGCAGGTATAGGCCTTTTGGCATCGTTGTACTCTCTAAATCTTGTACATAGTTTTTCAACGTGCGTCCAGACCATGCTCTGCAGGCCTATCACGCGCTGTTTGGAAAAGAAAGGGTTGATGGCGGCGCGACGGATCCGGTGGTGGTAGTGATCGTTTGTACTGAAAGTCGTCAAAGGATTGCCAAATTGAGCAGTCATGAAGCTGTATCTGTCGCGTGGTGCGGATCGAGTATACAACGTTTCAATAAAGGCAGGATCCGAGACATGGAGCTCATGAGGACTGATGCGGACTATAGGGCCTGATCGAGGTCAATCTCTATGCCAGAAGTGATGGGGGAATCTTGGCACTCGCTGATATCAGCGTCGTAACATACCATACTTCTCATGCATCTTCTTTATCTCCGCCCAGTATCGACCCCATTGAAACAAATCGTAGTAGATCTCGTAGCACAATGTTACTGCTGCTAGTTTTGGACCTGGAAACTTTGACAGAGGGCTATTGTATAGCTGGTAAACTGCGTTGCCAACCACGTAGGAAAATAACAAGGCAACGCCGGCGAGTATTGGGTAGTCCGAGAGCAGGTTGGGAATACCGCCGATGGCTAATTCTTGCCGCATCATTCTTCTAAGCTTTGAGCGAGACAAATGAGGTTGCTTTAGGTTGCCGGTGATATGGCTTTGTTCAAATGTGGGACGACTTTACCTAGACTCTTATGACAAGAGATTGAGTTCATATAAAGTTCACAATTTCATTCAAGAGAAATCCATTGAGATCAATGCAGGCTGTACACGTCATGCATGATGCGGGGTGTTTGTACGACAGTGAATCTGATGTCTATTGGTCGTCTTTGAGAGCCCCGCATGTTGTTCAACGCTTCCTGAAGCATGCAACCCTTGTGTAGCTCGAGGATCGGAAGCACTGCGGAGATGTTTAAGCTAGTAAAAATCTGGAATGCGCTGGTACTCCGCACGGAAGTGGACAACGAGTTCAGCCGTTGGAGTATCACCTTGTGTCGTCTGCCTGTCATCAGGATGGAACTTGATATCGTGGTTGCTTCCGCAAGTGCAAGAGCAGTCTCGTGACGCGCTGTGCCACGGAAGGGATGAACGTGCTCGGCACGCATAGATGGAGATGCGCGTAGAGGATTGATACGTCTCTCGGATAGAAGACATAGACCCAGCTGTGGCTGATTCCTGCAGAAGTGATAAAGCGTATTCGCGATGCTGCGACCAACCGATGGTTGCAGAACCAATGCAAGTAGAACAAGAGGTGTCTCCACGTGTCATTGGTCGGATCCCCAACCCCGCCCGCAATCACGTGAAGCGTGGTCTGTGCGACGAACATCAAATTTGCCAGCGTACAGCTTCCCCTCGACCTGTGCCACTTCATGCTCAATACATCTATTTCAGCTGTGGAGTTTGCTCACCCTAAAGCTGAACTTCCCAGTTTCTATGAACCAACTACGCGGGGGCTATGGAATCGCGACACCCGATTACCATGAGGATAGCGATGCTCTTGCGCACCGCAATTTCATAACTTTCGCAGCCACACCGTGAACGTGCGCAAGCGGCATGTCACTGAGATTGGGGGGAAAATCCCAGTCCCGAGAAGACTCGTGTAGCATTTCCCCGAACTTGCCTGGCTTGAGGTTGCTCGACACCATCTTAGCCTGTCGACCCACAATAGACTGGGAAGAAAGCGCCCAATTGGTCGACTTGGCCCATCATACAACTAGATGCCAAAGTGTTGAGACCCCGCGGAAGCGACAGCAAGCCTTTCATCATATTCTTCATGTGCATGGGCCCATCGTCACGCGAAGAAGCAAGCAACTAGCGCCAATTCCTGCATCCCAGGCAGCACCCGCCAACGGCCCGTCCAAACTTCGCGGCTTCACCCGCAAGCCTCCACTGCAATTGTATGCGCCAGACTTTATGCTCTTTCTAGGCAGGTGGCATAGTACTTCAGCGCTACCCGCTACATACTATCTCTCTTCTGGACTGTGTCATTTACGCCTATCATCCTGGGAGCTGACCACACATGCCAAAATCTTCATGTCTCTTCAGGAGTCAAACAATTTATGCCGCACAAAAGGATCGAAAATGTGTCCACACCTACCTCAGAGTGGTGGGGTGAACGCATGCAAGCTGCGATTTTTCTGAACCGATGACCAAAAAGTGCTTTTTCCAGTCTGAGCACATATGCTGACGCAGTCGGAGGTTGCAACCACATTCTTGTTGAAGATGCCGATCTGAAATGGCTATTGGTACACCCACCAGCTCTAGCTTTTGCTTCTTCCATCTTACCTATGGCTTGTTGTATGATTTGTTCGACGGGCAGATACGGCATTGGACATAGGCGCTCTATTGCGTCTTCCACAAGGTTCAGAGCCAACGCCTGATACTGCTCCCAATGGAAATGGGCGTCTCTGTCCCTCCGTCCGCTGCGTTCTAGCGCCACTGGAGAGCCGTTGCGCCCTATACCAAGCGCCCTCCGTGGTACTGTTGGTAGTCACCAAAATCAGCTTGCGAACTCAAACTTCAAGAATACTAACCGATCAATCACTTTGAACCACCAACCATGCCTACCTTCCCAACAAGAGAAGAGAGAATCGGCCGTCTGCGTACCGGCTTGCAAGGCACGAACATGCGGACAGCTCCAGGTCCATCAGGGGATTTTCATCTTCTCACTTCCATTGCTCTTCATGCTCTAGGCGGAAAGCGACGCGGCAAAGCCCCGCTTAGCAAGCTCGAAAGTTGGACCATGGGGCTATTCGACAAGGTCATCGACGGCGACGACGAGCTTGATGCGTACATCGAAGCAGTATCATCTGCCAGACGTTCTAAATGAGGAGGTGAATGGCTGACTGCGGCAACCTTGTCGCCCGGCGAAGACGAGCCATACACCGTAGAGCATCTTCAGAAGGATATCTTCTCTAAGGGATTTGGCGTCCAGGGCGCATCTCCGCAATTTGACGCCAACGTTAGAATGATTGACCCCCTGACGGGTGAAAGGACCGTCCTAGACGATGAAGCATTCGAGGCGGCATCTGCGCAAGCAGGACGGTCCACAACCGTCTTCTGGAGTGATCCTGAAGCGTCAGTCAACGATCGCAACACGATGAGTTCTTCGTTCAAGGGTCCTCGTGTCAAGCTTCAACCTACATTCCACTACTGCAAGCACAAGTCGGGGGAAGTAGGGAAAGATGAGATCTACTATTCCTTGGCATCCGGTGCTGACTCTGGAGATTTTCTGGGGTCGAAGCAGGTGACTTCAGAGATAGGCTCTGTGAAGAGTGACTCTTGGCACGATTTTCCATCGAGTTACGCCCTGTTCGATGGCCGCGTCGATCATACCCTCTCAGCACAAATTGTCTCTTGGGAAGCGGACCACAGCAATAGCGACTGGTACAACAAATTAATCGCTGTATCATACGCAATCTCACAGAAGAGCACGGAGATGCAGGTTATCACGGGCAACCCGATTTGGGACGAGTTGTTGGGGCAGCTCCCAGGCTATAGCATGCGGAACGAAGTCCTTTTCTGAGTGCAGCATATCTCGAAGCTCGTTGGCGACTTTTTAAGCATCTTCAGGAACCCCGATAACAAAGTTGCAGAAGCTTACTTAGCCTGGAACAACGTGGCTTTGGACAATTTGTTGTTGGTTGATAGAAAGAATGAGCTGTCCGTACGATTCAACGGTGGAGGCGGTGGAGACCATACGCTGTATATCAGTCGCATTCGTCAACGCGGCAACTATCAGGGTCACGTAGTGACTACACACACATCAAGCGACCTCAGCTCTTGGCAGCCGACGCGGGGTAACAATGTAAATGGCATTGTTTCTATGGCGGACTATGGGGGGAAACTGTACTCAATTGTAGTCAGGGACGACAATGGCCGCATTGCCATTACAGACAAAGCTCTAGTTCATGCCAACGATCTGCGGACACTCGGATCCTATAGCGTCCCAACACGAGTAGGCATAGTCGCCGACAGCCGTGGTTTTACCCTCGCCGCCCAAGGGTTTGACCAAAAGCTCTGGTTCTTCCAGAAACTGCACACGTCTTCCTCCTGGACTGGAGCACGGTTTCGTGGCTACCTGATTGGCAAGGCTCCGAACATCTGCGTCCTCAATAACACAATTGTTTGCATCTTCTTCACCTTCGACGGGGACCACGTGTGGATGAAGAAGTCCAACAACAGCTGGGGGCCTTATTACAGTGTGCAGGCCCATACGCCCTCTCCCTACTCCGCTGGTGCCTGCGCTTTTGGAGATGCAATCTACTACTTCTATGCAGACACGCAGTTCAAGATACGAGTGGCTATTATCTACAAGCATTAGATCGAACAGAATACGCCAAGTATTGTCGACTATGGTCTGAGTCCGTTCGAGACTAAAGGAGGGATATCCGCTGCGGTGTGGAAAGGGAATACCTACATTGCATATCCGACGGTGAATCCGGACAGAAGGCCCTGCGTTGATCGTTATGACGTCGCTCAACAGCGTCTTGTACCAGTACGGGTGTTTGACGACTGGTGCCCTGCGGGTGACCCAGCTCTTGGTGTGGACAACGGCCGCCTTCGTCTGACTTATCGGAAACCATGATTTCTCATCAACTCAATGTCGTTGCTGTAGCAGTCGTATCCTATTGGATTCAACATCAGTGTGGACCATCACAACTGCTCAATATCATGTTCAACAGAATTTATTGACGACTACGTCCTATGCTGTAGTTCCGTGAAGATTCTGCAATATACCAACTCCAAATTCATCAAGTAGATACCCCATGATCTAAGCTCTGAGGTTGACATATCTTAGCATACATGCCGTTCTGCTGGAGCAGCTGCTCGTGATTTCTAGTCTCAACAATATGGCCATGCACATGTTCAATCGAAATATAGAAACTGGGTGGAGCGTGGAAGGCAAAGAGACGACAAGTAACTTCATACCGACAGGCCACTTGATACGTTCTATCTGTAAAATGGCATCTGAAACATCTGTTGTATGACCAATCAACACTGGCTAAAGATCTGGCCCGATTTCGTCACCTGCATCAAAACTGGAAAGAACAATGCGAACTGAAACGCACGTTATCGGCGTGCTACGACAAGAGGGAGCAGCGAAATATTTCATCTTCTCGATTATGTTATGAAGGATCAAGGAAAGACATTCAAAACTTACGATCAGGCTAGAAGAAACGAGCTCCTTTATATGGTAGTGTTCCCAATGTCATTAGAGATACGAGGCATATGATGAATGTCAGATTGCGTTTGCTATTGCCGCTTGTAGTAGAGGATGATACACAAGCGACAAACTGATAACGAGAATCACATCATGCAAGAGCCTCTCGCTCGCTATCTTTCGCTGTTCCAGACCTATCTGCGCTTTTTACTTGCAGGATCAAATCCAAAGAGTCTATGAACCATGAGCGAGGAGAAATACCGTCTACTTCTGTGGCAAAAAGGGATCAGAGATATCATTCTAAGTACGCTACGGCCACTTCATCATACCCCCGGATCATCCCGCACTAGCTGCTAACCTTGCTTTCTAGCTTACACCGTCGCCATATACGCCGCCAAGTACGATCCCGACTGCGTCTTCGATGTCATTACTACTGCCAGTCTGAACGATCCTGCAGCAGAAAAGCTGCTCACGAACGTGGGATACACAGCTCACGTCGTGGTGTACGAACCGCAGGATAAGAATAATTGGAAACCGGCCATGTCTACTAAGCCGAGAGAATCTGTCGAGGAAGCATTGGATGCTCTTGTTTTGCTGCTGCAACATGCGCTGTCTACGGAGTTGGGTGAGTCCTAGGATAACGATGCGCAAAGACCTCGGGATGCTTGCTGATTTTTTGTTCGCTTCCTAGCTGCCAAGGAGAATGCTGGAGATGTAGAGTTGTAGGTAGAGCTGGGAATCACTACGATTTCAAAGGTAGACACAACCAATCCGGCCATGCCGTCTGTTCAAGCTCATATCAGAATGTCTTGCTCAAGCCTCGAAGCTGCTCAACGAGTAACCACGTGTCACAATGCCAGTTCTATCGATCTCGATATCGAAAGCTAGTGGAGTTTTGCTTATCACGGATTTTACATTGGGTAGAGATAGCATGAGTGTTATCATGCCAAGGGAACACGTGACCGGAATTCACGGACGTCGGTCCGTCTACGGTTCCATTGGACAGTAATCCGGGTAACAGACACGGTCCGTACGACACGGTCCGTTCATGATTGTTGCCGCTTGTGGTGAGTGCTCGGATACTGGAAACTGAGGGGTTGCTTCATCAGATCAGGGATCGGTGAATAGTACTAGACGTTTCCAAGGTTCTAATCGGCGATATACTACCTAGATACCTACCTTGTCAACACGCTGGTCCGGAGTCTTGCACAACACTGTCATGAAAAACATGATCGAAAGGAACATGAAAGAGAAGCGTCACATTATAATTATTGGTGCTGGGTCAGTTGTATCGGAACCTCCACACCATCATTGCTAACTAGAATAGCGTCTCTGGTATTCTACTTGGTGTGTGTTATCACTAAAGCAAGCAGTGCAGGAAATAACCCTTGTTTTAATAGCACATCACTTCAAGTTGTATCTATCGCACGCCTATACATTCCAGGTTGTGGAGAAGAATCACGCCGTTGGAGGGACATGGCTGGAAAATACATACCCAGGCACGCGCAAGACCGATGCCAAATTCCATGGACGATGACTGATTCTACCAGGTTGCGCGTGCGATGTACCAAGTGACATATACCAATACTCCTTTGCTCCGACGAAGGACTGGTCTAAATTGTACGTCCTTGGTCCCTTCCAATAACTCCACATCCGGCTCCCAAGGGATACTGGCTGACAAGCGCAGATTCGCATCATCTGGAGAGATCCAAAGTTACCTCTCGCATGTTGTGGATCACTTTGACTTGGCCCATCACATCGAGTTCAAGACAACAGTAATACGATCCGTCTGGTCTGAGCAGGGAAGCAAATGGCTAGTGGACACGGAATGCAATGGAGTCGTCAGCACGGGCCGGAAAGCGGATATCCTGATCAATGCAGCCGGAATCCTGAACCATTACCGATATCCTGACATACCTGGTCTGAGCAGCTACAAAGGTCGTCTGATACACACTGCAGGCTGGGATCATTCAGTCGATCTCAAGGGGAAAAACGTGAGTGTGATAGGAGCAGGAGCAAGCGCCGTACAAGTCATACCCCAGATTCAACCCCTCGTCAACAAGCTCTCAGTCTACATCCGAACCCCATCCTGGATCACAACTCTGCCCGAAAGCTTCGATGGCGTCGACGACAACAATGCAGACTATCTCCAACGCTGCAAGAGCCTCGAAAGTTACTACAACAAGCTCTTTCCCGTATTCTACCGGGACTCGAAAACACAGACGCAGAAGCGCGAAGAGATGGAATTATGGATGAGAGAACGCATCATGGATCCTTTGCTGTGCAACAATCTCATTCCCAACTACGAGCTTGGCTGCCGTAGAATTAGTCCTGGAGAGCCGTTTCTACGAGCGCTGCAGGAACCGAATGTCACGTGCGTGTTCAGTCCGATTCTGAAGTATCAGCCGGAAGGTCTTGAGACGCAGGACGGCATAAGGACATCGGATATTATTATCGCAGCCACAGGATTCGATACATCGTTTCGCCCACGGTTCCCGCTATTGGGGCGTAATGGAGTCGATCTTAGGGACCTGTGGAAGGACGAGCCTGTATCGTATATGGGGCTTGGGTGTGCCGAGTTTCCGAATTACGTATCCATGCTCGGGCCCAACTGCCCGGTTGCAAACGGGAGTTTGATAGGTACGTGAAGAGCTTTTTTTGTGGTTCCGTCACTATTTTCTTGATGCTGATAGCTGCGCAGGTAGTCTTGAAGCTATGGCGGATTTCATCGTACGACTTCTCAAGCGCGTGGACAGTTTTGGCGTTGCTACATTCATGCCGGACCAAGGTGCACAGGAAGACTTCAATCTTCAGGTCGAAGAGTTCATGAAGGGAGCTGTGTGGACAGGAAATTGCACAAGTTGGTGTAAGTCCACATTTCCTTCTCCATCTTTTAGTGCAGAGAATTCGAAATCTTGTATTAACACAATTTCCAGATAAACGCGGAAAAGGAGGCAAGATAACAGCTGTGTGGCCTGGAAGTAGTCTTCATTACCGCGAGGTACTGGAGCAGGATCGCTGGGAAGACTGGAATTGGACCTATCGTGGCAGACGATATGGGATTTGGGGCAAGGGCGAGTCTGCTGTTGAGAAGGCAGGGGGTGACCACAGCCACTATCTAGAGCATGGGCCATTACTACGGATGCCTTCTCTCGCTTAGGAGAGATTCTGCGAGAGTCGGCTATACAGTCTTGTCATAAAGCCTCCAAATTCAGTCTTTGTGAATGTGGATGAAGAGCTATGAAGTGATATAGTGGAGAAGGTTAACGGCTATCATTTGTGCTCTGTTCATTGTTTCACACGTGTGGTATTCAGCTCCTTAATCCACTTGCCATACTCCAAAATTATACACTTCATCTTGGAACTTGAAATATATGGAAGGAATATACACTGAAATATACCTTCTCAATGTCTGTCCAGAACTGTGCATATCTACTTGAACTGATCGATTCCTCTAACCACGCTCACAGCAGCGCCTTCTCCTGCGGCGTAAACTCACGCCGTGCTGGTCCTCCACGGCTTCCATCGCCATGAAACGTGTGCTCGCGATCCTTTTATTCCATCCTGAACCGCCATTTCTGTTGCAGGTCTGAGGGCAATGTGCGCTCAAAACCCTGCACTACGTACTTGCCCAGCACGGGAAGGAACTTGAATGCACTATTGGGGGATGTAGTCAGTACAGATTCAAGTGTGAAATCACACTGGACGAAGTGGATACTTACTGGCCGCTACCAGCAGTCGCCAGAAATAGATTCGGATGGTCGGGGTGGTAGTCGATGATGAACTCCCCAGAGGGCGTGTCATTGTACCAGCATACCGCGACACGATCAAACTTCCGTTCCGCAAGAGACGGAAGGATAGTTGCAAGACCCGCACGCAACCAGTCTATGCCGTCTGCCGGCGCGAAATTGGTCCGTTTGCTTCGCGCAGCCGTTGGAGGCTGGGAGATGCCGTTCTGCGCCGTCGTTCGAGTGTAGCCCCAGCCATGTACGGCAACTTTCAGAACCCGGGCTTCGGGATGAGGTGGGAAGCAAAACCAGCCGGAATCGTAGTCTATGTATAGTGGCAGATCTTTGTACGTTTCCATTTCAGCATCGGTCAGGTTGATGAAGGCTAAGACTTGTGCCGTAGATATTGTTGAGTTGTACATGGGTGCTAGGCTTGTCGACCAAGCGCCAGCACTCAGTATGAAGTAATCTCCCTGGATATCGTGGCCACTTTCAGTTTGTGCGGCTACGATTTTGCGGGTCGTCGCGTCTGTCTGGAAAGCAGTTACAGTGCCTTGTTTGCCGCATATAAAAGAGACGCCACTTTCGAGACACTCATTCTGGAGAACAGTAATTGCCTTCTGAGCATAAGCCCAGCCAGAACTTCGATTGCAGTACCCGGAAAGATTCGAGTGAACGGTGTCGCCGTATAGAATTGGGAACTTGGATTTGATGGCTCCTTGATCCGGCATTAGTTCCCACGGGTGATTGAGGCCATCAAGAGCATCTGTGCACTTGTTGAGATGTGTACGCCCGTACGCTTTGCTTGCGATGAACGCATTTGGACCATGGTAAAATATCCCATGAAATCTTGGATCATCACGCCAGACATCAAATGCCTCTTTTGCAAGTTTGGCGTAGAGTGGATCGCGATAGTCGAATCGTATCACTCGCGAGATGTCAACGCTGGAGCCATCAGGTACCTTCTTCACAGTCAGCTTCTGCATTTTCTTATCTGCGCGAACAACATACTGAAGGTACATGACGATCTACCACCGTGATGTTTCTGTATCCTTTATGTGCCAATTCTACTGCTGTTGACAAGCCAAACACGCCTGCGCCCACAATGACGATTCGACTATCTTTGTGCATTTCGTTTCCTGGATCTTGTTGGTAATATCGACAACTTGTTGAATAGTAAGCAGTTTGGATGCTGGATACAGTCCAGTGTCGATTTATGGTCGGGCAACTGTTTGGAGCATACTTGCTAGGTAATACACGCTAAAAAGACGTGCATCGAATCGGGAACGGAAGCGGAAGTGACACGGAGCTGACACGGGACCAATTCCGGCGCTAACTGCCATGTCCCAGTATTGCCGGTTTATTTGACCGGTATGGAACCTAGATCACGAGCGACCATTCAGGAAAGAAACACTTACAATGGCCGTTACTTGGCCAGAGCAATACGCTCTTCCCAGCGCTACGAATGTCCCAAACAACATCTTACCGGTCCTAATTTATCGAGGCGTTCTCCCTACCCCGGTGGACTCTGAACTCACGAAGCGTCTTTGTGAGGGAAACGACTGGGAGAAACGGGTGAGTAATCGATGCAAACTGGCTTGCGTTCATTCCTAGGTAGTGGCGGTGCAACGAGTCCCTGTAGTCAAACCACATGTGCTAAACCCATTCTGGAATAGCGTGTCTCGGGCAGATAAATACCGCCCTTCTCATGGGGCGAAAGTAACTATGCGAAGTGTTCTATCGTAACCTTTGACAACTAGACCTCTCACTGTTTTATCCGTACTTGCGCTGACTAAGTATCAGGGCGAGTGGGGTGAGATAACAATACCACACTTCCACCCCAATACTCACGAATGTTACGGTGCGAATGTTGAAGCTACAGGATCTTAGCTAGGCTAATGTGAATCGGGCAGCTATACTCCGAGGAAGCTCGCGCTTAGCTCTCGGTCGGTCCAAGGAACATGATGCTACGGATGGCATTGAGATCAATATTCATACCGGGGATGTGATCGTCATCCCAGCAGGAGTCTCACATCGATCGCTCGACTCTGACGGCGACTTCAGATACATTGGCGTATATCCCAAAGTAAGAATTCGATCAGAATCTGGCCATTAGTTCGAACATCTATTAACCATGTACAGGCGGCTCCGCGCTGGCGAAACAACCACTGCGAAGGAGATGAGCCTATGGATGCGCTCCGGCAGGAGATTGACAGTGTGACAATCCCCGATTCTGACCCTGTCTTTGGTAGGGATGGTCCTTTGTGTCAGATCTGGAAGTCGGCACGAACCGGCGCTCGGGCGAGGATCTAAAGTTGTCGTACAGTACCAGGCCGTGAATTTGATTTTCAGAGTAATCTGTACAAACAATGATAAGATTTATATCATTTTATCTCAGTACTTGTGCTATTTGCGGATGAAGTGAATCAATATCGTCGGGAAAGTAGTTGAAAGTAGTTCCGCCTGCTACAGATGTGTTTCCATACGCCTGGAACGCGATATCTTCCAGTCCTGCGCCGGTTGTCTGAATCAACATACCAGCAGATGAGATTGGGCTTTGATTGCCAGATAGCTGGTCATTGACGACATCGGATGGAGCACTGAAGAGTGGCGGTACGCTGTGCATGGCGGTTTTGTGCTCCTCGTCAAAAGCACACTCTGAATTCGACTTCGTTGACGTTAATGCGTAGTCGAACAGTCTCCATAACAACAACAAGTCTTCTTCCTCAAGGTGCACCTGGTTGGCTCCCTCAGGTGGGGCTGCACCATCATACTCTTCCTCTATATAGTTCAGAATCGAACGGTAAGGAATTCGCGCCTCCAGCTGCTCGAGAAGGGAAGTCTTGCAGGTGTTAGGTCTCTTGTCTAGAATGAGGAAGGTGGGCTGAACACGCACAGTAACTTGCGTACGCGGCCATTCTTGCGAAAGTCTTTTCACAAAGTCGAAGCATTTTTCGAATTTCTGTTTCGCAGACACTGCTACAGTTGGGTACTGGCTTTTGGTATGCTCCAGGTGTATGGACGCTGCAATTGCGACCAAATGACCAAGGAAGGGATCGTGGAGCATTAATCTGGCTTCATCCATATGATTGAGCAGCCTGACGACCCAGTTCGCGTGTATCAAAGAGAATTCATAAGACTTCTGCAGGAAAGTTAAAGGTATCTTCTGCTTGAGTCGTACTGTCTTGATGTGTATCATAGAAGGATGATTCCTGTATAGGCTTCAGTGAGATGACGGAACAAGAGCTTACACTTTACTCACAAGGTGCAGTTTACGACCGACAGAGTCAGTTGAAAACGTAGCCATATCACAAAGTACTCTTTCAAGTGTGGTTCATCTAGCACTCGAGCGGGCGACCCTATGCACGCCAAAGTGTGTCCTGACGTCTCGCACCCTGCAACACTGTTTAGCTTCATTCAGACAAAGTAAAGAGCATGCTTACTCATCTCGATATCCAAGAGCTTTGTCAAGATGGCAGCTCTAGGAGAGTCATGTCTCCAGAGAGACACATCAGCGTACGTCGGGGGCTGTGCAATGTAGTCAATAACACACTCCCAGATCCTGATCGTCTGTATCTGTAAACAAGTGACACTCTGTGGCGGAAGAGGCGCATCAGAATCTACACTTTGCAACAGGATATCATGCTGAGGTGGCTGGGGACGGATATCTGGGTGACAAGGCCCGCTTTGTATCACCGGGAGCTCGAAGGCTGCGGTGGGAGTCGACGGGTTTCTTGTGTTTCCACCGAGAAGCATCCTGTCTAACATGAAAAGTGACCAGACGATCTCCTGCCGGCGGGCTCGATCGGCAAGCTCGAGACCACAGAGCGATTCCGGTCCTAACATATCACGGGTCTGCGCAATTCGCAATCCCAAAGCCACCTGTGCTCGCGCCCTCTCGAGCCTCCCATCTATGCGAAAATATATCAGTTCATGTCAACAAAATTGGTACAATAGGTACATGGACTCACCTCCTGAATCCACCTGGGCCTGGAGACAGAGCGCCTGAAAGTATACATCATCGATTGCAAATTCACTGTATGCGTTCGCAATGAGATTCCACGAAAGTTTTGTCAGTCTCGATATCCATCTCATTCTTTCGGACCTGTTCCTGAAAAACGGATGCCGGGCCGAGCGTAAACTCAGAGCGAGCATGGCATATAGAATCATCGGAGGCAACACGTCTTCTTGCCCAGTATCGAGTGTGCGAGAGTAAGCCAGGATAGGACATGGCTGATTGCAAAACTCTGAAAAGTAAAGTGCAATACCCTCGGATATGAGTGAGTCTGGTAGTTGCGCGTCTTGTATACTACTCAAATGTCAGTGTGTGATAATTGCGGTCATGGGTAAGTGCAAGTGCCCATACTGTAAATAGGGAGATTGCTGCGCAGTGAGCGGTGTTAATGGAATTTCAACTGCAGGCTCTTGCGAGCTTCGTGCTGTCGTAGGCTCATCGCCTCGACCATGTTGGGTGGAAGGTTGGGCTGGATTAGTTGGTCTCTGTAGGCTGTGATTATTAGTCCTTATCGAGAAACGCGGAGTAGCGAACACACTCTATCGTAGCAGCAAGTCTTCTCAGCAGATCTTGAATCGTGTCGAGATGACTGGACTGAGAAGTCATAAGCATAATACAGACAAATGTGGTTGGCACACATTACATCATTAGTGCCAGCCGTGTGAGGGACATCGTGAGGTCCGGTAGACCGTTCGCGAGTTCGATGTTGAGTAGCATAGACACATGTCTGTCCTAGTCGCAAACAACACGAACAGTCGGGTCTTTCTCCGGTGCACTTTGACTTCTTGCGACTTGCACTCGCGTCAGTTGCGGAAATCTGCGGGTACGGTCATCTCTCCCAACGCACGTACCGGCAATTCTCGCAAGCCTGTCTTGCGCGCCTGGTAGAGGTATACGGGTGGTGTCGGCTGCTTCGCCGGACTTCTGCCATCTCTCGATGTACGTTGAATGGTTTCACATTGTGCGGCGTCAGGAAGCCGGCGACCCGGCCGAGGTCCGTTGCGGGCGATACCTAGACTCACGCACAGACCTACAGAGATAAGACTAGGTAAGCATCACCACGCGTGTACTAAAAACAAGATGATGTGCACATCGAGCCGGGCCGTCTGAGCGTGAGTGTCGTGTTCAGCATTCTGTGGTTCAATCCACGGCCTGACACTGGTGCCAAGGCTTTGCCTCTCCGATCACCTGAGCAGGACGGCAAAGCCACGTGACCGGCTTGCTCACGATGTGCCTCACGTACCGATAACACACCTCGGCAGTATCGAGGGGTATATGGGATGTCGCAACGAGTTCAGCGTAGTCTTGGCCGTGAGGTCAAGACTGTTGATGAGTTCTCGCTCTGCCCACGATGAGTCAATATCTCTGGAAGCTCCTGGGCTACAAGGACTCGGAAGCCGAAACACGACCCACCAGTACCTCTCGCAGCTTACCATCGTCATGGTACACGTCCGACGCCATCTATCAGCTTGAAAGGCGGGCCATATTCTCGAAGAGGTGGATTCTGGTTACACACAAGCACAGGTTTCCAACTGCTGGGGATTACATGCAGTTTGAAGAAGCTGGTTTCCGCTTCTTCTTGTGTCGAGATCGCGATGGCAATATTAATGGCTTCCACAACGTCTGCCGGCATCGAGCGTTCCCCGTCGTTACCGAACCAGCAGGGCGAGTGAAGATCTTGTCCTGCAAATACCATGGGTGGTCATACGGGTTGAAGGGAAATCTAGCAAAAGCGCCTGGCTACGAAGAGATGGAGGGGTTTGACAAGACACAGAATGGCCTATTCCCACTGAGAGTTCATGTTGATCATAAGGGATTCATATGGGTAAATATGGATGTGGAAAAAGAGGTGGCCTGGGAAGATGACTTTGAGGGAGTGGACTTGCAGCCTCGAATGGACGTTTTCAACTTTGACGATTATCGATTTGATCATACATGGGAGATGGGTGGCGATTACAACTGGAAGGCGTTAGCTGATAATTACAATGAGTGCTATCATTGTCCGACAGCTCACCCGGATGTGGCTGGCATCACCGACCTGAAGTTATACGCGGTCAGCACTCAAGGAGGGCACATTCAGCACTTTACCAATGCGGAGAACATATCCATGGACGAGGGACAGAGAGTGCGCAGCACATACTATTTTCCGAATGCTTGTATGACGGTTACGTAAGTGGCAGGCGGAGATATTGGTAGCTCTATCACAGTTGACTGACTGAGACCAGACCTTTCTTCTTCTACATGATGAGATGCGTGCCCACGTCAGCCACCCATTGCTCCATGGAATACGAAGTTTACCGACACAAGGACGCCTCTGACGCAGAATTCGAAGCCATCGACTCCATGTACAAGCGGGTGCTGAACGAAGACAAGTGGCTTTGTATCAACACGCAGAAGAACTATGCTGCAGGTGTCTACGTCAGTGGCGAGATGCATGCAAGAATGGAGAAGGGGCCGGTGTTTGTCCAGAAAACTGTGCGCGACCTTGTTCGGCAGCATCATGAGCGGGAAAGGCGGCTGGGCCGGGAGATTTGGCCTGCTCGACAGGTTTTGCCAGATTCGGCAACGGGAGTGCATGAAGATGAGGCTTTCTTGTGCGATCTGAAATGTCAGACTGACAAGCTCGAGTGGTAGAGTAATCGGGGTGTAAGTAATGGGTATGATTTCAGTAAAGTCATTTTGATGAGGGTGAAGCTGTTGGAGAACATCTCTCGTGTCTAAAGTGAAGAAGAAATCTCTTCTTCACTTCATCAAAGTCTCGCTGTTGCACTGGTGTATAATAATACATCGGGCAACTCATACAGCAATCTTGATGCAAGATGCTCATCAATGAGACATAGCGCAAACATAACGAACTATATCCCCGGCAATCTTCGGCATCCGCACGTCGACACTCCATAGCATTGCGCACTGCGCCACAACAACTACGCAGCTAACCAACTCTCCCATCCCTTCTTCTCCATAGTATCTAGTTTAACACGCACTCTAGAAAAACGCTAAAGCATACAAGTGGCTTTCGCGTTGTGCGCTTTGACATACCCACATGGCAAAGTCCGCCAGAGCCTCAGAATACGAAAAGAGAGAGAATACGAGAAAGAGAAGGTATACGAAGACGACTCTCGGTCAAATCTTAACATGCCATAAATATGTTGACACCCTACACGTTTCAAGAATTCACCATCAGTCACTCATTTACTGTTCTTCCGACATTCGATAATTATCATGTTGCGCTTCCTCACTCTCGCAACTCCCGCTCTCGCAAGCGCAGCAGCAACGCCACCATTCTGCCGTTCAACGCCTTCCGATGCATCATGGCCCACGCCCGCTGACTGGTCTTCTCTCAACAACACGATCGGCGGGTCTCTGATACGTACCGTACCCGTCGCATCGTCCTGCTGGCCCGACGCCAATGGAACCTTTGCTTCCCCCTCCCCTCGCTCCTGCCAGGAAGTCAACGACAAATGGACAAACGGGACCTGGCACGCCCAACTCCCCGAGTCAATCGACTACCAGCTCTATGCGAACAATTCTTGTTTGCCAGATGAAGCAGGGAGTTGGACGGAAAAGCAGGGGTGTACAATTGGTGCTCTGCCGCAGTACATTGTCAATTCGACGAAGGAGTACGATGTCGCGACTGCGATGAAATGGGCTGCTAATCACAACATTCGTATCGTTGTCAAGGGCACAGGGCATGACCTTAACGGACGGTACGTTCCCATTTCCTGCATATCTGTTTTGAGAAAGAAGGAAAGCTAACAAGACCCGTATAGCTCCAGCGGTGCTTTCTCGCTCTCCATCTGGACCCGCTACTTCAACAACTTGACTCGCGATACAGCCTGGCGTCCCGCGAACTGCTCTGCGCCAGCGGAAGACGTCTTCATAGTCGGCAGCGGCCAGCAATGGGGCAACGTTCTCAAATTCGCGACCAGCCAAGGCCGCGTCGTAACGACTGGCCAGGACCCCAGTGTCGGTCTGGGTGGCTACATTCAGGGCGGCGGTCACGGTCCGTTGGCGTCGACCTACGGTCTTGCATCAGCCCAAGTGCGCCAGATGACCGTCGTAACAACAACTGGACGCGTTCTTGTCGCCAATGAGGTCCAGAACCAAGATCTCTTCTGGGCACTCCGTGGCGGCGGAGCAGGACAATACGGTGTCGTTACCGAATACGTGATCAAGCACCATCCAGCACCCAGCAACGTCGTCATGGCAAGTGTCCAGATAACGCCCAGCGGCAGCACGAATGCCAGTATGGAAGCATCATGGTCCGCAGCAGCCAGCTGGCTCAGCGCGCTCCCCGATCTCATGGACGCCGGGCTCGCAGGCGCAGCGACCGTCGCAGTCGGAAGCACAGCACCAAAGTTCTTCCCGGGCATCGACGTATCCAGCGGCCCATTCACCGGCATCGGTATCAACCAAGTCTTCTGGGCCTTCAACACCACGCCCGCGGCCGTAGAAGCCCTCGTCCAACCCATCCTCTCCAACCTCCTCGCATCCCACACCAGCAACCCCCGCACAAATACCTCCCTACTCTCCACCTCACTAACATCCTCTACGTTTGCAAACTACACATCCTTCTACACCGTCATCTCCGGCGACAACGTCGCCGGCGGCGAATCCCTAACATCCTCGCGCCTCCTCGGCCGCCCAGAACTCACCCACACACCCCACACGCAAATCATTTCGTACCTGAAAACCGCCATGGCAAGCCAAAACACCACACACCCAGGAAACTACGCGACCATCGGCCTCAGCGGCGGTCCGGGCGTGCACTCCACGCCATCCACGCACTGGGGCGCTCTGCACCCCGGCTGGCGACGCGCATACCTCCATTTCATCGCCACGGGGGCGACAATCGATTCCAGGGCCGCGGGGTCGGCGAAGGAGGCGCTTAGGATTGGTGCGGAGTGGCATGCGAGCGTCAAAGAGCCCATGTGGGAGGAGTGGGCGCCGGGGTCGGGTGCGTATATGAATGAGGCGAATCCGTTCAAGGATGCGTTCCAGACGGCGTTTTATGGCAGTAACTATGAGGCGTTGAGGGAGGTGAAGAGCAAGTATGATCCCAGTGAGAGTTTGTTTGTGTTGTCAGGAGTGGGGACGGAGGGGTGGGAGTATGATCTTGATAGTGGCAAGTTGTGTCGGGTTTAGAGGAGTGAGATGGGTGGGTTTGATCGTTCGGGTTTGTTTTGGAAGCATAGTTGATAGACTGTATTTTTGCATTTGTTCGGTGTTGGCTGGTAATAGAACTGTTTTCTCAATGTGGACCACTGGGTGCGTTTTGTAATGTACGTGATGTGTATTGTTCGTTTTGGAGGATGAGAGTGGGTCGCAGCAAGTTGACAAGCTTGGTGTGGGGCATGAAAGCGGATGGCGGTCTGGAACAGATGTCAGCTAATTCTGGGGAAAGCAAAGCTAGTTGTAGAAACTGCAACATTGGCAATGCGAGAGATACACCGTTCGTGAAGTCTGACTGGGGTGATATTTTCATTTGGGTATTGCAAGACAGCTCATCGTGCTTTTATCCCACTTCCTTCCAGGGCCCCTGACCCAATACAAGCACGGTGCTCTGGCGCCTGGCATCTCCGCATAGCTAGCGGTGAGTATATCTCATGTATCAAGCTTTGTCGTCCTCTCGCTTCGCTTACTGGCCAACCTTCTTGGACTCCTCCTGCAACTCCTTGATCTGCTGCTTGGTGTCCTTGCCAGTCTCGGAGCGATCCGCCTTGATCTATATTTGTGTTAGCCAATGCCCTTGCAACCCAATTTGCCATCAGCCTAGGGCGAGATGTTCAACTTACAGCGCTCTCGCTGTCACTGGCAAGCTGCTCCTCCCAGGCACCCTTGCCCTGCTTTTGGTTGTTCAGCTGCTCCTGCTTCTTCTTCTCGACCTCCTCGGCACGGTTCTCGGAGTCTGTTCAGTTGTGTCAGCTCTAGTCTCTCTTGGTGTACAATTGGCGCGCATTTAGCATCCTGGTGCTGGATACTGGACCAAGGTGGTCGGTGCAGACGTACGGAGAGCTGACTCCTTGCCAGCGGTGCGAGCTATTGACTGGGAAAAGGCCGCACGCTGGACAAAGGCGACGGGAGCGCGACGGGTCGCAAAGGCACGGATAGCGGACATGGCTAGTGTTGTGGGAGGTGTGTACGTCGAGGGAGTAGTAGTTTGCGGGGTTTCGGCGGTATAGCTCGGAGCTTCTAGCTGCACGTATTATTCGTTTCGTGGGTGTATTTGTTCAGAAACAAGTCAATTGAAGTGATGAGATGTCTCAAAAGTGTAAGAAAAAGCTGGCAGATGACGAGTGCAGGAGAAAGGGCTGGTCTGCTGGAGAAAACACACGTTCCTCGGCTAGTGGACGTGACTAGCTTCCCCCGACGACGTCATCCTTTCCCCGGCCGGCAATCATCATTACAGCAATTGGCCGGAGCCGCCTTAGTCATGCTCCTGCGACAGCTAGATGGGGCCTAGATCTGGAGAGGCTCTGATGACATTCTCGCGCCCACTCCCCATCTCCAGCACACAGCACCACTATGGGCTCTATGCCGCATCGCACAAGACGTCGGTTGCACCTCTAGTATGGTCGGTCATAGCGCCGCAGTCCCCGACAGCTGCTTGCCTTTTTCGTACCGACCGTATCAAAGCGGACATGGAATGCACTGACCAAGGCTGCAAATCCGATGGCTGTGTAAATTGCGCTTCGGTACAAGTTTCGCGTCGGCACCGCCGTGATGAACATCGACTCCATCTGTGCGGGTAAGCCATGCACGTAGCGAGATGGCGTGACGCATTCGCGGCTGCTCCGGGGTTTTACTAGTCGACAAGGAGCGCGCTGCATGGCACGAAGTTTGGTGCCGGAGAACTCGTTGCGACGAACAGCTAGACCCATCGAATCTGGTCCACCCCGTCGAAAAAGCAACGACAAAACTGCGCCCAAGGACTGCCACTGCGACCGGTGCTCCAATGATCAAGGTCTAGTAGAAGGGTAGCGGTATGCACAGGGGAGTAGTCGCACAACCGCACCTAGCTGGAGTGCATCAGCAACGGGGGTAGTACAACCGTAATCTACACCCTTGGACTAATTACCTGATTAGGAAAGAGTTCGATGGGAGGTGAGATGGGATATCGAGAGAAGAAGTGCCCAAGGTAGACATACATGTCGGTGCGTCACCAGCCCGTTGCTATAAGGATCGAAGCAGCGAGTATGACTTGCCTCGGGATATATGCGAGCCTGGCCTCATTGTTTGAGTATACAGGATTCAACATGTACTCTTCTTGGTCGGGACGCGTCTATTCAGCGAATGTTGATGAACCGAACATTAAACGTTAAGAGGTAGCAAGTATTGTAACTCTAGTCGTCTGCGGATAAGGGAATTGAAGACCAAGAACACAGATTGTATCCCTTTCCGTAGGTGCATCAAAGTCCTATTAACAATGTTGCTATGAGCGACACGGGACCACTGCCTCCACACATGTCGAGTTCTCCACACGAGCTGTCGATGGAGACATAGGGTCTACAGCACTCAATCCACTCTCGACATCAACCTCTCATCACACTCCACCCACTCCCTTTCCCTTCCACCACCTCACAACCGTTCACTCACATCTCTACCACCACAACATACCATTCATTCCACCACCCAACCCACCTTGCAACCTATTACCAACCCTGCGCCTACCAACGTTTCTTTGCTCAAAGGAAAAAAGCAAAGAAATCAGACCACTCCATCCACATAACATCCACAACCCACCTACCAGACTAGCATCACCCTATCACCCCACTACAACAAACAACAACCAAACCCGCCGCTATACTACACACTCCCCTTCGTCCCGCAACCCGCAGCCACATCTAGACCACCACCACCACAACGCACAATCCCCTCCCTCGTGCCATCTCCCCCTCTAGATTCTAGTCCCCCAAGCTAAGTCTAACCACGCCCGTCCAAAACACACACATACACACTCGGCACAGCTTCCCCCTCACCCCCTGGAACTAACCTCCTTTCGTCTCTTCCAAGGTTGTCTCTCCACACACACACCCTCTAGTCGGTGTCATCCGTCCCGAGTGCATGTGGAGAGAGGAAGAGTACCTGGCATAGCATAGCATAGCCTCTCCGAACGAGCAAGCTTGGCTAGTTAGTTGGTTGGTTGGTTGATTGATTGGTGTGTGTGTGGCAAGGAAGTTAGTTAGTCCATTTCCTTGGTCCCAGTCCCTGAAACTTAAAAAAAGAGAGCCCAGGAGCCCAGGTGACATGGGGCTGGGTGGGTAGTGGCATGGCGTGCGGGGTCAAAACAAGAGCAACCGCAAGGCAAGGCAAGGCAACTCAATTGTGTTGGGACGATGCGCATGTCACATCTTATCAGTTTAGCTGTAGAGTTTCAATCTCCACAAGACATGGCATGATCATAGCAGCTCAGAAAACGAAGTGTAGAACAAAGTTGCGTATGTTATTCCTTTCCTAGGATATTCACTGCCCTCGAACACAAACGTTCCAAAGAACGGGTGCCGAGGCGTGTAGATATAAAAGGGGAGAGAACAGATCTGCCCAAGGCAAAGGGAATGGAGAGAGAGGAAAAAAACATCCAAGAAGAGATTGCCCAACCACACCGGGTGTGTCGTCGTATAAATCCTCGTACAAAGAAAACAACCAAGCAAACAAGACAAGATACAAAACGAAACGAAACGAAGATAGACCAGCGCCTGATTGCGTAGAATCATCCCAGCGTCGTCGTACACAACAGTAACGCGACAAAAGGCGAACGAAAACGCCCGCCCCCAAAGACAACAACACCGTTGAGAAGTGATGATCCCACCAACATGTACGCTTAGACACCGTCGCTTTCGCAAGTTATAGGGCGCCCAAACAAATGGTATATACCAACACCGCTCCGCTTGTAAACCCCAAGAAGAGAGAGAACCAACCAGCGACATAGGAAATCTACCTTGATATTTTTCAAAGGGTGGTTTGAAAAAACAGATAGCAATAGCCAGAAATGCGTGAACAGACCCAGAAGAACACCAATGTATGTGCAAACCGCCGTTAATGCGTTAGCGCTTTCAACGCTTGAAAGCAATCGAGAACCAAAGCGCTTCTATCCGGTAAAATCATTGTGGTTTTGTTTTTGTCGCAGACAATTGCAACGCCGTCGCCGAGTTGAAGTGGTATACCCAGGATATGTCGAAGAAGATATCGTAGATTTATACAGTGTGGACATGGTGAAGGAGGATTAGAGATCCAGGGAGCCCACCAGCCGAGCAACACAGAACGCCGCAGTTGTTGACCGAACAAAAGACGCTTGGCCTCGTGCCTGCAAGAGTCTACCAGCGTCGCGACATGAACTGTTGCTGCATCTGTCGGTTGGGGGAGACGGATGGCGGTGGGCTGGCAACAGTTCGGGTCGAGGGGTCAACAATGGGGATGGCGTTGCGTGTGCGCTGGGCGAGCGGCTGGTGCAGCTTGGTTTGCGAGTTGCTCTGCTGGAAGCCGACGGGTGTGTAGGGGTTGGGTCCGGCCGAGGACAGGACAAACGAGGGAGTTGGCTGCAGCTGGTGCTGGAGCGGCGACTGCTCGGGCGAGCCGCTCGATAGCGAGGAGCGGTCAGAGCCAGACGAGTGGATGGATTGCAACTGTTCATCGAGTGTCAGCGCCTGCTTAGGCGGAGTCGATGGCGGGTGGCAAATGTTGGCGACTTACATCATCCTCGGTCAGCAGGTGGAAGGGGCAAAACATTTCATCGTCCTCGATGTCAAAGGAGCGGGCGGCCTCGAAGTCGCGCTTGTATGCGATGAGCGTGGGGGGCTCGACGTTGAATTCCTTGGGGGTGCGGACTTGGCGGAACTGCTTGTTGTGCTGCTGCGCCGAGATCCGGGGCGCCCTCCGCGATCGGCCGCCGTGGTGGTTGTGCGAGTGGGCGTTGAGGTGTTGGGCGTGGTGCTGCTGGGCACCGTAGTTGAAGAACTGTGACATGGTTGCGGGTGGTTGTTGTTGTGGTGGTGGAGGTAGTGGTGGATGGGATGACTGTTGTGGGTGAGGGGTTGCGTTGTAATCCAGGGAGCTCGACCACAACAAAAGGCGAAACAAAGGGGTATGGCTCGGAAAGTGGCGTGTGTCGAGGATGCAGGGTGGATGCAGAGGAGTGCGGCAGTGGTGCGGGTGCGTAGAGTATTATTTAATAGTATTGCGATGCGAGGCTGAGAGATGTGGTTGAGAGCGCTGGTGCAGAAGTTGTGAGGAACAAGAGGAGCGAGAGGGCTGGTGAAGAACAGGCTGGGTCAGATGGATGGGTGGTGGCCCGGGCGCAGCGAGCGACACAAGCGATGCCATGCCATTGGCCGCCGTCCTTGGGCCAATTCGCCACCGCGCCTCCTTGGACCGATGCGCTCTAGCGCGACAGGGGCCGCCAGCGCTAGGGCCTTTGGGATGCTTGCGCTGCATGGCCAAAGGCGCCGCCAGCGTGCGCAGACGATGCGCAGACGGATCGCCTCCCGAGGACATTGCTGTCCAGCCGTCGAGTATCAGACGGGCCTGGCTCAGCAGCCGGCCATGCCCATCGCGCTGGCCTGGTTCCCCTCGATCCAAGGCCATTCGATGGGGATGCGCGCGCAAAAAAGTAAAGGCCAGCCGGCGGCGCATCGTCAAACCGCCCTGGTGCGACATGCGACGCTAACAGCTGCCAGCCCAGCGAGGCTGTGAGCTGGCTGGCAAGTGACCACCCACACTCTGTCTGCGCCCTGACCGCTTCTTCCGCACCTCTACCGTCGCCAGGGGAATCCATCTAGTCTTGCCGGCCAGCCCACGACCACCTGTCCATCGTCGGCAAGGGCGGCCGCATCGCAAGTGGGAATCCCGAAGCCTCTCTGGAGTGAGGCCGCAAGTGAGGTGGTGCTGGCGCGCTGGAACGCTAACGCAGCTGTGCCTGCGACGGCCAGCAGCAGCAGCTTGACACGGTGGTTGAGCGCATGCCAGGATTCGCTCGTGGCGGCCGAGTCCCTGCCGACTGTGTGTGCAAATCGCTACCACACTGAGCGCACTGCCCATGTTCTGGAATGCCACCAGTGCTGCCCGCCCGCCCCGGCTGCCCATGGGAAACTGTTGAGCCCATGCTGCGAGCGACACCACCACCACACCACCACCACCCCAACCATGGGGCATCAGATGAGCTGCGCCATGCGAACATCGTCTTCCCGTTGCGCCTCGACAACACCCTCGTCCAAACGCCGACGGCCATGCGAGACGTTGTGCTCCCGTCGCTGTGTGTTTCCGAACACGCCCGGACCTTCACCCTGTGTGACGTCCCGGCTGCCAGCATGTCGCGCCCTGGCCAATACAAGGCCGCCACTACCAGAGACCAAAATAGCGCTTTCTGCACTGCACTCGTTCTCCCCGGCCCGGACGCTCGATGGCCTGTCCAGTGATCGACAATCCTAGGCACGTCCTGTCGTCACTCCATCTCCGTGTTGTGTGTGTCGTGTCGTGTCGTTGCTGTTGTTGTTGTTGTTGTTGTGGGTTCCCAGTGGCGGCCATCGTGAGCTGTTCGAGTCGGTCACGAGTGACCCGTGACGTGACGTCCGCGCCTCGTAAACGTTCCTGCGACGGGCCAAGCTTTGCCGCATAAAGACTCGCTCTTAGCTCCAAACAAATCTCATTTGATCGTCTCCCCACCTCGGGCGATGAGCAAGTGCACGCGAGCTGACTTGATCTGTCTGGACGTAGGCCAAGTGCGGCATTGATGCATGGTTCATGGTGATACTGTGGCCTGCTTACTGCTTTAGAGTGCTGACACCTTGATAAGCACGCCAAAGCACGCCGATAGAAGAGCCGGCACTCGTCGTGGCACAGTGGAGTGATTGTTGGGGAAGCATGCTGCGGCTTGTGGCGCATGCTCGTTGATGGATGAGATGCCTGTCTTGATGCTGTTTGGTTGGTGCGAAGTACTCGGAAACGACGCTGTCAAGTGTATGGCGTACTGTATTGCTGTGACGGTACCGCCAAGCCGCAGACATCCAAAAACCTCATTCAGTGATCCTGATGAGTGTTTGGAGAAGCTCGTTTGTTTGAACTGCAATTCCGAATGACAAAACTGTGCAGAGGGTATCTGCATTGCAACTGAATTAAATAGGTCATTTTATATCCCTAGACTATTTCCCGTGTAACACGACAATTATCAAAATCAAACTCCACCCAAAATCAGCCAGACCCAACCATCACTTATCCAGCCCCCTCGCCTTGACAAACTTCGCAATCTGATCTTTGCACGTCTTATCCGTATACGTCTCCCACACCTCATACAGCGAAATCAACTCCTGCGTGCACTCAACCACCGCCTCAATATCCACACTGCTCTCCGCCAGCCAATCCACCAATTTCTGTATCCGCGCCTGGATCCCTTGCCCCCCACGCGCATTCCCCAGCGTCTGCAGCGCATTATTCATACCCGCTGCGCTGACCTGGGAGCCGATGGGTTTGAGCACCACGGCCAGGAACATGGCCGTAATAGCAATGACATGCGGTGCGTGGAGGAGCGGGAGATCTGTGAGGTAGTGGTCGTTGATGATGGACCATGCGAGCGCATTTTCTTCCTGGGTTAGTTGGAATTGCGTCTGTAGTTCTGCGAGGCTGCGGTATGGGTGGTGCAGGATGAGTTGCGAGTTCATCTCCGAGATGAGAGTAAATTCGCATTCGCCGATTTTGGAAATGTCGTTGAAGGATGTGTCTGTGTTTGTTAGAGGAATTCATTTTATCTTTGAGTTTCATGGCGTACCCCAACAGTGTCGCGCCTCTGCTAGTACCATTCTGATGTGCTGCGGACACTCTTCCATCTTACACGCCAAATACAATGCTGTTGCGAGCACGAGGGCAGGGTTCGTCCGCCGAATTTCGACTTTGGCGTAGAAGCGTCGGACGTACACCTGTGCGGTAGCCAGGGCCTGCTGTCGAATTCCTAGCGGTCTTGCCATTTTGGAGAGTTCTAGGACATGTCAGCGTGCAGCTAGATCAACGTGTCACGCTACGCACGATGCGAGAAGTAGATGCTTAGGTGCCTCCGGTCTGGCAGAGGATATAGGTTGACTAGATTTCGTTCTGCATCTTCCATTCTCTTTCGTTCCAGGGCTAGCTCTTGTTTTGTAAAGGTCCAGAACTTGCGCTGGGTTGACTCCCAATAGCTTGAAGACATGGTGGGCGGAGTAAATTGGCGACGGAGGTGCACCCAGGTGCGACGGGAAGCGAAAATCACTGGGTTGCTCGAAGAGCGGTCTATTGTGTTGCTGCTTCTCACGTAATCTCACAACGTTCCTAGATGTTGCTTTGGTGTCGCAAGCGATGCGCGAGTAAGAACGCCTCCCTGGACCTCCGATACCGTTCGCAGAAGCAAAATGCGGGTGGACCAGTAAAAGCCGGATACACAGCAACAAGGAATAACTATCTCAGTGCATAATCCGACGACAGTAGACGATCACGCGAGACACGAGCGTGGAAAGAAGGATCGTGAGAGATGGTGTTGCACGTCGCGTCCAATCAGCTGCGAGCGAATGCTAGGCTCCGTGTCGTGGCTTCCCTCGGTGTTGCGACATGCCCCGCTAACCCCTTTCAGCGCCCTCTCCAAGCTCTGAGACTGACCTCATACCCCACGTCGAAGCCCATACGAGCCTGTCTCCTGGACAGCCTAGCCCTCCTCCTCGCAATTCACCGCGCCCGGTGCCCTCCCGTGTGTGTCGCGACCTCAGCCATGATAGACCGGAGATAGCAGGACCAACATGGACACAAAGAGCGCAAGCGTTGCCGACGCCAGGGTGGGTGAATTATGGGCAACTCTCGACACGCGCAAACAGGGCCACCTGGACCTCGCAGGCCTCAAGAAGGGGCTGCGCAAGCTGGATCACCGTAAGAGAGCACGGCGCGCGCGGAGTCTACGTTGTTGCTGACAATGACGCTGTAGCCTTGAAAAATGCGGACCAGCTCCTCAACGAGGTAATGCAGGCTGTGGATGTCGATGGAAATGGGAAAATCACAGAGCAGGGTGGGTTCGCTTCTCCTGTTTGGAGACAAAGACGTACTGACGCTGCTGCCCAGAATTCCGCAAATTCGTACACGAAACCGAAAAGGAGCTCCACCAGCTATTCCAGACCATCGACTACAACCACGACGGCAAGATTTCCAAAGAGGAGCTGCGCTCGGCTCTGCGGACTGCTGGGCTTGCTGTGCCCAACAGCAACCTCGACAAATTCTTTTCAGAGGTGGATACCAATAATGACGGGTCCATTAGTTTTGAAGAATGGCGGTACGTACTCTCAGTTTGATCATTGCATGTCGGTTGCGCGTGCGAGTCTGGACTATGCGATCACATTGTCGAAGAGTGACACGCCGAGACTACATGGTTGGGTGCCGTTTGAGCTGTACCATGAAACGGTCTCGAGATGTGCACAGGCACCGCAATGAACCTACGACACCATACTGACTGATAAAGGGACTTTCTTCTATTCATTCCCGTCAGCGCGCCATCGCTCCGCTCCGTAATGTCGTATTTTTCCGCCACCATGAAGGTCAACCAGGAAGGCGACGTGCTCATCAGCGACGACACAATCCAAGGCCTAGGTACTACACAGCGTTTTCTTCGTTTTTTCTTTGGTTCCCTTTTCATCGTAGCGCACACACCGCCCTACAATCCCTTTCCACCAGAGGCTAGCGCACCGCTCGGAGGAATGGCTTCTCCACCTTCGACGATGGTCTACCAAGGTGCAGGTGCCCTCCCGCCACGGTCTGAAGCCGACAAGAGCAGCGCTTCTTCTTCCATTGAAGAGATACCGGCAAAACTTATAGAGAGCTTAGGAACCATGCTGATTGCTTGTGTTCCCAATCCAGGCTATTTCGTGGCGGGAGGCGTTGCAGGCATTGTTTCTCGCACCTCGACTGCGCCCCTCGATCGTTTGAAAGTCTACCTCATCGCCCAGACCAGTGTGGCGGAAGAAGCCGTCGTCGCGGCCAAGCATGGCAACATCGTCAAGGCTGCTATGAATGCGTGGAGGCCGCTTGCGACGGCCACCAAGGAGCTGTGGCAGGCTGGCGGGATGCGCAGTTTGTATGCTGGTGAGTTTGATTGAGTTTCTTGCTGGCGGCCTCTGACAACAGCAACAGGAAACGGCTTGAACGTCGTCAAAGTGATGCCGGAATCGGCCATTAAATTCGGCTCTTACGAGGCAAGTATGATCACGTCAAGCAAACGCTTCCCCTAACTCGCGCAGGCTGCGAAACGCGTCTTTGCCAAGATAGAAGGCCACAACGACCCCGCCATAATACACTCGTGGTCGAAGTTCGTTGCTGGTGGTCTAGCCGGTGCGTCGTCAATATCTAAGTCCAACATGCCCACATTAACGCGTTCTAGGAATGGTCTCACAATTCGCCGTCTACCCCATCGACACTCTCAAGTTCCGCATGCAATGCGAGACCGTCTCCGGCGGCCTCCACGGCAACCGCCTCATCTGGGCCACAGCGAAAAAGATGTGGACTTCCGGTGGCATCGCCGCCTACTACCGCGGCCTCCCCATGGGCATCGTCGGCATCTTTCCCTACGCCGCCCTCGACCTGGGCACTTTTGAGTACCTCAAGCGCTACGTCGCGCGCCGCAACGCTAAACGCCTCGGCTGCCACGAACAAGACGCCGAGCCGGGCGGCTTCATGACGGCAGCCATCGGCGGCTTTTCCGGCGCGTTTGGTGCTAGTGCGGTTTATCCGCTCAACCTCTTGCGAACCCGACTGCAGAGTCAGGGTACTGTGCTGCATCCACGGACGTACACGGGCATCATGGATGTCACGAGGCAGACGATCAAGGGTGAGGGGATGAGGGGGCTGTTCAAGGGTCTGACGCCGAATTTGCTCAAGGTCGTGCCGGCTGTGAGTATCACGTATGTGGTTTATGATAAGAGTAAGAAGGCGTTGGATCTGCCCTGAGGGAGGAAGGCAAATGATTCAAAGAGGTGGGAATACGTCGGATATGGACAATCATCCACCACCACTACCTACCTAACTACCTGCCTACCAGCAATGCCGAGCCCGGGCGGGAATACAAAGCAAAGGCCGAATCAGACCTAGGCCTCTGCTTCACAACACCAGATGACCAAAGTCCTAGCGGGGATTCTTCACCTTGCATATACACAGACAGCGATACCCTTTGAGCTTCAAAACATGTATGGTCTTGTTAGTCTTTTTCCTTTGTTGCATCATGCGTGGCGTTTGGGCGTCGGTGGCTGCGTATTGCCTAGCCGGTGTGCGTAGATGTTTGGGGACTTTGGGAATGAAGGGGGAGAAGCATATAATGTTGTAGCTTTGTGTTGGCGAAAGTAGATGTGGTGTAGTAAGGGGATAGTGGACGTAGCCAACCCAAGCAGGCGGCGCGTGTTGTGAGTAATAGTAGAATGCAAGTTAGATTTGCCGCACACAATGACGGATACCATCTTGGTCGTATGGACTACGTTCAGAACCAAAAAAAAAGTCTATTCTTTCCCTTCCCAAACCAAACGCCCCCAATAGCCCAAATGCAACATATAACCCCTACTTCCTCACTTTGTAATAACAATCAACAACACCAATATAACAATCAACACCACAATAACCGTCAAACTCCAATTCTCCCTCGCTTTCCGCGAAAACCGATCCAACCGCCCCCTCGCACGCACAAACTGCGCCGCATGTCTATCAACACCTTCCTCCACATCATCCAGCAGCAGCACTTGCCCGTCGAGCTCGTCGCCGATCTGCATCGACAGCTCGCGCTGCCGGCTGATACTCGCGCCGAGCTCGTCGAGTTGGGAATCCTGGTCGCGGATTACGCGGTCATGGTAGGCGTGGATTTGCTGGTTGTCGAGGTGTGAGAGGTCGGGGTCGAGGGAGGAGGGGTCGTCGCGGTAGGGGAAGAGGGAGGCGCGGTTGGGGTCTTCGGAGTCGTCATCGGCGTCGGTGAAACGGACGGATTTTGGGGTGCTGGCTGGTTTCTTTGTTTGGGCGGCGGTGAAGTCGCGGGAGAGGGAGGGGTCGTTGGGGGAGGTTAGGGTTGGGGAGGTGGGAGACGTGGTCGAGGTAGAAGTGGTCGAGGGTGTGAATTGCGACGTGAGTTCTGCGAGTTGGGTGCGAAGGCGGGGGAGCTGTGAGGTTATTGCGCTGGAACGTGGCATTAGTTCTAGTTATCTTGTAATATACCAGATTTCAGCGTACTCGTCCGATGTGTCCTGGACTTGCGACTCGAGCGATTCGATGCCGGAGCGCAGTTGGTCCAGGGAGCGTGAGATCTGGCCATCTTGGCTGTTGGACGGGAGGTTGAGGGACAATGCGCGTTGGCGCTCGAGGAGCGAGAGCTTGATGTGGTCGGCGAGGAGGAACAGCTGTGGGGGATTGGTTGCCATGGTGGCCTGGGGTGGGTGAAGGGCGGATTCAGGGCGGAGGTGTAGTACGGGGACGGTATGCGGCAAGCAGGGCAGGCGCGGAGAGCGAGTGAGGCAGGCACGAGTGGATGGAGTGTGCGCAACACGCAAATCAGACGCGATTAATCACAATGCGATGACGGACACACGGGATAGCTCGCGCTTGGTGGAGATGGCCGACAGCCCTGGCGGTCCACATGCCGTCGTGGCTGGGCTGGGGTAACCTCTCTCATGCATGCACGACTGCACGGCCGTCCTCGCTCCTGCGCAACCACACTCGACAGCCCGCATGCTCCCTTGCCGCTGCTGGAATATGCCCACGCCTGCCCGCGCTATATAATCTTTGCTTCTGGCGCTCTGCAGCCACCGAAGGACTGTCAGGGCGACCATCCTCCAACCAACCAACCAACCAACCACCCCGCCAGACTCACTTGGATCGACGCTCAACGAGGAGACCCGAGACAGCCCTCTCACCGCCAACTGCTGGCCGCTCACAAGAAGCTCGCTGCCCTGACGAGAGTGAATCAACTCAACCCCCTCCGCACCCATGTCGTCTCCAAGTCCCATCCCGCCTCCCAACGACCGCCGCTCGTCACGCTCCTCGAGCAACGCTGCCTGGCCCGACGAGCACGACGACAGGATGATGATCGGAGGCCCTCCCAGCAGCCCCTCGCCCCTCGCCGTGCGCGTGTCCAACTCGCCATCTACCGCGCGTCGTAATAGCCGCATCGTCAAAGTGCCCCCCGAGTTCGCCAGCCTCGAATACGTCTTGGCGCCCGACAGCAACCTCGTCTGCCTCATCTGCCATGCGCCGTTCGATAAACCCGTCCAGCTGTCCTGCGAGCACTACTTCTGCCGCGAGTGTCTGGACCACGCGTGGGCGCCGCAGCCCAGCGGCCGACGGACGTGTCCTACGTGCCGACATGCTGTCGAGACGGACCACGACATTCGCCCTGTGCCCAAGATCATCGAGACGATGCTGGACGAGCTGGTGGTCAAGTGCCCCAACACAAACGCAGGCTGCACCTGGGTCGACCAGCGCGTCAATGTCCACGACCACGTCATGCTGTACTGCGAACACACGCCGGTAGAATGTTCTGCCGCAGACTGTCGCTTGCAGATATCACAAAAAGATTTCCACAAGGGCTGCCTGCACTACACCGTCAGCTGCGACGACTGCCACGCTTCGCTGCTGAAAAAGGATCTCGAGGAGCACCAGCGCAGCCTCTGCGATAACCGCATCACCACCTGCTCGCTGTGCGAAGCTCAGGTCCTCCGCGTCGACCTCAAACCACACATCAACAATGACTGCCCCAAACACATTATATCCTGCCAAGGCACAATCGTAGGCTGCAAGTTCACAGCCGAGCGCATCGACGTCCTGGCCCACGAAAGCAGCTGCGCAATGGCAACCATGGCGCCCCACTTCCGCGAGCAACAAGCCCGCCTCGAGCGCACCGAAGCAAAACTAGAGCCCTTGACCCGCAGAGTCGGCATCCTCGAAGACGGCCTCACAAACATCACGAATTACTTGTACCCCGCCAACGCCAACGACGCGAGTTTCCCCGTCACGGATCCTTTGGACCCCAACGATGCGCAAGCCCCCACGCCAGACTTTCGCCTCCCGCCTGCTTCGTTTCCTCCAACACCTGCAGGAGGCAGCAACGGCGAGAACAGTAATACAGCACTCCCTCCTGCTCCGCCGTTCGACTCGCAGATCCACCATTTACTCACGCTGCACGACAGCCTGCGCGAGGAAGTAGGACGCATCGCGAATGCGCTGACGGATCTCGATGGCCGCACGAATATGATGATTATCAATGAGAGTCAGCGCTCAAAAGACGAAATGTTGCATGTCAATGCCGCGATTAGCAATATGCGTATGCATTTGCAGTGGGTGGTGAGCGCGACACTGCAGCAGAGGAGTAGTAGTAGTGGTAGTGCGGCGGGTAGTGGGTCGAGGACGCCGGGGGGTGGTGCGGCGGGTGCGAGTGCGAGGAGTGGCGGGAATGGGGGAAGAGTGGATGGTGGTGGTGGTGGTGGTGGTCCGAGGCCGGGGATGGGGGTTGTGGGGTTGACGGGGTTTAGGAGGTTGAGCGATGGTAATAGGCAGGATACTAAGTTGTGAGGAGGGTGGTGATGGGGGGTTTGATGATGTGACGACGATGATGGTCGCGGGCGAGCATCCATGATTGATATGGCTTATGAAAAGTGTGGGGTTTGGGCGTTTATGGGCATGGAGGGTTGTCGGGATTTGTCTTTGGAGAAAGAGAGACTGGTCATTTTGACTGGACATTTTTCTGGGAAGCGGAGTTGAGAATTGGTATGGGATTAGGTTGATATACCCTTTTCTTTCGCATCTGTGTGCTGCGGCATGGGAGAGATTTTATATTTGAAGCGTTCACTACCAGGACAAGACAGAAGATAGTAGATATAAAGAAATACAAATATATTATATAACTCGAGATTGACACTTATCCGAGATGTACTCTTGCAAGAATTTGACACACGTGCAGACGCGTTACAGCTCTGGGGATCATCGGTGACGTAATGCATATGTTTATCGAAGAACCTTGTCGCTTCAAAATAATCCTAGCTACACAGCTTCGTGTTTCTTCAATTGCTTTTTGTACAAGGGATCTGCGTGTCGTTTTTGCTCAAATGTCTGGTAATACGAGTTCGGATATTTTAATTGTGAGTTTCTCGTTTTCTCTACTCGTTCAACCACTTGGATGGCGGGTTGGCTCGCACATTGGATATGGCTATGAGCACGTGCACGCATATTCGTTCGCGGCAGATTGAAGAATGAGAAAGAGCAAGGAAATGACTTGAGAGATGTGGAAAAGACCCCAAGAAGGAGAATGAAAAGGGAATGTTAACACGACAAAGGCCGGTGCAATAGCAGCCTTCACAGTAGACCTCCTCGTCTACCCCCTCGACACGATAAAAACACGCATCCAAAGTCCGCAATATGCAAAGCTCTACACCGACACCCGGACCGGCAAAGTTGATCCCAAATTATTCCGCGGCGTATACCAAGGCATTGGGAGCGTGATTATCGCTACGTTGCCTAGCTGTAAGCCCCCCTCTGCCTCACCCTTCCCTACCTATCCAACACAATACTCAACGATATTCCCCATATAGCAGGAGCTTTCTTCACCACCTACGAACACACAAAATTCCTCCTCACAACCCTCAACACAAACCCTAACAACCAACCCATTCTACCTATCCCCCTCGTCCACGCCACAGCCTCCAGCCTCGCAGAACTAGTCTCCTGCGCCATCCTCACTCCCGCCGAAGTCATAAAACAAAACGCACAAATGGTCTCTTCCCCCTCTTCTTCTTCTACATCTACCAACGCCACCCTCGCCACCCTCCACAGATTCCGATCTAACCCGCTCGCCCTCTGGCGCGGCTACACGGCACTAGCCGGCCGCAATCTTCCGTTTACGGCAATGCAGTTCCCGTTGTTTGAACGGCTCAAGGAAGGGATAAAGGCGTATAGGGATGAGCGGGGTTGGACGAGAGGTGGGATCGTGGAAATGGGATGTGTGACGGCGGTGAGTGCGGGGACGGCGGGCGCGCTGAGTGCGGTGCTGACGACGCCGGTGGATGTGGTGAAGACGAGGGTTATGTTGGCGGCGGGGGATGGTGCTGAGTCTGGGGGAGATGGGCGGGGTGGTGGGGGGAAGGGGAAGGGGAAAGAGGGCTTGGTGGATGCGTTGGGGAATGAGTCAAGAGATAAGGTGGAGAAGGTCAAGGGCTCTGTACAGGGAAGGAAGAGTGCTTGGGCTGTGGGCAAGGAGATTGTGGAAGAGAAGGGGTGGAGGGGGTTGTGGAGGGGTGGTGCGTTGAGGGGCGTGTGGACGTTTGTTGGGGCCGGGTTGTATTTGGGCGCGTATGAGAGTGGGAGGGTGTGGTTGGCGGGGCGGAGGGGGGAGAAGGTGGATGAGGATGAACTGTTTTGAGGGTGTGGAGAGGAGAAAGAGGGATATTTTGGGGTGGGAGATTTGTGGTACATGGAGAGACATTATACAACTTTGATCACCCTACGCGTCGGTCTTCTGGAGCCTTTGAGCTATGGAAGATTCTGTACTTCCTCTGCCTCGCTTCAAGATATCCTACAAACGTCCGCTGATACTCGAAGGTTGTCCTACGCTGCTCCTTGCCAACATTGTCCAAAGCGAAGTGGTCGTCTAAACCAAGGGCAGTACCCCGACAATGGTCGTCCAACTAATGGAAAAGCCGCTGTTCTCAGTCTCTCATCACGGTAGCTTAAATGACCACCGTTGATCTTGACTTGGACTGTAGCCATGTTGACAGAAAGGAACACCAATGCGGCAAGTGCTTGTGTTAACGACGCGCTTCTTCACACCACCACACTACAACCAATCTCAATGATTTGATCGGCAACAGATTTAGCACGAACCGGAAAAACTTGTACTTGCTCATCTTGTCGGATTGATTAATGTCCAATTTACTACAAGCCCGAAACATGAAAAGGACGTACCCCATGTTTCAGATTCGGCTAGTCAGCCTGACCGCCGACGGTCATCTAACAAATCGGACTATCCAATTATGCAGTGCGACTGTACCCTGGTATCGACATCGTGCCTGAATAGGCGCGTTTCAATCACTTTGCGTCATTTTGAACGGTTCTCACGCCAGTTTGCCAGTTCTGATTGGCGGAACCCACCATGTGTTGTGTGTGTGTGAGGGGTCGGCCCTGTTCGCGGACTAAATCGTTCCGCAGACGAGCTAGGCCTTGACATTGACAAGCTTCGCCAATGTTGCTTGAATCACGTCTTCGACCTCATCTGCCAAGCGATATACTGAGCTTCTGTAAAATGTTTAAAAAGACGAGGACCCTGAGGGCAACGAAGAGATACCCATCTTCATACACACATCCTCCCTTCCATTAGCACAATGAAGACGCCAATCTTTGCCAGTGTTGCACTCCTTGTTTCCTTTGCTGCCGCTCAGCTAGGCTCTCCTGTTGGCTATGCGTCTCAGAACGGTGGCACCACGGGTGGAAAAGGTGGTACGACCACGACTGTCGCGTCCTTGGCTGAGTTCACTGCTGCCGTTGGCAAGAAAACAGATACGACACCCAAGGTTATTTACATCAAGGGGGCCATCACTGGGCCCGCAAAAGTCAACATCGGCTCCAACAAGTCTATCCTCGGCACGGATTCCAGCGCCTCGCTCACAAACGTGGGTCTGTACGTCGACAAGGCCACGAACGTCGTCATCCAGAATTTGAAAATCTCCAAGGTTCTGGCGGAAAATGGCGATGCGATTGGAATTCAAGCATCGACTAATGTTTGGGTGGACCATGTTGATGTGTCTTCTGATGTTGATCACGACAAGGATTACTATGATGGCCTCATCGACGTTTCGCATGCTTCAGACTGGGTTACCATCTCTAACAGCTATATCCATGACCACTACAAGGCATCTTTAGTCGGCCATTCTGACAACAACGGCGCTCAAGATACAGGCCATCTCCATGTAACCTATGCGAACAACTACTGGAACAACATCAGTTCGCGCACCCCATCCATCCGTTTCGGAACCGCTCACATATTCAACAGTACGTTGTTTCTCTCCCACATTATTTCGCTCTGCTAATCAAAACCAGGCTACTACAACGGCATCTTCACCAACGGCATCAACACGCGTCAAGGCGCCCAGATCCTGGTTGAAAGCACCGTGTTCGAGAACACTGCTGATGACATTGGCTGGTACGATGGGAAAGTGACGGGCTACGCTGTCGTCAATGATGTGAGCCTGGGTGAGGGAACGAATACTGCGCCGAATGGGACGTTGACCTCGGTTCCGTATACGTATACGAAGCTGGGGAGTGGGAATGTAAAGGCAGCGGTGGTGGCCAATGCGGGGAACAAGTTGAAGTTTTAGGTAAAATTGTGGGAGACGTGAGATGAGTGGTGTGGCTTTGGGTGTACGATGGATTCTTTGTGGTTTTGGAAGAGGCAATGATCGTTGACGAGGAGGAATCGTTTCGAGTGTGCGATAGAGGATGTTTGGGACAGAAAATATGGTGTCATGGCATATTGTTCTCATTCCATCTGAATAGGAGCTGTGAAGTAGCTCAAGTTATGTGTGCCTCCAAATTTCGTGTGGTGCTTCAGACATCCGTTGTCTTCACTCGTCTCGCTGACCCCGGGCTCATCTCCATCTCTCTCCTTTTGTACCACCCAATCAGTTGACCTTGGTAGGTGAAACTCAGCTGGTCGTGAGGCGCTTGAAGTCAGGGAGATAGGCTTCGACAGCGTGCAACGTGACCTGTGACCCAATTCTACATCTCTGCCGACTTCTCCTGTCCAGCTGTATTCAAACACCAGATGTCAGTGCCATACACTAAGATTCCTTTGAAGAGTATGTATGAAGTCTTAGCGAAGTGGTCAGCCAGCAACAAGCGCGACTTGTGTAGAAGAAACACCAGACTCTTTCCAACGGAGCTCCCCATCAGGCCGCTGAACAAAAGCCTAGAAGGCGCTTTGATTGATGGGTTGGTGAGGACGACGCGAGCTGAATATTCCCTTTCTCCAACAATAATAGTCCTCATAACATCAACAACGACATGAAGGACACACGCCGCAGAAATCTCTTCAGCGAACAAAAGGCAGAAGTTCGTTGGTCTCGTTAGCTTCGGGTGTCAGATATGCCAGCCCGATAGGCATGTACGTACTCAAGATCTACTCTCTCATATCCTTCTCCCACATGGCAGTTTCGTACTTCGACATGGCGGGAATGTCTTGCACTGACATTGAAACGATTCTGATAAGATCTTAGAATTTTGAAGGTGTGAGATAGAAGGGTTGCAGCTGCTTGCGCGAAAAGCTTTTTCAAGGGCTGAAAGCGCGACTCACCTTCACCTCGCGCTTTTACCTATCTTGGGTTAGTCCACACGATAATTGCAAATAGAACGAGCGCCGCGTAATTTGCAGATGGAATTTTGTAATGTGGCCCAGCGCATTGTAGAAGAGAACGTATGCGTGCATAACGACAAAAGATCCAGATCGACATTCCTAGGTAGCTGCCCTTCCGACTAGCTCACTTATCATTCGAGGTTTATAGGGCACATGCGAGTTATATATTGATTAGTCTGTTTTTGATATTTTCTACTGTCTTCGCGCAACATCTCCATGTTACACGTAAGAAGAAGATGAAGAAGCAAGATTTGGAAGCTTTGGACAAATACCCTTTGTGCAAACCAAGATGCAACGCCCCATCTTCACCGTTACATCGCTGCAACCGCTTCATCTCCTAAGTTTACATGAACAGTACGAACCTTTCTGATGACTTACTCTATCTCTCGGCAGATGAGAAGCTTGATCTTGTGCCATCAAGCCCATCGAGGGTCGGTTGCCAGTTCTGTGCTAGTCCTCCCCATCTCCCTCTTCCATATTTCCCTCTTCCATCTCCTCATCCTGCTCTTCCTCTTCTTCTTCCTCTTCTTCTACCTCGTTCTCTTCCTCTTCCTCATTCTCTTCCCTATCTGCGTCCAGTTAGTTTCTAGTTTCTCTACGTGATGTTACTCCCACATACCCATAGCACCGAGAGTCTTAGTACGCAGGCAGGTGATGAGATCTTCGTAGGTTTGCAGTATACTTTCCAACACTCGGGAGTACAGTACCTCAACGCACTTCCCGGATACGACCTCGTCTGACGAGACTGGTTGTGTGTTGGGGTAAACGACGACGTGAGAGACGAAGCGGTAGCGATTTGGGGAACTGCTAACGACATCGAAAACAGAGCCAGCTGGGTATTCGGAACCGTATACGACGCGAGCATGAGCTATTGGAGGCGTCAGTACCATGAGCATGGAAACGATCGCGTTTCAGCTTACAGATAATGCTGGATTTCAGGAACTCCTCGAATTGGTACGAATAAGACATATTGTCTCTTTTCGCGTGGAACCTTGAGTCGGCTTTGGGTGTAGGAGAGAAAAGGTTGACGGTAGAGTGAAAGAATCGAAACCTGTTCAAATACTTGTGGGATACTACGCGACTATTTGATGTCACCTTTTCCTTCAATCCGACTTGATCCCACATAATCGTGGATAAATATAACATGTCTCTCTTTGACAGAAGACTAGCAAGTACCAAGACTGTTTGCAAAACAATCCTGCTTGCTCGCCGTACATTGTTTCTCTATGTCTCAAGTAACAACAAGCCGATAAACTACCAGGTTTCTCAACGTCTTCATAGCTACACCCACATTCTATCACAAAACTACGGCAAAAGGGTAGGAGAATGTGATCTTACAGATAGGATCTGTTTTAAGAATCTTCTTCCACTAGACTAGGGCCTGTTGGTCAGAGATAATAGCTTTGTTTGCTGCTTCATGGAGTGCCACGTCGACTTTCGAAGACTTGTTATTTCATCTTCTCCTCCCAGAGAACGGTCTAGTAATCAGACATGTTCATAGTGGCCATGGTACTTGGTATTGAATTATTTGCTCGCCAGTCTACATACGAGCTTGCTACACCTATTCCATCCTCGCTTCTCTCAAGCGCTGCTCAATAGCCTCGAGTATCCGTTAGCGGTGACAGGAAAGTTCAACATTACGAAAAGCCATCGCCGAGATAGCGCGTTCAGGCGTAGTTGGAATGCTCTCTCATCATAGCACGTGTCTCTTGGTCGACTTCCTTTGCAAGCATTTCTGTGTCGAAGAACATGGTATTAGCTGCGTACAGCAGGATACTCATGAGGAATATGTATTGAGACTTACCCATGCGAGGAAACAGGTTCTTGCGCATAACCTCCAGCAGATACTGCAAACTGATACCCACATCGAAGCGTTTCTCGGAAGGAAGAAGAATTTCGAACTCGGTGGTTTTCTGGGCGCCGAACATGATGAGATAGCTCGTGTAGAGCATAGTGATACCATGCCGGACTTTAGCGCTGATAATGTCGAGGGTAGAAGTCGGGGTGATCTTGTCGGCAAACACGATACGGGCGTGGGCTGCTTGAGTTAGCACTGAACGCTGGAAGTACCAAAAGCTGCGAATTAAATACAGAAGATCTGTTTTCTCATCTTCTCCTCCCAGATAATGGTCTCGTACTGGGACATGGCCATGTTGGTGATGGTGATGGTGCTTGAAAATGCTATCGAGTATCGTGTATTCAATCGAATCGCGACAGTTAGAGTAGAAGAGTTGGAGTTGCTGTGCGAACAATCTCTTGTTTAGGTACCCAAGCACCTCGCCAAGCGGTTTGTTGGACTCACCTTCACTTCGCGTCTTGCAGTCCGAGCTTGCCCACAGTCAATGACACAAAACCGCAAATTTGGATCTCGATTGTCTCCATCTCCCTCACACTCAACCTCGAGCACCCTCTCTGCGACAGCGAAGATGCCTCCCACCTACGAGCGTCCCGCGTCCGACAAGCTGGCCCAGATCCAGTACGAAGAAATGCTGAAAGCTAGAGTGCTCAGTGAGTGTGACTTCGCCTACCATTCTACTGCAAGTCTAACAAGTTCGGTAGCTCAGGCCAAGGCAGTCTATAGTGGAGTTCAGTTCCAGGGCAGCACGTTCGACGTCATCATCAACTCCTATCGCGCTCCTACTGTAGAGGGAACAAAAGTGTTTGTTGCCTTACTCATCTCCTACGACAACTCAAATCCGTCCGGTGTTTCCTGGAGACCTCTACTACAGTCAAAAGAGGGATTCGACATAGAGGATTCATACCAGTCCTTGGCCGATGCTCTGTACATCAAGTCACATAAATGCGAAGGTTAGTGAGGGTCGAATCTGGAAAGGCGTTCCGCAGACTAACGTCATTCAGAGCACTTCGATGAACGTCTTTTGGAATTCGCGGAGAACCACAACGGCTGATAGCGAGGTTGTCGAGGTCGTTGCTACTAGGTGCCATTACGTCGATCAAGAGCCATGCAGGGCTACCTGCTAAAATCCGTGTCTAGTTTGAGAGCCAGACGATCTCCTAAAGGAGTCGGAGAATGGTGATTGTACATCATGAACAGATGAGATGGTGATTCCATACACCAATTTCGCAAGCATCTTTACACTACTGTATCCCGTGATGACCTTCTCTTGTGTCGCTTGATCTATTTCATCGCGCTCCATAACGGGTGATAGGCCATTCGGACCCGCGCAATTTCCCTATTTCAACACGAACCAAGTATCTTCTTGCTTGTCGCGGTGGTCAGCGAAAGTCGCCTTATCTACGCTTCTCTCCTGCTTCCAATCTCGATCGTCTTGTCGGCGTAGCAATCCCTTGATCAAATTTATAGAAGTCGAGTTTCCTAATGCGCCTTCCTTTTTGATCTTTCTTATTCATTTGTCACCTGTCAAACTGGTAGCCTTGTTCTGCCTCAAGCATAGACGTCAACCCCTCTCGTGTGTCCTCAGCCTCTCTCTATACTCATCCAGATGCTCCACCACCCTGACCCCTTTCCTCGTCTCTTCCCTACCACCCATGTTCCAAGCCGGCAAATCAGTCTGCTCCACCGCAAAACCAGGAGCCACATTTCCATACACAACGTCCCAGACTGCGTGATTAATGTTCTTCTCCATATACCAACGTTGAAGTGTCTCGAGCAAGCCAGAAATATGAATGTCCGTCTCACCTTAATATCCAGCTAGCATGAACACAGCAAGATAGATCATCAAATGCAAAGAGCAGATGTAAACCGATCGATTGTATGGCACAGACCCTCACACCATTGCATAACCATCCTATAAACGATGCTAATCCGTCTCACTCCCCCTCCCCACTCGCCCCCTCTCCCGCCTCTTGCGCTGCCTGCGCCGCCGCCTGCTGCGCCTGCGCCATCTTCCACCTCTGCGCGTTCGCCAACAACTTTGACAACTTCGCCGCACTCTCATCATCAGCCGGGAACACATAGTCGACATACTCCTCAAAGCTATCATCATCCAACTTCCTCCTCTTCTTAACTTTGCGCGGCATCTGTCCCTCAATCTTCTTCTTATCTTCCTCCGTCCCATGTACATCCTCAAACGCTTTCCACGCCGCGAGTAGCGCGACGCGGTCTTCTTTGAGCTCGCGGTCCTTGAGCCGGGCGTGTGCGCGGTCGAAAATGGTGCGCGCACGGGATTTGGCCGCGTCGCTGATTGTGTCGTCGTCTTCTGATGTCGTTTCGTCTGGGACGCCGAGCTCGAATTGTGCGTACGAAAGCCAGACCTTGACGTGATCGGTCTTGGCCAACAGTCTCTCGTACAACGCGCGTGTACGTTCGTACTCGCCCTCTCCTTCTTCAAAGTCAATGTAAGCTTTCCATAGCACCTCCGGCATATCCATGTCCGGTTGCTCAACCGCGATTTCGAAGATACTACGCGCGCGATCCAGATCATCTAGACCGCGCTCTAGATTCGCAAAGTTGATCCAGGTATGGCAATTTGACCCGTTCCATTCAATGTACTTTGTGTAGAGCTGGCGACAGCGATTAAACTCAAAGAGTTTCATTTCCAGCTCAATGTAGCCCTTGAACAGCTTGTCTTTTGGACACATGCCCAAGCTCTGACCGAGGAGTTTGCGCGCAGCAGTGAGCTCACCCTGTCGGACCAGGAAGTGGGCGAATGCTAGCCACACTTTGCCGAATGTGAAGCGTTTGTGGGGCAGCAGGCGTATGCACTCTTGGTAGATTTGGCGTGTGCGTTCGATATCGCGGGATTCTGTTTCTTCCCAGACGGCGTAGAAGAGCCAGAGATATATGTACCGTCGCCAATGGCGCTTTTCTTGCGTTGGGGGAATTTGCGCAATGGCTCTTTCGTAGACGTCTCGCACGCGGTCGGGGTTACCAGACGTCTCTTCTAGCCGGGCGAAGTCGATCCAGCTGTCGTAGTTCTTTGGGTTCTCCTTGATCTGCTCCTCGTAGTGCACTCGCCGTTTGGACAGGATGACATCTTCAATACCATCCCGGTCTCCGTACTGCTTCTCGAATGTCGTAAAGGCCTTGTGCAGATTCACTGATTTCGACCTTGGCATGCGATCAAGGGCGAATTTGTAAATGGCTCGGGCACGCTCCAGCTCTTTCAGTCTAGCCTCAAACTTTGCGTATGCCATGAAGAGCTTCTCGTCCATGAACTCGTCCCCGAGTGTCGTAACAGCGGTGCCATAGACATCGCGCACGAGGTCGCTGGTGCCGTGCTCCTCCTCAAACTTGGCCCATTTGATCCAGTTCTTGGGTTCGGGGTGTACGACTGTGAAGCGCTCGAAGATGGCGCGGCATCGCTCGAATTCGCCGTGGCGCTTCTCGAGCTTGATGTATGAGCTCCAAGCTGCCTCCTCCGGCTCCCATTGCATCCAGCGCTCGAAGACGGAGCGGGCACCGTCAATGTTGCCAAGCGTCTCCTCCATGTAGACATACTTGTACCACAGCTTGTCGACTCGTGGGAGGATGGTGACGGCGCGGTCGAGAAGGTTGCGGGCGTGCTGGACGTTGCGATGCTTCATCTCGCTCTCAATGTACCTCAGCCATAGCGGGACTGACGTAGAGTCTACCTAGTGGGAGTCAGTATTGCCTCGTATATAGTCTGTATAAGGAATACGTACATCCAAAGCTCTTTCGAAGATGGATCTTGCGCGCCTAAACTCCTTCTGCTCGAGTTCCCAGGAAGCATAGCGCATCCAGTTGTTCATGTTGATGCGGTTCCGCCGTACATAGTCCTCAAACTCCTTCCTCTTGCGCCCCTGGAACTCATGCAGCTCCTCGATATCCGCGAACCTCTGCGTTGGCGCCTTGAGCTTCTCATCTTGACGGTCGACGGCTTCGCGAAGCAGCTGTTCGGCGGAGATCTGGATAGGCGCTGCGGCCTTGTTCTTGACCCGCGGGGGTCCTCGTGTTGCCTCCATGTTCGGATTGGGATGCGATATTCAGCGGTGTGATGTGGGACGTAGAGGTTTGCGTGCGATGGCGGAAGACGGCGAGGCGCACGTCAGTCGTGGACGTGAAGGCACTCGCGCCGCGGCAGTGTCGTGGTAGAGCTCAAACTGTGGCGCTGATCCAGAAACTAGCAGACACGTGACGGCAGATGCCTGCGCGGTTCATCCACGATACGATAGCTAGGCAACAGCAATTCCCGTATATATCAAGTCGTTCAGCGATGCGACAAGATTATTCTGCGAGGTGAGAACGCGCCCTGGTTAGCGCAGCTTTTACCCGCTGCACGCCAAGCAATTAGCACTTTCACGTCTCTGCTCGTCGCAACTTGTTCCCCACGACACGCCATTCACCTGCGCGCCTTTTACACTCGACCGGCGGCCAAGTTAGGCACCAGGTACGTATAATACTGCGCCATCACGAATCCCACACTCAACCCAAATCTACTAGGAGGGTAACCTCTGGCCGCCGTCGCGACTCCCGACATACCCTCGACTGTGCTATTTCCTAGCGGCGGCTTTCTTTGTACCGGATCCCGTAGGCCATACCACACTCACCATGGCGACTCTCGAACAAGAGCTTCTGGCCGACTTCGCCGACAGTGGCGATGAAGATGTCCAGGACCTTGAAAACGACTTTGCCGAGGGCTCGGGCGACGATGAAATGGTAGACGAAGAGGCGCAGTACCGGGAGAAGAAGGACAAGGAGGACAAGGGCCCCGCCGACATCCGCTCCGCCCAACAGCTCAAGGCCAACCTCGACCCTGTGCTGACGCGCATCGAAGAGACCCAGGACCAGATGGACTTGGTCGAGGGCGAGTCGTTTGAGGAGTCACCAGAGTACCAGCTCCTGACCGAGGCCAACGAGTTCTCTACCCAGATCGATGGCGAAACCGCCACTGTCCACAAGTTCATCCGCGACCACTACTCGGCCTTCTTCCCCCACTTGGAGGATCTCATCAAGAACCCCGTCGTCTACGCCAAAGCATGTCTAGTCATTGGCGGCGGGCCCCTCTCAGACATCAAAGACATAAGCCCCAAGCTGCGGCAGATCGAGGGAATGGAGCCGGCCCAGGTCATGATTGTCGAGATTGAAGCAACACGTGTTCAAGGCAGGCTGCTCAGCCAAACCGAGCTCGACCTGGTATCAAGCGCCTGCCATCTCCTCCTGGACCTGCATGCCGCCAAGTCCAAGATTCTAGCCTTTGTCGAGTCGCGCACCGAACTCTTTGCGCCGAACCTGACTGCTCTGATTGGAAGTTTGACTGCCGCCCATCTCATCTCCTACTCCGGCGGTATCGCCAACCTAGCCAAGACACCCGCCTGCAACATCGCCCCTCTCGGCTCCACCAAAGTCTCCGGCGCCACCGTCGGTCTATCAAACATGGGTCTCCGCCACGAAGGCTACCTCTACCACAGCGACATCATCCAGAACCAACGCCCGGATCTCCGCAAACAAGCTCTCCGCATCGTCTCCGCAAAAGTCATCCTCGCCGCGCGCGTAGACGCACACTCCAACTCGCACACGGCCGACATCGGCATGGACCTGCGCAAAGAATGCGAGCGCCGTCTCGACAAGCTCGTCGAAATGCCTGCCAACCAAAAAGCAGGCGGCCGCGCGCTCCCCGTCCCGGACGAGAAGCCGTCCCGTAAACGTGGTGGGCGACGTGCGAGAAAGGCGAAGGAAGCAACGGCCATGACTGAGATTCGCAAAGCGCAGAACCGCATGACGTTTGGCAAAGAGGAGAAGGAGGTGGGTTATGGTGATTCGGTGAAAGGCATGGGCATGATTGGCGCCACGGATACGGGACGGCTTCGCGCGCAGCAAATCGATCCGAAGACGCGTGCGAAGCTTAGTAAGAAGAATGCAGGCTGGGGCACGGATACGACGCTTGGTGCTGCGTCGTCGCTGAAAGGGTTTGGTGGTAGTGGTACGGCGACGAGTTTGCGGGCGCAGGGGCTGAGGACGGGGGGTGTGGGATTAGGCGGCGGGAGTGGAACGGGTTCGATTGCGTTTACGCCTGTGCAGGGGCTCGAGCTCGTGGATCCGAGGGCCAAGGAGGAGGCGGCGAGGAAGAGGAAGGCGGATGAGGATAGGTGGTTTAAGGGCGGCAGCTTTACGCAGCTTAATGGGGGGAAGACGGATGCGGGTGGCTTCAAGGTCCCGGCGTTGCCGAATAAGAAGGCGAAGATGGATTCTTAGGTTGGTAAAAGTGTGGAGGTTTGCATGGCTGGGCGTTTTTGAGGGTTCTGCGCATTAGGCGGCGTTTTGTTAGGGGGCATATGGGATACCTGAATTTGGTAGTATGTAGTGGTTTTGGGATAGTGTATTGTAGGTATGAGGATAGTTGGTGAAGCCTTTTACATTGCTTCATACATACTGGCTTTTGTGTTTGGATATTTGCAAAGCCTGAGGGCCTGTTCTCTGGTGATGGTCTTTTATGAGCGACGAATGTTGAAATTACACGTTGCTTGTTGACGAACGAGCGGGCAGACTCTATAAATTTTTAGACTGCTTTAGAACGAAGAAGCTATGTCTTTGTGTAAGTCGAGACAGAGAACACCACGCTCCCATTCCAAGTTCAACTCGAAAACTGAAGTCGTACAAGAAATGCAGTTACATATTCCTAGCACTTACACCGTACCATCTACATGAACGTTTGCCGTGAAACACATCTGATATATACATCGTGCCCTATCCTCTATACCGCAGCGTCCTACAACCGTCGTACTCTCACCTCTGCCTCCTCCTCCTTCACATACACACCAGACCCGATATTATGATCTAAACCACAACTCTACATATTCCAATCCCTATACAACTCTTGCTGGTGCCTCGCCATATGAACCCCAATCGCCCATGGCCCGCTAACTGCCACACTCGCATCGCAGATATCGCAGTACCAGTCCTGTTGTCCCGACGGGCGTGAGCAAGAGGACGGAAGAAGATGCGGAGAGAAAGGTCCACCGGTATAGTATTCTGGGTATACCGGTAGTCCTGAGATAGGAAAAGAAGAGGAGGCCAAGGCATCGGAGAAGATTTGCATATCTTCCTCTTCCTCTTCTTCATCATCATATTGTATGCCGTCCCGTTGCATATTCGCCTCGACGTTTTTTACGTGCGCGGAGGTTGTGAGGTGGTGGTGCCATGTGGTGCCGGAGGCGGTGTAGTCGCAGTCGTCGCAGTAGTGTTCTGGTTCCTTGTACTCTTCTTGTAGCTCTGCCGTCTCGTCTTGTACTTGCGCGTGCGCATTTTCGATCAATTCAATGACCGAGGAGCAGGAGGAGCAGGAGGAGGAGGAGGAGGAGGAGGAGGAGGAGGAGGAGGAGGAGGAGGAGGAGGAGGAGGAGGAGGAGGAGGAGGAGGAGGAGGCGGGGAATGGAGAAGAAGAAGAAGGGAAAGCGACCTCATCTCCTCCCATCAAAAGACCGTCTTCTTCCATCCCCCTCTCAGCTTCCATACCATCCTCCTCCTCCGTGGTATCCCCATCCATCACACCCTCATCCCCATCCCCCTCCTCCGTACTCCCCACCCTCAGCCTCTCAAACCGAATCGCATTAACCACATGCCCCGGACTCACCACATGCCCCGGACTCACCACATGCCTCGCCCACCTCACCCCCGGATACACCTCACACGCCCCACACCACCTCTCCAGCTTCTCCATCCCCCGCTCACCCCCCTCCTCTCCCTCACTCGGCGGCGTCAACAACATACTACGCTCGTAGTCATACATGTTATTCGCCACATTACTCGCATGCACCGACCCCTTTACATGCCGACTCCAATTCTGCGCCGTATAAAACCGTTTACACGCTTCACACCAACGCCCCGGTTTCTCTGCAGGCGTGTTATCTATTTCTTTCTTTGCTCCCGGGCCGTATCGTAGGCGTCGAGATACGTTCCTGGCGTGGACTTGGCGGCGCAGGTGCCGTTTGTAGGCGTTGTGCGTGCTGGTTCGGAAGTCGCAGGCGGGGCAGTGATAGCCGTGGGAGTGTTTGTGAGAGACTTGTGCTGCTTCGTCTTCTTCTTCGGTGTATGTGGGGCGTAGACGTTTGTAGGCGGCTACGTTGTTTTTGTGGTATATGTTGCGCTGCTTGTGGGTGTAGTAGGCGTCGAGGTGCATGAAGGAGGTGTTGCAGGGCTTGCAGAGCCATGATGTCTCTTCCGCGAGGATGTCGGAGCTGGGTGTAGAGGTTGGAGAGGAGTACGGGGGTGAGGTGGGCGGAGTGTTGACTGGGATGTTGGTGGCTTCAATGCTCAGTGGAGCTGGATCGCTTGCTTCGGCCATCTTGCCATCGAGCGGCGGTACATCAGTCATGCTCTTGTCCGGGGCATCTTCTGTGACAGGCTGTGGCGCCTGTAGAGGAGTGATGACCAAAGTTCCCAGACTGTCGAATACAGCGGCAGCCTGACTAGGATCCAAATGTTTTGCGATACGTGCAGCGCGCCGTGCTGTCCGACGATTTGCTCTCCGAATCGTCGCCTTGAGTCTGCGTACCTCAGATTTGAGCTGTCGGGTATTTCTGATCGGCCTTTCATCATCAGAACTGTCTTCTGACTCGCTACTGGGGCTAAGATCCAGATCCTTCACATCTATTTTGAAGACATTGTGTTTTTTGGCGCGGGTTTCGGTTGCCGCTGTGGGCTTCGCGAGAAGAGTGTTGAGCGCTGACGCAGACTGTGCGGGAATGTGATTTGTTACTTGGGGATATCCTTGTAGAAGTGAAGTAAGCATACCGGAAAGCAACGCCAAAGCGGTCTCTCTTTGCTGTTCAAGTGTCGCGTTCATGTTGAAGGAAGGGAAACGCTGCTGTAAGCTGTGAAAGTTGGGGTGAAATTTGTCGAAAAAAGCTGCAGGCAGAGCTGGAGAAATAAAGTGAATGTTGGAGGAGACAGAAAAGAGATGGTGTCGTGGTTTCATATAGATGTGGTGAGGTGCGTTCCGTGGTAGCGAAATGGTAGCGAAATGGTAGCCTGGAGTTGGAGCATAGTACCGTACATTGCATCTTTGGTTCAGTCTCATTGCAAGACCCACTCAATTTTTTTTTCTGGGAACTAAGCTATGACACTGAACAGATCATTAGGAGCATGTTGGAAACGTGTACTCAACAGCTACACTGAATTCAACGCGACTTAGAGCACTTACTGCAATTGTTGGCTACCTAGTCAATGTGCTGCTGCTGCTTCGTTTCGTTCAGTCGCAATATTAGCAAGGCCGACCAGATTCGATGTACCACGGGAATGCTTGGTGCCTATATATACATTATTCGCAATGACCGTCCACGTTTCCAATCATTCAGGGGGTTGCAAAAGCGATTCGAAATCGCCATGGCAGCTGGTAAAGCCAATGTGTTCCTCCAGTCACGTTGCTTGGTTCGCGACCGTAGAGACTACAGACAGCCATGTCTCTGCATCTCTATACGCACCTACCGAGTCCATTCTTCGCGGATAAATTGTAAAAAGAGTTGTCAACGACGGCGAAGCGATTCATGGTCTCCTTGTAAGACTGTCAGCGTAACGTGTTCTTCCGTGTACAAAGTTGAAGGTGTCGTATATCGTTCAAGACGTCGTCCCCGTGGCTTATAACGCTCGAATAAAAGTCTGTGCTGATGCTCAGCTATGCGCACGAGTTCTGGGACACTTGAGGGAGTCCGTTCGCCAACAGCCGTAGTGCAAACCTAAAGGACACGAACTCATCCAGGGTCTCGGGCCTTGTTCGTCGAAAGACCTTCACGAATCAACCACTATATCCAGCGTATATTCATATCCGTTCTGATTGTCATCATACCGCGAAATCGCATCTTTGCGCCTGCACCAAAAAACTATTACACGTTGATTGTCGCAGCATGCAACATGTTAACCAGCGACGTCGGTCCACAGCCATCCCATCTCTAACCGAGAGCGGGGCGACTCGCTGGCTTGTCTCGCCTGTGTCGCTCGGTTGGCGTACAAACCTTGGGGAACTTTGTTCTCGAAGCGTTCGATGCTCTACGGTCTGTGCTGGGGTGATCCCTGACCTGCGCCTTTTCCTTGTCTTCTCGTCTCGTCTCGCGAACAGATAGACGAGATCTTATCATCATACATAAGCTCTCAGGGTCGCGCTTCGCCTACTCACTTGCTGCGAAATGCATGATGACCTAGCTGCGCTTTTCTCGGCTTTTGCGGTGTCGCTGCGGTGCTTTGCGTGTCGCACAGAAGGAGCGCGCAGACAATGTCCGCACATTCCTGTAGCGGCGCTGCTACTCCGGAGTAGATGCAGCTCGTCAGCCCTAGGGCCAGGGTCTTTTCTGCTCGTTGGTGCAACGTTGACCAAGGGAGGAGCAATGCGACGCGACAAGCGATGCGCGCATTGCAAAGCCGAACCAAACTGTTTTGGCGTGGCAGTTGTTCGGCGACGGTGGTGGTGGAGTGTCCAGTAGATATCTTGACACGTGTTGAAAGGGCTCCTAGTGCTACCCGCCATCCTACGCGGAAGGACAAGTCTTGCCGTTGATGCACCCGCTACAGATTGGTCACACTGAGCTGCCCAGCTCGGCCCGGCATGCATTTATTTATCCGCTTGTTAGCCCTTGACACCTCCTTCGTAGCCACCAGATACTAGGACCTAGTCGCTGGGTACTCAGGCTGCAGCCTAGTTGTTCAGACGGCGTTGTGGCTGGAGCCGCCGCCCTTTGAGATATGCGCCGTTGCGTGCGGGTAAATAGCCAGGGAAATTGAGCATTGGACAAACGGAACATTGCTGTCGGCTGTCAGCACGCGCTTCTGGACGAGACGATTCGTGCCCGCTGAGAAGGGGGAGCCGGCCCGTACACGCAGCGTGGAATGCTTTTGTGTCTGGTCTCATTCACGATGCGTCGGACAGCGCACCACTGTCACAACGGGACCTTACGTCATCCTTGTCGAAGCGACTGACGATGCGAAGGGTTCTGGCGAGGGCACCGGGCGGCCATGGCGCATTCAAGGTCAAGCCTGGAGATCGAATGCAATGGTTCGTCGGTGATGATGCATGTGTAAGCCACCGATAGCTAAGCGACGGAGGGCAGATAGGCGAATCGACGACTACATACAGCGTGAAGGTGTTCGAGAAGAGATGCCGCGCCGGTTCCGCCGGGACCCAGGCGGTGCGCAATCAGCCTTAATCAGATTTTGCCAGCCCGGGACGGCTGGAGCTGGTGCGCTTTTCCCAAAGTTTGCGTCGTGGGAAAGGCTGGCTGCCATAGCACCGAGGGCAGTACCCAAGCCGGCACGGAGCCAGCATACACGGGCCCACGGGTGATGGAATGACACTGCACGCCGCATATTTGCTTGGCTCAGTAAGGTACTTGGAGCCCCAATGGATGCAGAGATGCAATAGACGGGTGCAGTGGACGGGCGGGACGACGCTGATTGCAGGAAGAACCGGCGTGGAGGGGTGTGGCGGGACCCATGGACAGGGCACGTGACCGGCCCCGATGTGGCTTAGCGGGGGTCATCGGGGCACCAAATCCTTTTTGAACGTGGGAGCGGTCTGCGTCTCCTAGCTTTCCAGGCCCAGAAATTCCCCGTCGACTAACGCTGCATCGTCTTGCGTGCCGCCATTGTCCTTCGCCGCGTTCGCAGAAACGACTTCAGCCAGCTCAGCGCGCGCGTGGCTAGTCTGTCACCAGTACCCTGCTTTCGTCCCGCCCAAGCGAGCTCGCTTCTCTTGTAAGGTAAGTCCGTCAAGGTTGGTTTGATTCATTCATTCTGGCACTGCCACATGCAACCCTCCCTACCTGCTAAAGGCGGCTAGCCATGCTGCAGCCCACACTCCACTTGCTAGAGGCGTGCGAGGGATATCGCGCACTCGCGACCTGTGTCCTCGAGCGCTGGACGACGGCGGCCGTCGTCTTTTCGAGTTCAGCCGCTTTCTCTGTTCTATTCCGCGCCGCCTCGCTTGGCGGCTCAGCTGTCATCGCAACTCTTTTTTTCTTTTCTCCCGCGTTATTCAATGCAGTTATCCCGCCGTGTACTATCCATGTAGTGCACGCACAAGTACTACGGCCGGCGGCGTCGAACCGAGCGAGGCCAGGCCCCTGTTCCGCGGGTCAAAACGCCTTCGCCAACTCAGCTAATCCCAGTTCCTTGCCAGGCTTGCCGTCCCTCTTCCCATCCGCCTCAAGCTTTCTAGCGCCGCCGTGCTCTTCAAGACATCCCCAAGAAGTGTCGAGCGCCCTGGTGGCATACTCCATTGCTAGCCCATGTCGCACGACTTTCCCACTCCCATCCACCACGCGCCCTACTCGCCCGCCCCGACTCACTTTTCCCACCAGAGCATGGCCGACCCTAACATGCAGGCGCGCCAGCAGCAGCAGGCCGTCGCCTACCCTTCACCGCACTCGTACCCGTCGCCCTCAATGCAGCCCACGTACACGTATCCGCCTCCCCAGGGACAGCAGAGCAGCGACGGCTATCGCAGCTCTCCCCAGGGCGCCCAAATGTCGCTGCCGCCCCTCAATCTGCCGCCAATACGTCTGCAAGATGGCCAGCCGTCGCAGGCGCAACCTCAGCAGCCGCCCCAGCCCATGGCCTCGCCGCTCCCTCCACCTCAGCACGGCATGCCGCAATACTACCCTCACCCCGCGCATGCGCAGCCCGGACAGCCCATGATGGCCAACATGGGCGGCCCGCAGTTCAATGCCATGCGCTACCAGCTGCCGCCGCAGGGCGACCAGCGAGTGCTGTCTGGCGGCCGGCACAAGAAGGAAATCAAGCGTCGCACAAAGACTGGCTGTCTGACATGTCGCAAGCGAAGAATAAAGGTGAGTGCATACGTCAATGAGACGCGGTGCAGACGCGACGCGATGTCAGAGGAGCTATTGCCTGGTCGCTTGCTTAACCGAGCGAGGAACCCAAACTCCTCTAATCCAACCTCTCGCGTGTCAGAAACGACCGACGGTGCAGCACGGTGCAGCAACACGATTGGCAGGTGCGTTGCAGCCTCTGCGACTGCAACCGCGTCGTCGTGCGCTGCCAACACGCTCCGTCTGGTTTCTGGCAAATTTTCTGCATCGCGCACCAACCTCACCACCATCATCATCACCATCACTCACCTGCATATGCGCTAACCACGACCCCGACAGTGCGACGAAGCCCACCCCATGTGCAGAAACTGCCAGAAGAGTAAACGAGAGTGTCTTGGTTACGACCCAATTTTCAAACAGCAGTCCGGTCCCGCCCAAATACAGCCTGCGCCCAACTCAGCGCCCGCACCCCACGCGTCAAGCGCACCGGCGCCCGCCCCGTCGTCTTCAAACTACAGCCAGAGCCCGGTGCCCCAGGGCTACGCACCCGCCTCGTCTGCTGGCTACGCGACTCCCGCACCTGCTACGAGTGGAGAGCATCCGCAAGCCAACTTCCACGCCATTGACCCGGCACTCGCACAGGCCGATCCTGGCCTACAACAAAACCAACACTACAACGGTGTGCACGCCATGGACCCCGCCATGCGAGGGCCTCCAGGTGGCAACCCGTACCCACCTCCACCAGAGCCCATGAAAGGTCGGTACCCTGCTCCTTGTAATTGCATTTGTCCTAACCCAGATGCAGGCAAGCGGTTGAACATACAGGACCTCTTTGGAATATGTAACCACAGCCCGCCCGAGGTTCCTCAGCGAACTTCGCCGGTGCCGCGTGAGCTCGACGACGAGTTCTCCCGCATCTTCCTCAACGACTACTGCCAGGGACTCGACGTCGTACTCGAAACCACCTGGTTCTCAGCTAATAACAATGCGCTCAATAGAGTTTTCAACGACCGCTATCTACACGAAGAGGCCGCCTTCTTCACCGACACCATCAGATACAAGGCTACGCAGGATGCCGACATGACGAGCATCTTTAGCCAAGAAGCTCGTCTGTTATGGCACCTGCTGGGTACCTGCAAGCACATGCTCCCGGCCGCCAATGGCTCCCCGCCAGAGGGCGAGGATTTCCAAATACGAGAAGCTAGAGCACGACTCGACGTCCTGGAAGCTCTCCTCACAAATCAGAATTTGGAGACCAACCCCACGCGCCAACTCGAATATCCACCCAACCTGGATGACGAGACGAGGGCACAGGTCAGCTTCTGGCAACATCTTGGCGACTTTGTCCAATACTCTGATTCCGATATCGCACCGCCTGGTGCCGCAGACAATGCTCTGGGGATCCTGCGCACCGTCCTGCACATGCGCGAAGTGCGTGACGCCATCTATTCCATTGCCATTGCTCGTCACTACGGTTCCCGCATTGGCGGGTTCCCCAACGCCCTGCCCTCGCCCGTCGGCCAACCTCCTGAGAGCGACTTGAATAAGCTTCTCGTTGCCATGTCGTTTATCAGTCACGAGTCTCGATCTGCCACGCAACAGGTCCTTGCACGCATCTGCGACATGGCCATGTTTTCGTGGACTGCATCGAGAATGCCTGGGGGTCCGGGCCAGGAGCGGCCGGGTGGTGGTCCGCTACCGTACCCGCATTCATAGTGTTCGATGGTTGGTTGTACGTGTCGCGGACCGGATGAGCATGAATATCTCAATAGGATAGCCGAAATTGGCATTGACCCATATTTTCTTCATACTGTCTCTTCCGAAAGTTTGATGAAGATGGATTGGCTGGTGTGGTAGCAAACGAGGGGACGGAGTGGTTTGCGCAATGGTTCGAAGAGAAGGAGTTGGGCAAGAAGAATACCAAGGCAGAATCCGAGTCGGATGCCCATTGTTTTTGCATTGAAAGCGGGGGCGTTTGTTGCATCATCGCCATTTGTCGTTTTTGCTTTGGCGATGTTGTTTCTTTTTTCTTTTTGCGACTTTCGTTGATGATTGAAACCCCTGATATACACACCTTTTGTAACCCTTCCCTCCCCCTCGTTTATGTTGGGTTGTTTTGTTCACGAGACTTTGTTGCATCTTACCGTGCGTTAGGAGCTGGGTGTGGGCTTCATTTCCTCTTGTTTTTTTTTTTTTTTTGGTGTGTTCGATTTTGGGGGCAGGCAGGCATATGTCACATGCACAAAGATATACCCGGTTTCGTCGAATTGTGTTCCCCTGTTTTTTTCTTTTTTCTTTCTTTCGTATACATGGCGGGACTATATAAGTTCTTTCGCTTTAATCAACTTTTCGGTCTTTGGAACTTGTTCTGTTTCTCTTATGAATGGGGGATGTGGGGGGAAGGGAACGGCTGGTTTTCAGGGGTCTTTCATAAAGAGTGTATGAATGGCAGAGGGAAGAGGAAGCTTAGAATGGAATATGTCAATTGCATCGTATGTGCGCTTGAGTCTTGGTGTTGTTCGTTGTGCGTGGAAATAGAATGGGTATGGAAATACTAGTGTTCTTGCGGTCGACTTGAAGATGGACCAGACGTAACCTCGAGCATCAATACCTCCACTCTGCCTTTCTAGCCCAACTACCGTTGTAGCAAAAAAAAAAACGTTCAACGTGGACGCAATAGGACAAGACATTACGCGCTCGTGGAAACGAACGTAGCTAATAAGAGGAGATTGAACTCTCTGCTCGCTGCCTATCAAAAATAGCACTCTGTCTTCCAACCGCCGCCACCACCACCACCACCACCACCACTATTATTCTTGTGTCATCGTACTACAAAAACGGCGGCGATACCGAGTGGTTCGCTTGTGATGGTTGCAGGTCCTGTAGCAGGTAACACTAGAGGGGCTGAGCGACATGATATGCACGCCGTTTGCTGCAGTGCTACGGAATGCAGCTTTTGTTTGGCTGTTCGGAGAATTTCCAGACCGTTGGAAAGGTAGGGGTGGAGAGGATGGTGGTGGTGGTGATTTGAGTGGTGTGACGGGTCAGGGGTACCGCATAATGGACTATAGAATGTAGTACAAAAAATGATTGTATGGATTGTAGCTATTGCCAAACTAGCTCTGTATACTATCTACTATCAAGAGCTTTGCTGAAGAAACTCTTGGCTAAACGGGTAGTCTATATAACCTTTCAGCCGACTGTGCGTGGTAGAACGTAGCGCGATTGTACGGCGTGTGAACTCCAGACCTCTCAGTACTCTAAACGGTAGATCGGGTGTAGAAATAAAGTAACGACCAAACACAACAACAATATCTTTATCGGGACGCCTCAACATCCACAAAGCCGTTGCGCTGAGTCGGCCTTGTACCCTCCACTGATAAGAAACGTTCGGTCCCACAAATCATTACGCGAAATCGAGCGTCTCTGGCGTCTCAATCTCCTCTGTGCCGTACATCCTCGCCTCGACGAGATGCAGATACGCGATCTTGAGCTGTCCTAGCTTCTTTGATCAAGTCTGAGAACTGAGGGATGGGATCACGCATTCCCATGCCCTGGAAGGTGCCGAACGGGCTGAGTCTGATACCAACTTTGTCGGACCCGATCGCGTCAGCGATGGCTTTTGTGAGCTCCACGGCGAAAGCGCGACCTGTTCTCGATGCTGCCGCCGTACGCATCGTCGCGCTGGTTGCTCACGTCTTGGGTGAGAATTGGTCAACGAGGTAACCACCTGGCGCCATGGATCTCGATACCATCGAAGCCTGCTGCGATCGCATTCTTGGCCGCGTTGAACATAATCCTGAATCTTTTCCTGCACTCCCAGCCGTGCTCAGGCGCTTCAGGTGTGTGTGCGCAGAACTGTCCATGGGAATAGCATCAGGTCCTATGACCGGGAAAACCGTCACGCGCCATAATTTCAGGAATTCGCAGCGCGGCCAAACACGTCCACAGCTGGCAGATGATATAACTACCATTCGCGTGGACTTTATCCGTAAATCTTGCGCCACGCGTCGACCTGCGTCTGGTTCCAGATCCCTGGGACATTGTCGAATCCGCCATCGTGCTTGCGAAACGAGGGTGCCTTCGGAGATGAGCAGAGTGCCTGCGACGGAGCTGCGTTGGCCGTAGTACTCCGTCATCATATCTACGGGTACGTGGTCGTCGGAGGCACGGAAGCGGGTAAGGGGCGCCATGGCTATGCGGTGATGGAGTTTGAGGTTGCCAATTGTGATTGGCTTGGAGAGACGGGAGTTGTTCATTTTGGGTGTTGGTGAATGCTCGGATTTGGTATCGTACTGGGAAGGCGAGATGGAGCTGGCTTGATTGGGATGCGTTGGATAGGTGTTGAGTGTTGAAAGTGTGATGGTATGCCAAAGAGTAAGTGGTGAACGCGAATATATGTATCTGCATCCTCCATACTGTGTTGGTGTTTGCGCAACTAGAAACGTATTCGAATGAATTCTATCCCTAGGATGACCAATGTCAACGTTACTAATGGCACTGTTGTGATTGTAATGTTACAAACAATCTCGTGATTACTATTCATTAGCATCCAAGCTTCTCAATGATTGCTAATAAGCGGTAAGCATGTTAACAAGACATCAGAAATAAAGCTTAGGCATTGCGGGAGCTAAGGACCTACGGCGTAGCTACGGCGTGTCTTTAGTCACCTAGCGGAGTTGATAAGGGGCAGAGACAAATTTACACTAGCAGATCTAATTGTTATTTTTCCAAAGTACAGCAGATCCCCCAGGATCCGAGTGAAAAACGAGACTTGCTTGACCAAGTCCCATCCGTTTCAAACCGTTCTAAACTCGAGCATCCCCATCCCCCCTCCTTTTCCACACACACATCTTCCCCATCTACCACTGCTCCCCATCCCCCAACACGCGATGCAACAAGATCCTCCCAAACTTGCTCTCCCCGGGACTCCTCGTACACCAACCCACCCTATTCCCGCGTCTCGAATCCCTCCAACCCCCCGCATCGCCCACAACCTCCTCGCTCAAATCGGCCTGGCCCTCTGTAATCGGGCGGCCCCTGCGATCCACAATCGTACACCCCCTCGTCCACTGCCCGCTCGTTTCGACTCGGACGTCTTCTTCCTTGAACTTCCAGGCGCTGTTGGTGAAACAGAGTGCGTACTGTGTGTTAGCAAGCAACGGGGTTAGTATGAAAATCTTGTGGGTGTGGAGGAGAATGGAAGACGTACCCATATCGTCAACGGATCATGTAATTGTAACCCAGCTTTCGTCGGATCCTGCTGCGGATTCAGACTCGCATTCTTCTTAAACGTCGCATCCAGAAACAGGCTCATCCACTCGGCCATCGGACTCCCCTTTATCGGCTTCAGATTGACATAATCATCGTACATGGCCTTGGGCAGGACATGCAGTTCCGTCGTATCCAGCGGGAAAAGTTTGATCGTGAGCCGCTTGCTGAGTTTCTCGGGGTACGGCGGTAGCTGTTGTTTTTTGTGGTTGGGGAGCGCGGGCGGCATGGTGAGATGCGGGTTTGCGGATGTGAGGGCGAAGACGCGGGCAGATGCTATGGAGTCGGCGTACGTGTTGAATTCGGCGCCGGGCGTCATCTGGTTGCGTGTGTTTAGCGAGTAGCGGAGAAGAGTGTTGGGTTGTTTTATGAGGCCGAATGGGGGGACAGGGATGGAGAGGGTAGAGGGGGAGTAGATGAGGTGGAGGGGTGGTGGTGCACGCTATGGATGGCTCTCAGAGAAGAAGAGGAGGGGGGTGATATGATGAACAGGACACTTACGTTTCCAGGTGCATCGATAGCACCGCCCATGACGACTACTTCCTTGACTCTCAGAAACGTCTCTGGCTCCTTGGCAGCAGCAATAGCAAGGTTCGTCAGCGGTCCCACGGCCACAATGGTAATCGTATCCGGCTCGTTCTCCCTCAACAAGTCGAGCATGACTTCGTGTGCGGGCTTGAGCGACGGCGTAAACAGCGAGTGCTTCTCCTTGACCTTTTGCAGCGCTGCCGCGTCTTCGGGCGAAAGATTCCTCGGCTGCGGCGTGAAGAGCGATTTCCATGTCTCTTCGGGCGAAAGATGGGGGTGCTATATTGCATCAGCAATGATCCTGGGTCGCGTTGTGGTGGCAGGAAGAGCGCACGCTGTGATGTATACCTCCGAGTCCATCGACGCCGTCTAGAAAGTCATGTTAGTCCCAAACGCATCTCAACAAGATCCCTATCATCTTACGAAAAAAGTCCGCAACCATCATATGTTCCGCCAACGGCTCTTCAGCCCCAACAGCAACTATCACCACACACATCAGTAAGTTCCTCTCTCTATTCCCATCTTTCACGCCCACACTCCCTCTTCTCCACACCTACCAATCGGTTTCCTCACCCCGAGCGTCTCAAACCCCTCTGGCCGCCCATTCTCTTTCCGCCACGCCCTCTCCTTCTCAACGTAATGAAACAGCGTAACCACGTTGCGCAAACAATTCTTGACTTCGACATTGCCAAATGTCAGACTCAGCATGAGGATATCTAGCTCTTCGCTTTTCGCCGAGAAGGCGAGGAGCATGGCTAGGATGTCATCGACGCCCTGTTATTATTGTGATTTCTCTCGTCAGCCTCTGTTTCCTTTTACTTCTCTTTCTTTCCAATCGTTGTTGCTGCTCTTCCAGCGAATATCCCCTTGTCCCACTATCATCTCCCCTCTCCCCCACCGACTTTTACCCCGCACTCTTTCCTCAATCTCACAAGAACCAAAAAAAAACTCACAGGATCAGTATCTATAATAATCTTGTTCGGTGCCATGGCTTCGATCGGTATACCCAGGGTGGTGCGATCGAATGGGAAATGTTGTGATCAAGGCGTGTTGTTCTTTGGCTGCTTGTTTGCATGGGAAGTCGCTAACATTCCGATAACGTACAACATGTACGATTAGGTAACTAGCGGCCAAGCTATGTGTTATGCACTTACCCACATGCATAGCGCCCAAACCAAACCACGCGTGGCAGGTCGTCTGTGTACCCATTCCCGACAAACGCGGAGTTGACCGATAGCGCGCCTTCGGCTCCACTTTTTGCGGTGGTGTGTAGATCTCCGAAATGTGTCCTATACTACACTCACATGCAGTAAGTTTAGGCAAACAAGGAATTGAAGTAGAAGATGGGACGAATATACATTTGCATACATGTATAATAAAAAGATCTCCCCTTTATAAGAAGACCACGGGCGATCCATAACCCAATCGCCAGCAAAGAGGGGGACACAAAGAACGCCGATTGGACCATATTTCCAACACGTTTTGCCCTCCCTCACTACCTGGCAGAAGAGCCCTAGGCTGAGGAGATTGAAAAAAAAACATCTCCTCCAATTTCCCCGTTTATCTCTGGTCTTGCAACACCGCTTTTCCCCCACATTTGTGATGCGTATATACCGAATACAAGGCCCCAAAGCGCCTAGGCACATATCGTGATATGCGTGAAAACATGTTCCAAATCCCGTCCTTCTCTCCCCCAAACAAATCTAGTACACCTTCTTCTTCTCGTCGACCGAGAACTGTCCGGGGCCCATGTTGACCAGCAAAAGGAGACCGCCGACAATGGACAGAATCTGGAAGAAGTCGTACTTTGCAAAGTCCTTGTGGGGGTGGTGCGGGTGCAGTGTCCACCAGTTGTTGACGTATAGGTTGAAGACGCTGAGGATGAGGACGAGCATGATGGCGCTGAACTTTGCCTTGAAACCTAGTTATCCAGAGTCAGCATATGCAGCAATTGGTGATTAGGGAAGATTTTGCTTACCAACAACAACCATAATACACGCCACCAGGCCCAACAAACTCGCAATAATCCTCCAGAACCCCCAATCCCCACGGAACACGAATCCCACAAACAAAAAGATGAGCAGCACGCGTCCCGCAAGCTGAAAGTACATCTTCTTATCCTTTTCGTCGAGCTGCGGCAGGCCCGCCGGCGCAAACTTCTTGCGGACCCACGAGTCGCTCAGCACCATGAGCAGGCCGCCCATGACGGACAGGTTGCGCAGGAAGAAGTTGAGGTCGAAGACGAGGCCGTAGCCGATGCCTTGGAGGACGACAACGGCCATGAGGCCTGCGACGCTGTATTCGGAGTATTTGCGGAAGATGACGCCGAAGGAGCAGACGAGCATGAGGATGATGTTGGTGATGAGGAAGAGATGCGTTGCGCCGTTCCAGACTGTGGGGAGAAAAGGATTGTTAGCAATCCGTCTACGTGTTTTGGGTGTGCATAAAAGGGGGAGAGGCACGTACTGTGGCGGTAGTCGTGCAGGTATGTGAGCTGATCAGTCCATTGTGTCACGATTCTGAGCGCGTCTTCGAGGAAAGTCACGACGATGAGGAAACGGCCGATGCCAGGGAGATATCTGTTCGTCGCGTCGCGCGTTAGCCATGTTCTGTACGTTGTCGAGCCGGCGGTGTGTAACACGGAATCGAGAAATTGTAGACAAGAAACTCACGGCTTAATCGGGTCCGCGACCGTATCCAGCATATCCTCGAGCTTGCTCGTCTGCGCCCGCAACTGGTCGAGCGGACTAGGATCATTCCTGCTATCGTCGTTGCGCCCAGAGTTGCCAAACGGCGACTGGTTTCCCAGATGGTAGCCAGCAGTGCCGCGTATCTGCGCCATGGCGTGCGTCGTAAATAGGTATAACAAAGAGAGAGAAACGAAAGGAAGGGAGGTGGGTTGGGCAGACAGGAGTGTGTAGGTTTTGAATAGCCCTGGCAAATGTTGATATGGGGCCGCACTCCGAACAGGTGTCCTTGACGCGATTCAACCTTTCGGAAACGTTGGGATTATGTCAGCTGGGCTAGGCTAGTCCTATTTGCGCGCACACACTTGTACGTCTCACTACAACGCCTTCTGTTACAGGCTAGTGTGGTAAATTGCAGGGTGGAACTGTCAATCAGCAGCCTGCGCGCGTGATGGCTGCGAATATACACACTGCAGAAATCGCCTGCCGTGGTGTGCAATGCCCAGGTTCGCTGCGCCTTGTCCCTCGGTTCGCGCAACCTGCTAAAACACCACTTCGAGGCCACATCTCTGCACTCGATACTCTTGCCCATGGCGTCAGGAACGCGAGTCGGTGCGAATGACTCCCGCATTGGTCTTAAACTAGCTGATTCACGACTTGGCACGGGCGTTCGCTCTTACCGTCGAGTGTAAATGTATTTATAGCAGCCACTGCTGACCGTACAAATAATCAAGCATCGTTCATCACAGGGCTCGCAATTGGTTCACACGTCTAATTATCAACCACAATTACTACCTCGATAACTTTTCCTTTCCAGCACCGAGTCTGCGATCTGATGTAGTAGTAAAGTACACGACGAGGACGCAAGAGAAGCCCTTGCAAATAGTTTATCAGATGCAACTCCTACGCGCCAACTGCTTTTCCATAAACCTGGACAGCAGAGCAAGGAACCCACATCCGATGGCCCTGTCCCAGCCTCGCCCATGCTTACAAGCAGACAATTCCACCGCCGTCCTATTGAGTTGTGTCCGCCCGTCCGTCATGCCAAATATGATACTCGTGATGAACGTTGTCAGCCATCGCATCGACGCCAAGGTCCTCTCCGACAGAAATATCTACGTCGTCCGGGTGCGTATATGTACCCAAGGTCTTGAGACTACTCAGTCCATCCGCCTCACATGACAGCCCAGTCATCGACGTCGTCGCCAGTCTTGGGGTTGAACTCCTCAGCGAGGATCTGGTACCTCGAGCTAGGGTTCTTGTTCTCCTTGATGATCTCAGTCGGCCTGGCTGGCTTGGCGGACTGTGTTGGCTTCGTCTCGGTGACGTTGCTGAGCTCTTCGGCGAGTTCCTCGTTGACCGTCTTGCGCTTGGTCTTGCCGCCCTTGGGGACCGTGGTCCAGGCCGAGTCTTCCATGGCCAGGCGCATCTGCTCTTCCTCCGAGGGGAGGTTGTTGAGCGGAGCAGATGTCTTAGCCGCGCCGTTGGTAGGGGCAGAGGATGTAGTAGCCGTCTGGGCGGGGGCCTCAAAGGTGTCGAGTAGCTGGCCAGTGGGAGCAGGTGCGGATGGCTGAACTGCGCCGCGAGACGCCTTTGAGGACACCTCGGTCCAGGGGTTCGAGGCGGGGGGCTTGCTTTGACCGAGACCGTTCTTGGCGGGCTCACCGCGAGCCTCACGGGCGACGCGACGTTGCTTCTCTTCGAGAGCTTTGCGCGCCTTTTCCTCTTCCTCGCGGGCAGCCTTGGCCTCTTCGGCCTTCTTCCTGTTCTGGCGCTGCTTCTTGGACTCGGTCGCAGCCTCTGCCTTTTGCGTCTGGGCCTTGACTGATTTGGCGGGCTTGTCTGAGGGCTTGATGCTCATGACGGCGGGGGAGACGGATCGCTCGCCGAGCATGTCAGACACATCCTTGCCGCTAGGGGCCTTGTCTGTGTAGGCGGCGGGCGGTGCGACTTCCTCGTCGGCAGCCTGCTTGGGCGCGGCCTGCTTGAGCGTCTCGGCCGCCTTGTTGCCGGCATCCTGGACAGCCGTCTTGACCGACTTGCGGGGCGCCTTGGGCTTCTCAGACTTCTTTGCGGCATTGGGCTTCTTCTCCGAGCTGTCCCAGTTGACCGCCTCCTTGAGCGACGACGTGGTCGACTTGCCCGTGGTCGATCGTCCGCGCACGTCGGCCGTGGTGCCTTGGTGCAGGTAGTACCAGTAGACGGCGCCTCCAATGGCCAGGAACACGGCCCAGCTCATCCACGGCTCCATGATGGCGGAGGTGCGTATGTGCGTCGAGGTGGTCGACGATTCGAGGACGCGGTGTTGACTATAAAGCGTCCAATGTCAACACTGAACGGCGATGCAACAATTGGGTCGAATGCGGCAGCAATGTGCAACCAGCTGGCAGAGCAGATGGCGAGAGGATGACGGAGTTGGGGGAGGCGAGCAAGGAGTATTGAGCAAAAGGGGCTTACCGGTGATTAGTTTTGCCTTAGCCTGGGCGTCGTATTGGTGGTGAGCAGATGCGTCGCACAGGCTGCTTTGCTCGAGGGCGGCGATGGCGTTGCGAGAAGAGGCCAGGTAGAGGTGTTGGAACCGCTTCGGGAGCTACGCAACCGTCGAGTGCAACCACCGAATCGCGCACTTGAGACTGGCGCCGCGGTTGAGAGGCGTTGGTGTTGGTTTACGTGCTACACCTTTGCATCGACTTGGGCGTGTCGAAGCTAACAGTGTTCACAGTGGAGGGCGAGAGGAAGGGGAGATGCTGGGGTGAAGGTGCGAGCATGTGCTTCCCCGTTCGGGATGCCGCTAAGCAGGGCAGGGGTCTAGTTGGGATAAGATTAGATCAAGCCGGCGGGCCGATGTATTTCCAGTGATAGCTTTTGCGCTGACGGCTGAACAGATCCGGTCGCGACTTTAGCACGTCTCGCACAAGGACTACGTCTTCTATGCTGCAGCAGTAGGCAATTTCCTTGCTACTCCAGAATCGTTTTGTCGCGCGAAGCTGTTGGAAGAAGGCAATTATGTGCGCCAAGTGCTGCGCAGGCGGCGCAGGCGGCGGAGGCTTAGTCGAGGACTACATGACGTACAGTAATTAGCTCTACATAATTTCATAATGTTTGACAATAGTATAGGAAGGGAGAAATTTACTTACTTGTGGCCTCCTTCCTTTTGGGGGGCACAGAGAGGAGATGAGAGCCTCGAGCTCAACAGGCAATGCTGGTGGCGGTACTGCTAGTATTTCTGCCTCAGACGCGCCGAACAGGTCCTCAAACCCAGACATTTGACGATTACGAAGAAAGAAAGAGGAGAATTGAGATTTTTTTTTCGTGATAAGTTTGCCATTTCGCTCCTTCCATCCTCGTCCATGATCTGATCTGACTTTTCGCTCCTACCTCATTCCATCTCAGCTTCAACACCTAACATTTCACCTTTTTCTTCCTTGCTTATCCCACGAGACACCTGCAAAGCCGAGTAAAGGAGGACATGTGCATTGGTGTCACTGCTGATCTGGTTCTCTGGACTGAAGCTGAGCTCCGATACGATACGATACTTCGATCCAACACAGCCTGCGATGCTGAGGAAAGGGGAGCAGGTGTATTAGTGTTACCGCTGATCTGGCCCTCTGGACTGAAGCTGAGCTACGATACCACGACGACGCCGAGGGAAGGAGAGCAAGTGCATTAGTGTTACCGCTGATCTGGCCCTCTGGACTGAAGCTCGACTGGGGAAGACGGAGACGGATGCATAAGCCAAAGTATCATCCATACGTCAGGGATGGCCGCGACTGACAACAACACAGGCCTTACTTATCGAATAGCACCGCAATACATACCTATCTCGGCAACGGCCATCGGGTTCCTAAGGCGAGGCACACTTCTATACATCTGGCGGATTGCGCGGGACGACTCTGGCTTCTTAGGGGACGAGGGCGAGTTGGAGGCAGCGAGCGACGGCGAAGCAGTTCTAGAAGATGAGTCCTTCTTCTCATATGACTTGCGATCCTTGCTTCGAGAGACTTACTGACTACGTCCTAGACTAGACTGCAAGCCGAACGACAACGATACCTATCTAGCCTGTCTCTACTAAACTAGGTCGTTAAGCTGTCGCTAGAGGTTAAGTTGCTACTTAAAATTAAGCTACCGCGAGAGCTGAAACTGTCTACCGATTGCCCTTATCAGGACCTTATGCTAACGGAAGCTAGGCTAAGTCCCTTCTACTATATCGTCACTATCCTTATACCCTACGGCTTGTCTAGTCTAGAGTATCTCTTTAAGGCAAGCTTAATCTTTGTACTTAAGAGTAACCTAATTAGTACACTAGCCTCTTATACGCTATATCCGCTGCTCCTTACGCTAGCATCTTCTATATAGTAGATGGGCGTCTATTAGAGGGTAACGTTAATCTAAGCTGTCTCACTACTTAACGATCTATATCTTAGGCAACGTCCTCTTCGTTAATACTAACTACGGGTTAGCTATAACGTTACTACTTATACTCTCTTAATCTCTATAGCAGTTAGCTCATGTTTCTAATTAAGTTAGCAGGACCTAAGTAATTACAATATTATAGTTAGGTTTTACTGTTTTATTAACTTATACTAACTAACGCAGATAACTTTAAACAGCGCCGTGTTTAATATAGGTAAGCAGTATAATTATAATAGCTTTAGTTTTATCCGCTACTATAGGGCGGCTGTTTACACATTTATATTTATATACCTTAGACTAGAGCCTAAGCTATAACTAGCGCCTCCTAGCTACGTTAGACCTGTTTACTATTTACTACTATCTCTTACCTTACCTTCTACTCTCTCTACCTTTCTTAACCTCTATCTCTAACTACTATAACCTTATAATAGGGCGTAAAGGATAATCTAGGAAGCTGTTAGAGGCCTTAAGCGCTAGGAGTTACGCCTATACTACTACGTTCTAGGATTAACGAGCTTAAGAGGTAGTAGAGGTAGCTTAGGCTTAAGCGGCAGCTTAGGCTTAAGAAGTAGTAGAAGCTTAATAGCCTCGTCTAGCTCTACTACGTTAGCTAGCTTAATAACCTCTTCTAGCTCTATAACCTCGTCTAGCTTAATAACCTCTTCTAGCTTAATAACCTAGTCGTGTATAAATCCTTAAGAATATTACACTTACGCTAAATATATATATTAATACTCTAGTAAGAGCGCTTAGTGTAAGAGGTAAGTTAAGTCTTAATTTAGAGAGACCTATATTCTAATAGTAAGTAGTAAATATAGTAATAGATAGTATATATTTAATATATATTATATTTAATTATCTAACCTAGTTTATATACCTAAATAACCCTAGAATACTAATATAAATACTTATTATATAGTCTAGGGAGAGTAGCTATAGTCTTAATATATAGTTATAAATTCTATAAAGTATAGTATATACTATATAATATATAAACGCTATTATCTATATTACTTATAATTACGTTATTATCTAGTATATCTTATATTAAAGTATAATTTATATATCTACTACTCTTTTTTCTATATTTTACTAACCTCTTAATAGGATTAGTATTAAGGTTTCTTAGTATTCTAACTTTATTTATATTTAGTAGCTTCTTTACTACGCTTAATAGAGTACTAGTAAGTATAGATATTAACTTTATAGTCTAAGGCTAGGTAAGTAATATCCTTATATATTTATATTAGATATATACTAACTTACTATTAGGATAGTGCTTTAATAGTAATAAAGGAGATATTATAATTTATCTAAGCCTATAGGTTAGGTTAAGGTAATAATTAAAACTTATTCTTTTAGTTTATTTTCTTTTAAAATAGAAATACTATAAACTCTATAATTTACGCTCTATTTAGGTAAGTATTTATATTTAAGAATAACTTTATAACTTTAGAAATAAAATAAAGCTAATCTTTTCTAGTAATCTAGAAGTAGGGGCACTATTACTAGTATAGAATCTAGGCTTTACTTAGATTACACCTAGTCTAGCACTAGTATAGTAGCCTCTAGTAGGAAATCTTAGTCTTTATATAGAAGCTGCTATACGCGTACATATATATCTACTATTTACCTACCTTAACTACCTTAACGTAATAGTAAACCTTTACTAAATAGGTAGAATCTAAGTAGTAAGAACTATAGACTCTATACTTACGCTCCTCTTTATCCTTAGCGTAATAGACTTAGCTAAGTTAGATAGCGCGGGCATTAGAGTAAGTATCTACTATAATAATAGGAGGAACTCTTTTGTTTAGCTGGGTCAATGTCGCTGCGCGTCCATGAGGGTGATTCATATACGCTAGGGAGGCTTGCGTCTGCAGGTACACTTTTTAGCCGGCCAATACTGTAAGCGCGGCGGACTGGGGCGGCTTGGGGGGGAAGTAGACCCAGACAGCAACTGGCTTGCACAACGAGAATAAGGCAAGGTATAGTAGTAAGGCGAGCGAATTCCATTCAGATCTCGAGGTAACCGCACCACGATCTTGAAAACTACATACTAACCTAGTCACAAAAAAGAACCTATCATAACCCATAACTCCTGAACCATAACCCATATAGATTCAATATACAGCAATGCCAAATCCCCATAGCGATCTTCGCCAAAATCGCCATCCCAATACCCCAACGCCGCAACCACAAAGATCGCTTCAAACAAAGGAACCACCCAAACCCATCCCAACGCATCCCAACGACCCAGAAAGATACTCTTCCCCTCCTCAACACCTCCTCCTCTGCGCACCACTCTCCACCCCCTCCACCCCCTTCCTCTTCCTCTCCCCGACCCCACCATCCAAACTACAACTCCGACTCATCGGCGGCGTCACAACACCCATCTGCCCCTGCCCCTGCCCCCCATTCCCTTGTTGCTGTTGCTGTTGACATTGCCCCTGTCCCACCGCATACCCCTGTGATGTCGTCGTCGCCGCCGCCGCCGCAGCAGCAGCCCGTTGCTGCGCCACCATCGCCGCCTGATTCCTCTGCGCAATCTGCATCTGCCTCGCGATATCACCCAGGCCTGGACCGACGATATTCCTATCACCGATGATAGTCGCGCCGCAATGGACCGTGATGTTTATGTTCGGGTAGCGTTTTATGCCGCGGACGCGGGTTGTGGATGTATATTGCCTGCTCGCCGTCGTTGTGGGAGAAGGGGATGTTGGTGTTGGAGGTGTTGTGTTGTCCTCGTTCTCTTCTGGTTTGGGCGAGACGGGAGAGGTGGAGTCGGCGCTGCTGAGCACGCTGGATATTAGGTTTGCGATGCGGATGCTGTCCATTTGGGCGATGGAGATTATGTTTCCGTGGCCGCGGATTTGGGTCGCGGCGTTGATGGTGATTTCTGGGGTGTCGTCGTCGGTGTCGTGGGGGTTGGGGTCGGTGGGTGAGTGGGGTAAGGGGTCGTAGGGGGATGAGATGTTGGGGATGGGCATGTCTGGGTGTACGATTGTGTGGTACGCTGGCGGTGGTGCTGTTGGTGTCTGGTCTTCTGTCTCAGAAGGCGAGTGTGTAGTGTTGTTCTGGGTATATGCAGTAGATGGTATGTTTGTTGTCGATGAATCGTGGTGAGATATCGATGGTGATGCTTTTACAAGATCTATTCCGCTATCCTTGTGAAATGGGCCCATGACATATATGAACGGGTATTCTTTCAGCCAAGCAAAAATATCCCGAGTTTTGACGATATGTCTTGTGGAGTATCGCGACCGTGGGTTGTGGCGTGATGTTGGTGTGACGGATTCGCGCGATGATCATGCGAGTTCGGGTGCAACGAGTACAGGAAAATATCGTGGTTAAAGGCTTTGCCGGTAGATTGTTGCGCAACCACGAGACGTGTAGGATGTAGGAGCAGACCGGTATTAGGTTGTGTGATTACGATGTAGTAGTGTTGCCGATGACGTTTGCCGCAGATATTGGTCTTCGTGCGTTGTTTGCCGTACAAATCTAGACTCGTTAACAAACACTCATCTCCCCAGGCGCAAGGCAACAGAAACAACAAACCTTTTACCGTCAGCGCTGTCCTCAGTAAACCTCCTCTAGCAACACGCACCAGCAGCCATCTATATATACAATCACATGCCGTCCACCTACTAACCACCACACCTGAAACACCCAACACAATAGCAAGAAGCCCAGCCTGCATGTCTCCATACCCACCCACAAACACACCACACGCCACACAGATCCAAATCCTCCATGCCAGCTAGCCCGCCCCGACAATGCACAGGATCGCGCACCGAGCCTCTAGCATACCCATTGTTGCTATTGTCACAATAACGACGCGCTAAGCTGTTTACAGCCGCGTGACATCTGGTTGGCTGGGCCAACAACAGCCACATGCCGGTACTGTGCGAGCGGACTTTTGTGCCCGCGAATCAGAGACATGGATCGAGGAATGAGGATTAGAGCCATGGGAGCGAATCATGGGAGGAAGATGGAAGCTGGTTAGAGGCGCTAAGCGCCCGTGTCGTGTGCGAGCGCACTTGCATGATAATAGTAGCAGCACCGTGGATATGGGTGTGAAGTTTTTGCTAGATATGATTGGAATGTGCAGTGGCACAAAGGCGGTGCTGGGTATCTGATTCGAGGCGCGGTGGAACGTACCGCTTGCTGACTGTCGCATGTCATCCTTCTGAATGTCACGCTCAATAAGGTACAATAGCAAGAAATGCAATATGCGACACTGTCCTGCCCATCCAATGCCTGCAGTGATTGCTCATACGCCGCATGCACGTGGACCGGCACATGCTGGGGTGTGAACAGTGTTGACTGAGACAAGATGGGTTTGCGTATATCCGTGATGCAGTACTGGTGCTGATAACCACGCGAATGAGTGATGGATAGATGCACAATGATTCGGGTGCACAATACGAAGCTGTTACCTGGACAATAGGATGAGCGCACCAACACACTCACCAAGTCCTTTGAAGGTCCCCGTAATAGGAAGGTGCAGACGGTCTGTCTAGTGTACAATCAACCACGTTTGTATTATGAAACCAGAACATGAGTTTCACAACTCCAGTATCGCATGTTGCTACAAGAGATACAAAGATCCTCGCGACTCGTAAAACATTTCTCCGAAAAAGCCACAGGCACGCTTACGAGACGGTACAAGGCCGTGTGCAAGCCACTACGTTCATGTCCCCCGTCCAACCCTCCACCCCATGACTCCCAGCTCTTGTCGCGAAGCCAACACCATGCATACGATTGGCTCGTTGCCAATACGTAAATGACGCGTCCCCAACACACCGAGGGCGCAAAGAAGGAGGAAAGAAAGGGAACAATAGGAATGCGGTATGCACCGCCAGCTAGTAAACCCCCATCTACCACATGCCGATCGTAATGCAAGACAGCCGCAGCAAACCATGACTAGTAGGGCCAGACCACGTACTCGCACCACGCCGCCCAAGGCAGATACATGCCAAACCACATGCTTGCAATAGTCCTCCACCTGGGCTGCGACGGCCTCGAACTCTGTATGTGAAACCCGGCCAATCGGGGTATAGTAATCGAGTCCTTTTTGGGAAGAGGGCGAGAGAGAGAGGGAGAGAGGGGGAGAGAAAGGCAAACGATTATTTTTACAAGCCAGCCGTGTCGAATCGATGAGCCCAAGACGCCAACGCTGCAGAAAATGCTTCAGGAAAGGAACCACCACCAGCCTCGTCGCTGTTGCCATCGTCCACTGCAGCGACTTTCGAGCTGTGAAAAGAGAAAGAAAACAAACATCAGCAGTGAAGAATCAACGGCCAAGGTGGGTGGGTATCCTCAGCACTTGGAATAATATATGTTTTCAGAGATCTTCATCTTCTTCTCACCGCTGCGGTCGATATTGTTGCACCTCGTGCTGCGGCCTCTCATGGTAAAACAGATTCTCGCTCCACGGCGGGAGTTTCTTGTCGCGTTCGTAGAGGTATCCGCAGTTATTGCAGAGGGTGCGAGGGCCTTTTGGACCGTCGCGGACGGCCCAGACGGCGGTGCCCCAGACCCAGCAGTGTGCGCAGCGCCACGTTTGTCGTTCACTGTGATTCTTTCGTCAGTCTCGGTGTCCACATACAATAGATGGAAATGGCGACGAATAAAACATACCCTTCTTGCAACCCCCCATCCTGCCCACCATACCCAGACCCACCCCCCGCACCCGGCGTCCCTCTGCCCACCGGACTCAGACTCCTGAACCGCCTCTTCTTCTTACTGCGCTCGCCCCGCCCCATATTCTCCTGCCCCTCAATATTGTTAAAGAACTCATTCGCCGGCGTCCCCGTCATATTCGCCGTACTCGAGAACCTCGCCGTCTCTCTTCGCAGTCTTCGAATCTGCCTCTCGCGATCCCCCTCGCGCTTCTCGATCTCTTCAGGCGACAAGATTTCCACCTTGGGCTCCCACTCATCGCACAGATGCTCCTGGTCGTATCGCCAGCCCGCGCCAATCGTGGGCTCGACAGCATCGTTGTCGATTTCGCCATCGCCTACTAGGCCGCCGTTCTCACAGGCTTCTTTTTTTAGGCGCAGCACGGCTTCGTAGATGCTGTGGGTCATGGCGTTTACCCATTCGCCGGATAGTCCGAGGTCGGCGCATGTTGTTTTTGCAAACATTTCTGCGAAGCCTGGGGGGTGAAGAAGTGACCATTCGAATTTGTCGGTGTAGAGACGGTTCATGAGGTTGATGTTGAGGGTGACGATGCAGCGGTACGTGTCGTCGGGATTGTGCAGCTCTTCGGATGGCAGCGCGGTCGCGGTTGCGCTGATGCCGTTTGGAATGCTCGCTGGTGTCTGCGCGCCGTTTGTGTGCGATGCGCCATTGGTCAAGGGCGTCGACGCGCCGTTGGTGGGTGGCACTTGGGGTGTGGAAGTGCCGTCTCGCGACGCTGCAGGAAGAGCGGTCTTTGCATTCGTTCCCTGGACTGCGGGCGCGTTTGCGGAGTGGAAGAGCGGGTGCAGTGCGACACCGGCGTACTCTTCGAGCTGCTGGCGGATCTGGTTTGCGATTTGGGAGATGATGAGGGGCTTGCGGTCGTTTGGCAGGTCGAGCTCGTCGACGAACTGCTTGGCGAACTGGTCGGGGGTTGTCAGGGCCTCGTGCAGGTTCCAGAGGAACGAGTCCTTCAGCCTGTACGCGGGCGTGACGTCGGGCTGCTTGTACGCGGGGAGGTTTTCGTTGATGCCAAACTCGCGGGCGTTGGAGGGTGTTGGCAGCGGTGCGTCGGGTCGGAAGGCCTGGATGTCCATGTCTATGCGGATGGGTATGAGGGTGACGGGCAAGACGGACTGCGTCTGCACTTGTTTTTCTGTTCTGCGCCGTGTTAGCCCTGTGCACGCCATGGCTGCACTGTGCCACCATGCCACTCACAATGTGCGCTTTGGCCTGCCCATCCAGTCTCGCCAGATGCCCTGGAGGTCGACAGGCGCCGTGAGCTCCTGGCCCAGAGCGGCTATTTGCGCCGTGTGGTCTGCGCTGGCCACATCCATCTTTTGCACACTGCGCAGACCCGTGGCCCGTCGCGGCCGGTCGCTGTCCTCGAAATCGTCATCGTCGTAGGCGTCTTCAGCATAGCTGGCCACGGCCGTCCCCCGTTTGGTCACGCGCGGCGCAGGGAGGGTGTTCGAGGGCGGGACAATTGGCGATATGAGCGAGTTTCCGTGGCTCCGTAGTCGCGGCGCATAACTCGACATAAAGGCCTGTGGCGGCGCCGTCTTTCCCGTGCTCGTAAACATGGCTGTTGACACGGGTCGGGTCGGTGGTTCGTGTACGAGACGTGAGGAAGCTCAGCAGAGCTCGCCAACACTGAACGCGTCGCGAGACCGGGGTGGACGCTGTAGGCGGCAACGGGGGCACCGGGGCTGTTGGAAAGCTGGTCGATTCGCGATTCGGCCTGCGCTCTGTCGGACAGTGAAAATTGTTTGAATCGCGAATGCTCTTGCGCGTCCCTGACGGTGATGGAATGCGTTCGCGGTTGCGATGCGGCCAGTTCTGCCAAGCGCCGCTAGTACGCAACCATCTAGCGTTCTTTTCCTTTCACCTCGCTGACACTTCACCGTGCGACTACAACTCTTCACACAATTGTACAGTACCGACGCATTCATCGCTGCGCCCGTCGAACACACTGTCTCCAAGAGTCGCATCCTCACGCCCAAGATTGTGCCCTCCGTGCCAGGCATCAGCGAGCCATAATTCGACATGGCCGACGGCTCTCGCAACTCTATCGCCGTCTATTTCTGCGTATGGCATATCCTGGAATAGAAAAAGATTCGACGCGAACCCTGTCATATCTGCGTGATGATTGGCGCTCGCTACGTGGAACCTGACCTCTCCCTGTCGTTGTATGCACCTCGTACCCCTCAACCTTCAGAAGATCAACCCTGATCTTCTACATGGCACATAGCGTAGGCGGCTTCGTGATATCGGGAAGGTGGGAAGCAGTAGATCCGATGGCTATTCATAACGGGTGAGGCTTGCGCAGTCTTGCCCAGCTAACCGCCGTCCCCACCAGCTCGCCATGATCCCTGTCAAGTAACCGCCATCCCCGTTTCAACTACCCGCCATCACTGTTAACGGACCAGGGTGATATAACAGCGCTTCCTGTTCATTCTTTAAAAAGCCTTCAATACCACCATCACGACACGGCTGTCACCACATTCACTTTCACATTCCTTGATTCTTTACAATCATTACATTTCCTATCCACGCTCCTTCTCATTGTGAAGTCATTCTCTATTGCTCACCGGCGGGGCTATTGTTTTATGATACCACAGCGTTGCGACTATTAAATCGCTATCCCATATTCTTCCTTACCAACTCACCGAGACCACGAACATACAACCACGCACCATCGAAGTATTCCCAACTAGTACTTCGTATCGAAAGCTTCCCGACTACCAAGACACATTTCTCAGCCGGCCTAAGAAACACCATGTCCCCCAAGTCGACCCTCATCGCCGCCGCAGCCATGCTGGCCATGGCACCGCTCCACGCAACCGCGCACATGATCCTCAAAAGCCCCGTCCCCTACGGCGCCCCCAACAACTCCCCTCTCGACCCCTCCGGCTCCGACTTCCCGTGCAAAGCCGTGCCCTACACCGTCAACACCATGAACGAGTGGGCAGTCGGCTCCGAACAAACCCTCTCCTTCACCGGCACCGCCGTCCACGGCGGCGGCTCCTGCCAAATCAGCGTAACCACAGACCCAGAGCCGACCAAAGACTCGACGTGGAAAGTCATCTACTCCATCGAAGGCGGCTGTCCCGTACAGGTCGCTGGCAATCTTGACGAAGGTGGGCCTAGCACTGATAACGCGTTCAAGTTTACTGTACCGGCTGAGCTTCCTAATGGCGTCATGACAACGGCGTGGACGTGGTTTAACAAGGTTGGAAATCGCGAGATGTACATGAACTGCGCACCGATTACAGTCTCTGGTGGTTCCGATGATACATCTGCCTTTGATGCGCTCCCCGACATGGCAGTCGCGAACATCGGCGTCGGTACATCGTGCGGGACTAACGTCGAAAGCCAAGACTATACGTTTGCGAATCCAGGACAGTACGGTATGTCCATTGGCACAGGCCCGTTTGTCGATCTGTGTTCTGGCAAGACTTCGCAAGCAAACTCTTTCGCTGGCGGTAGTGGTGGTAGCGGTAGTGGTAACGCAGACGCTGGTCCTGCACCCGCGCCCGTTAACTCATCTGCCACACCACCAGCTCCTTCGTCGCCCACGGCCTCGCCACCATCCGTATCAGGCACACAATCAACGCTCCGTGTCGTCGTAACAGTCACAGCGCCCATGCCTGCTCTGCCCTCTCCAACAGACGGCGTCTTTGCTCCCGGCGCGAGCTCCGCTCTCCTCCCCACTGGCTCTGTCGTTCCTCCGTCTGCGGCGCTCCGACCCACTGGTACACCTCCTGCTGCATCTGCATCTGCGTCACCCTCGTCAAAGCCTTCTTCAGGAGGAGGAGGTGGGGGATCAATGGCTGGGTCCGGCGGAGAGGCGTGTAGTACTGATGGCGCGATGGTGTGCTCGGCTGATGGGAAGATGTTTGGGATTTGTGACCATGGCAAGGCGGTTATGCGCGGTGTTGCGAGTGGGACGGTGTGTGAGGGCGGGGTTATTGTGAAGAGGGGGGAGAAGGGGTATTTGCATCGGAATCAGAGGACTGCTGTTTAGACCTTTGGTTTTTTTCCGTTGTTCGGTTTTGGTGGATCGGGTGTAAGACTCCTTTCCTGGTTTGCTTAGATGTTTAGAGGGTGGGTTCGTGCATTGAACGTCAGTATCGTCATGAACCCAACGACTTTTTCGCTCTCCGAGCCATGCGTGGCACGAGTAGACATCGGAATAAGCGCGTTGCTGGCCAAATGGTGCTGAGGTTGAGGCTGGAGTGTTTACACTAAGCGTCGAAGACAGTCTATTGTTAGGCCCTGCTCTTATTGGCTGGCGTAGTCGTCAAGATACAGGGGCTACCTCTCAAGGCCCAGCGGCATTCAAGTAACCAAGACCAGAATTACATAGCCCCTCCTGCATCTTATGCTTCCGCGGCCTTTTCTGTGCAATTCGAACCATCAATACAATACATAGTACTAGGCACAAGTGTCGCATGTAGAGATGCTGGATCGGTGGAACTTCGCATTCCTCCCCACCAATAAGAAGTGCTTGTTCAGGCAGGGCCGTTTGAGCGCACGGAGGTGTAGGCCCCACAAAAACCGCCCATGCGAGTCACCCCAACACAAAACTAATGCCATTCACCATTGTATAACGGTGTGGCGGTTCTAACGCATGCGATGGAGCCGCACTATGTTGAAAATGTTTTTGGAACGACCCAGCCATAGGAATCTACCCCTGCTATCGGAGACTGCCCATCCCTCCCGTTATGCTGCCAAGCGGTTAGCCGCTGTCCTCAGGTAGCAATATTTGGGGGCCACAACGCTGGCGGCCTATTTCATTCCGAAGATGTCGAGACTTTCACTCCTCAATCCATCGTGACATCAAGTGTGCCTCTTCTTCATGTACACGACCGATTCAAACGCTGGGCACAATGAGTGAAGAAATCTACCACACAGTCAACATCAAAGACAAGCATGTCCAGCAGTCGGTTCACCTCATTCCCGGTAGCGGCAGAGAGTCGATCTCTCCCAGACCCACATCTTCCGCAGCGCAATCGAATAGAACGACTATTTCCAAACCACCATGGCTGACACCCAGCTGGACGCGCCGGCGCGCGACAGTCGCGCTCATCATCGTGTTCTTTGTCTCTGGTAGGGCAATCGGAGTCCGCCCCCACTATTAAGCACGGAATTCTTACATACATCAGCTCTGCTACTCGCCGTTGCGCACGCGATCTTTTACATCCGTCTTGACGGTACGCTCGCGGAGAACCGTTTACTCGAACAATCTGAAGTCATTGCCATCTCTCTGCTCATCACGACGTTGTTCAAAGCATCCCTAGCCGCCAGCATAGGCATCTCGTTCACGCAGCATCTATGGCAAATCTTCAGACAAAAACTCCTTCGCGTATCCCAGATCGAACAGCTGTTTCATCTGCGCTCCAATCCGTTCGAGCTGGCCAAGGTCAAGATCGTTGCGCGAACACCTTTCTTGTTCTTCATGGCTGTGTTCGTTTGGCTGTTGCCTATAGCAGTGATTTATCCACCGTCATCTTTGACGGTCACTTCTAGTCCGTATTCTGAGATGAGGAATGTGGGGCTTTCAGTTATGAATCCTGGACTCCCGGATGATATCGACCTGCTCTATCCTAATTACAATTCGACACCGAGTCTGGCGTACCTACGTAGGGCGTCCATGGCAGGGGAAGCGGAAGTGGAGTCAGATAATCCGGTGGCCGTGGTCTATTACCAATACATGTGAGTCGATGTGTATTTGCAGTTGACCGACTTACTAATCTCATTTCAGACGCCCATCAAGACCACTTCTTAGTTTGGCAAAACTCGTGTTGCTGACTGGGGGGATATTGGAGTTTCCTTCGCCTAAAAACGAAAACTTGAGCTACTCTCTCGAATACCCGACATTACAGGTTGCTTGCAGAGAAGAGACGCAGAACTGGACATACTTTGACGATATGAGCAGCTTGCCGCCGACTTTCGCGAGTGTCTGGGACAGCAACATTGCCTCGGGGCTTCCACCCTTTTTCAACGCTAGCACGGTATATTACCCTGGCGTTCAAGGTTACGACGACACCACAGAGATCTACGAGTATGCCGTGAGCACTAAAAGCGTAATCTGCGAGCCTTTCTCGGCATTGTTGAATGTAAACGTCTCCTACACCCGAGGCGTGCGACATATCAGTCATGTCACCAAAGACGCACAGCCAATGCCCAATGTATCTACGAGCGATTATACCTTTTCTTACGGAGCAGGAACACCACGGCCCAATATCTCTGACATTCCTGTGGATACTCCGGAGTACGCTGACTGGATTTCGGCTACGAAGAAACGTCTCACCGGCTGGGATGAATATGCGCCGATGGACGCAACTTTCAAGACCTTGGAATACTCATGGATTGGCGTAGTGGACCGGTATCCCGAGTGGAATGGAACCACTATTGATTTCGACTTCAGTCCCATCGAGAACGGTACGTTTATCAATATTGCTTTTTACCAACCCAGAAACCGTGCCTCTAGAGCTGACTTATTCTTCGCAGCCAACACGATGATCGAGTGGTCCGCACTCAACACACAGCGATACAACATCACATCCGTGCACAACTCCGGACGCGAAGACCCATGGGATCTAGATTCATTCTACGAGCAGACCGTCGAAGAAAACTTCGATCCGCGCCGCGATCTGAACCTCAGCGAAGCCATGCTCAACGAATTCCTCATCAACGTGAGCATCTCCGCACTCACCCTCGACACATGGCACGTTCCATATCCAGTCAACATCACCGAGTACCGCACCACGTACCATTTCTCCAGGCCCATCAATCTCATCATTCCATATGCGTTATCTCTCGCGTTTGCGCTGGTCTTCATCGGCATCGGAATCTGGTCGCTGGCTGAGAACGGTGTTCCTGCGACGGATGGGGGTTTCTTGCAGGTTGCGACTACGACGACAGGGCGCACGGAGATGGCGAGGCTGATTGAGAGTAACACGGAAGAAGATGGCAAAGAAGGGGTGCGAAAGGAGCTGTTGGGTATGAAGGTTCGGTATGGAGAGCTAGTAGATGACGGTGGGTTGAGTACAGGTCGGGCGGGATTCGGAACGCTTGCTGAGACGAGGCCGCTGGGGAGAAGAGCAGGTGGAGAGTAGATGGTTTCCAGGTCCTTGTTTGGATACAATGCCAAAGGATCCATTCAGTTTGCTGTTGTCTTCGTCGAGATTACTACGAATACAATATATACCGCGTAGCCGACAAAGGTAGAATGCCTAGATCCACACCGCCACCAAGCCTCTAGTGAGCTCCAAAGTCAACCCAGCAGGCTGAACAGTAAGCTTCTAAAGCTTTAGGCCCTCAAGGATCGCCTGAATTTCCCCAGTCTTCCAATCGTCTTCAAGACCTGTGCACATCTCCCGTATAGCCTTCTCATCGTTCTCTCCAGCCTTGTCAGAAAGTGTTCCAAGATCAATAGGGTATTCTTCCCCGCTGGTTCTCTTCCTTCTTTTCGCACTAGCTCTCTCAATTCGTAATTCACGAGATTCAGCCACAAGTACCTCCTTCTTCTTCCTCAGCTGCTCGGCAGCTTGTTCCGACAGCCCATCATCGCTATTGACAAGTAAGAAAGCCACAATCTTCTCAAGATTCTGTATGAAATTCGACTCGAGCCATGCACCAGTTGGTCCAGCTGGGGGAAACAACACTCCCTTCCTCAGCTCTTCGTCGAGCCGTAATATCGCAGCCCAAAGCGGTGTCCAGGAGTCTCTCGATCTGAACAAATTCTGCACGGAAGCATCCACGTCAGGACCCGCAATGTGTGTCTCATCTGCGCCATATTGCAGGAGCCGTTCTACCATGGCCTTGTGGCCATTTGTAGCAGCGTGGTACAGCGCAGTGCCTAAGAGTGGGTGCTTGAAGTTGATGAGCTCATCGTCAGAGTACATTTCCAGGCAAAGGTTGAGAATCTTGGGTGTGATCTGGCCGATTTGCGTGTAATTGGGGCTGCCGGCGAGAAGATGTAGGATTGTGAGTTTGCTGGTAGGATCGACGTAAAATGCAGGCCGCTGGGCCAGACCGCCCTCACGCTTGCCAAACAGGAAGCTGAGTGATTCGAGCGTGCGGTTCGTATGCTGAGATAGTACTTCCACAAGGACACTGACTGATCTGGTCTCTGGTCCGTTCAGACTCTGCAATTGCAGTGGGTAGATCGCATTCACATCAGCATTGTTCTCAACCAAGGCTTGGGCCACGTCAAAGTTTTGGTTCAGTACTGCCATTGCCAGGGGTGGTCTGACACGTTTGTCCGTGCTCTCGACTGGCACGCCAGCTGCGATGAGAGCATCGGCGATAGATCTTCCAGGTCTTGACTGGCGTGGTCGTGACGCACAGATATGAAGCAGTGATATACTACCCGCAGGAGTCATCATCGTAACTGAAGTGTCAGCCCGATAGCGTATGAGAAGCTTGAACATGTCTTCGTGATTTCGCTCGATAGCCTTTTTTAGGGGTCGATAATCCGAGGTTCCACTGGCGCTGTATCCGAGTTCCAAAAGGCACTCCACAATGTCTAGGTTTCCCTGAGCTACCTCGTCACACAGCGTCCTATTTCGTTCTTTTTGGAGCTCGTCGCTGGGCATGCCACCCTGGAAGGGCATTGCGCGCGCATGTAGTATCATCCAGGTAAGTTTGAGGTTGCTTTTGTACTGGGATCCGTGGCGAACGAGACGGCTTTGCAATGATAGTGGATCTAACTGAGTCACTGTCTGGCTACGTGCTAGATCAATCGCAGAGGCCACATCTAGAAGCTTCGTTCTGGGTGCACCACCAGGGCCATCGATGTGAGTGATAAATTCCGCGATAATTCCTGGAAGTGTCAACGTGGCGGCCAGCTCAAAAGGCGACGATACGTCGACCATTGTTGCGTTGTCGCCTCTCCACTCATCTGGATGTTTCCTGGCATTCTTCCTGAGAGGATCAGCTCCTAATTTCAGTAGCACCTTGACTGCTGGGAGACTATTCATGAGCACCGCTCTCCCAAGTGGCGTTGTCTGGGTTTCGAAAATACGCTCCCAATCAGCTTTGATGCCACGGACTTCCGTACGCATGCCACCAGAGCGCAGTTCAATATCAGCCCCTGCTGTGATCAATGCGGATGCGATCGACTCCATTTCATGGGGCATGAAGCTACACAGCCAATGTAGCGGTCCTTCTTGCCCATGAGAATACCCGTTCGCATCAGCGCCGTTGTTGAGCAATAGTAATGCACAATCAAGCTTTCCACCAGAGCAGGCGCACACGAGAGGGGTCTCGTCAACGTGCTGGTTTGGTAGATTCACATCGCAGTCGTACTTTGCAATCATGTGACGCAGAGCATCCAGATTGCCAGTTGCGGCGGCGTAGTGTAATGGGCCGTGTCCTCGTCTGTTGACATAAATCCGATCAGATGCTGTCTTTTCCCTGTCCTGATTTCGTTGTGTAGACGACCCCGGAAGTCGAGGACTTGGTGATCTTAGGCAAGATGCGTAATCGTCGCCGAGAATGGCAGCGATAGTCTCATCGAGTTGATGGACATCTCCCAGATTGACTCTGTTCCATGGGGGTGTCATATGCGGCGGGAAGAAGTAGCCCATTCCAACAGCACCCATATGCGAAAGTAACAGATTGCGGCATTGCTGAAAGATGGTCGACCATTGCTGTTGAGCCGCTCCAGTACTGCTGTTGACCAATTCAAGTAAGTCTTGAAGACAACTCCAGTGACCTCTCATCACGGAGATCCTGAGAAGTGACTCAAGTCTCTCTTGGGTGAGGTTAGCGTTGACCTCAAGCGCGCGTGAGATTCGCCATATCCAAGCCTGTGACAAGTAGTCTGCATCCTCATGACTATCGTCGTCCGAAGAGGCTTTCAGTAGCCACCGTATGGTCTCGTCGGCGTCGAATGTAGTGCCGAATTCGAGCAGATAACATTGAAACACGTAGAACGCAGCAATAGTCTTGTTTGTCACGAAAGAATCCCCAGGTGTACCTGCAATGCCTTCGGCGGCCGCTTTCAGTTCATTTAACATTTGTTGTTGTTGGTCCCAAGTCAAGATCTTTTTCAGTCGCTCTGGCTCGAATAGCATTTCTTCAGGATTAGGTTCGTCCAAACGAGGTCGGAAGCCGGGACTGCAAGTCGTTAGTAAACTGGACGAATACTGAAGACTAGAACGCCTGTACATATTGTCCTGCAAATCTACATCATTTCCATATCGTCCTAGAAACAATGAAAGACTATCTCGAGTGATGCCGTGTTTTCCCTGGATATTCATTAGCGACGACATGCAATTGGAAGCTGACTTACAGGTGGTCTCCGACTCTCACTGGCTGCTAGTTCTTCGTTCTTGTCCTTCACGAAACGTAAATATCTTGGTATATGACCTGGACTGTACTTCATCAGTCTTGAATCTTACATTAACATGCTCATCATACCGTAAGCCTCGCAATGCTGCTTGAGCCATGACAAGATCTCGATCCTCTGGTTTCAGTCGCACTGTGTGTATAATGGTAAACGCGATTGTATCCACGCAGCGTTCCGACATTCCTCTCGTGCTGGCATAGTCGCGAACACTAGCAACAGCAGTAGCAGTGAAGCTCTCCGATGATTTACGTGCGCTCAGGCTGCGCTTGTCCTCATCAGGTGCATCTTGTGCTGCGCCAGGAAGCGACACGAACCCTTGGCCGTCTTCAAACGCCCTCCAGACCAGTAAGCCGAAAGCGTACACGTCGGTGAGTACCATTCCATCTTTAGAGAGTCGCTGATCACTCGTTATCTCAGGCGCTTGAAAGGGCCACGTCCAAGTCTCCATCTTGCGAAATTCATTAGACGTCATGTTCATTACTGCTCCACCGAAATCGGCAAGTTTCGCGGTGTATGAAATACCGTTCAGTGGCTCCTTGGCAGGTACAATAAGTACGTTTTCGTGTTTCATGTCTCCATGCACAATTCCGCAAGCATGGAGCGCAGACAGGCCCCGCCCGACGTCGTAGCACAGTTTTTGCTTTACTGCAAATGGCAACGGCTCGGAAGAGGCTTGCAAAGTCGCGAAAGTACCATGCGATGCATACTCCATGATAAGCACTGGGTACGTGGATTCGGTAATTGGTGATAGGCCCCATTGGATGCCGAGCAGTCGGATTAGATTCGGATGATATCGAATTGGTTCGTGAAGGAGAGCCCGGATCTCAAATAAGATCTCCTTCCAATCGGTCTGTGCGAAACCGCTGAAGCCAGTAGAGGAACTTGAACATTCAGTAAGTATATTGTATTACGTTTCGCAGAAATCTTACGTACCTTGCAGTCTGGCTCGGTGCCCGGAGGTCTGGGATGATCTCCTTTAGGGCGACATCAAGAGGTGGCTCCTTTACATCACGAACCCATTGAGCATGCTTGACCATGAAAGTCTTTCCTTGACCTAGGGTTTTGCCTGTAACTCTGACAGTGGAGGAATCATCGAGAACAATGGGTGAGAACGAGCGCAGCTGGCGCTCTAGACTGGTGACATGGCAGACAAATGAAGAGAAAGAACCCCGCAGGGCTGTTGCAGGTATCGTCTTCGATTCCGTTGACTCTTCAGGCAGCGCAACGGCATCGCTAACTGAACCATAGCTAGATTCTCCGAATGATGACTTAATCCACTCAAATTCTTCCATTGCGGATTCGTTTGGAGTTCAGCGCAGCGGGCGGTCGGAGTACATGAACTTGTAGTAGCTTGTAAACCTCGGGAGCTTTCTGGAGAGAACCATCCTGTCATATCTGAACTTCGGAGGACAACAGCACGTGTTAGTTTCAGCTGCCAAGAGAAATCATACGAAAAGCGGATGCACAGTCAGCGAGAAGAGTAATGTCGTGTTGGAGCTGATGCGCTAGGAATTTGTACCGAGACGGTCATTGGTTACGTCAGATGCACGTTTCAGCTGCCAAGACGGGATGAGGGGTCCATAGTAACTGAGCTCGTATACCTATACATATTTCTGAAAAACGCACCTCATCATGTTCATTCAAAGAACATCGACCCTGTGTGTGCCGCGATCAAGCTGGTATCGCAGCTAGTCGTGGGCACGCCGAGAACCACGGTACAGCGGTGACTTAGACGACGAAGCAGACCTAGTAACTAAAGTAACATAATCAACTGTTCCCTAAAGCTTAAAACTAATAATTATCGCAGTACAGTAGGCCTTACAGGAGCCTAAAAAAGCGATCTATACTCTCTCGCAGCCAGTCGTGGAGTAGCGACCACTTCCTTCACATCTGTGACTTGACCTGCTCTTTTCGCCCTAGCGGCCGATATTAGCGCACTACCAACACGGATGCGCAAGTTCATCCGGATTGATTGAGTTTCTCCATCGAGCTAGGCGCTTCTATAAACAAGGAAGCTTGTTCTTATCAAGCTGTACCCTAGAGGTATACATGTTCATTTCACACGGCAGGCTATCAAGAAAGTAACAGTGTATATCATTAGGTCAGGCTTCTCAGAAACACCTTCGTATTGTATCATTCATCTAGCTTGTCCGCTTAACAATCATGTCTGGATTCGAAATTATCGGTCTCGCACCAATCGTGTTCAAGGCGGTGGCAGAGGGTATGAGAATACTAGACGACACAATCAGCTTCGACGAGGACACTGAAGACCTGGTAATCCGGATCGAAACAGCAAAGGCGCATTTGAGCATCTGGGCTGCAAGTGCTGGCCTTACCGAGGGTAGGCTTGTACCAGCCTTGCATCCATTGGGTGATCTCATTGTGAGAACGCTACAACGCATCGAGTCACTCATTACCAGCCTCCAACAACAGAGCGATAAGTACGGGTTGGAACCTAAAGAGGCTGCTGACACAGAACCTAAGAAGGCGAACGCTATGGTAGTGCAGATGAGGCGAAGTTTACACAGTGTGTTGAAAAACTCAAATCCGAAGAGGAACCTGACGACAATGATCCAAACCGAGCAGTTTAAAGACTCTGCAACCACCCAGAAACAAAGCGGAGTTGCAAGTCGTCTGTTCTGGGCCGTCCGGGACAAGAAGAGGTTTGAGCACTTTGTCGACACTCTCGAGAAACATATCAGTGGGTTGCATAAGCTCGTCTTCGAAGATCAGCGGAGAGAGGTCCAGCAGGAAGGAACGCGTTTCAGTTTCCAGATGGTCCAAGAAATATCTGATGTAGAGAGGCTGTCGCTGCTCCAGAAGGTCTCGCCGAGTGAGAAGAGCTTTTCAGAGGTGGACGTTGCGTATCTCGCACAATGCAAGGTCATAGCGTTACAAGAAGCACCATCCTTGCCAAGAAAGTCCAAACCGGACGACTGGAGCCTTCGCGGCACCAGTCCCGCTGACCTGGTCAGACCTCGTTTCCTTAAGCCCGGATCTGACGATCCCGAGATTGCATACCTATACGAGAAGAAGGAATACGATACAAACATCTCGGAAGAAGACAAAGATGTCCTGCAAGAGCGCATTCGAAGACTCGTATCGCTCCTGGGCAAACCTGGCAGCCAACGCAATCTTCAAACTCTGCAAGCAGTGGGATACACGGATGATCCAGATCGCCACTGCTGGTGGATCATCTTCCGTTTTCCGCTGGGTCCGCTTGATACCCTAGGAGCGGCCGGAAACGAGCCACTGTCCCTACGCAAGCTCTTCGACTCTCCGTTCAAGCCCGCACTTGAAGCCCGATACAGGCTTGCCAAACGTATAGTGTACACTTTCGCTAAGCTATATGGCAGCGATTGGATGCACAAAAGCGTCAATAGTAAAAACATCATCTTTCCGCAGATCTACTCGACGGAGGCTGTGATTGGGTTTCGGCAGATCGAAACTGCCTTGGTCCAGGGCTTCGGCTATTCCCGTCAGCATACCGAGGCCCAGACCATTGACCGTGGAAAGGTCTTACATGACCTAGAAGCAGCCATATATCGGCATCCGCTGTACCAGGGCGAAACTGCCTCTGGGTACCAGATCCACTACGACATCTACTCCTTGGGCTTAGTGCTCTTCGAGATTGCGCTGTGGTCTTCCCTCATGGCGCTGCTGGCTGCCAAGTACAAGCCTGAAAAGGCACCACCAGTTGCTTTGTCGCCGAGCATGGACAAATTCTATGAGTCTCAGGCAAAGGAGCTGCACAGAAGGGTAAATCTACGTGTTGACGCCGAAGTCGCGTACCGCATGGGTACGAAGTACAAGAATGCAGTTCATTGGTGCTTGAACCTGAAAGGGCCCGTCACCGCGATCGAGTTTTACAACACAGTCGCTATCCCGTTAGACGATCTCTGCAACTTAGGTTAGTTGAAAATTGTCGCCACAGCCAGACTCAAAGTCCACGTACTCTTTTGGTGATGACAGGCACATCCTTGACGATGAATCGGGTCCACAGCCTCGAAGTTCTGGGCTCAACCCAAGTGCCGTCTTCTGTCTAGGCAGCTCCGCACGGCGGGATTACCGGAGTGCGGATCCAGATGTGGACTTGACAACTGCAGGGTCATTTAGCGAAGCGTCCGAGCGCGGAATCCCTCGTCACCTGAGCAGCCTTGGATCGTAGCGTTTTAGGATAGATGGCAAATGCATCGAGGCAAAGCGCCGCCGCTAGCACTATTCCAAGCTGCCAACACCGCAAATCGATTTCTAGGCCTACTTAACCCTGTCGCTCATCGTGTGCAGGCAAGGGATGGTAAAAGTGTGTTGTTCCCCGAGTCTGAATAAAGTCACGCGAACGTAGATCTTACAGGGTACCAACGTCAAGTCTTACCAGATTGAGCACTTCCAAGGCGACTTGCCCAAGGGAGACCTGGAATCGTTTACAAGTTCTACATGGGTGCTGCCAGATCTGTTGGTACCAAGCGACTGGCTGACCTGGAGATTTACATGGCTGGCTGGCTCGACACCGCACTATCGCGGTCTACATCTCAAGCCTTGCTCTTCCGAGCAGCACATGTACCTTCATGGGGTCAGGGTTAACTTGACGAGGGAACGGAATGGTACTATAGCGGTGGCTTTGGAACAGCTGAAGTTCAGCTCTCTGCTCTGCTGCAGCGGCTCGATAGTGTCGGCCTCACCGAGCTTGATGTTCTGAGTAGACGACGAGTTCTAGAGCGACAGGACAAGATGAGTAAAGGAAAATTGAGCCCTTTGAGGTTCTTATAAGAGTAGGCTCTGTTGTGCATGACTGCTTCACTCCAGCAGCACTCAGCAACATCTCCTCCATCAATTGAGCATCTACTCTACCAGAATTCCAACATGCACTTCACCAAAGTAGCTGGGCTCGCCTTGAGTCTCACTGCCCCCGCTGCCGGCCTCTCCGTCCCTCGCAATGCAGCTCCTGAGCCGGCTCCCCAAATCGTCTCAAAGTTGTTTTGTGATGTGGTACGCGGTCTTGTCACTGTTGCAAAGCAGCAACCCCAGGCCACACCCTTCTGTTCTTCCTACCTCAAGATCCCTGTAGTCACGAAGACTTCCACGATCACTTCTTTCACTACGTAAGACGATACGATACTATCCCACGGTCTTGTCTATGTTACTCATGCTATGCAGAACTCTCACGGAAACATCTACAATCACCTCGGGATCGACTACGACTACTGATGCGACCAACACAATTACTGCGATTGCAACTCAGACCGAGACGGCTTCTGCTACCGTCACGACAGTGACCACCACAACAGAGACGATTTCGACAGTCTCTTATTCTTCCATCACCGCATGTGCATCCCCACAAGCGATACAAAAGCGGGCCGCTGCTGTGGTTATCAAGAAGCCTTCATGCTTCGCCAACTACGTTGAGGGCAAGGCCCTTACTTCAGCATGCAACTGCCTATCCGTACCTACCTCTAGCACGACTACGACGACGACGTTGAGCATTCCCACAACCACCACCGTCTCCGTCACAGTAAGTCCCTAACTAGTCCACAAAGCAATGGTTCAAGTGACTAACCAACATCTCTCCCTCAGGTGCCTCTGACGATTCAAGAGACCGCAACCGCGACGCAAATCGACACCGTCACAGACACAATCACCAACACCGCCACCGAGACCTCCACCGTCACCGAGCGAACAACCGTCTACACCGCGACCTCCCCCGTCATCGCCGTCCCCACATTCACCATCTACGCGATCGGCGGCGGCAACAACGGTAACCCCATCGCCGACGCCAACGACGGCTCAGGCAGAACCGTCAACGCCAGAGGCCGCCCTACGATCCTGCAATTCACCACCGTCAACAACAACAACCTCAAAGTGCTCAACGGACCATTTGCCGGATCGACTGGTAAAACGGATCCGAATGCAGATGGCTTCTCTGCCTACGTCCTCTTCGGCGCTACGAACCCGAACTTTGTGGATACGAACTGTCAGGTGACGTACAATGCCGACGGTACGTGCCCGTTGTCTTGCCAGAATGCGCGCGGTACTACGAGCTATGATTGTGGTGTGTACTGGAGGATTGGTAGCGATGCAGATGTGGGTGGATGTAGCAGATTCGTTCCTTATGCTGTTGGGCAGTAGGTGCTAGGTGTCTGGGTTACACAATGTAGAGATTAGATTGGAGGAGGGGGGAACATCAGATGATGATCTTGTTGGATGAAGAAGTTTCTCGCGCTAGCAGCACTGCGGCAGCCTGGATGTAGTAGAATGCCATGCATATTGAATACCTCTAACACGTCCCAAGTAAATGTGCTTACCTCAACCGCCCACTACCTCCCGGCCCCCCACTGCTCCTGAGCAACAAAATCCCTACTCCCACCGCTACAGCACCCAGGAACACCCACTGCGGAACAACAATATCCGTATCCCTCCTCCTCTGATACCTCCTGGCCTTCTCAGCATACATTTTCTTCCTCAGCGCCCTTTCCTCCTCATCCACCTCCACTTCCACTTCCCTCTCCACACCCTTCACCTTCTCCACAACCTGCACATCGCCCTTCCTCCTCTTCACCTCCTTAACATAATCCCGCACCACAACATCAACTTCCCCACTCAAATCCACAAACGGCATCTCCTTCGCTTTAACCCCCTGATCCAACGGACTCGCGACATTCAAACCCCCAACCACCCCCTCCTTCGCCATCCTCCTCCCCTTATCCACAAGCCCATCATCCGGCAACCATTCCTCCAGCGTACTAGTAGGCAACGTCCGAAAAACAAGACACATCCACATCTCCACCACATTCATCACCAAATCCGGCCTCTCCATGCCGGCTATCTCCGCCGTCGACGAAGAAGAAGAAGAAGAAGAAGAAGAAGGGGGTGGAAGCACCGCACAAACCCCAAAAACATTAAAAATACTCCACTCCAGCGCCCAATAATGCAAACAGAAATGATCCCTCCTGTACCGGAAATTCAAATGCTGACCCACTCTCTGTCTCAGATTCTGGCTTTGGCCGATATACATTCGTAGCCGTTTATCGACGCCTAGGATGCCGTTGAAATAGATCGCGCCGCGGTGCTCGAGACGTAGATCGCCGGCTACGTGTTTCAGTGCGTCGAGGGAGAGGCGGGAGGAGAGTACGGTCCAGAGTTGGGGGCGGATGGTGGAGGAGAGGGTGGTGGTTAGTGTGGGGATGGTGTGGGTGGTGATCCAGGTTGAGTATTCGTGATAGCGAGCGGGTGTATCGGCATCAGGATTTGGTTGGGAAAGCCGGGTGAGGAGGTGTGTGAGGATGGTGCGGGCTTCGAGTTGGGAGGGGGTGAGGGGCTGGTGTGTTTGGGTTGGTGGCGATGGATTGGTGGACATTGTTGCTGGTGGTGGTGGTGGTGTTGTGGAAAGGGATGAAGGTGTTTCCTTGTAAGTGTTTGCCGCTGCCATGGTATATATCTCTTTCTGGTGGATGGTGTTGATAGTCGTGATTGGATGCGTGGACTTGGGAAGTTAGGCAGATGGGCGGTAGATGGCTAGCGTCCAGGCAACACATGCAAGGTGTGGCCGCCTCTTTCTCAAAGACACCGATATCACTTAGTCTAAATTACCGAATTGAAGGAATTTGAAAGGTTTGTTAGTTTTCGACGTGGATATGGGTTGTGAGAGATCAGACTCCAGGAACAAGGGTCAAATGTCGTTGGATCGATGAGGCTGAAGTTTAGCGCCCGTCCCAACTACCGCATCGGGCAACTTTCATAAACCATCGAAGACTGCATCTCGCACTTGACCTGGCGCCTTATCCCACTCGGCCACTTGGCGATCTTACGCAGGTACACTTTCGGATAGCCAGGATGTCTCAACGACATAAGCTAGAAGACGAAATAGCGTGAACACGAGGGAACGACAGTACACAAGGACCACATTATCAGTGATTGCTGTTGAGAAATTGATTCAAGACTACTGTCTAGCACTACTCGCTCGCATCAATACTATCCACTCATACCACACTCTACCAAATACTATCCCAGTTCCCATCATACCACTACCACAACCTCCACTCATTCCCGCTCCGATAAACAGTGCCCGCTTCAGTAATATCACGGCCCGGTTCCTCGCCATACATCTTCTCTCGACTTGTAGGATACCATGGAGGTCTCAGCCTCAGCGCATACCATACTTCATAACGCTTGACAGCCCCAGGGTGCGCCGCGACTGGACAACGGATGTTCTACTCTTCAATCGTCTTGACGCATTCCCAGCCCCCGCTCAGCCTCTCCTTCCACAGACTGACCCTGTTGTCGCCCGTGCTGACCGCAAGCGCATTGCCGCTGAGACTCCAGCTCACGCGCCACGCCGCAGCCTCGACATCAATCTGCGTGCGTTTCCACTCGCGCAGGTCCGAGGACGTCCAGATGGAGACGGTCTTGTCTTGGGATGCGGAGGCGATGTAGGATTTGGAGAGGACGGTGGGGGACCATGCTACGTCGCGGACCCAGTCGCCGTGGATGCCACTGGGTGTTGTTAGTTCAGTACGTCTCGTCGAGGTAATGAAAGGACGTACAGTAGCGTGGCATTCCAGCTGCCGCTCTCAGGACTAAAGTCCCAGATCTTGACCTGGCAGTCACTGCCTCCAGTAACCAGTCGCTTCGCAGCCCCAGCCTGGTTCCCGCTCGCGCTCATGACCTGTCCCGGTGCAAACGCCGGCGCCCAGCTCACACTGTTGACGCCCGTGCCGTGCGCATGGAAGATCTGATGTGTCCAGTTATTGTCCTTGAACTCGAGCACAGAGACGTTGCTATCGGTGGATGCGCATGCGAGCAGACAGCCCGCCTCGTGGGGGGCCCATGCGACGAGGTTGACCGAGGCGGTGTGGAGGGCGACGTCGTAGATCTTTTGCCAGCTGCCGGATTGCTCGCGCCAGATGAGGATTTTGCCGTCGTACGACGATGAGGCGAGGATGTTGCCGTACTTGGGGTGCGCCCATGCTACGCTCCAGACGGCGCCCTCGTGGCTGTGGCAGTCAGTGAGAGTTTGGTGTGAGAGTAGAGACATTCCGCAGTGGTGACGTACCCTCGCAGTGTCTCGACTAGTGTGTGCTTCTCGCCCTCGACCTCGAAGATCTTGATGGTCTTGTCTGAAGAACATGTTGCGAGCCGTCTGCCGTAGTAGTCGAGAACGGCGTCATGCTGTACCTCGTTAATATATATTGGGCCGGAATTGATGCTAGCCATTGCGCGAGTGGGTGGCCTGGAAAGCGAGGATGTAGGATGAGGATGGAGGCAAAGGCCTGTGTAGAGTTTATATAGAACGTACAATCATGTCATCGTGACCTGAATTGGCTATAACGTTGGCCTGGGCGGAAGTCGCGAGTTAGCGGGAGCAGGTTGGGCGCGCGTTGGCGGGGATGTGCTTGCCATTTTCGTGGTGGTGTCGCTGTGTCGGGAGGTGGCGGGAGAATACAGAGGGAGGGCGGTTGTTTGTAGGCAACGACAGAGTGTGTGTAGGCGCGTCCAGACGTGTCCACAGTCCAAAGTGCCCCAGAGTTGATGCTGCTGTGGCCTTAATGCAGGGGTCTAGATGAGATAAGATTAGATCAAGTACCTCGACGCGCTAGTATACCAACACCGTCACATGCAGCACAACCTCAGTCTCACCACACTTCATCATGGCTTACTCGTCCCCACGTCACTCCCAAAACTACTACAACTTTGACGCATCGACGCCCCCGCCCCCTCCGCCAAAGCCAGGACGTTCAAGTGGGAATGCAACGCCATCACAGGGACCTCCATTGCCCCCGCCCCCACCGGGTCAATCACCGCACCCGGGAGACCAGCAGCAAAGTCCTCATGCACAGCAGCAGTATTCCCAGATAGGCCCTGAGCAGCCGACAGTTCAACCACCAGAAGACGGCTGGCTGCCCGACGTGCTCAGGGACAAACCGTATGCCAAGTCTGCGTCCTTGACACACGCACTGCTAAGGTACGAGTAGGACCAAGGACTTGCATCATGTGCTTCAGACACCAGAACTGCAACATGCTATAGTCCACAATCCTGATACAACACATCCGTCGCTGCCCGCATCAATCGCACCCCTGCAGGCGCTTCTTGCACAGAATGTGGGCCTTGCAGAGTCACTCAAGCAGCTTGAAGCACATGTCCAGCACCAGCGTGACGGCACACAGTCGCGTCTGCTGGCACTCCGTGCTCTGGAACGTCAGTGGCGAGCAAAGCAGGCTGAACAGGACGAAGCACTGCGGGAGTTCAGTCCGCCGGCGCTGTATCAGCGACTGAGTGCTTCAGTCGGCGAGCAAGAGGCGCTCTGTCGGGGGCTGGAGGAGAGCTTTCTCGAAGGCGAGGGCTTTGGCGGCGGGGACGCCGTGGCCAGCGACCGCGAGGTGACGGACTTTGTGAGGCGGTTGAGAGAAGGCCGCAAGGTTGCGTACCTGCGAGCAGAGCGCAAGGAGCGGTGGGACGAAGGGCGGGTTGGCGGCTGGCGGTGATGCACCTGGAACTTATTATAACTGCTAATATCAGACCACGCGCCAACCGTTGCATCGTCCAGGTGGTGCTGAAGTGCCAAGGTGAAATTGCCATTGCCGTTGCATGATAGTTATGCGGCGGCGGAGGTCGGACGCATGCCTGGGGAGTCAAGGCCACAGGCACATGCTGGTCTGGCCGCGAGATATGCACCCGCAGCTATGAGCCTAAGATTGCATCCCAGGGGTCTCGTCATTTCCGTGCGAACATGGCTCGCCGGTAGCTGAGCTGGGCCGAGAGGCTGGACTCGCCTCCACGACTCGTTGCGACGAGCACTGTCCGTCGTTCGCAGCTGAGCCGCATGCCCAAGACAGGTGCCCCTAGCGTGACGACTTCCGCATCTGGCGGATGCCGTGAGTCGGAAGATTGCGCGATGCCAAAATAAAGGTGAATGCAAGTGTCTGCAAGCCACCCGTTGCGCGTGTCACATGGCCGGCGTGCGTTGGCCATGCATTGGGACCGAGTGCTGTGAGCGGCGATGGTGCCTCGTGGAGTGTTTCACGTCCGCGGGCGCCTCCGCATGTCGCCTCTCACCGTGTGTGTCAGCGTCAACGTCGTCGTCGACCGGGGCGCGCGACTCTGAAATCAACGTCCACTTTGATGGCGGGTGTGTCCCCGAATCACATACAGCATCGCAGCCTCGACGAAGTCTCCCCAAGAGCCGCCCCCTAGTCTGCGGCGCCTATTGGCCGGCTAAAAAGTTACCTGCAGAGCTGGCGCAAGACCCCCTGGCGCGGCTCGCTCCACTCGAGCAGCGCGAACCGCCATCGCGGCCAGGTGCTGACGGATGAGCGCGTCGACTGGGCCAATTCCAGGGCTGCGATCTGCTCCTCAACCCCAAAGCGGGTCCCCTTTTCTGAACCACCGACTTTTGGCGGACTGACTCTGCACCTCTCTCTGCGTCGACCATTTGTGCATGTCATGTCTATCGCGGGGGAATAATACGAGAATATGCAAGCCGTCCAAGCGTCCCCCGAGGGCGCGCATCCTCCCAACAGCGCCTCGCCGCCTCGCCAAAAGGGCTCGTCCCTGGCCTCGATTGCCATATCGTCTTTTGCTGCTTTTCGCTCCCAGTCGTCGCAAGCTGTGCCTGTCGCTGTCCAGTCTCCGGTGCGCAGGAAGCCCCTACCCGCAGACTCCCCCATAGTTGGTCGCTTTGGTGCCGATCGACAATCCAAAGAAACACCACCTGCTGCACCCTATACCGATAACGGCTCTGATCTCCCGGCTCAAAGAGGACGCGCCCCCGATAATATCCTGTCGCCGCCGTTGAGCGACGAGGACCTCTTCCTGCCCCGGAACCTGGACGAGTGAGTGTTTACTTCTTCCTTGACACGCGCCTTCCTTTCCACGGCACTCACTTACACGACACAGCAACCCCCATGGAGCAACGCCTCTGACGGCAGCCGCGCCCCGCCGATTCTCCCAAGCGTCTCGTGCAAGCTCCCTCTTTGTCGCACAGCGAGGCTCCAACAAAGCCCTGCCCTCTGTCCCATCTGCCGCGCGGCATGATCGATCGGCCAGCGGCATTACCCCCCAACGACAGAGTAGGACCGAGGCGCTGAAGGCCTTTGGCATCCGGGGAGCACACGCTCGCTCTCCTACTATGCCTACTTTGCCCTCGCACACCAACAGTAATAACAACAGTAACAACAATTCGCAACCGCCAGACGTCAAACTCGACCTCGACGGCGTCACGGAAGATTTCATGGACGACTACAACTACGGTCCCGACGAGCCCACACTCGCGCGACAAAACACAAAGCCCAAATCACCGGGCGGCGGAGGATTCACTTCCTTCTTCGGCTGGAACTCACGTCCCCAGAACGGGCCCGAGTCGCCGGCTACCGCTTTCTCAGAACACTCAGCGCCTGCATCTCCACGCTACAAACAGGGCGCGTCAAAATCGAAACCAAACGGATTGGACATACCCGCCGCCAACTCACTCGGTTCCTACTTCAACGTGCCTGGAACTCCCCTCCTCTCATCCTCGCCCCAGATGAATGCCCACGTGGAGGAGCTCGAGCGCGAGCTGCGCGAGGTGAGCTCTGAGCTCGCCGCGTCTATCCAGAGGGAGATGGAATTGGAAGATGAGGTTGAACGCTGGAAGGTCGCGAGCGAGAGCACTATGCCTGACAACCGAAGAACTAGCGACTACTACTCAGACTCTGGTACGAGCTCGATACGCTTCCCCATCAGCGATCCCGAGGCCAAGCTCGAAGAGGTGGAGATGCAGCGGAGAAAGGCAGAGCAGGAGCGAGCGTCACTCAAGGTGCGCATGGCAGAGCGGTTACAAGAAGAGCTGCGGCGCCGAAGAGACCTGGAAGAGCAAGTGCAACAACTCGAAGACCAGGTCACCGACAAGTCGAGAGCAGGATCGATGGTGGAAACGCCCAAGGTCAAAGAACTTTCCATGTCACTCGAGGATGCGAAGAGGCGCTTGGCGGAAGAAAGGCAGGTCAAGGAAAACTTCGAGGACCTCCTTACGGCGCTTCGCGACGAGCTGGAGAAGCACCGCAACGAGGCTGACAATCTGCGAGACGAAGTCGTGCCGCAACTCAGGGCGCGCCTCGAAGTGCTCGAAGGCGACGCGGCCGATACAGAAAAGCTCGTATATGAGACTACGCGCATGCAACAGGAGATCCAGCAATTACGAACGGAAAACGAGACTCTGGTCAAGCAACGGCTGCAGCAGCAACAGGCGCCACAACCGGCCCAGTTCCAGTCTATTGCCGAAGAAGGAGACCTCGGTCCTCTGCCAAACCTGCGCGTCGGCCTGACCCGCTCGAATTCACTGGCCCGCAGCTCTGCTGGCCTGAACTCGAAGAGGGGCTCGTTATCACGGTCCAACTCGGTCAAGGACCGGTCGGGCGACATATCACCAGTTGGTGCACCAACAGTCACCAACCCAATGAAAGAGCTGGAAGAGCAGCGAGATGCGCTCCACAAGGCACTCAAGCTCTTGTTGAATCGCCAGGAACTACAACAAAAAGAGTTCCAGCGCCGCATTAGAGAGGTAGAAGCAGAAAGAGATGCCGCTCTTAACCTCACCCCTCGCCGAACCGCATTCCACAAGGAAGTCACCGGCCTCCGCCAGGAAGTCAACAATCTACGTCGCCGCGCTGACGAAGCCCTCGAACAGAAGTGGCAGTGCGAAAAGGGTCTCGGAGGCCTACGAATGGACCTGGACCGCGCACAACAAGAGACTGGTTCCCTCCGCGAGTTGCTCCGCGAACACGACATTTCCATCCCGGAGATCAGGATAGAAAACGAACCTCTGGCCCTGGACAAGGCGTACAACGAGCTGCGAACCACGCATGCTCTCTCGCTGGCTCGCGTCAAGCAGCTCGAGTCCAGCGATGGAGACTCGCTCGGCGCTGCTGGTGCCGAAGCAGAACGCACGCTAGATCTCCTCAAGCAGAGCATCTCGGACGCAGAGGCCGAACGCGATTACGCACAAAACGAAGCCGAGCAATATCGCAAACAAGCTCGTGCGCTCCAACAGTCTGAGATTGAGCACTTGGGTAAGGAGCAAGAGCTTAGCAAAGAGCTGTTCGCGGCTGCGACCCGCATGGACGAGCTGTCTGAGAAGATCCAGCAGCAGCTTACTGCCAACAGCGCGTTGAGGAGCCGTCTCACCGACGCCATCATGCGCGGAGAGCAGGACCAACGCCGCTCGACGGAGCAAATCATCCAGCTCGAGAAGCGCCTCAAGGCCGCCGAAGACAAGGTCATGCTCGCGCAACAATCTTCGGAAGAAGCCGTCGCGCGCCACGAAGACGAAGTCCAGGCCATCAAGGAAAGCCACACGAACCATCTCCGCCGCGTCAAGTCTGGTCTCCTTTCCCCGTCCGCGTTCTCGCCGAGACTGCCTGGTTCTCCGGTCTTTTCGCAGAGATCGCCGAGGCTGGATGTTACGTCCAGTGGCCCGGCTATGAGTCTGGCGGAAGCGACCAAGACGGAGAGTCTGGAGAAGAGGGTCGAGGAGCTGGAGAGGGCGCTGCGGGATGCGGATCACGAGATGGAAGAGGTTGTTGGAAGGATGAATCTGGCGCAGATGGAGGTTGCGGATTTGCAGTTTGAGAGGTATGTTGATTCTATCACGGAGAGCCATGTGCGTGATATACTGACGTGTGAATGTAGGGACGAGGCTATGAGGCAGACCCGCAAGCTACAGGCTGAGATTGTGGCTGAGCGCGAGAAGGTCAAGGCGTTGATGGCCACTGCTTGATGACTTTACAGCCGCCGCCGCCGACACGTGAACGAACCCTTTTTCGACAACACGTATACGTTACGTTATACGTTTGTTGTCCCTTTTTCTTTTCGACAAAAACCTTTTGCGATATGGGCACATGCCGACGTGTCGTGTTTTGGGACGTTTTTGCACATTTGGCGTCTTTATGGTCCACCTGGTTCACCGCATTTACTACCCAGGATGGGGGTTCACGATCACATGCATACTACTTCTTTTCACCCCTTCACATATTGTCTTAGTATATTCCTGGCCATTGTACGGGCTAGGCATTTTCTTGCTTGTCGACGGAACTTTTGTTCGTCGGTTTTTTTGGTTGTTTTATACCCGTTTGTGGTATCATCATTGGTTGTGGTTGAGAGGGGGGGGGGGAAGGGGGGTTCGTCCTGCATGAGATGCACTTTTGCGGACTTTGGGAAGAATGGGTAGATGGAATGGAGACTTGGTTGGCGGATGTAGAGTATCTCATCTGGTTGTGGATGTACTGTAATGCTTCAATGGATGATGGGTGACGTTGTTCATGTTCTTTTGTTCTTGATTGGGATTCGTGTGTGCACTGACGGTGTGGAGATGTGGGACTAGGGGGCTAGAGGCATGGAGTATATCTGGATGTTGCGAGTTGTGTTTTGTTCTAGCGAAGACTTGGTGTTGTTGGTTAATCATCTAGTCTGATGGCGTCTCTTTCACCTGTACCATCAACGGGTCTAAAAGGACATGTACAGGTATCACCTACGCGTGAAATTGGTCACAAATACTGCAGAGCGTTCCCACCAATGTTATACTACATAATTGTAATGCCATCATCGGTGTATCCTGGCACGGTCCCCTTGGACTGGATTGTCGGTGAAGCTCCTATCGATAGAATCATGTAATCGAGTCTGGGTCGCAGACGCAAAGCAATGGCGGGTCAGTACAACGGGCGTGTGGTGCCCTGACTGGAAGCGGAGAGGCGGCACAAGCAAAGTGAATACCAACACTCTCGTCAAGACATGGGTAGACGGAAGTTGAGTCGTGCATGTGAGAGTCGGGAGGCAATTTGCTTGGCATCCCCACCTGCACCCTAAAGTTATCCCTGACGGAGCTACTGCGGTAGTCGCCAGCACCTCCCTCTCCCTGCCAGCGCTGCCCCAGAGAAAGCTCTGCAGTGCACACAAGCCCGTGAGACCGCGGCTTTGTCATTGCGCTTAACCTACCCGTCTCCGCTGTTGACCCGCCGTTCACGACCAGACGACTACACGACACCCGCACACCGACTCCCCCCGAGTGCATCGCCCACGACTGCTCGCCCACGACTGCTCGCCCACGACTGCTCGCCCACGACTGCTCGCCCAGCATGAACAACAACCAGCAGGGCAACCGCCTGCAGCTCAACTTTGGCTTCGGTGGCGGCGACCGCAACAACCAGTACCAGCAGGAGGCGGGCCGAGCATTCCCCACGACGCCCTCGACATTCCCCCAGCCCGTATACCCCAACCAGGCCGGCCAGCAGGAGGTCTGGGGCGCCCAGCAGGGCAATGGCTACAATGGCGGCGGCGGTTACTTTATGAACCCCTACCAGCAGGCACAGTACCAGGGCCAGCAGGGCAACCTTCAGGCCCCGGGCAGCCAGCGCTTCGACCAGAGTGCCAATGGCCTCGCCCAGCAGCTCTCGCACCAGCACCTCTCGGGCAGCGGTCGCTCGGGCAGCCCCTATGGCCGCCAGGGCTCGCCCAACCCCGGCCGCCCCCGCACCGCAGACAACAGAGGAGGCTACGGCTACGGCAGCCAGGGCAGCAGCTCGGGGTCCCGCCAAGGCCCCTCGCTGTACGACGAAGAGGCGCCGCAGCGAAACCCCACAAAGTACTCGGAGAACGTGGACAAGCAGGCCATGGTCTCCAAGAGCCTCATCAACACCTTCTTCAAGGACAGCGTACAGCGGGCACGCGACCGCAACCAAAGGTGCCACCCCCCAGCTCTCTCCCCTGACATGACTAACATACCTGCAGAGCTCTCGAACTCGACGCCATTATGAAGGAGCCCTCGCTCTCCGACAGCCGGAAACGGTCCAAAGAGGACAGCATGCGTCGTGCTGAAGTCGAATACCTGCGCTTCCTGCGCACAAAGGAGAAGCCCGAGAACTTCTCCACCCTCAAGATTATTGGCAAGGGTGCGTTTGGAGAGGTCAAGCTGGTGCAACGGCGCAACGACGGCAAGATCTATGCGCTCAAGTCGCTTGTCAAGCAGGAGATGGTGAGCATCCACGATACATCACCTCAGACATTAGCTGACTGTTGTAGTTCAAAAAAGACCAGCTGGCACACGTACGGTCAGAACGTGACATTCTCGCAGAGTCCGACAGCCCGTGGGTGGTCAAGCTGCACACGACCTTCCAGGACAACACCTTCCTCTACATGCTCATGGAGTTTCTGCCAGGTGGTGACTTGATGACCATGCTGATCAAGTACGAAATCTTTACCGAGGACATTACGCGCTTCTACATGGCCGAGATTACGCTTGCGATAGAAGCAGTCCACAAGCTTGGCTTCATTCACCGGTAAGAACACTGGCGAGTTTTGGTATACAAGTCTAACTTTCCCAGTGACATCAAACCCGACAACATCCTCCTCGACCGAGGCGGCCACATCAAGCTGACCGATTTCGGTCTGTCGACCGGCTTCCACAAGGAGCACGACGCCGGCTACTACAAGAAGCTCCTCGCAGGCGGCGCCCACAAGTCGAACCGCGACAACCGGCAATCCATGAACCTCGACCAGATCCAACTGACGGTCAGCAACCGCACGCAAATCAACACATGGCGCAAGTCGCGTCGACAGCTCGCCTACTCGACCGTCGGTACGCCCGACTACATTGCGCCCGAGATCTTTAGCGGCCAGGGCTACGACTACAGCTGCGATTGGTGGTCGGTGGGCACGATTATGTTTGAGTGCTTGATCGGCTGGCCGCCGTTTTGCGCAGAGGAGCCGCACGATACGTACAGGAAGATTGTGGATTGGCCGAGGAACTTGCATTTCCCGCCGGACCAACAACTTGGTGCTGAGGCTGAGGACTTTGTTCGTCGGTGAGTCTTTTTTCGCTTACTTTACACTTTCTTCCTTCCAGAGTCAAGTACTAATATGATTAATAGTCTGATATGCGACGCCGACAACCGTCTCGGCCGCATCGGCGGCGCCAACGAAATCAAACAACACCCATTCTTCCGCGGTGTCGCGTGGGACGGGCTCCGCCGGATCCGTGCACCGTTTGAACCGAAGCTGCAGAGCAACATTGATACGCAGTACTTTCCGATTGATGAGATTGATCAGCAGGATACGTCGGCGGCGCATCGCGCGCAGGCGGCGCAGGCGGCGGCGAATGAGGATGAGTATGCGACGAGTCTGCCGTTTATTGGGTATACGTATAAGAGGTTTGATGCGTTTAGGGGGTCGTAAGGTATTGAAGGGAGAGTGGAGAGTGGGGGGTTTATGTATGTGTTTTCTGGAGTAAGGGGGGAAGGAGGGTGGCTTTGTCTTCGAGTGATGGAAGAATGGATCGGGGGGGGGGGGGGGGGGGGGGGGGGGGGGGGGGATGGATGCTGGATGGAGGATGGGGGATGGTCTCGTTCTTCTTGTCGTTCTCTCTCTACCTACCTACCTACCTCTGACCTGGACTCGTTCCTTATGAATGAACAAGGACTTTGTTCTGGCTGTCTGGCTGGCTGGCTGGCTGGCTGGCTCGTAGATGACTTGGCATATCAGAACGAGATGTATGTGGGAGATGATGAAGATAAGAAATGGCGCGTACTGTGTGCACTGTGTTGGAGTGCGCGTAGATGGTATGATGGGTAGTTGTTGGTGTTTATTTCTTCTTTCCATGGGGAGAGTATGTCCGATTGGGGAGTAGGGAACGGGAGGTCCTAAACGGAAGAAATGAAAGGTCTTTTTTTTTTGGACATGTATGGAATGAGCTGAATGTAGTGCAAATTGAAATTATTTTGCTATCAAAAAAAAAAAAAAAAAAAAGGAAGGCTTCTGTTGATCTAACTCCTGTGCTTGGTATATAGAACCTCTTCCTGCTCCTCCTGGTGTGTGCAAGTTTGTTGGCTCGTTTTTGTGTAGCTGTCTGTCTGGCGATGAATGCCATTTACAACCGCTTGCTTCTTTCTTCTGGATAAAAGACCGCCCCTTGTTGCATACACATTACACACATACCCTGGTTCTTTATGTCTCTCGATAACCGCGCTTGAAAGCTTTTCCGTTTCTCAACTCCACGCCGTAGATAATGCCATTTTTGTCCGCTCGCTCGTTTTGAATTTGCGATCCTGTGGTTTTGTTCGGAAAGAGAGAAAGAGAGAGCGTGTGGTGTTGCTGGTTGACGGGTTCATCGGGCTTCGAATTGGACCATACTGGATAGATAGTGTTAGTGAGTGTTATCCGAAGTTGTTTTTTTCCTTGGTAGATGGCTGTGCTCCTCTCCCGCGTCGGAATCGTCGGCTCTGTGTTTCCCAGCCATGCGTGAAAGAACTCCGTCTCTACCTCTTTGTCCCCCGTCTTTCTTATCTCCACGTCCCTTGCGCATTTCTTCTCTGCCCACCTCTTCTTACACGCACATATCCCCGTTCCCTTCTCCACTCCTCTCTCTCTCTCTCATCTCATCACTACTTCCCGCGCGCCATGTACCCATCAAAGAAATATTTTTTCTCTCTCACTTACCGGTTAGTCCTCTGCTTATACAGCACACGATGTCCACAGTTCCTGCATCGGATCGGCTCGCCGCGCTTGAGCGGGACGTCCATGTCGCAGTCGCCGCACTTGTAGTGGACGGTGCGCGCCGTGGCGTCGATGGCGCTGGTGGTTTGGTCGGCGGCGGTAGTGGTTTGTTGGGGTTGGTAGGAGGACATGGTGGATCGGAGTGTTTGCGGTGTTTTCTGTGTATGTGTGAAAGGGCGGTGAAGGTGTGGGTGGTGCAGGTGAGGTGTGCAAGTCGGAAGTTGGAAGTTAGAGAATGAGAATGCGGTGATGGTTTGCGCCGGCTGGGCTGGAAAACGAGGGTCGCGGTGGTACGTGCGCTGGGCTTATCGATAACGTACCTCGTGCTAGCAAGGCAGCACTTGGGCAGCACGGCGTTAGGGCGCACACACGGCTCGATTATCATCACCGTACTTTGTTGTTGCGTCCGTTGCGGATCTTCGCCCAAGCATCTATACCAAGGAACAAACACGTGGACGTCAAGGCAACGAATGAACACGAAAGCTAGGAGAAATCTGCCTTGACGCCTGCCTTGACATGCTAACGAGGCATATCAGCCCTCACGATGCAGGTCAGACTGCCGATCGTGATGTGCATGGACATATCGTCTCATGCAAGGCAATCTGTTACCTGCCACTTGCGACAGCGGCGCAGCTGACGGCTGTCATGGTCTTGCGATATCAAATCTTGGCACGGCCATCTTGATCCGGCAGGCCTGGATCATGCAGTGTAAATTGCTCCCCTGGTGTTGAGGTTTGCCATCGGCTTGTAGCAGCAGCAGCAGCAGGCAGAAGACACATCGAGCGTCACTACAAGAAATGGCTCCGACGGAATACTGGGCTGTCCTCATCGGTATCAATCGTTATCCAGAGAAGCCATTGAATGGATGCGTCGCTGACGTACAAATGATACAACAATATCTGGAATCAGACGCATCAGGATCGAAGCCAATCACCATACTATCATTTCAAACGGATAGAGCCATAGAAGACGATGGCGCTGAGCCTGACGATATCTCTGAGATACCTTTGGCACTGCGAGCCCGAGAGCATAACCCAGGGTTCGTAAAATCGGACGTTTGTCTGGATCATTCTACAGAACCTCAGCCTGCCACTCATTCAAATATTCTCGCTGGGTTTGAAGAGGTTATTGAGAATGCTTCGGGGGGAGATTTCGTTTATGTCCATTACTCCGGACATGGTACTACGATAAAATTTCCACCATCAAGACTGGTCAACAAAGTTTCTGGTGATTTGGCTCTGGTGCTTTACGATCCGGACTCGCCGGCCAAGATCAAGCATCTGCCGGGTCGCGTTTTGGCGGGGTTTCTCCGAAGAATGGTCGAAAAGGGACTACACGTTACTCTCATTCTCGATTGTTGCTTTTCAGGAAGTGTCGTTCGTTCTGGTGGTTCCTCCAAGGCTGTTAGTCGGGTGCTGCCGTACAATCCTAGCGCCGATGGCAATGAGGAGGATCACTCTCTCCAGTTTCATGTCGAGGAAGAAACGTTTCATGCCACTTATCGCACTCTCAACATCCTTCCGAGATGGTTGGTCGAGCCCAATGGCTACACCATCTTGACGGCATGCGGACCAGACGAATTCGCCAAAGAGATCATCATCGGCGAGAGTCAATATCACGGTGCTTTGTCATACTTCATAATGCAGGCACTCGTGGCATTGAGAAAACGCTCACATCGATCACTGTACCACCAAGTTCGTGCACAGTTCTTTGAACATTGGCCACAACAAAATCCATTGCGCTTTGGAAATGGAAACGACGCGTTCTTTGCGACGTCGATTTCTCAGCAGACATCAATGTTCGTACCAGTGTTCAGACACAACAACGGTGTTGACTTGTGCTTGGGCGTGGGACTTGCGCATGGGGTATGTGTAGGCGACGAATACGCAATCTATAAGCCCGACGCGCCCGAAGAAAGAGGCACCTCATCTGCAAAAGCGTGTACTACGATGAAAGTTACCAAAGCCGGCGCCGTCACGTCGATTTTACTGGAGCAACCACTCACTCCGGCGATGTACGAAGTAGAAACAGGCTGGAAAGGGAAGGCACTCACGAGCTTCCAGACCCGGAGGATACTTGTTGCTATACAAGACGAGATTTTCGATCAAACCACTTGGGCCAAAGCCATGAGTGAAACACGATTTTGCAGAGCGTTCTCTACCGCAGATGCTTCCGCAGAGCATCCCGCTATCTTTGTTGCAAAGAACGAGTGTTCAGAACTAGAGATTCGTGATAGTTCATGCAAGGTCATGAAAAGTGTACCTGGAATACCCCAGCAAACGAAACATATGCTTGACTGTGTGGCCCATCTCGTGGATCACATAGCGACATACCAGAATATTCTACGTATTGGAAACCGGAATTCCCCGACTTCCCTGTTATGCACCTTCGTAATCACCGTGCTGGATGCAAGTGGAAACGAGCTATGTCCCGATTTTGTTGAACTGGTACATGGGGACAAGTTGACGATTCGCATTTGTAATGTCACCGAAAATCCGCTTCATGTAGGGATGTGCTACCTCGATGGGTTGTGGGGTATCGTGAACTTGCTTTCGCACGACGGAAGTGGAGAGTATATCAAAGTTCTTCCTCAGAGCGAGGAGTCATTACCTATCATAGCCGGTGTTCCCGACCAACTGTTATCCCGTGGACAAACTTACTGCGACGATACGTTGAAAATCTTCGTTACTGCAAAGCCAACGTCTTTTGAGCCTTTGGAGATGGACCCGTTACCCGAACAAATTGATTCTCTAGCCAGCATTCCTACACGCGGCTCTCGACCAGCACTGTCGCAACTTCTTTCCAGACTAAGCGCACCGAGTCGGAGTTCTTCCGATGACATCCTCGACGAGTCCTGGACTTGCCGCGATATCATCGTACGAACACATCGTACACAGGCCCCCTTTACGTGACTTTTCTCAAGTCACTGGCAGCGATAGAATCTCCGTTCCTAGCCTCATCGCCGTTTTCGTCGCAGAGTGTACAATATGCTTGCTCTACATATTGGACAAGATAGGGACCTTCCAGTATTTCCCCCCCAGCAGCATCATGTCCGACGACGACGTTGACCTCGTCGCCTAGTCGAAATGAACTTGCCTATCACACGAGTTAGGCTCGATTGATCATCTTGTGGCTTAGCGGTACATTTACATTTTGAGGCCGCGTGATTGTAGCGCGATCATCCTCGCTCACTATTATCTTGGCTTTGACGCCACTGATCAACGTTAGAGCGTGAGCATACAATCTATTAAGATACAACCTTTTTTGATCAGTCATGATCTGCAGTCTATTGTCCCTCGCGGTTAGTTAGCGGAGTACGCGCAGACGAGGCAGAGCTTATATCGCCAGCCAGGCCATGTGCTTAGTGACTGGAAAGCCGAGACTCCATACCAAGCAACATCATATCAGCCATCGCTTGCAGTTGCATTTCCGAAGATATCCAACAATCCTTCTACCCATGTGTTCAGTCATGATTGGTTAACTTCGATGCAACTCGAATTGGTGGCGCAGCCTTGCTGCAACAAAGGTCCTTCAACCTGCTTTACCAGTCTAATATTGCAGGGGAAAAAGGCTGTTTTGGGCTGTATCATAGCAGCGTTTTTCTCTTCGACCATACTTTGGGGTACGAGGCAACTTCGCTGCTCCTCCCACTGCGAAGGATGCTAGGCTAAATGCAAGCGGCTGTTCAGCATAAATCATCCAAATCTGCTATTCTGATAGACATGGTTTGGACGACCTTGCTCACTTGTAGCACCTTTAGTTATGGTCTCACAAGCGAATGAGTCGCGTGGCTTGCGCCAAGTTCTAAGCTCGGTCTTTCAATGGACCAGTCAGCAGCATGGTAATATAGATAAGACAACCAAGACAGGTAAGATGTTACAGCAAGCTGCTGTGCGACAAGGCACTGACATATGGTAGTTGAAAGTTATCGACCTGGGTATCCTCGCTTCTCAGCACTCATTGCCGGACATGAAAGTCTACATGTAGCACGCCGGTTTACGATAATACGAACTAGGTTGCTGTTGCAGAAGCAGCATAGACTTGCAGAACTTGAATCGAAGCTGAACCAGATCGACGTACAAGAACGGAGACCTTTGTTTCTTGGTAGCTACCGCATGGACAAGAATAGCGAGCGAAAGCAGATCTTGTCCGATATTGACATCGCCTTGTCCGATTACGGTTCGTCAGCTAGCCTTTCCATTTGTAAAACAGGTATGATAGCCGCTTACCCTGGCTAGACAACTTGGTGGAACGGAATTTTCGCAATCGGCAAATCCAAACAGCTCGGGAACGGGACATACTCAGCCTACAAAACTGGGTCAAGGGAAATGCATGCTTAGCTCGTCAGGATACCGAATACCTCGAGCATATCGATGATTTGATGGGTCTTGGAGGTTCACATGATGATGCGTTCATCCAAGTCCGGACCATGATCGAAAACATTCTCATTAGGTTCTTTCGCAGATCGTACAAGGCAAGTTCTTCCAATGTTTCAAAGCGCAGATACAAAGAAAACTAAACAACCCCCAGAAGCTGTGCATGGAAGTCTCAAGAGACCAAGAGGTTTTTATTCCTCCAAGATCCCTGTTGAACCAGTGGGTGAGAGCAGTATTGGTGTTGATCATTCTGCTGTTCCTTCTGGTCCCTGTCGTCGTATGCTATTGCTCGCACAACATATTGTCACGTCTCTTCGTAGTGATTGTTTCAGTAACTGTGTTTGTTGGCACGCTATCGACTTTGACTAAAGCCAGAATGGTGGAAGTTTTCGTCGCTAGTGCCGCGTAAGTACTGTTTCGATACCCCACATCATCATTATCATCTGCTTCATTCAAGTTCTCTATCTGACTGTGGATAAAGTTATACTACAGTGTTGACGGTTTTCGTCACTACAACAGGGAATGCAAAATGACGCTACGCAGACCAACACCAGAGCACTCAATCAGCTTTTCCTCTCTTGAACATTTGCTTGAATACAATAATAGCGCACCCATTCACTGTTCCTCCTAACGTTCGGAATTTACATATCGCTTGTTCGAGCCTGTAAAGCTCAAAGTTTGAGGCTTTGTGACACGCTCGCGATTGCCACTGCTCGAAGGGTACGGACACATAATGCAGGTGCTCAAGCACTGCAGCCAAGATCCCAATAGCAATCATCGCAACTGTACATCTTGCTTATGCACGGCTCGGTGACAAATCAGTGGACTCATCAGCATGTGCTGCTGAGCTCCTTCCCGTGACCAATGACGGGTAACATGAAGCAAGAATGCCCAACATTGACCATTTCCGGCGTGTGAATCCAAATATCAGGTTCGAGTATCCCATCTTTCGGTCATACTATATGCACAACGCTGTGTTCGTCTCACCGGTTGATATTGTGAGCGCCAATCGAGGTCATCATTTTCGGATTGCCATGAGGTCATCGACGTGGTTTTGCCACCATCTCCAACCACAAGAGCTATGCTGTCCGGCTAACTCTGAGAGACATCACATCGTGAATACACTCAGAAGTCATTCAATCTAGCCGTCACGTTACCATGTATCCGTTTCAACTCCAAGATGAGGCAGTCAACATTATCGAGCCAATGGCATTCGAGCAATTGGCGGCCCTTGTCGCTTCGCAGACGGTGCTTACTTCTACCAACATTGAGCCGTACATCTACGTCTGTGCACGCATATTCGATCACTTTGGAGCTGTCGTATTTTTGGAAGAAGGCCTCGAAAGAGCTGAACAATGGGTTACGATGACGAGCATCAGCAACGAAGATCACACACGTCGTGCTGAGATCATGAATTTACTCTCGGCGAAGCTTCATCAGCGCAGATATCTGCTAGAAGATGTCTCGTTACTGAATGGAGATCCTCCAGACCTGTAAGCGCATAATTCTGATAGCATGTGTAATAGCGGTGGGCATTTATCGTATAGATATAAAGCAGAGATGGCCACTTGGCTTATTTTCGATGACTACACTAACTTACTCTCTCCAGGGCTACACACGAAGATCGTCAGCGGGAAGCGCACTCCCTGTTAGTCAAATCCACTAAATTACTTCGAGAATTTCAGAGCAAGGGCCGTAACGAAGATCTTGAGCAGGCCATACTGGATGGGAGACGTTCCATCAGTATGACTCCGATCAGTCACCAGTATCTGCATTCGACCATCAGTAACGTTGCTGTGATGTATGGTCGAAGGTTCGAAAAGCACGGAGATCCTGCCGACATTGATCAGGCTGTGAAGATGGCAGATCTGGCATTAATGGTACTACCAGCTGCTGAACATGATTTCCGGTTAGCCCGACTTGTGAATCTTGGTAGCTGGCTGGGCCGCCGGTTTATCGCACGAAGTGAGGCACAAGACCTTACAAGAGCGATTAATGTAACGGAAGAGGCTCTGGGACTGGCTTCGGAAAATTCGCAGAAAGCCTCCATATCGGCTAACCTAGGGAATCTGCTCGAAGACAGGTACGATAGATATGGGATGGTGGATGACTTCAATCGAGCGGTTGATATGGCCGAGAACGCTGTCAATGCTATGCGCGATGCTGAAAGCAAAGACTTCACGCTACAGGATATCCAAGTGGGACTCATGCTGCGCGTGAAGAAACGCTACCGAACGTTTGGCATCTCGAAGGATCTCGACCGCGCTATCGAGCTTGGAGAGGAGATACTCACAAACACTCCCATCGAACATATGCGTTACAATACACGTTTGAGCGAGCTCTCGTCCATTTACTCTCTTCGATACGAGAAGAGAAAGAATCGAGGCGATCTTCGCCGAGCCATCGAATTACACGAAAGGACGGCGGACCTTTCTACATTCACCGATCACCCCTATACCATCAAATACAAGGCCCACAGCGCAGATCTACTGAGGCTTCGCTTCCTCGACGTAGAAGGCCTCTCTGATCGAAATGATATTGACCAAGCGATTCTCTTGGCTGAGGAAGTCACCACGATGATCCATGAGAAAAACTCTGAATATCGCAACGCCCTTATCAACTTAGCGACGATACGCGCTATCCGACATGAGAAATATAAAAAAGCAGATGACATGAACCGAGCTATCGAAGTATGTGGGATGGCTGCGTCTTTGATGCCGGAAGAGGCCATCGAAAGGTGTGGCGTGTACTTCAACCTGGGCCGATGGTATTCGGAACGATACAGCCAGAATCGCGATGATGAAGACTTGAGGAAAGCACTCTTGTCGTATGAGAACGGCCTGAACAGCAAGAACATCCAGCCAAGGTGGCGTTTACATGTATCTCGTAGGATAGCTGACATACTCTTCCAGCAATCTAGAGGGTCTGAAGCGCATACTGTTCTCGAACAAGCTGTTAGAAATCTATCTTTGGTCAGCCCCCGGTTTCTCAACAACACAGACAAACAGGATCAACTCGGAGAATTCGAAGGTCTAGCATCAATGGCTGCAACCGCTGCCCTTGAGGCAGGCAAGACACCATTCCAAGCTCTAGAACTCTTGGAAATGGGCCGGGGAGTCATATCTGGACTTCTCATGGACACAAGAACTGACATTTCTAATCTCAACATCTCCGACGAGAAGCTCTGCAAAGAATTCGAGTTCTACAAAGACCTTCTAGATCCGCCAATAGATCCTCGTTCCGTCAATTCCATGAAGCATGTACATGAGGCACTTTCGCAAGACCGCTTGAGACAGCATCAAATGGACAGCGAAAGGTTAGACGCTATCATCGCGAAGATACGAAGTATACCCGGACAAGAAAGGTTCCTTCTACCGCCCTCGGCATCCGAGATCATGGCGGCAGCCGCGAATGGCCCAATTACCGTCATCAACATCAACGAATACCGCTGTGATGCTTTCATCGTTGAGACTCATCAAATCCGCTTGGTTGCTCTACGTTCACTAAGTAAAGGCCAGATCCGAACACGATTCTTAAATCAGGGTCTCAAGCGGACATCGCTGAAAGACTTGAAGTGGCTGTGGGATGTCGCAGCAAGACCTGTTCTGGACGCCCTAGGATACAAGAAAGCAGTAGAAAGAGATACATGGCCTCGGATATGGTGGGTCTGCACTGGAGTATTAAGCCATATCCCGATCCATGCAGCAGGTGACCATCAGAAGGGCTGTGGAGATTCAGTTTTGGACCGAGTCATGTCCTCGTATACATCGAACATCAAGGCGCTTGTTCACATGCGCAAGCGAAAAATCGATGCGAATCCTGCATGCCAGCCAGCGAATGCAGTTCTGGTATGCATGCGGCAAACACCAGGATACGGTGCAGAAGGAATGTTGAGATACGCAGAAGTTGAGATTGCTATTGCAGCATCGTCGTGCCATGCGCTCGGCTTAGAGGTGTTGGAACCGGAGAAGAGCAGAGATGCAGTGATCAAAGCATTGCCTAGTTGCAACATATTCCACTTCGCGGGCCATGGGAAGTCAAATCCAACGAATCCAGCCGAAAGTAAGCTGCTGCTAGAAGACTGGGAGACCAGTCCTTTGACAGTATCGAGTCTCCGCGACTACCAAATTCAACATGGTTCCTCATTTCTAGGGTATCTTTCGGCTTGTGAGACTAGTAGGATCGAGGCCGAAAACCTTGTCGATGAAGGTATACATCTCGTGAGTGCTCTGCAGCTTGCGGGTTTCAAGCATGTTATTGGCACACTCTGGGAAGTCTCGGATAAGTACAGTGTGGACGTTACAAGGCAACTATATGGGACACTCGAGAAACAAGGCTTGAATGATTCTGCAGTGTGTCTGGGGTTGCATCACGCTCTGAGATCGATGCGCGACGCCGACCTCGCGCTTTTGCGCGACGTACCTGCAGTCGGGAAACTTACGGCTAACCACGAAGGAGATGTAGATGGGGCCGGTATCGATGCGAAAAACTCGCACATGTCTCCGGGAGCACACGCGGCAACGAGCGGCAACGATACGGAAAATCTGCTGCTGGGATCTGACACAGCCATGACTACAATTGGCAGCGATAGAGTTTTGACGTTCCAGGATAGCAAGATCCAGCCCAGAAAAGCAAGGCCGGTACTCGCTTGGGCACCATACGTGCATTATGGAGTCTAGTCGGACATGGATTAGGGCGCCGCGCCTGCCAGGAAAGTCTGGCCAACTTGCCAGGACTATGCTATCGTATCTGCTCGAGCCCCATAATCACGGTGTCTGGCAGTGCAGAATCAAGTGTTCAAATGCGGATGCGGATGCTGAGGCGGTTGCGGACACGGAGGGTTTTCATATCAGTCTTGTGATAGAGCAGGGAGATTATAGAGCTTTGAGACTGTTACTTTCTGCAGATGCAGTACAATCATTGGTTCTCACGACAACAGAAGCAGAAGAACTTCTGGGTCAAGCGGAAAGATTGGAGGATGTGCCCGACATTGTCCCAATCTTCGAAAACCTTATAACCATCCCACTCTTGCCAAAAGGTCTCCTGTGAGTGGCAGCACAATTCCATATTTTTGAGGCATTAGCAGTATGCTGTCCTCTTAAAATCTCGCCCATGGTTGGGAGGGTTACCTCGAGACACACCCCGATCTTCCGTTAAAGCTAGACGTTGCATGCTCTCCCTGTCTTGCAAGTCAACGACTTGGTGGTTGTTTGTTTGCGTACATGGATTGAGCCAAGCAATCACTCGAGCTTTCTGATTATAGTTGATTGCTCTATGGTCAACTGCCTTCTAAGATAGGTACTAAATCCCCTCGTTTTCGTCTCCCAATATTCGACACTCACAATGACCGCGATACCACCATCAACCTCTCTTCTGGATTCGATGAAAGGTGTCAAACTCCTCAAGAACCTCATCCTTGGTATGTTCCCTTGGTACTACCTTCACATCTTACTAATGTACTATCTAGATAACGTGCGCGCCGGCTACGGTCATCGGTACCCAAGCCCCAAATACAGGTTCTCGGTAACTGTCTCCCGCTACGACAGTCTCTATTGTGCCCAAGCTATTGTGTACACCGAAAAGAATTGGAATGCGGGGTGGAAAATACTGCTCGAGAGTGATTCTGAATGGACGACACAACATGTTGTGGAGGACCTATATTCCAAGTCGTTAGACAAGATGGGGAGAATCACGCGTAAGGAAAAGAGTATCTAGCTCAAGAGATCAAAGATACTGACGAAATATAGTGCAAATGTATAAAGTTTGTACGTGTCTTAGAGAAGACGGCAGGTTTTGGGAATCAGATTCGGATAATTCAGATTGGGAGGGTAAGCCGCACAGATATCGCCGACCGGAGTGTGAACCGCAAAGACACGTCAAAAAGGAGAGCAACGAGCGAGAAAACAACGTGCAAGAAGGCGACAAGGAGACGGGTTCAATACGATCGGGCGTCTCCTCAGCTACCATCCGTGCCGCAAGCTGTTAGCGGCGACTGAGGCTTGTAAGAGATATGCAAGTATAAATCTTCCAGCCTTTTCGTCTCTCCAATAAAATATTCCAAAAGTTCACATTGTCGCTGTCTTCCAGCTTCTCCCATTTTTCTCATTTGTCTACTTAAGAAAGGAATTCACAACTGTCAGCCTCTGACCAATGTCCTCTGTATCTGCGGTAGACGGCGATCAGACGACGGCATCATCCCTGATCATGATTACAATGTGCTCCGTAACACAATTATCATCAACCGGCAGTTTCACACATCCGTCTAATGACTGCAGCCTTGTCTAAAGGTCTCGAAAGTCCTGGTATCGGGGCGGACAACCAACCGGAGTTCGCTTCGTTGCATGCCGTTATGAACGAAAATGACACTGCATCTCCAATGACAGCATATCGTCTCAGAGATAATACTCTGGATGTTCGAGCGCTGACATACCAGAAGTGGAGAGACCACTAATAAGCGTGGTGTCGTTGACGTATGAGGCCGCGCTAATCCGAATACAGCTTTGCCTCGGCTCGGTAACTACCCCAGACTTATCGCGACCTCCGCACTGAACTCCGCAGTCACGATCCGCCCAACGCGTTCATAACTCACTCAACTGCGACGTTCACACTAATCGCCGTGCGAATCTTGTATAGCTAAGTTTGTCGAATTACAAGGACAATCTCAAAATACCAATGGCAGAAGCGAGGGTTCAACGGAAGGGGTTGAGCAAGGAGCTCTCCGAACCTCTTCCTGAGCCGCCGTCATTCGAGGGTCTGAAGGGAATCAGAACTATTGCTGGGGATCTGGGTAGCCAGTGAGTACGGATCTGTGGCGCGGAATAGTAGCTGGAAGAGCGAATGCTGACTGCACGTAGACGCGTCAAAGACAAGGTAATCATCGTTACCGGTACGCCCACGACTGCTAGCACATGCCGCATATCACTTCCATCTAACAATGCTCCCAGGCGCAAACTCCGAAATTGGCATCGGCCGTGCAAGCGCGCATCAATTCGCGCGCAACGGCGCCCGCGCAATCTACATTTGCGACCTTGACGATTCCAACCTCGAGACACACAAGCGCCAGCTCAACGCGCTATACCCGTCGACCGAGATCCACACCCGGAAATTCGATGCCGCAGACGAAGCGGCCGTACAAAAAGTCTGTCAAGACGCCATAGACACGTACGGCCGACTCGATGTCTTCTTCGCCAACGCAGGAATGGTATCCGGCAAGGTGTTCTGGGAAGAGACGGTCGAAAACTTTACGAAGATGTTGCGCGTAAACACCCTCTCCGTCTTTCTCGCTGCGAAACACGCTTCTCGCGCTATGCTGAAGACGTCGGATCAGAAGCCGTATCCTGGCGGCAGTATCATTGCCACGGCGAGCACAGCTGGTCTCCGATCCAATGCCGGTCCGACCGATTACTCGGCCTCAAAGGCTGCGGTCGTCAGCCTGATGCAGACATGCGCGTATCAACTTGCTGGCACGGGTATCCGTTGTAATGCAATCTGCCCGGGTCTCATCGAAACGGGTATGACGAGGACGACGTACGACGCGGCGAGGAAGAGGGGGAGCGAGAAAAAGATTGGGCAGCTGAATCCGCTGCAGAGAGGAGGGCAGCCAGATGAGATTGCGAGGGCAGTGCTGTTTTTGGCGAGTGATGAGGCGAGCTATGTTAATGCGCAGGCTTGGGCTGTGGACGGTGGGTTGAGTGGTGGATTACCGTTTGTGCCGGGCAAATTGGCATAGAGTGGACAGATTGTCCTAAAGAATTGGGGCGGTACAGACTATGTTGTGCCGCAGGAAGTAACTCATACATCACAGCAATTCTACGACTTTGGTATGCTTGTGGGTCTTTTGCTAACTTTTCGGTAGCCGAGTGTGGTTTCGGTTCTGGTCGCGAGAAATTACATCGTCGTATCCATCCAGTGACCCACCAGCCAGTCACGATGTCGCAGTAGTAATCTGCATGTAAATCAGCCCCATAGTGAACCAAGACTTTGCTGGCTCGGCACGACGCATAGTATGTTTCAGGGTAGCCGAATCATTCTTGTACCTTGTGTGAGACCCTTATTCCAAAAAGTTATCGCATCCATTTATTTCCTCCCTGCATACGCCAATCTGCCAGGCTATCATCTACCCATACCCCTACGGACCAACTTCAACATGGCCGACCTACTAGCACACATCTCAGACTACGAAACCCTCGAGCCTCCCACCCTGGACTCTAATATCACAGCCCCGACGTCCTTCCCGCCTCTTCCCAGCTCAGTATCCCAACGTCGAACACGATCTCCACCAGCCCCAACAATCTACCTGACAGGATTTCGCTGTCACGTGAGCGACCAGGAATATAACTACGCGAGAGAGATGACCGGAGACATCCAACCGTACTGGTTCGAAGAATCGTATAGCGCAGCGGGCTTTGCCGAGGGTGTGAGACGGAGAGCGAGGAGAGATATGGGGCCTAATGAAGATGTAGTCGCGGTCATAGATCTTGTCGATGATGGGGAGGACACGGATAGCGATCAGTCGGAGAGTAGCAGTCTGGTCCGTGAGGAACAGTGGAAGCAGATTGAAGCGGAGAGGAAAAGGCTAGAGAAAGAGATGAAGAAGCTCAAGTCCAGTGAGATGGGACAACGCCTTGCTTCTGGCGCACTCGATTTGCTAGACTTCCTGAACGAGACCGAGGGGACAGGTAAGTCTAGTGCTAAAGCCGCTGGGTCGCAAAAGCTAATGACGGATTCTTTATGAACCTTAGGCTCAAGCAGTGTCAGTCATGATAGTTCTACATTCGCCGAGCCGCAACCCGCGCCCGCGGTCGCAGAATTCCCAGAATCATCTCCACAGCCTCCTCGCGCACCCCATCCCACATCCTCCACGATCCGTTACTCAAATCCGTCAGAAGAGGACCCATGGCTACCACCATCTACACCAACGCGTCCGCGAGCTCCTACGCCCCCATCACTGAGAAGCTTGGCGACCACGGCTACCGACACAGACGCCCAGAGCACAACGAGCACGGGATACATTTCGCAACCGTTTTCTTCTTCATCTGCAACGACAGCGCAGGCCGATATCCCGCTCCTGCCTACGCCAGAGAATAGTGTAAGTGTCACTCTGTTTCTGTGCATTTAGTGGCTGTCTGACTAATCTCGCGCGAAGGGTCTGGTGCAGGACTTTGGTACGCTGGAGAGGGCGAGGGCGCTCAGGGCAACTAGAAATCGGTTCTTTGCGTGTTGCGGGAGGAGGAGGAAGAATAAGTAGATGGTGGGTGATGGGATGCGTGGATTCTGGGAAATCACGATGTCACGGGGAAGTTTTGAAGGTTGTGAACCTGTAGGCATAGACGCTCGATGAAGCATCGCAGATGAATTTTATTTGAGTGGTATACTATCGTTGTCTGAATAGAAATCCGGTTGGTGCAGATGTAGTGCTATCTATGCTCAGCTAGTGCCGTTCCTTATTATTTGCTATAGACTGTCCATTCCAACTAAAAGCGGGTTACGGGTAGTATTCAACGATTTGATCTTGTAATACCCCACATGCGAAAAGTGGAGCAGAACGGGGCTCCCAGATATTTCTCATGCGCTGAAGGGTGTTGGCCAGAAGCCGCCTTCCGCGTTCACCACTCTACGCGACCGCATCGAGTCACCTTCACTTTGACTTGCAGCCCACAACGATGCGCAATCACGCCTAAGGAAGTATTCTTCGACTGCGGTCTCCGCCGCGCTTTGACCGCTTGGATATTTCTACCCTGAATTTCTCTCGTTGTCCCAACATTTGCTACGCCTTGACGGCCGCATCCACGCATCCACGCATCAACGCAACACCGTCACCATGGCCGGTTCAAACGGTCGGAAGAGTCGTTTCGACTTCGCGGGTTTGATGCGCGCGACCAGTCAGTCGTCCCCAACTCCCCAGGAGATTGAGTCGCAGAAATGGAACGACGCGCTGGAGAGCTCGCAGCGCGCGGTCGAAAAATCGATGAACCCACAGGCCTACCAACGGATCGTTTCCTACACTACCAGATCATTCTGGGAAGAAGACGCTCATGGGCTCCAGAAGTCATCGAGTGGCATCGCGAGTGATGATGGAGGTAGGAGCACTGTCCAGTCGCCTTCGAGCGACACCACAGTGAAGCTGGGCAACGGCTACAAAGGTCGCCATGGTGGCTATTCGCAGACTCCGGTCCCTGAAGCCGCTACCATCAAGCCGACCGGAGAATTCAGTCGATTCCCTAGGAATGGTTGTCCAGAATCCCCGCTCTCCCGCCGTACTGATGCGCCTGGTGGAGGCTCGACCGAGTCGCCGCGTCAACCTCACCTCGGTGGTCCTGGCCATACTTATGCAAAGCCGGCCACTCATAGCGCGTCAATCGACTGGTGGTATGAGCAGGACAAAAATCCACAAGGATCGTTGCACTTGGGTACCAACTCCAGCGCGCCCGGTTTCCAGGCTCGCCGTCACCCGCCAACCCTGTCCAATCCACGAGTATCACCGGAAGACCTTCACACGCCGCACCGAACACACTTCTACGACAGTAAGCAGGGCGACGCGTTGTCAAGCCTACCAAGTATCGCGTGCCCATGGCGCCCTGGTCATGTGAAGGAGCAACCCCCCAAGACCAACGGCGGGGCTGCACCGCTCCGCTCAGTCCCATACGAAAATCTTCGACGAGTCTACGAGATGGCATGGCAGAGTCCACCGGAAATCATCGCAAAAATGACAGAAGCAATTCACCGCAAGCAAGGCACCTTGTCGCCTACCGTCCAGCCCTACGCATCCACCGGGTCAATCTCACCAGCCTTCGACATAAGACCACGCAGCGCTATGATCGACGACGATGGAACCATCTTCATTCATGGCCCCGGACACGCGCGAAAGTATACTGATCCTTTTGTGGACTCTGAGTCGATTTGGTTCGATTCACCGCCTACCAGGTCTCCCATCGCTAGGCCTACGACACACGCCCAGCTGCCGTCCCAGCCTACCATGCGACGGCCTCCTACTCCGGTATCTGCAGCATGGCACACCTCAGTTCCTGTGAACGCTGGATCCGCTCCTCGGCCTACACCAGTATCAGCGTCCCCCTTCTCTGCGACCTCTGTCAGTGCTACACCGCTTACTCCAGCATTCCTCAGTTCTGCATCGGTACCGATTCCACGAGTTCGTCCACCCACGCGATCAGATTTCTCTACTCTTCCATCTCCACTCTCCAGCATCGACGGCAAGTACCATCACACTCCAGACGCGCGCGCACGTCTTGAAGCACAGAAACCCGTCCGCGAAGAGTGGATCCTCACCGGAGCCGCCAGAATCAGACAACTAGCAAGGCTATCGCAGTCCAACTACAATCTCTGGCTGCAGACCCGTTCAGAGCTGGCTTACAAGAACTGGCAAAAGGCTGAAGCGGCGCTGCTCGAAGCTACAGATACAGAGACCAAGAAGGAAGAGCGGCGGAACTTGTTCTTGAATCCGAAGGGTATGACGGCGTTGAAGACGGATAAATCTGAGGACATGTCCGCCGACAGCCGTGTCAACGAAGTTACACCTGGCGAAAAGAAACTGCTCGGCTACGAAATGGCGACGATGGAGCGGGTATGTGCAGAGGTCAAGCGCGACGAAGGCGATGATATTATCACGGCTGAGATGCTGGCGACGTTGAGCTTGGATGAGAAGAAGGCTCTTCGGAAGCATCTGCTCGGACGGCTGGAGAGGTCTTGAGCATGTGTCGTGATACAGAAATCTTGTGTTTCGCATATGAGCAGTAAATCAAGATCTGGAAACAATGCCCGAGGCCATGTTATCACACGATGAGTTACTGCAGTGGTCTACGTAACAAACATGTAACAATCTAAACAATGCAAAGCATGTCTATGCTCCACCCCCTGCTGTGATCTTCTGTCCCTTGACACTCTTCTGCTCCATGCCCAGACTAACAAGAAAAGTCTATTACTGCCTTTTTTGTTGGGAGGGGGTCTAGTACCCATGCTCTTGAGCACCGAGGGGGTGTGACTTAATTTTCCATCTCGTCGTGCGCAAAAGTATCTTCGAGGCTGTTCGTCTCCTCTTCTAGTATTGTATCGTGATCTACAGATACTCGTATGTTGTCAGCATAGCTAAGAGCCGTACCTGTACCCACCGTCTGCTTTGTACAACCGCGTGTCTGCATAACGGCTGTCCCGGGGCCCGGCTCAACAACACACAGCCAGAACAAGCCTTTTGCGAGCCGCTCCGAACCTCCGTGGAATGTTACCTACCCGTCAACGGGTATCTTGCGAACCGAACAAACAATCTTGTGGAAAGCGGGAATACCTAGCGACCCGCAGACGTGTACTTCAGTCAGATAAGTGAGGCGAACGCGGAAAAAGAAAAACGTTCGAGGGAAGCAGCAGCATCACAGGGTCCCATTCTGTACAGAATTCTTTGGTCCCGCGCCGCAACTCAGGGAGAGTGGTGGACGTATCCTTTACGGCGTCTCTTCGTTAAACAACATGTCGAATGCGCATCTGGAATCGAGAAGTCGTGAAGGGGGCGCGGGACGTTGTGTTGCCCGAGCGCAAGTTGACAAATGAGGGTATGACGAAGTATATACCTTTCCGACCCTGCCCCCTATCAGAAGTTGGCTCTGTGTATACAACGAAAATCGCTTGGCGCCTTAAAAGGCGCTGAGCGTAGCCGCGCACGCCAGTCTGTTTGGTGGTGCGCAGCAAATCCACAACCTAGAGACGTCCTACTATCCTGCCGTGAAATTAAAGACTCGTTAGGATTGGGTCAGCATCAGGATGAAAAACAAAAAAAGAGAGATAGTTTTATCGTTGTGAAAGAACGCACATTTGGTTTCACGCCTTCCCCACAAATCCACCGTTGAGCGATCTGCGCATCTGCTGACTGTACTCGAGGTGCAAGTCCAACGCGAGCACAGCGACAGTCGAATAGGAACCCCTGTTCGTCATCTCTGCGCGAACGCAGATCCCTGTGGGTCTTTGGGGGAACGTGATTAGCCGGGTGGTGGTGGTGGGTGGGGTAGCTAACTGGTAGGTAAGGAAGTTCCTTTTTGTAGAAGCTGGAAGCTTCAAGCTTCATCCTTGACGAGATCTGGGCAGTGGACAGATTTGCGCTTCGGGAAGATTTGCGCTGCGGGTCGGTTCGCTCCCGTGGGTGCATCACGAATGAAGTCGTATTGGGTGAGAGGGTAGAGATGGTGAGGTAAACACATGGTTTGGGTGTATATAGCGTATGTTGAAGATATACAAGGTAAATATACAAAAGCAAAACAAACACCCTTCGTCTAAAATCTCGCTTTCGCTGCTTGATAGCCGTGTGCTAATTCTTCCTTCTGTTTCAGTCCACAAGGCCTGACCTGTAAGACGTGCTACCCATTGCACATCCTCTGCCATCTACATGGTTCTTATGTGGAGGCGAGCTGGACCTAGCCTGGACATACACCACACGCTGTCTCGACCTTGACCGTAGCAAGGATCACGCCTTCGTTGCCGCGCGCACACTTTCGCTGCGCAATCTGGCCTTTGGGACACATTTGCTGGAAGATCATTTGTGTGTGTCCGCACTTGTGCGAGTAGGCGTGGTAGAAACACATGGTGGTGGGCGCAACGTTGGTAATGACTGCAAGCCTGCTCGTGTATGTCTTTGGTAGGTGGTTTGGGATCGACAGGGCTATCATACGAACTGAGTCTACTGGATTGTCAGACGTCGAAGATATCCGGCACATTACAATGCCAGTGTGCTCCTAGAGCATCTCTTACCTCGGAAGCAGGCACGATCAGATGTCGGTCTAAATGAACGAATGTACGCAGCAATGAACGACAACAAGACGGTGGCGAACGAAAGTGGTGGATGCCAATGCGCAAGAGGGAACCGGATTACTGACGATGTGACAGTCTCTCCATCGCATCTCGAAGCTCTTTATATCACCACGTACATCTCACGCGATGTATGATTGCCTGCTATCGCTCAAGTTGCACGGTTTGATATCCGTGAGCAAGCGAGCACTTACAAGCTTACCCGCCCGGTCAGACAAGCACAACACATTGTTTTGTATGGATCAGCGCATATGGGTCACGGGACGGAGGTTGTCAAAAACGGTCCTCAGCTTACCACCGGTCACGGTAGATGAAGTCGTACATCAAGATGAGTCTTTAAATATCAGGATCAACACCCGTTCTGGCGATACCTCGTTGTCGTGCAGATGAAACGGGCGGCTCCGGGTAGGGAAGTAAGAAGGGATTATTTGGGTTGGTCGAGTTCCACGAACGCGTGCTTGTCGGGAGGCGTTGCGCATACAGACCAATGGCCAAACTTCGGATCTAGCGATGCGAGATTTGCTCTACGGAAGCAGAAGCCATCATGGTCGCATGTTTGATTTGCGGATCTCAACGCTGGCATGTACGTCCAGATTTGCCTCGATCCGCCTTGCCGTCGGCCTACATCTACAAGCGATGCGACACTTGGTGTTGCAGTGTTTGCGCAATGCTCGTCGTCATTCGCGGCGGTACCTCGTCGCCATGTCCCGGTCACACGGTACTGGAATTCCAAGCGCACTGCAGCCCACTGGCAGCTAACCACCTCAACACTGTCGCGGCGTCATCCGGAGGATAATCAAGAAGGCTGGCTATCAATATTGGTTCCTAGCTGCCGATGACATTTGGCCAGCATTTTCAAAATGCCACCCAATCAGCATCCGGCCTCACCGCCAATTCGAGTGGAGACTTTTCAACGCGGATACGCCACCAGATCCTGCAGATGACGAGACGATAGCTCGGATCTATCAGTCGATAGTCGTTTCTCGAATGCAAAGATGGTGTGTCGGGGCTCCCGACATGGTCGTCGGCTTCGTTTTCGCTCTCGATGCCGGGATATGCAGAGGGCTCCACCAGCAGGCGTATTGCTAAGCCTGCAGGCTCCATATTGACATGCCAGGAACACATGTCTACATCAGCGTCTCGTCAGCCTGCATCGTGCTAGTTCTCACCGTGGGGTAGAAAGCCGGACTGACAACACAAGCGCGGGCTGTCCGTCCGTAGCTGGTTTGGGAGCGTCTTGGTCAGGGCTGGCAAAGCGTCTTCGAAGCGTCTCTTGCGGCAGAGGGACAAGTAGAATGATGGCATTGCTGCACCCCACCAAGCTGTGCAACGATGCGCTGGCAAACGGTGTGGTTCGTCTGCGACGGCAGCTGAGGCACAGCCCTGCATGCGCTCGCTGGCGGGCGTGGAAAGCGGCCGTGTTGTCGAGACATTGACGTCGAGTAGGAGAATATGTTATAGTCGTCCTAGCCTCACTGCCAGCTGGCAACGCCTCGCTCGAACCGCTAACGGCAAAAAGGACATGCAGCAGACGTGTGCAGTTTAGCGGAGGAGCTTGACGCTTGACACGTAGCCCACCATACAGTAGCTCGCCTGTCTGCACATTGACGCAGGAGCTGCACCTGCGTCTCCAGAGAGCCGGATAGAGTGTGCGGGTTAATACTAGCGATGCGTTTCCTCTGCGTTCGCCCTGCCATTTCCTTTTTGCGCCGTTGTTGTCGTCGTTGTGGTGTAGTTGTCATTTTCTCCATTGTCGCCGCGCATCCATTGCGGGACTGCCGCTCGTTCGCTCAACACCAAGCGCAAGCGTCTTTTCGCGCAACACCACGGGGAGCAAAAAAGAACATCGCCGCGCGCTGCCCCGAGCGCGATCAAACGGTTCTCGTCGCGGGCACCTGGGAATCTCGAGTGTGTAGGAGTGTGCGCGGCCAAGTTTCGCTTGCTCGGCGTGCAAAACAGCAGCCCTGACCGCTGCTGCCACACCGCCTGCCGACGTCACGGCCCTTAAGACGGTCGCATTACCGCGTGCGCGCACGACGATTGAAGCTGGCCAACATCGCAATGCGCTGTCCAAGGCCTCAGGTCCACCTCTCCCAGCCCCAGCCCATCTCGCAGTCGACGTCTGACGTCTGTTAGCCCGCCGCAAACGGGTCTTGCGGCGCCTCACGTCTTGCGCGTTGCCATTGGCTCCCCCATCACCCCAGTCGTCGAATAAGAGCACGGCACTGGCCCTAAACCACGACACCGTCTCGCCCTATCCGTTTCGAGATATCCCGATCATCGTGAGCCGTTACTCGCCTTTGGCAGTTCAGAGGCATTGCTGACAGTTGGCCAGACACTTCATCACTCCATCACTCGGCGCTCGACCGCCTCACCTTCATTTCACACCCCAACACTGTACACCACCTTATATACGCTGTATCATGATCGTCGCTTCCATCGCCATCGCCTAATTCAACAAATCTCCGAGTAGCGCTTCCCAGCTTGGTCCATCACGAGAATCAACCTTCACCCGTACAAGGAACGCGCACGGACATTCCGTCGCTTGCCGAAACACATCAATTGGCCAGCACTTGTTGCGTCGGTGCCAGAGCCTCATCTCCAAACAGACATCATCGCGAGGTGTCATCGGTCAGCCTGGGCCGGGCTGCACTGTGTCTGTCTCCAGAAGATACAGCGCAACGGTCCGGGTTGGCGGTTAAGGTTAGTGCTTCATCAGTCGCGCCTTCCGTCTCTGCCATTATCACTTCACCGTCAACACACACGTCGACACATAGTGTCTTGACAGTGTTCCTTCGAATCCTCCATCACCGCCCCCGTCTCTCGTTCCGCCTTCTCTCCAGTGCCACTTCAACTGCGGCTTACGAAGCATACCAGACTAGTCACTGAGCCATGGCATCTCTGGACTTTGACCAAAAGTTCCTTGGTCGAATAGCCAAGCAGACTGAAGACACGAGTCCGTTCCTGTCCAGCGCGCTGTATCAGATCCTCGGTCTGTCAGTCCTTCTGGCCCGGAGACTCATTCGCGCCCGGAAACTTCGCAAGCTGGATACTAGCCGAGACACACCTTCACTCTCGGCTTACCAGCACATACTATGGATGTCTCGCGAGGGGCTGTCTATACTCGAGCTCTATGTACTCCCCTATGCTCAGGACAATCAGCATGGACCGGAATGCAGGGTGCTGAGCGTCAAGTTGCGCGCGAGCTTTTACCACATCTTCTGTCTCTTCCACAATCAACCACCCGTCACGACGATGAACATGACAAGCACTGATCCTCGGAATCCTGCTTCACCCCCTTTACACCTCTCACCCCCAAAGCATGGCAACGGACATGGTCGCAAGCCAGATCCCCCGGGACTGTCACCCCCTTCGAAGCGCTCTGGAGAACAAGCAGCATTACGGGAGCCGATCAATTCAATGGTATCCGAGACTTCGTTCGTCACGAATCCATATGCAGCCGGAGGCCCAGTTGGTACACCATCACCAGGACCTACGATCAACGCGCCTCCAGGTCTCAACCCAGTGCCTATCCCACAGCCGTCCTCCTTCATACTTCCACCCCTCAACTTCGTTCCTTTAGCCAGTGGCTACTTCACGACCGCCACACAATACGCCACATCGTTTCTTCCTGGCTCGCATCCCCTACGATTGTCGGTTGCGCTCGAGCACAGCGCGTTCCTGTGGGATTGTCTACATGATCACGACGCCTCGCGGCGCGTCGCCCGACGAGCAATCAAGGACGTGTATCGCGCACAAGAGGCTATGGATGACACGGAGTTTGAGGACGCTGCCGAGCTCGTAGGTATCCTGGGTCGCATGATGAAACGCAAGAGCTGGGAAGGTACGCCACGCGTCGGAGGCATGGCGAGTCCCGAGCCCGTCGCACAGAACGCTCCGCAAGCAGTCGGAAGTGCGATACCACAATCGAGTATGCCCGTCACATCCCCTACACAGCGCCCTCAGCCAAGTAGCAGGAGAGCAGCCGAGACATCGCCGCTCACGGATTCATCCATGCAGACTCCGCCGGTACGCAGTCGAGCAAACACAGCAAGCAAGTCTGTGCCCCGACAAAAGGAAAGCTATGGCTACGACGAAACACCTAAATCTCCACCACGGCGGCACGTCGAAAACACCAGCCGCGACACGACACCGCGCAACCGCCACACCAGCGTCGAAAGCGGCGCAAGCACAACCCCCCGGGCACCCCAGGGCCCCGGCGCCCGCTCTCCCGCAACCCCATCCACGGTCCGGACCGCGCACCGAACCTCAGGCAGTGGCGGCGGCGGCTCCTCGAAAGGAACACCCATCGCCGGCGGCAGTGTCTCGACGCCACTTACACAGAGCGCTGCCGGCCCCTACGACGACGACAGACGCCATTCGCCGTCGCTGCGACGCCGCACGCCTCCGGGCCAGTGGTCGCAGGCGCCGCCGCCGGGCCAACAACACGTGTCGCCGTCGCAAGAGAGTTCGTATGCGCGCCAGCAGAGGTGACTCGTAGAGACGGGTCGGGAGAAGCAGACGCAACGGAAAATGCAAGTGCAATGGACAGAGGACTCGATGCACGAGGCGGATATCGTGCTGTTGCCCGTTACGCAGTCGAGTTCTGTGTCGTCGACGCCGGTCGAGTACATGCCTCCTCCGGGCAGCGGAGCACAGATGGGTGCTGAGTATCCGGTCAGGTTCCGGCCGTGAAGCTCCTGCCTGCCTGCCAGACGACATTCTTGGACCGGACCGGACTCGACTTGACTGGACCGGTGAGGTGAATGAGAAATTGCACTGGAATGCGTATGTCCCCTTCCCGTCGCAGATTTACGATGAAGCTCAAGAGAGGGCGCATTAGATACGAAGGACGTATCTTCACATCACATCACATCACATCATTTACTGCGTAGTCCTTTACGGTCACGCATCCTGTTGTATTATACACCATTGGCGTTATTTGGGCTGATTATACCTTTGGCCTGGGCGACATACATATCTGTCTTCGCCCGTTTGCATTGTCAGCCATTTCGGATACTAAAAAGGGCGGGCCGCTGCCTCTTGCAGTGCGGCCAGCTTGGGGGCGGTATTATTGGCATAATGTTTTATTTTCGAATAGTTCTGGGTAGGCTGAGTCTGGGCCTTGTTCTTTGCTTGTTTCTTTTGAATCTTTTGTTTTTCTGGCAATGTGCGCGGTACTGTGTTTCCTGGGTTGGTTTTGTTTTTGTTTTTTGGGCTGGGCTGGGTGGACTTCCGTAATTGAACGCAATGGTGCGTTTTACATGTTATTGAAGTTTTCAAGAGCGTACGCACCACTATAGGGTCGTGTAATACAGGTTCTAGACTGTTCATCATGACTCCCTTCTGCCGTTGCTAAATGACTTGTATAAGACATGCTACACGTAGAGCTACGCGGGACGATGGTGCCCTCAGCCTTCGGTGCGCCTTCTTCCTGCTCTGCTCTTCCACTTCTCGCTTCTTTCACTTCGCACCTCTTACGTCTAGCTTCTGGGAGTCTCGCCTACAACGTTCTTTTGCTTCTTTACCATATCCTTACTACGCCCTAGAATCTTCCTCTCCTATATCAAGTCCTTCTGTACTCCTTTCGCTTCCCTGTTGGTACCTATCATACCTCAGATACAGTTCCTCTTCTCTTCTACACTCTAAATCCTCGTCTTCTTAACAGCGTCGTAGATTTAACGCAAAATTAACACCTCTCTAAAGTTATACCTTGCAAGTATATTAATTTTAACTCAACAAATGCTACCTATGTAACAGACTTTGCTTTACGCGCCTAGATAAGATGCTTATTATGTATGTGTTCTGCGGCTTCTAGTACGCAATTTATATAAGTCCTTAAGTCTCTAAGACGCTTCCTCGCACTAGATATCAGATCGCAACGTCTCTTAGGGATTGTTGTCTATTACAAAGCAGAGTTTACTTAACACAAGATATATTCTAGAAATAGTAGGGAAGATTACGCAACTAAGTGCTTAGATATACGACTCGCCTCAGTTGCTGTAGATAGAATAGCGAGAGTTCTACGAGCCGCGCAACCCAACGCCGTATCGCTGGGCCGGGCAAAAAAACTCCGACACTCCGACGTGAGTCTGAGAAACATATTTTGCCAAAAAAGAATAAGCTGTGGTCACTAAGGGGGTCGAACCCTCGACCTTGGCGTTATTAGCACCACGCTCTAACCAACTGAGCTAAGCGACCGACTGTGATTGGATGAAAGAATTATGATTTTTATAAAATATATACAGTACGTGTCTGCGGGGTCATAGAAAGGCATGATCGTTGCGGTAGCCGGATGTGCATTGGATCAGTGGTTCTGGAAAGAACGACACAATAGTGGGGTAAACCCTCTTACGTTACAACCCCGCTCATGGCCAAAATGACGAACCGCGAAGAATCATTGTTCGAAATTGCCCGCTGGATGCTAGTAGTCAGCGGTACCTGAAGCTTCATTTCAGAACATGCAGCGTGCGGTACAAATAAGCACTAGGCAGCGATGAGGTATCTGATGTACGATGTCGTACAGTGAGACCTTGTTTGGACGTAAGCACTTATCCTGCTACGAGTAAACACGATACATAGAACTCTTTGTCTACAATGTGGGAGCAATATATGGCAAGCAACTGCTTTTCTCGTGGTGGCTTGCAGTTTTCGTCTGTGTCGGTGCTCGGTCTTTCGGCCTCAACTTCCCCGTGATTCAAACTTGACGCCAAGATCTCGAGGACTAATAGCGGTCGATCACTGTTGCATGATTACTGAATGTGTGACAAACACAGTATGAGACTGAGAGTTGGGTGGGACGCCTGAAGACACCTAAGGCAATGCCCAGGTGATTTCGAAGTGGCAGTGACCAATCATGATGAAGCATACAATTTCTAGACAGCGAGAGTGGAGATTTAGAAAGAGAGAGTGGAGATTTAGAAAGCGAGAATGGAGATCTAGAAATCTGGTCGATGAATATATAAGTTGAAGGAGTGACTGAACAATTACAATAAACACTCAGCAAACCAGACATCATTTCCACTCCTCAATCAGTTCAAAGAACAGATTTAAGCAAGAAAACCGACGCCCAAACAATTTCTCTCAAGTCCAAGAACAAGAATGACGACCTTCCGTAATGTGTTGCTCATTGGCGTAAGTCTATCTTCTACAACGCGATGGCCATCAGCTAACATCTAATCAGGGATCCGGCACCTTGGGTAGCGTCCTGCTCAAGGCTCTCGAGGAATCGTCATACAATGTGACTGTTCTATCGCGACAAGAGTCCACATCCCAGCTCCCTGAGGGTACAAAGGTCATCCGCGCAGACTACGGAGACACAAGCTCCTTGGAGGCTGCGATGAAAGGCCAAGACGTGGTCATCAGCACCGTCGGCCCTACTGTGACAGACGGTCAGAAACCGTTCATCGACGCTGCCGTGGCGGCTGGAGTGAAGAGATTTATTCCCAGCGAATTTGGTCCGAATACGGTAGATCCATGCGTCACCGAATTCATCCCTGTCCTTCCTTTCAAGGTCCAGACGGTCGATTATCTCCGGACCAAGGAAGACAAGATGGGATGGACCAGCCTCATCCCCTCGCTGTGGTTTGATTGGGCTCTCAGAGACGGTCATATAGGGTTTGATCTTGACACCAAAACCGCCACAATCACAGACGGAGGAAAAGGTCAGTTCACGGGCACGACACTGGACCGCGTGGCAAAAGCTACCGTCAAGATTCTGGATCACGCCGACAAGACGAGAAACACCTATGTCTACACGGCATCGTTCCACCTCTGTCAGAATGACCTTTTGGCTCTGCTCGAGAAGATGGATGGGCAAAAATGGACAGTCAAGCATGAGGATTCAAAAGACCTCATCGAAGAAGGCCACAGGAGATTCCAACAGGGCAATTTCACTGGTATCCCATTATTGGTCAAGGCGCTGGCGACTGGCCCAGGCAACTTGGGAGACATAAGTTCGGTAGAGCTTTGGGACGATAAACTAGGTATTGAACCAGAGGATTTGGAACAAGTTGTGAGGCGTGTTATTGCCGAGAAGCGCGGTCCTCCTACTCCATAGTCTGAGAATTAATACACAAATACAACTGTTTTGCGCAGCAAACCTTCCTACGCGCACTCCTTCCATATGATGCTGAGTTGTAGTATCATCCATCAGGTTGATATGCCGCATGGCTCGACTTGCGGGTGTGAATATGGGACGGACGTTAAGGGTATTGAGGCTGTCAGCGTGCCGTCTTTCTCCTGGCGGCAACGCGCTCTTGAACAGTGGTATAACCTACCAGAAAACACGGATCCCACCTCTCTTGTATTGTCATACATGCCCATATGCATCGCTACTATTTACACCAATGTTCTGAAGTCTTAGGTTTCGAACCTTAATCGTCGGTGTCAAGCCACATCTTGGTTAGCCAGATAATGTTTTGTCCAAATAGAGCAAGTTAGCGGATCCTATAGCACCATTTCAACAAGCTAAACGCCGATCGATGGGTCCATCAGCTGGGAGAAATCGGTAATTCCTGGCCAGAAGTGATCCACCGTGAGCTCTTCCCAAGATGGCAATGTAGAGTCATTACAGCTTGTCCAGGGATCCTGCCAAGTGGACGATGAGATGTTCGTGGAGGCAAACTGAACATCTGGTAAGACACCTTCTGATATTTGATTTCCAAGAACAGTATCTTGTAGAGATTGAGTAGAGGAAGGTAGATCCACAAACGGACCATGTAAGGTCCGGTCGGGATCGATTTCCGTATCCGTGAATGGCCTTCGATACGGTTCCTGCAATGGGTCGCGGCAGCGCCAAAGCCTTCCCAACATTCTACTATAGGTATGGCAGACATGAGTCCCGGCTGCGGATGCCCCTTGCATGACTGAAATCAGTCGTGAAATTAGACCATCAATTGCGTTTAGCTGTGTTCCAACGTTGGTCATGTCGAAGTTTACTACCTTATACAAGAATACAGCTGCGTAAACACCGTAACTACGAGTTTTGTCAGTGGGATTATGGCATTATAACAGACCCGAGGGACTTACAGGAAGAAACGCGATGGAAGGTATTGGAGATCGCCTTGCGGGTCCAAAGTCGTCATTCTTTCGAGCAACTTCGTTGCCGCGCGGATGGCACCGTTGATGTAAAGCCCATCGGGTAGAGAAAGAGTGCTTCGACGAAAAGATTCTTGACAAGTTGCTCCACCGGTGGCATATGTCTGAGGCTTCGCCCTTGAATCTTTGACTGATCGCGCGACAACTGCCTGAAAGGAGAACGCGTTCACGTATAGACAGACGTACTCATAAGTCATAAAGACTGAGTTCGATACCACTGAAGAATTGTCCAGTCGTCCCCAGGTAGTTTGCCACATGGTTGCGGCGCTTAGAAAGTCATCTAGATACCGAGCGTAGTCGCCGTCCTTGATAAGAGCCTGTGTCCGTTCTGTGGAAGCGTACAAAATCAGATGGGCATTGTACAAGATCTGTACAAGCTCCAGATTGGCTTGCAGAATCGCGGACTGATCAAGAAAATCCCCAAATTTAGGTTTGAGACTGGGAAAATCATCCGCAGTAAAATGGGAAGAGAGAGATGGCCCTCGAGACCAGAAAGACTGCCCCAGGCGGACTGATATGTGACGGTCAGCGAGACACACAACTAGGATCCTATCAGCAAGATTTAGGTGATCAAAACAAAGGTACTCACAATGCCAGAGTAGTCGTTCCTGCTCGCTCTGCTCTTGTGTGGCATAAATACCAGATCGACGGAAAGCCCCTCTGTCCAAGCGAAGCATATAACCTTGCCGTATCGCAAGGCCTATGAGTGACCATGCACGCCTGTCTTCGGCAAAGATATCTCCGGGTGCTTCTTTAGCCGTAAGCTTGGACTCAATATGAGGCAGCCACTCCGCTAGGATTAAAAGGCCCTCGACTGTGCGAGGCGTTTGAGTTGAGGAGCGGGCCAGAAGCACATCAAGTAGCAGTCTTTGAGCGTGGTCCCAGCAGTACCGGTGAACGAGGACATGCTGCGTCGAATCTTGCGATGCGACAGTAAGCAGCACTGTGAGGAGAAAGTGCTCAGACTTCCCAATTCTGTCCATACCACGTGGTGATAAAAGCCAGTCTGGAGCTATAGGATAGTGAGGATGGTAGATTCTCGTGTATCTGGAACAGCATTAGTCGGTTTGAACGATAGGTCAAAGTCTCAACCGTGACTGACTTCTGCAATAGCTCAAGGATTACACTCATCTGTAGTGCCCCGGTTGTTAGCAACTCGAAGTCGCCAAGCTCAGTCAATCTGTTTTCGGTCACTCGAATACTGGGAGCTGATGAAGCAGCATGATCGGCTGGAGAGCGCGTCGAAGCTAACAGTGAACGTTCGTCTGAACGTGCCAGTATCTCGAGCGCATCAGATGGATTCCTTAATTTGACTTCTGTCTCTCTGCCCGAACCATAGGGTTCTGGCAAGTTTCGTGCAGTAATTGTAAGATCATCAGCGTCCAAGGGTGTCGAAGATGGCCCGGAGCTCGTAGCGGCACTCTCGTTCCTGTGCACTACCGCTTCTGGGATGTCTGTTGCGGTGTCGCGAGTATCGGGAGTGGCTTTATTCCTTCCTTGGCCTCTTCTCGACTGTACGAGGACGCAATCATTGCCAGAGAGGTGACATGATCTGCAGGGTGGCTCCTTTCGGTCACCTGAGCCGTCAAGGTCGCACTTTGTCTTGCGGCGACGACAGCGAAGACATGCACGAAAGGATCGCTTACCAGTCGATGCCGTCATCGTTTTCTGTTGCTTGTTCGTAATGGAAAACGTGATGGCAGGAGCGACAGTAGGGATGAAGGTAAGAGATTGGCTGCACCATCCCTCGGCTATGGTCGGTTACGGGACTAGTGCGCTTTTGTTCCCATTACCATTGCACGTGCTTACACTCCAAATGATGCGCTGGTATCTTCCAATCAGCTGCAAAACTTACCAAAGAATAATTTTATCGAGATGGTTGGTCGAATCAGGACAGTGCTCTGGGCAAGCACGGAGCAATCAAGTTGCACTGATGTTCGTCTTACAAGAGTACCACTCGTCCCTCCATAGGCAACCTTTAGCTTTGGAAAGCGATCGAGGTTGTATGCAGAATTCCATGCAAGTTTGCTTGCGATGAGATCGGTACGCATGAGCGAATACTACCACATAGTGCGCGGATCTATCATCGGTTATGGATGCAACATGCAGCCGCTAGAGTCGATCGGCAACGGTCGGCGACAAGGAACGGATACCGATAGGACTGAAGCTTGCAACATATAAGATTCCTATCAGCTATCAAAGGGAATCAAGGATCACAAAAGATTGAAAAACATACCTTGAAACGCAACCAACACGACAACCACGATGACTGAAACGACCATTTCCGCTCCGGCCCCTCAGATTCGAGAGCTTAAGAACGGCTTCGGTGTTGAGATCCGAGGGCTTGACCTCACAAACGGTGCCTCCGATGAAACTTTCCGCCTGCTTCAGGACCTCTTGACGAAGGTTTGCGTCCCATGTATATCTATGGCTTGTTACTCACTACATGTGTAGTATGGTGTGATCGTCGTGCGCCAGACAAACTTGACCGACCCAACCCACATCGCCTTGGGCCGCAAATTCGGCGAGCTAGACGATGTGAAGCCATACAACAAGGCCGGCCGTAAAAACCGTCTTGACTACGACGAACTCTTCGATGTCGGCAATATTGAAGCAGACAACACACTCGTCGCTCCGACTAGCCCACGCGCGCAGGCAAACAAAGGTAACAGCTACTTCCACGTTGACAGTAGCTTCAATCCGCGCCGAGCGGGCTACTCCCTGCTACTGGCTCATGAGCTGCCTCCCCCTGGCACAGGCGGTGCGACAGAGTTCTGCGATACTAGGACGGCATGGGATGACCTTCCCCACGACGTAAAGAGCGAGCTGTTGGCTAAAGATTATGTCGCCTGCCACTCGATCCTGCACTCGAAGAAGCTTGCTGCACCCGAGCACTTTGCGGGTATCGAACCTGCTGATCATCCTATGGGTCGTCATAAGCTTGTGCAGCGCCATGAAGCGTCCGGACGCATGAATCTGTATCTGGCCATGCATATCCACCACATTGAGGGGTTGCAGCCGGAGGAGAGCCAGAGTTTGTTCGATATGCTATTCAAGCATGCGACGCAGGAGAAGTACAAAGTGACTGTGGAATGGCACGACGTTGGCGATCTGGTCATTTGGGATAATACTTGCACTATGCACCGAGCGATGGGAGGCCCATTCGCGTATAAGTATCGCAGGGATATGAGAAGAGTTACGGTCCACGATGAAAGTAGCCAAGCATGGGGTCTGAATGAGAAATCTGACGCAAGACAAGGTCTTCCTTAGGAACCTGTTATCGAAGTTGGGAGACTGTAGGTAAATTGATAGCCTCGGCAGTAGCCTCAAGCCAGTACATTTTTTCTATTAGTAAGTCTGTTGCGCTGTGTCGAATGGTCAATCAAGACAACGTTTTTCTTCTTCTCGCACCCGTACCTTCACCTAGTGGTCCAAGTATGAGTGCGAATTCGATCAAGAATATCGCTGAGTGATAGGGCGATGCAGACGCCGATAAGGCGTCGAGAATTCGAGCGTGCAGGCATGACAAGCATGCATTCAGCATGTCTTTCGTGAGCACCGTAGAGGATCACGGATTCTTCCTGTTGAGCCACTTGAATAGTCGAGATTGGGCAAACGTATGCTGAGAGGCAGCCTTGACGTGAATTCAGGATCCCTATGCAGTCGCTTCGACTGTTGTGAACCTGGCTAGGATCAATCAGCTCTCATCTCTCCTTCCGGGACATCTCTTCCCTCTGCACATCCATCGTGTCCTCTCCAAAACCCGGCTGCCGCATCCCCGACCTGCGCCACCTCCCACCTCAGCCCTTAGCAGCTCCAAGGGCTCACAACCGCGCGCGTCCAGCGCGCGCTTCTTGTGCATCGTTGTACTGAGGCCGCGCCTGGACTTGGCGCAGGACAAGAGCTACACGCGTATCGCGCTGCGAGCGATGGCGTGCTCGAGTGAGGTGAGATGAAGCTAGAGGCACCACGGGGGATTGTAATGGGGATGGGCGAATTCCGAAGACATGGTGGAAGTCAGTGATGACGGGTCGAAGAAGAGAGGGGCGACGATAGCGATGTGATGATCTTCGCCAAGCCTTAGCTCCCGCGGGCAAAGATGGGGGGAGCGCCAAGTCCGCCCGCCCCGCACGATCGATCACTCCACTGACCACGAGAATGGGGGACCGCTGGATTCCCGCTCTCCGCCGCATCACCATGTGCCTCAATGCTGTCGACGCGCAAATGCCACCGTTACGAAACCATGACCCTGAGCGCATGCTGCCCCGCCCGCGCCATCGCGCCGCCTCCACCGCCTCCACCGCCCCCATGGCTCATCGCCTGCGTTGCCCTCTGAGTCCGTATCCTATCTACTCATCACAAGTTCATCGTGACAAACTATTGATCTTACAGAAGCAAGTATAAAGGACACCAGCCTAGAAGCAAGCACATCAATCGGACAGGCTAACGCAAGCACCAGGCACGGGAGTGTCCTGAGCGGCATGCACTCCAAGATCGAGAATGGCAACTCTATAGATAATCGTCATAAGACGCAAAGATTAATTGGATTGGAGCATATCTCCAAGGTTAGGCCGGTGCCTCCTCTAACTTTATGTAGCAGTAGTTGGGAATGAGCGTAGTAGACTCATGACTTCCCAGCGACGCGATTTCCCCATCGAGCCGACCAAGCTTGAAGTTCCAGAACAGCAGTGTAACAAGCATTCGCAGCTGGATATATGCTAATCTCTTTCCAAAACACTGCCTAGAGCCAAACCCAAACGACTGCATAGGCCCAGCCGAAGGATCGAACACCATCTCGTTGGCCTCCTCGTCCCACCTCAACCACCTCTTTGGGTTAAACAAATGTGCGTCTTCTGGCGACCAATCTGGACGTCTTTTTGGGGTTCCAGACTTGGCGCGTAAGTCGTCCGGGACGGGTATGGCCGGCTCATCTAGTCCAGGTCCAGTTGACGGCATGAGGATGGTAGTCCCTTTCGGAACTTTGTAGCCCATAATCTCAGTATCGACTAGGGTAGAGCGGATGAGAACAGGAAAAGGCGGTCGCATTCGCAGTGTTTCCTCGATAACGGCGAGGAGGTATGGAATGTTGGTGTTGGCAATCTCGGCCTTGGTAGGCTGTCGACCTTCCTGATAAGCTTTGGCATGGTGTTGACGTAACTCGCTGCGCAGTTTTTCTTGAGCATCTTGGTGCTGAGCAAGGAACTTTACTGCCCAGGAGATGGTTGTTGCGCTGGTTTCGTGTCCTGCTTGGTAGTAACCAGTTAACTGTGAAAACTCGTTAGCAAAACAGGCCAAGTTCCGCGGAGATTATGCTAACGACCTACCTCATCGAAGATTCCGGCTCGGAAGTAATTCGGCGTTGCTCCCTTGTTGTCCGCTGCTTTCTTTTCGCGCCGCACCATGTGATCCAGGACTGACGTGACGGTCTCGTTTTCCAAACGGGAAACAGACTTTTGAATTTCCATCGTCTGAAACCTTTTCACGCAACCATAAGATTGGCGTAGTAACTTATCCTTGAGCAGACAGTAGTAGTGCATTACGTTTGGGAAGGCAATGAGAACCTGTTCGCCAATGTGCTCAGATAATCTGGTAAGGCCCGTGACGTGAGCGAGGTTTTGCATGTGTGGGAAGACTACGCTGTTGTGATTTTCATCGAATTCCAACGGAAGGTCTTTGTCGAAAGACTCGAGATACTTCAGTTGTTGAAAAATAGCGCTGTTCTCGTCATTCACCGCGACAGCTGCCGCAAGAATCATATCCGAAGCGGCGCTGAAAATGTCTTCGAAAGCATTAAATGCCCGACCGCGGGCATGGTTGAACTTGAAATTCCACAGATTGACCAGATTGGTAGTTCGCATATAAATCTGTGGTGCGGATACCTTTCCCTAAGTCAGAAACTCTGTGAAAGGTGAGGACCATTTGCGATTTACGTTCTGGAGAAATGATGGCGTCATAATATCCTTTAAAAAATCCTTGTTTGCGCTGTATCTTGGATCTTCCTTTTCAAGAGCAACATGGAACTCTGGCACTACATACGTAAAGGCCTGGATAAAGTCCTGACCTCGACCAAACTCCTTTGCTCGGCGCTGCGTGATGTTCTCAACTTCCGTAAAGTCGGTCAACACCAATATAGGCCTGCTGAGAGGACCGAGCCAGAGCTGCGCCAGAGGGCTGCCGAGCCGGCTACAGTAGTCCGTCATGTAAGTGATTGATCGAACATGAGCTTTCTGCCAGGCTACGAGTTCTGGCAGATTCCCCAATATACTGCGCGCCAACTTTTTGTCGTAGGGAATTCCGGGAATGGGCTTGGGCAATGCCTAGTGGTATGCGAGGAAGCCGACAGCCGTGAAAGCAAGAGTGAACGCAGCATATCCTGGAATAGAATTGAAGAGCCACGAATGTGATTCGAAAGGTGTAATCATTGTGGAGTGTAATGTTATAAGATCCAGAAATTAGAACACGTAGAAGAAGAGGTTTTACGAGATGTAAGCTCCTAAACGTCCCTAAGGTCGGAGTATTATATATGCTGTGTTGCTAGGTGCTGTAGTTCGTGCGAATACGTCTGTTTCCCGCCGATCAGTTCCGGACCGTGTAGTTCCCTCGTCCGACTTCTGGAGGACCTCGGGATGTCGGATATTCCGAATTACCTACGCCGATGATGCAGGAAGGATGGTAGAGTACTAATGCCCATGATCGGCAGTTAGCTGAGCCGATAGGATATCGACGTTGTACAATTGCGTACAATTCCAAGGTTGCGTACAATATCGTACATATTTTGTACACAACAGCACGAAGGGAAACAAGATATATCCTAGAGTTTTACTTAGTTGTTGATTGGCTATGTGCGCTATGAAAGAAAGTAACATACCGATGGGACTACGGAGTTGTACATCTCCAATTTTGACGCAGTGCACAAGGTCACCCAGCAGCAGCACACTGCGCCAAAGACAGCCATTTATACCCACAAACCCGCTCCACAACTACCCGCCGTGCATGCGAGTATCTCATTTCCCTCACATCATCTTCCCGCCCTTCCGCCTCCGCCCCACCCACATCCTCCCCACATCATACACAGCCCTCGTCCAACTCCTCGTAACAATCTTCCCCTCAAACGTCCCACTCACCCAACTAAACAGCACCAACAACCCCACACTCGCCCCAAACACAATCCCAAACGCCACCCAATAACTCCGAATCTCAAACTCAACAGCCTTGAACTGAATACTAAAATACCCCGTCATGAGCGTCACCGGCGTAAACAGAATCGTAATCTTAGCTAGCAACAACGTCACCCAGGTGAGACGCTCCACGGAGAAGGATTCTTTAATCGCGATGAGATTAAAGTTCATCATGACGAGAGATTCTTTTTGGTCGAGACATTCTGTAATCTCGCTGAGCGCGTACAGCAGAATCCGGTCTTTGAGGCGCTCGAAGCGGACGCGCGCCGCGGAACTAAGAGCCACACCGAGTAGACTGTCTGCTTCGGGGATGAGCGGACCGGGTGCGTCGTTGATCAGGGGATGTGAGGAGATGAGCGATGCGTTGCCAGACAGGATACGCGAGTTCTTGAGCGACGCCAGCGTCGCTTCTTGTTTCTTGAGCACGCGCTCGATGATCAGTTCATACGAATGGTACACACGTTTTAGAACCGCGAGCTGGCACCCAATGTGGTGCAGTTGGTCGACGTGCGTGAGATTCGCCGTTTGCAGCATTTCCTGGCGCAGGCGGTCGAGCTCAGCCGCGTATCCGTGTTCGCGCCGCGAAATGAGGTCGAAGGTTGCGCCCCAGTCTTCGAAGAGGTAGTAGAAGAGCAGACCGGGCGCGTCGGTGGGGCGGTGCGCGGTTTCTTCGTCGCTGCTGCCGAGGCGTTGGCGGATGGGGAGCTGGGTGAGCGCCGTGTCTCTAAGCGGCGTGGGGGCTTTGGTCAGTTGTCGGAAGACGTTGACGAGGTTGCGGCGGGTGGTGAAGAGCGTCTTGAGGTCTTCTTTGTTGAGTGCGCCGGTGGTGAAGGGAAATGGGTCTTCGGAGATGGAGATGACGGTCTTGTCTTCGCATAGGAGGAGCCAGTTCCAGACGCGCTTGCCGTGGGGTACATCACGGCTTCTATCCGAGATGTGAGGATGGGTGTTTGTTTCTTTACTGCGGACGTTGTGTAGCGAATTGTAGCCTATGCACATGTCTGCGATCTGTCAGCAGAGCTCAGCGGTCAAGGTAGTAAAGATGTCATCAGCAAGTGCCTGCAACTTACATCTTCGGCCCTGATCCACAGTGCTCCAATGCCAGACATTGTCTACCAGCTGATAATGGGTCAGGTCCCTCACCAACTCGAGCTGTGTGGATTGCATCATCTCAGTCATGCCTATGCTCGACTCTGAATCCACAGACTCTTCGTTTGCCTGTTTTGCCCGTTGCTTAATCGAACTCGACTTGCTCGATGCATGCGACAGCATCGATCTCAACGTAGAAGAACTCTTCTTTGCGCGCAGTGATGGGGAGTTTCGCGGCGGCACAGGGTCGCTCTTGATCATGCCCAGCAGCCGTGGCGTAAAGTCAAAGTGTGAGGCTAGCACCCGGATGAGATCTTTCTGGTTGTATGGCATCCATATGTTGATCCATCGCGTATGCAGCTCGGTTGGCCGTGGTGAATCGAGCAGCGTCTTGTATGCTTGTGCGTCGAGATCGAAAGCGCAATAGGCATCGTCTTCACCAAAGTCGAGGCAGAAGTTGCTGCTCTTGTGCTCTCGTGTCTGTCGGTCGAAGAGATCAAAGTTGCGTTTTGAGTCAAAGTCACGGAAACAGTATTGGATGTTATCGTCCCCTGTGTCTTGGTAGTATGCAGGCAGTCGTTCGGCAGGCGACGCGGGCCGAAAAGGACGGTTTTCCATAACGAGCAGATGGAGATTGTAAAGTGGTATGTGATGTGGATGATAGCGATAGGAATAAGAGATCTGTTTGGACGAGTAGTCTCTGGCGCTGAGCCGGTGATGTGAGCTCGTGCCGTGACCTTTTGTGGATATGTGTCGTGTGTGCCTCGTCAAGTTGTGAGGTCACGCGTGCAGTCGAGGCTCATACCGACACGTTGTTTCACCTGCGATGGACTAAGAGGCTCGCAGCTGCCTGCAACTCCACACCTCTGAAAAAACGGAAGTATTACCTGACATGCGAAGTGTACCCTGAGGTTTTCGGCTTCACGGAACGTTGCGGAGAAGTAGGACCTTGTGCAGTCTGGTGGGCGAAATTACGAATGTTACCTTATGTTATGGATATTGCTCAAGTGCTCGAGACTGCTGTCGCGCACGATAGCAGACGTAGCGCTGGTACATGACAGTACGATGCGCGTCGTGCATGCATGGGTAGATGACCCCATGGTGAGAAATAGACGATTTGGACAGCCTTCCCAGGAATCGTGCCCCCAGGGGCGAGGAAAAGATCACTGTCTTTCAACTCCTGCCCCCGGGGGCGAGGAAGATACCTATTACTGCCTCTTGACTCGCCCCTGGGGGCAAGGAAGAGATGGCCGTCGCGTGGCTCTTGCCTCCGGGGGCGGGGAAGCGATAGCTGTCTCTCGATTCTCACCGCGTATGTACTCGCACGTCACGTCGCCTAAATAAATAGCGTTTATCGATTCTGCGTCAAGAGTGATGTTACGAAGCCAGAGAGGCTTAGAAGAGGAGAATGACTGGTGTCGCGTGGCTTGGATCGAGATGGCACCTCAGCCGACAGAATTGTGGAGACGGGAGATTGCGGCGGCCTCCTATTGGCTGAGCTACAGCCTGCCCAAACAGGCAACTTTGAGAACCGTTGAAAACTGAAAGGTGTAGGGTTAAGGTTAGGGCTACGATAAGATAACGACTTACCTAAACAGGCAACTTTGGAAAGCCATTGAAGACGGCAGAGGTGTAGGGTTAAGGTTAGGGTCAAGTAACAAGACTTTCTACATGACATCTCATGCAGTTGTAAACGATGGCCCAGATAGGCAACTGACAAAGCCATGGATTGCTGTACCTTGAGGGTGAAGACAACAGTCGATCCGCCCAGTCGTCGTTTGGAGTAGGTGCATTGCAGCATCCTCTCAAGGGACATGGGCCGCTATACTGCCTTGATGTAATGGTGGGGGCCTCGTATTGACTGTCCGCAGAAGAAGGGTTCGATAGCGCATTGCCATCTTCACATGCGACACCATCTCCGCAGCAGATCTGCTGCTCTTCTCCATGGCCCACCGTCTAATGCGATTCAACGACCTGCTTCGGCGCATCTGCTGTATACAGGACCGGGTGGAGGGGAGGAAAGGCGAGCACGTGCTCCTTTGCGGCCTCAACAGCGTCCGCCACGGCTGCTCGCACCTGTCCAGCCGGCCCACACGTTCGAGACAGTGCAGGTTGGCAAAGGCCCTACAGCGGCCGCGACGCCCACGCTCCCGTTGTGACGTTCTCATTCGAGGCGCAACGGACGGCGCCATCTGCTCAGATATCCTGGCCCCCTCAGCCAATCATGGGGGCGCAGGCCACCCACGGGATCGCTCTCTCTGAGCTGCAACACAAAAGAGCCCACGCGACACCCCCAGGCCTGATAATGCACGCCATACATTTTCTCGACCGTCTTCCAATCCCCTCTCCGTCGCCCTTCGCCTGGCACTCCGTCCTCGACAGCGGCTGACGACGTTCTATGAGCGCCTTTCCTCGCATCATGCCTCGCCCTAACCTCCCTCCAACGCCCCAGCCCTCGACTGACATCACCGGCAAGAGCAGCGCCAATGCCCCTCAATTGGAGACGAGCTTCACCCTGCCGCCTGCTGCTCTGGGTGGGAGGGGGAGCGTAGCTAGCTCTTCTGGTCCGTCTGAAAATGCCTCAGACTCGTCGTACCGCCCGCCGTCCCCCTCGTCGCCCGTCGCGACGTCCAAGCCCGCCCATGCGCGCAAACGCTCCCAGCAGAGCATCATCACAAAGGACGACTATTCTCTGCCTCCGCCGCCCACCCGATCGCGGAAAATCATCCAGATGAAGCCCAAGGACACGCAAGAGTCGCCCAAGGCGCCAGCCCAAACACAGAATGCAAAGGCCACGATCGCTGCCACGACCGCCTCCAAAAAGAAGCAGGCGGGCAACACCACGGCTGCGGGACGCAAGATTGCCAGGAAGACGGCACACAGCCTGATTGAGCGACGGCGGAGGTCCAAGATGAACGAGGAGTTTGGCGTCCTCAAAGACATGATTCCCGCGTGCAGAGGGCAAGAGATGCACAAGCTCGCCATCCTCCAGGTGCGTCTACATATAACAAGACATTGCTCCAGTACGCTAACACACCCCAGGCATCCATAGAATACATGCGCTACCTCGAACAATGCGTCTCGGACCTCAAGACCGCCAACTCACGCCGCGACTCCCCTTCCTCAGCCACGTCCGAGCTCCCTCCACCCCCAGCCCATCGCCCGCGCTCCGACGACGACCTCGCCTCTGACCAAGACGAAGAAATGGACGACGCCGTATCCCCCACGTACGTCGCGCCCCCACCCACCAAGTCGCGCTACACCTTCGCCCAAGCCTCGCCCGCCATCTACCCCTCCGACCGAAGCGCATACACACACTCGACGACCACATCCCCAGCCCTCCACCCCCACGACCGCACCACCCACACCACAAACGGCCAGTACTCGGCGAACCCCTCCCCCGCGCTGCGTCCCTCAGACCCACACCACTACTCGCTCGGACCAGGCTCCACAGTCACCAGTCCCTCGATCCACCCGAGTCCTGCCTTCAGCGCCCACACGCCATCCGCAACGCACTTTAGTAACCCGTTCCAGAACCATAATGGGCCCCCGAGTACGGGGCCCCTGGCCACGCCGGGCGCGGCGCTTGGGTCGCTGCATTTTGCGCTTACGAGCCCCGCGCTGAAACCGCAGGCTGATCGAGAGGATCAGGAGGCGACGGAGGCGTTGATGATGTTGAATACGGATCGGAGGAGTTGGAGTGGGGCGCGGGGGATGAGTGTTAGGGATCTTTTGAGTGGGTAGGGGTGTTAGTGACGAGCGCTTTGGCGTTTGGCGTGGGCTTAGCATAAAAGGATATTGGGTGGATGTCTGTTTATTGTATCGGTGCTGGTGGATTTCTTTCATGTCTAGGTCTTTGGACTATGCTTTCGTATTGCAAGCAGATACTCTGTGCGCTTATGGATTACAGCTGGGCGAAGGGAGGGTAATGGCGGCATGACTTCTTTTGTACGACAAAAGTTTGAGCTGTACTTGTTCACGAATACATGTAAGCGATGCAATGCGATTGGCATGATGGCTGTTCCCTGAGAATTCTACTACCTGAGCTTTCACTGTCTAAAGTATATGCGGAACTCACATGCCCAGCACTCAACAACAACAACTGACATCACCAACCACAAGGTATAATAAACGAGTGTGATATTTCTTTCTCATCAAACCTTCCCCCTACATCATTCCCATCTCCCATCTTCTCTTCCTCCATATACCACCTCATCTCTTGCCATCCACCCATTTCCGTCCACACCAACCCCCGCCACCCAAAAACATCCACCTAACAATGATCACTAACCTGGCTCCCAAACGGCTCATTCACACAGTTCCCCTCACATAACCTAATAAACTGAATCGCCCCATTATTCACACAGTTGAACAACGCTTTGGCCTGCGCGTTGGCGTCGGTCGGCTGCCCGGCTGCGGAGAGGGTTTGGTAGATGGTGGAGGCGTAGTCTCCTGGATGTGTGTTAGCTGGGATAGTGGGGAGGGGAGAAAGGGGGGTGGGGAGATGGGGATGGAGAGAAGGGGGGGGGGGAGAGGAGGAGAGGGGAGGGGGGAATAGGGGAAACGAACCCTGAGAAAGGAGATTGCCGCCGCAGTAGGCGTAGCCGGCGAAACAGTTGTCTGCTAGGACAGTGGTGGTGGTCATGGTCGCTGCGGCGAGAACGGCGAGCTTGGAGAAGTACATGGTGATTTGATTGATGAGGATATTCTCTTTCTTTGAAGATTGTGGAATTGTGGGTTTGTAGAGATGAGTGGATAAAATGTTGTGTGATAATTCTCTGTTCAAACCGACCAACGTATCCCTTTATATATCCATTCACTTCTCTTCAGGCTTCCCATCTGTCCCGTTTCCTCTGCACGATGATGGTATCCGCAGCTCATTTGTTTTACATCTCCGTCACCGGCGTCAAGGAATGTAGTTGGGCCAAGTATTTTGGTTTCGGTCCGAGGGGCATCGAAGCAGGGCGGAATGTGATGGGGGCGCGACACCGCAGTGAACATCCTTGTGATGCTGGGATTAAGATCGTCGTGGACAAGTCCTAGAGCTCGTGTATACTACAAGGTTCGTGGTAGTCCTGGATGTTTCTTTGGGTCTCAGGTGGGACGGGGCGTAGAGTGGAGGTTGTGGAGCTGGGAGTGTGAAGACAGCGACAGTGGGAAGGAAGACCTTGTTTGGTGTCCACTTCGTCATAGATTGAGGTCGTACGAGGGAGTTGATCGGGCGAATCGCTATGAAAAGCCCGCGGAATGTCTTCCTTCTCCTTGCTATTTGCTTGGGTTTTGAGTTGTAGCCCCCAAATGTATTGTTCACCAAATATTGCTTGCCTCGTAGCAGGGAAGGTCTGATGCCCGCAGCGATTACATGGATATACCATGAGAGGGGTTTCTCGCTCTGCTTTTGCCTCGTTCCATCCACAGGTTCTCATTCCGATACCATTGGCACATCCGGTACAACATATAGTTAGATAACTGGGTAGAGCCTGTCTTCGACGGCGTGGTACCATGGATATCGGATCATGCCTGGCATCTTGAAACTGCTCATTGTCCTTCAACCTGGGCCTTACGCCCTGTATAGTTCAATCGCCAGCATGCTCCATATCCGATCTACCCGATTCGAAAAGTTTTAGCCGTCTTCGCAACAAGGTAGCAGGATCTAGGTTCATCATTGTGACTCCCCCGCTCAAAGGCTCCAAAAGTCACATGAGAGCCGCCTGATCGGCAATGGTCGGTTGTGAAGCATCTCTCGTCGTCTCATTCAGCCGCCAGGGCGGCGTAAGCATAAACGAGGCTGTTGTCGATCTCCCAGGCCGCCGCCACGCGCTGACATGAAACGAATTCCAGATCGGGGAATACCAGATGCTCATCTTCTTGTGCATCCCGAGTAACTGATTCAGTTCGTCAGCTTGTCTCCAAAGTTGTTCCACTCTCGTGCCCTGATCCTGGTTTGAGGCCATCCATATGTCTCGTTCCCCACAAACACTGCCTTGCGCTAATCCGGGGCGTATTGTGACGTCGTATCAGGTGTCCATAACAAGACGCGGTCGACACAAAAGCAGATTCAGGAGTGGAGTGTAAGCGTGTGGGGTGCGAGACATTAACACAAGACCATCCTCTTTTGTTTATCCATTCGTGAAGTCAGCATGCGCCCTCCGAAACGGTCCACAGGCAGCGGGGCCTGCAAGGACCGTGCCGTGCCGTAGGATCCGGCTTGACACCCCACACAGAGGAAGACAAGATTTCGTAACAGCGTTGAGTAAAGTGCCTTGCATGGTATGGAAAAAAGCGAGAGTGGTGACGCGGGACTGATGTGTTGCTGATGCCACGGGTCAGACTTGGCGAGTCCGTCGCAAGAGTAGATATCGCATGCGATGTCCGCAAACTTTCTTGCAACAATAATAGCAATTGAGATCCGGCAGCATTACAAGACTCCTACTATAATCTAAACGATAACGGGTTTGCGCGGCGCTTCTTTGCCTGGCTCCGGCACCGCGTCGATCCGAGAGGAGAGCCGAGCCAGCCGTTGGAAACATATAGAATTGCAAACTCCCGTCATCTAGACGGACAGTCTTCTCAGTATCATAGTGCCTGGCGACACTTGTATCTGTGTGTTATGCGCTCGATGCCTAAGCCTTACGGTGATGGCTTTTGGCTGTCGTCAGCATCATGACCATGCCGCACCCAAGACCACTCAGCTACAGTTAGGTAAGGTACTACCGCCGCAATAGCGCCGTGGCTGGATAATTTAAAGACGGCGACATGTCATCTTCTGGCAAAGGCTCGCTTTTTCTCTTTCTCCCCGGGGTTTGTGAACTGCGACGATCCTCGCGCATTGCAGCGCATCGCAGTGGAGGCAGTGGGCACGTCGCATGAGGACGTGTCTGCGAACATCAGTGCACCTCAGCAAACACTCCAGTCGCTGACGACGAAGTCGCAAGGTAGAGTATCGGTATGGTGGGTGTTTTCTCTCCACTTTCATTCAGAGTTTTTCTCCCCCAGTCACTCTGCTCACACCATGGCAACTGTTTCGCCAACCGGCAGCGACAGTCGAGAAAAGAGCAACAAGAGACGGATATATGGACATAAGGGACTTTGTTGGGCGTTGACACTCTATCCACTTCGGACCTAGGATTGGATTTTATGCACGAGGATGCATATTACGCCCTTCAAGAGTCATACCGCCCGTCAAGGATTCCAAGGAGGCAGCGTGATGCTTCGCACCGGTTAAGCTTCCGTAGGGCTGCGAGGGGTTTTGGTCTCGGCCCCTTCGAACTGCCGGAACTTAATCGCCTCCGACGCACCGCTCCTATCCCACCCGCACCCTAAGAACAAAATCAGGCGTTCTACAGCATATGTTGCTTGTGTAAGTAGTATCCGAATTAATTGTGACGGAATGCAGAGGACCTCTCAGAGAACGCAGCGACCGGGCCGCCGGAGCCCGTGTCGCGCTCGCGCTTTAGTTAACGCCGTTGACCGAGATCATGCCCTCGCGCTTCTGGCCTAGTCGCAGCCGAGAACAGCGGAGTTAAGGGCCAGACCCCATGGCCAGGGTGCAGCCACCGACGGAGTATCATTTCGTAATTCAGCTGCCTGGGGCCTTTTCCGCTATATACTTGGCTTGAGTCCTGGATTGATGTTTTGGCCACCACCACAATTGCAGGCGTTCGAAACTAACCCTTGAGAGCACCGCGACTAACAAAGCCGCAAACACCACTTTTACGAAACACTCATCGGACCTCTTAACTGGCTAGGAATCCTCGCTCAGGTATCGTAGCGACTGCTACAAACACGACACAAAATGCCTTCATCCGCACAGGAGGAGTATCGCCGGCATTCGAGGAGTAGCTCAGATACGCATATCCCCGATCTGGAGAAGGGCGACGCCAGACCTGACAAGGAAGAGGAAGAGGCTGTCGAAGAGAAAGTAAGCATTTCAGTTCTGTGCTGCGCGACCATCACCAACAACTTTTCGTTACGAAGCCTGAAGACTTGACGTCAGTGTGCGATTCGTCGCGCAGCGTCCAGAAGCCCAAAGGCATTCAGGCTAAATAGTCCTAGTATCTGGTGGTCGGTTGCTGCACCATCAGTAATCATATCGGCAACACTCTGAACAACAGCTAACACCCCTCAGCAACCACAAGAAACGAACGATGAGATTGGCGCAAACCTCGAGAAGCACCTCTCACGGAAGAGCACGAAGAAAGACCAGCTCGCACCTGAAAAGTACCCGCTCTCCGACCTCGACAACAACCTAGTCGGCTGGGATTCACAAGACGATCCAGCGAACCCTCGCAACTTCACAACAAAGAGAAAAATCACACTCCTCGGCTTAGTCGCTGCCATTACCTTTGTCAGTCCGCTCGCCTCCTCCATCTTCGCACCCGGCATACCGTTCGTAAACGCGGATTTCGGAAACACATCGCAACTTCTTGGATCCTTCTCCGTCAGCGTCTACGTTCTCGGCTTCGCTTTCGGTCCGCTGTTCCTGAGTCCGCTATCAGAAATCTACGGAAGATGCATTGTGCTCAACTGCTCCAATGTCTTTTTCTGCGCTTTCACCATCGGCTGCGCGCTTGCACCTAACCTCGGTGGCCTCATCGGCATGCGATTCCTCGCTGGTGTTGGAGGCAGTGCGTGTCTGACAATCGGCACCGGTGTCATTGCTGACATGTTTGTCCCTGCGCAGCGTGGAAAAGCTGTTTCCATCTACAGCATGGGCATTCTTTTCGGCCCCATCCTCGGCCCCATCTGCGGTGGCTTTATTGCGCAACGTGCTGGCTGGCGCTGGGACATGTGGGTTGTACTCATTGTCGGCGGTCTCTTGACCGGAGCCCTGTTCGTTTTCAATCGCGAAACGTACCACGCCGTGCTGCTTAACCGCAAGACGGAGCGTTTACGGAAGGAGCTGAACCGCCCTGAGCTTCAGAATATCATGACGTACGAGAAAGACGCTGCTGTGCTCAGTCCTCTCGCTGTCCTCGGAAACGGTATCACACGCCCGCTCAAGATGCTCACCAGATCACCCATTGTGTTGCTCTGCTCGCTCTACATGTCGTTCCTCTTCGGCTTGTTGTTCCTCCTCTTTACCACCATCACATCCGTCTTCGTCCAGACGTATGGCTGGTCGCCCGAAATGACCGGTCTCGCATACTTGGGTGTCGGAATCGGCAATTTCATGGGCATCGCTTTCGTAGCCAAGACGAGCGATGCAACGATCATCCGCCTCGCGAAGAAGAACAAGGGCGTCTACGAACCAGAGATGCGACTACCGCTCTGCGTCTTCTTCGGAACGATGATTCCAATCTCTTTCTTCATGTAAGTTTTCTGCCCTCATGCGTATAACTCGCACTGACATTACCAGATATGGCTGGACTGCTCATAACCATGTACACTGGATCGTTCCCATCATCTCCCTTGTCCCCTTTGGTTTCGGCCTCATGGGCATCTTCGCGCCGCTGCAGACATACATGATCGATTGCTTCCCTCAATTCGCTGCGTCTGCCATTGCTGGCATGACAGCCTTGCGTTGTCTTTTCGGCGCACTGCTTCCGCTTGCTGGTCCGACCATGTACGAGTCGTTGGGCTTAGGCTGGGGAAACAGTTTGCTGGGTTTCCTGGCTGTGGCTTTTATTCCTGTGCCGGCGCTGTTGTTCAGGTACGGAAAGGTGATTAGGGATAAGTATCCTATCAAGTTGTAGGTGCGAGGAGAGAATGGTTGGGAGGAGGAGTGCGTGTTTAGATTTCATGATACCCGATTGTTTTACTATGATTGTATAATATGCAGGGATGCGCATCCGATGAAATGAGGAATAGAGCCATTTTAAAAATTATAGATCCATCATAAAATCGCATGTGCTCTCCGTCTTCTTGCTGTACCAAGACGCTAATACAAGCTAGTCCCCTCGCACCTAGCCGGGCTGACACCTGCCCCTCAAGCCCCAACAACCTTCTACGTTTCATTCCGCCTTTACGCCAAAGCAACGAATCGTGACGCTCAGGCTTTGCGTCTGGCCCGCGACGTCTGTGTTTCAAAGCTCATGTGTTTGCCGTCCTTGGTCTATGCGAGTGCCAACACCAATAGTGGGTCGATGTGGCTTGCACTGCCCCCTCCTTGACACCCAGTCGAGTAAGACGGCAGGCTGAGATTCACAACACCGACAGCCTTATACCTCAAGATCACCCCGCTCAGCCTGGTCATATTGATGCGCCTGTAATCTTGAAGCTCCGTGGCTGCCTACTGACTGTCAAACTTTCCCACTTTCCCTGAAGGACCGTCGCGCTGAACAGCGAGGCAACACAACACGGGGATTAGTGATGGACAAAAATCTCTCAAATCTGGAGCCTCCGCGCTCCTCGTACAACTACCGGGAACTTCGGCAGAATCAGATACGCCTCCTCACTACGAAATGCATCGACGGGGCTGTTGAGATTGGGATCGACCAGTACACACTTACCGAGGACCTCGATTACGATGCGGTTTCGTATGTCTGGGGAAGTTCGCCAGCCTGGACCACAGTCAAATGCAGCGGCAATCCTCTCGTCGTTACATCCACTGTACTCGAGATGTTACATTCCCTACACCAATACCAAACAAATACGACAGCTCGAAAGATCTGGATCGACGCTATATGCATCGATCAAGAAGATGGGGAAGAGAAAGGTATTCAGATACCACTGATGCGCGATATATACTCTGGGGCGACAGCTGTTGTCGTATGGATGGGTCTTTCGACCCCGGAAACTGAAGTCTTCTTCACTGAATTTCAGGAAGTGAGGGCCAAACAACAGACATGGATAGCAAAGTATGCTGCAGATCCTGACTGTCCTGACCCAGAGAAGGAAGAACTGCCTTGTCATGGAGAAGCGTTTTGGATGGGACTGAGTCGGCTCCTCAATAACGAATGGTTCAGGCGTCTATGGACATTTCAGGAAATTCTTCTTCCAAGTACGGCAACATTACTTAGCAGTGCTATTTCCGTGGATTTCGATGACTTTGTGGACTTTCTCATGGACGGGTTGTACAACAGCAATTTTTTCGCAAGAACAACGAAGCTCATATACAGCACGAGTGATGTTTCCGCAGGCCATATCTGCTATGACATCAACTTCTATCGGAATCTTTATGCTCGAAAGGGACGTGTCATGGAGATGAAAGCCCTTTCTTTCGGGGTCGCATTCTGCCGTCTACGTAAGCGACGTGTGAAAGAGCCCGTCGACCGTGTCTGGGCGATAGCAGGACTTTTGCAAAAAGACTTTCGAGACAAGTTAACCTCACGGATTGACTACAGTGCTAAAGGCCGGGAGGAGTATTGGAAGACTTGGATCATGTTTGCCAGAGCTCTGATGAACGAACCTGGTGGGATAAATCTTCTTAGCAGCACGCCTACCCTGGGACGTAAATCTCCGCACCTGCCATCATGGTGCCCAGATTTATCGGGAAATCCAGCTTGCAACATTACCATGGATATGAGTTGGAATGTCCCGATAGTCGATTTATCAACAAGCTCTCGTTGGGCTTTGTGCCAAGAAGACAGTTATGATCAAACACTGGAAAGAGAAGGCGCGATCTTGAATCATTCTAAGAGATCCGTAAGTACTTTGATGCATGAAGACGTGCTTTGCGTTCGTGGTTTTGTGGTGGACTCAATTGAAGAAATTGTGGAACACAAAGGCCCTCTTGATATGGACCACGATCACTACGACCCTGACTCGGCAGAGGACATGGCTTCGTATGACGTTTCTGTTGATTTTCATTTGAGAGGTCTCGATCTCGCTCGCCGTGTTTTCTATGGGAAAAGCAAAGGTGTTACCGATGTTCCGGAGGATTTTATTGTGTCCTTCTTCTTGGACCCCCGAACAACTAAAACAGCCAAGAAGGCATACCGCGAAGTACTGCTGAGATTGGCAACTTGGTACTCCTATCCCTCTGGTTGGCATTATACTGGTTGTCGCTGGGAGGAGATGATGTGCCACGTTCGGCTGACATACACGCGCGGACATACCTTTTTCAGTACGAAGGGCGGTCGGATTGGATACGCTTACCCAGGAATTCAACCAGGAGATCAACTCGCTGCGTTATATGGTGGGGAAGTACTGTATGTCCTCCGAGATCTGGACACTACAAGCGATGGAAACAGTGCGACTGGAGAGGCATCCCCCCACGTTCAGCATGCCAGCGCGGCATTTGTTCCTCACCTCATGGAGCAGCATCAAAGAGATGCTGCGCGCATCGGACCGGACACCATGTTCTTCATTCATTGAGATTCCTCGAAGTCTTGGTAGGAACTATAGGCTTCAACCAGCTAACTACAAATCGCCAGGCATCGAACTGTAGGCGGCATATGGGGACATTGTAACACGTGTGTTGAAGAGGGTTATTGCTGCTCAAAGGACGCCAGGACAAGATAGAAAATAGCTGGAGCTTTTCTAATCTATTTTCGAAGATGGACAGAAGAAGAACATGAGGTTACAGGTATAAATCACACCTTACCGTTTCTCGCAAGCAGGCAGTTAAACGCTAACTGAATGGCGATCTGTAAAGCCGATTGGCTGGCAATGGCAATCCACCTCGACCATCTCTGCCTCCGGGTTTCTCTTCGCTTATTCCCACGCTCCCTGAGCAATTTGTTGTCAATTTCTAGCAAGGTCGATCTCATCTCTTCGTCCCGTTCATCAGCCGCTTCTAGCCGGAGAGTGAGCTGTCTGGTGAGACCTCGCATGAGCTCTCCGTCACCTTCGAGCTTGTTCTTTATATCGCGGATGTCCTCAGCTATGTTGATGGTATATCTCTCGATGGCAGTGGTGATAATCCTACTGGGGGTTAGTCCATGCGACATGTGGCTGTTGGTGCACTCGGCCTCCGAAGGCGACGCATTAAGATTACAAGGTATGGAAACATTGCGCGAAAGGCATACCTTTGGTCCGCCAACAAAACAGTCTCAAACAAACCACATCCTTTCCTCAACACATTGATGGCATCGTCCAACTTCTTGTCACGGTGTTTGCCGATAAGCTTTCGCTTGAAGAACGTATCATCTTCCAGCTGTGTTTTCACCAGGCATAGCGCAAGCTTGCAGTCCGACAGCGGCCCTTCCAGGCAGTCCAGTGAGCTGAGTCGGATGCTATCGTGCTCGTTGATCTCGAGATGGGTCTTGAGGCTTTGTATGGCACCGTAAAAGCAATAAAGCTCTTGGATGAGGGTAAGAAGTGTGGCTGAAGTGTGGCGCGAGGGACCAAGGTGCTGATTACCCGACTTTATACACATACCGGTTATGTGAACGATAGCGAGGACGGCACTAGTGATGCTAATCGGATCCATGATAATATGTCGTATTAAGCTTGTTAGGCCCGATGGCCGATGAAAAGAGTGGGTGGCTAATGGTGGTTTGGACGGTTGGCGTGAGATGATATAAATGGTTTGTGAGAAGGACATATATGTCGGTCAAGTCTTACCATATCTGATCAAATCTCTGAAAAGCTTTGGCCTATACGTGTACCCTCCAGCCTACTTCGTGGCTTCGTCGGCATCATCGACGCCTCCGGAGCCAACCCATGCGGGATATTTCTCATTGCTGAGGCTATGAAACATCACGATTGCGGATCTCCAGCCTATGACCTAATGAACTATCACTCAGCGTCCTCTCACGATTGGTCTTTGCCTAAAACATTCATGCAAGGTAATTTTTATCATCCTTGGCTGGTCCATCGTTACTTTACCGGTCCTCAATTTCCAGTGCTTCATGCAAGGAAATTTTGTATTTGGACTAGCCGGCACCCATCTGGCAGCTAGGCTAACCTCATAGTGTAGATACGTCGGCAGACAGATCACGTGCAAGCTTCGTGCTCAGAGGGCTGTGTTTGGCGCTAATGCAAGGCAACTATTCAGAGTTACTGATAGGTCAGCGATAAATTCAGCCCCCAGCTCATGCAAGGAAATTTGTTGACGGCCAATCGCTTACTGCCTCGCAGTCAAGATGGCTTCAGTTCGTGGTGCTTAAACATTGAGCCTTCCGCATGTCAACTTCATTACTCTTTCCTTCAATCATCAATTCCAAGTTAAAGACTCTGCTGCTCACCATCGCCATCATCCCCTAGCCACCGTGGTGATGAAACGCACACATTCTGGCGCAATCCCCGTCGGTGCTAGTCATGGTATCCCCAGCTCAGCCTTGCTACAGGCGCCCGGCGTATGGCACCCACAGCCTGAGCTGGTCCAAAACCTTGATGGTATGGTAACAGAGCACCCTCTTGTCTCCGAGTCATCGTTTCATCCAGGAATTAAGGCTAGGCAGCTATGTGAAGCTGAGTGGATGGAGTTGGAACCATTATTACGCAGACTCTACCTCGAGGAGAACAAGACCTTGAATGCGGTCAGAAAGGCTCTAAAAGAAAGCCATGGCCTCAAGCTTAGGTACTTTCCACTACCTATCTCTTGTGCGCAGTCGTGTTAATGATCTCACAGCAGGAAACAGCTCACCAAGCGGTTCGTTGATTGGAACTTCAAAAAGAATGTAAAGCACCATGAGACAGAAGCCTTTTTGTCGAAGACAGAGCCCTTGCTGGGAGAGCCAGCTGCTTCCATGGATGGAGTCCGGATCACTACGGCCAAACGCGAACGTTGGGAAAAGAGACTAAAAACTCTTGATAACGAGCAAAAGAGCACACATACCGAGGATCTCGAAGGCATGTTCAATGCGCCCTCCGATCTCACCGATCGAACGCCTCTAGCGGGAATTGCCTCAACGAATCTGTCGAGCACTTCGAGATATGACGACACCTCGGATGCATTGATCATGTCGTCCTCGACGCTGCCGGCAGAACAAACTCAATCTCTTACACATCATGGTGAAGTAGAGAACCACGTACCCTTCTCGTTGGCAGTCTCTTCATTCAAAACTACAAGTTCTGGCTTCTCTCCAAGGACGCTCTCTATGGGCTTATTCGAGCCAGTAGAAACCTCACCGGGTGGTTATGTGGATCTCTGTACCGTGCAGGAACCAGAGCACGACTTTACGCCCCCTACTCCCCTACAAACTCCAGACCGCGACACTGAGTTGACGACTCGTCTCTTCTCGTTACTCAAGATAGACCCTGCAGTTATCACCTTGTGCAGCCCACCAACTCCAACCGTACCAGAGGTACCCGCGTCCACGACCAATACCGTCTCTCTGCAAGACCTAGAGGCTTGCAGCTTTGATGGTCGACTTGTACCTTGGGTCGTCAAGCAGGCCTCACTCTACGGATCGGTCTCTATAGGAAGCATCGAGGCCATCAGTCAACAGGACGAGGAGACCTCTCAACAGGGCACTATCATGTTGGGGTCTCACCGATACAGCTCGAGAAAGCGCACCACTACTGGCGCACTCAAATACCCTTCTGTCGACATGATCTTTTCCTCATCCGGAGTAGTTGAGCTCGATCCATTCTCACTGGATGTTTACCCGTTCCCGCAGCACCAAGGAAGACGCCTTGGGGTACAACCAGTCATGACACATTATCAAGCCTTATGCAAGGATTTAAACGATAGTCTGAACAGGGTCAATCAGCTGGAGAGTACTGCTTTGGGGTCTACCACCGCCTCGATAGCAATGAAAAAGAAGTTGGCAAATGTGTACTTTCACCTTGGCCACTACGACAAAGCCGAATACGGGTACAGACAGATTCTCTTACCCATAGAGCAACAACATGGAAAACACTCGCATGAATTCATTTCCGTGAAACTAAATCTCGCTAGAGCGATCTCGGCTTTTGGAAGGTTTCAGGAAGTCAATCAGATGGCTCAAGAGGTCCATGCTTTGGCACGAAGATTCAATCCAGGCGGTGTCTTGTACCAGGATGCTACTACTACATTAGCCCGATGTTGCGGATACCTGCATGACCGGACGAGTGCAGAAGGGCTTCTAACGGAGCTTATTCAGATACAATTGACCACCTTTGGGTCTAGACATGTTGCCACCATATCTGCTATACGCAACTTCTGCGACTTAATCGTCCTAGCATGGCGGTACTCGGAAAGTGAGGAGCTTTTGAGAGTCGCACTGGAACTTAGCTTCAGTGTTACAGATGTTTTCGATCTGCAGCAATGTAGGATCCGCTACAATCTTGGTAGAGTACTCTACTGCCAAGGCAAGTATGCCGACAGCGAGGCCTTGCTCAGGAAGACAGCGAGGATGTCAGAAAGACTGCTTGGTATCGAGCACCAGCAGACGTTAAGATGCAAACTCTTGCTCTGCGATACCTTGAGAGCCCGGAGAATGTTTACGGAAAGCCACAACATCCTCCTGGAGATAATCGGGGTCTATATCGAGGTACTGAGAGAGATTAGAGGGGAAACGATCGAAGCTATGGCTGATCTGAGTGTCGGGCTGATAACGATGAGAAAGATGGACGACGCATACAAGTGGATGAAACAAGCACTATGCTACTGTATCGAAATCGGTGGAATCGGGAGCGGCCTTGTAGAGCAGTTCTCCGAATACTTGAGCAGCATCAATCAGCCGGAAAAGCAACACGAGTTCATTCTGGGCCTATACCAAAGAATGGCCCGGAAGATCTACCGTATAGATGCTGTTCGGTTCAACAGAAGATTGCCTACCCTTTCGTTAGAAAAATGTCTTCTCCTGCTGGAATCTCAGCGCAAATCCGACTCCCTGTCAGCATCAATAACCGACACCGAACGTCCACACGAAGAGACCGTCCTGTGCGTATCGGACCTAGTGTCAAGTCCATAGTTTTCGACTTGATGAGAACATGAATGGCACGAAGAGGCTGGTACGCAGGGGCTATGGACAAAAGAGTTGGGTAACGGAAGGGCTATGTAGTGTGAACGGGGAAGCGTTGCGGCGAATGCAGAGAACAGAGTGGAGCAGTCTGGCGATCTGTTACGAGTTCGAAAATGAGAATGACTGCCCCGAAGATGATTACTGCTCGTAGTACAGGATGTTTCGAGCCTTATTCCGAATGTCTTTCCTTGGTTGGTTTGCAGCGCGTGCTTTGTTCGACATAGTATCGCGACCCAAATTCCAATGCTACACCCTCTTTTTCTCCATGAAGCAGTTACAACAATGTCCACACAACCTCTCTCTACCACCATACCCCTACAACTTCCTACTCCGCACCAACCCAGACTTGATACCCGTAAGTTCACCCCCATAGTTCGCACTACCCTTTGCCGCCGCACCCTTATCAAACACCTGCTTCATACTCTTGAGCTTCTTCTGCTTCTCCTTGTACTTTTCCTTCTTCTTCACACGCGGGTTCCTCACGCTCTTCTTGCGATGTGGCGTCAATCTACACGAAAAACGTTAGTCAATCTCAACAAACACAAGACAGACACGAAAACAACATACCCCTTATTCTTCTGAATCTGGTAAGAAATCATCCGCCGCCCATCATCACCAATGACTTCCTCCTCAACAACCCTCGCCCCCTCCTTCTTCGCCAGCGCATACGCTTCCGCGCGCTCAAGCTTACTCTGCTTCTTATCATTGGACCGCGCAGCCACCATATCGTAATACCCATCTTCGTCTTCAAAATCGTCGCGACGAGTACCAGGCGCATCGTCATCAGCAGAAGCAACAGAAGCGCCATCGTCATCACCCAGCGCAACACCAGGCCCAGCATCCTTATGCTGACCGCGCTTCTCAGCTTCGGCTTGCAGACGCGCCTGTCTGTCCTTGAGACGCTCGCGGTGCGGGATATCGGCATCGCCGCCCTGGTCTTTCCCGGCGTTGTCGCGCTTGTTTGCTTTCTGAGCGATTTGCGAGGTGTAGAAGCGGAGGGATTTCTTCTTCTTTGCCTTTTCGGCGGCTTCGTGCGCGGTGAGCTCGGTTTCTTCGCCAAAGTCGGAGTCGTCTGCGTTGAGGAGGTTGAGCTTGGGTTCGGTCGTGGGTGTCTTCTTCTGCTGCTGCTGCTTGCGGGCTGCCTTTTTGAGCGCGGCTTGGTCGGTGAGGGTATCGAGGGAGGCGAGGTCTTGTTCGGCTTTTGCGAGTTTTGCGGCGCGGCGGGCGGACGCTTCTGCGCGGGCGAGCTCCGCGGCTCGTTCTGCGCGTGTCTTCTTTTGTTTGGTGGGCTTCTTGACGGAGAGGTCGTTTTCGAGTTCTTCGGCGCTGGTTTCGTCGACGAATGAATCTTCTTCGTCGTTTTCGGTTTCGACCATGGGATCTCCAAGGGGAAGGTCTTCTATCCTCGTCCACACTTTCTGGCACTTTAGAAGAGTCTCCATGACGGGGTGCTCGTGTAACTCAGCAGGGTCCATGGCAATGACTGGCGATCCATTGTCTGTTGCAGTCGACCCAAGTACAGCAAAGTACATGGCCATGGCTGCGAGATATGCCGCGCAAGCCCTGTACTTTGTTACCGCCTTGGGCGTAGGCAGAAGTTTGCCAGTCTTCCCAGACTTTGCAGCTTGCGCCTTCAGCACCCTTTCGGCGGCATTGGCGGCAGCGGCCAATTCTTCATGCAGCGGCTGTAGCCTCAGATATTCTTTTGAAATGTGCTCGAACTCAGGGTATCGAGTGCGCATAATCTTCATCTTCTCCTCCTCAGACATGCTGTCGGTGATTTGGAGTTGCGGCAGGACCTCTGTCACTACAGCGCCGCCTTCGGCCGTCTTGTCGCCATCTTCGGCGAGCCATTCGTCCTCGTCGAAGCCAAAGTCTGCCTCTGTCATGTTCTGCAGCTGCTTCTTTTGTATGCGCCGTGCCTCGGCCTCCTCGTCCAGCGCGTCCTGCTCTGTTTCTATCGCATCGGCGTCGTAGTAATCCTTCTTCGAGGCGCCCCATCCACCCACGTCTTCTTCTTCATCGTCGACGGCTGGTTTGCGCTGTCCCGTGATCTCGTCTTCTGATTCATCGCTGGCGTCTTCGTCGTCATCAACGTCGTCGTCGTCGTCGCTGCCGGCATCGAGTACTTCTTCGTCGGAGGGCTGTAGGAATTTGTCTAGACTCAAGTCAGTCTTCTCATGCCATATATACCACATAGCTTGACAAACCCTCTTCCTGGTACTTCCTCATCCGCTTGGCCGCCGGCCCTTCGTCGAGCAGTATCTTATCGCGATTCATATGGAACTCGTCCTCCGAATCCGCGACGTCCTCAAACGTAGTGATTCTCACTCTGGAATCCTCTTCTTTTGGCGCTTTAGGCGCGCGCGATGCGCCACCACCAGCCTTCCTCTTCCTTGCCATGGCTGCGATATGTGCTGCGTTGTGTTGTGGCGTGTGCGTGTCGGTCGCAAACGTCGCGGGTGACTTTTTTTCGGCAGGAAATCTTGGCTTCGCCGCGGGAGTCGGAAAGTTCCCCACTCGTGGAGCTAGGCCTGCACCCTTGGCTCCACATGTGAATTCACCTGTCACCGTTCCGCACACTGGTGGACTAGCACCCATTGGGCACTGCGGCACATGCTGGCAGCGTAAGCATTGTCAGACTTCAGGCGTGCCAATTACTACCCATCGGTATACGCAAAGGCTCATTCCCCATGTCGCAGTTGCTCCTAGGAGCCACCATCATTCTCCTGGTGCTTGTCGGAATCATAAGCGCAGACATCATGGGCTTCGCATTCTGGAAAGGCAATCAGTTCCCCGTAGAGGGCCGAGTGAGCACTGCATCACCTTGTCTAGTCCGCTTACATACTAACAGTGAATGTAGACGGTTCTGCTCACTGGCTCATCCCAGGGCATGGGCAGCGAGATCGCTCGCCTCCTCTCCGCCCGCGGCGCAAACCTCATCCTCGTCGCGCGCACAGCAAAGAACCTCGAGACCGCCCTCGCACACGCAAAAGCCCACGCAAAGAACCCCTCGGCCCAGCGCTTCACTTACATCGCCGCCGACGTAACCTCCGAGGCTGAGAACGCGCGCATACTCAAGGAGGCAACAGCCTGGAACAATGGACGTATGCCGGAGATAGTGTGGTGTGTCGCGGGCTCTTCAGTGCCTGGTCTGTTCATCGAGACGAGCACCGATACGCTGAGGAGACAGATGGAACTCAACTATTTTGCGTCAGCATACATGGCACACCAGGCACTCCAGGCGTGGCTATATCCGGAAGTGCCGCACAAGCCGCAAGAAACGGGCTCTGCGCCGGAACCGCCTCGCAAGTTCATCATGACTTCTTCCGCGCTCGCCTTCATCAACATAGCAGGCTACTCGGCCTACTCACCCGCCAAAGCCGCTATCCGCTCCCTCGCCGATGGCCTGCGTTCAGAAATCCAACTCTACAACGCAGCGCGTCGCTCAAAGACGAGCACCACCGGCGCTGCACCTGCGCCTTTCGACGTCGATATCCATGTCGTATTTCCAGGCAGCATACTCTCTCCGGGCTTCGAAAACGAGAACAAGACTAAACATCCCGTGAGCTTCGAGTTAGAGTCTTCAGATCCAAAGCAGACGGAGCTAGAAGCTGCGACGGCAGCGGTCAAAGGGCTTGAAGGCGGCGATTTCATGACGCCGACGAATTGGTTGGTGCATTTGATGCGTTGGGGTTCCATGTCGGGCAGTCAGAGGAACAATGTGGTTCTTGATACGATAGGCGCTTGGATCGCGACGATTGTTTGGTTGATCATGGTGCCGGATTTGAATGGCAAGGTCTGGGGTTGGGGCAAGAAGAATGGCATGCCGGCGTTTAGGCCGAATGCACAGTAGGTCATGTTTGGTTGTGGGAAGCATATGCGTATACCATAGACGACATTGCAAGATGATGAGGCGATTTGACTCAAAGTGAGATTGTACGTGTGCTCAACCTAAATGCAGAATCAGCTTCCTTGTCTTGCTTAGTACCATTGAGTTCTTCTTGTTTTGAGCCGCAATCGTAGTACTTCTTCAATGAAGACTTGCGGTGAAGCGAGAAGGCATATTGGAAGAAGTTGTGGTGTGGTGGATGCAGCACAGCCGCGACTTCCAAATCAGTCGCACGACCTCGCCGTACCCACCAAAAACGCCTTGGAGGTCGCTAACACGAAGTCACATGACACATCCCCGCATTCTAACCACTCTTCATGCTCCCATGCAGCTTGCAATCTTCCGCCTTCCCACTCACGATATGAGCAGCCACACGGTTAGCCCTCTTTCCAGAGCTGAGCTTGTGGAAGACGTACAGCGGATGATACTGGATTATGTGCGAACCCCACATCACACCATACCTGCCTGGCGCAGCTGTTGATCGGTCACTAACGACACCTACTAGCTTCCACTCTACGCTGACTTGCAGGCGCTTTGCTTGACTTCAAAGAGCTGGAACTGCCTCGCCACAGAGTACTTATACAGGAAGATTGTGCTCGATGTTCGAGCTCGTGATGGCCAGCTGGCACTGTTCCGTCAGTGTGTTGATAGCGGCGCGGGAAAGCACTTGGTACACACACGGAGCTTGAACCTACTCAACATCCCAGAAAGTGAATTTGGAGGGATTTCATCGGCGGATGACCCGCTGGATGAAGCTGTAAGAAACTCTTGGATGTTGAAGATTCTGCAACATATTCCCTCAAACAAGCTACGAGAGTTCCGGTAAGCTCACAATTCTCTACAAGATTCCTGTCGCACTTATTATTGCTTCTTGGCCATGATCCGATGTGACTCTAGTGAGTTAGCCGACTGACAGAGATCCAGCTACGTTGCCGCAACCCCTAACCCTGTGTATCTGCACTTGGATTTGATAAGCTTCCTCAAAGAGCACCAGCAGTCTATAAACAGTCTACACGTGTCGCATGGCGACTCATCCCACCTCCTATCCCCGCAAATGCGTCACGTAACCGCTGGATTCGATGGGCACGAACGACGTACACATGGGTTTGTGCGATTTGCGCTAGCACTACCTGCGCTTGAGTCGCTTTCGATCCTCTTCCTGGGAGGATGGACCGATAGCATACACAAGTACTGGAATGATAGGCGCTGCATTAGTGCGTTTGACGACAAGAGAATTGTAGCGCGCAAACTCATGCTTGATGGTTACATGCCTGACGCATTCCACTCTGTCCTTCCTTACATCTTCGATTTGTCGCGGGTGACCAAGCTAGCTCTCTTGGGTTGCACTTTTGGGCCACTACAATATCTGGCCAGCTCATGCGAACTACGGAATTTGACACACTTTGAAGTTCGGACTGCAGACCATTTCGATGACGACGCAAGCGAGCATATAAGAGCGCTGTCTCTAAGGAACAACAGTCTTCAGCACCTCCGTCTTCACATCAACGGTCTACACAGTATATCTCTGGACCCTGATGATACACCAGACTTTGCGCCATATCTGTGGCCGCTGCATACTAGGCTCAAAACGCTCTCACTGTTGGATCTGTGGCGTGAAGGGGATAACGAGCACTATCCTTTTCCAAGGGACTCAGACATTGAACAAATATGCAGTCACTTTGGCGCCTTGGAACAGCTCGGGCTAAGTGTGTATGAATTTAGTATCCCCAGAGCTGATGCGGAGAAAATGTTCTCCTACATTATTGAAATTCTGGTAAGTCGAGACTACCCCCGGTGTCGCCTAACGCAGCGTTCATGACCTATTATAGGCACCAATCGAAAAGCTCAAGAATTTGAAGGTGCTGCAATTTTACCAGGATCGCGTTAGGACTTTTCGTCCGCCTAGTCCGCAGGTGGACATTCTCGGTGTCCATCAAGAATTTGCTACGCGATTCTTTCAGTGGGCGCATGAACGATGTCCTTTACTCGAGATTCTCATATGGGGTACTTATGAAGAAAATTATCACTACGAAGCACGGCAAGTGACTGAAGCCGCAAGGCAAGGACGAGATACTCCTGACTGCGGCGTGGACCGTGCGCCACAAGAGTGCTTCGTGAAGAAGTTGACAGAGACGGAAGGTGGTACTGTCCAGATTGCAACAGCGAGCAGGGTCACCAGAAGTCGGATCCGAGATGACTTTCCGGACCTGCATCTACTGGACTATGATACGGGCACGTTTGTCGCGGGTCGTCTGGCCGATGAAATCGTACGTTAAGCAAAGGTTGTCGGTCCGAAGCACAAAACGAAGGAGCTGGTCTCGACAGCGAAAGTCGACTTCTTAAGCACATGCATCCACTTCAATATGCGGAGTTGAGCGCCATCTCGGCTTCGTTGCTTGCTTTCACATGGAATACGAGCCTAGTGGAGGATGCTAGCGTTGAATCTAGTTCGGGACCAAGACACGGCTCGGATGCGTGTCATGTTCTCTGCCGGACCTGCGGACTCATGAGACCGGCCCTTCTGTCAACCATGGCGACGATCAGCTAGGGGGCCGCTGTCTCATTGCCTCCGCTAGAGTGACAAGGGACAGCCGCGGGAAACGCCGATAGTGTTCTATATCCTCCATTTAGCATTTTTGCGCGAAACAAGATTTTGATGTGATAAGCATTTGCTGATGCGCAAGGGCCCAATTGCGCATCTCCGGATGCTAGCCGCTGGACCCTTACCCTTACCCTTACCCCCCCCCGATACGAAGTGGAGTCGTGAACCGCGGGGATATGCGGAGACTATGGCGAAGAGAGGCTGCTGTTCCGGGGCTAAATACACGGCAAGGGTCGGTCGATGCAGCCGAAAACCTAAATCCTACGGACGAGGCTCTGCATCTGCGCCGCATTGTTCGTCTAATAGCGAATGGGATCCCATTGGTTCAGCCCACACGCGCAGATATTTTCTTTTGCAGATCAGGGATGCTCAGGTGCATCCTGCATCTGTGTCTGACGAGAAAGTCGTTTGCCGTTGTTCTACATATGCGCGTAAGCGCGCGATGATTGCGTGTCTTTAAACGATACAGCATTACAATTATTCAAGATTGAACTTCAGATTGGGTGCTTACCGGACATATTGCGACTGCCGCCAAGCGAGACCCTTGATGCGCGGGTACAGTAATCAGACGTTTAGTTCACACCGGCTTGACTAGCAAAGACCCACTGCTACACCAAGACATGATACCGGACATGAGCCCGAGTACAGCGTATCGCCATGGCACTTGATAGCAGCCTCGCCAGCCTGGACAATGTGGCACTCACGAGATAACAGCCGGCTCCTAGAATTTCCCCTCGTGGCGCGAGCAGAAAAAGGCTATAGGAGCACCGCTGTCTTGGCAAATTATCCATTAGGCCCCCAACACTACTCGGATGAATAGAAATTCTCCAATCGCTCCAACTAGTCTGTAGCTTCCCAGCGGCCCGGTACCGGCGATCTGTTCTAGGACGAGCTGACTACCCATTGCAGCTCTTCTGCCGCTGTTGAGTGTGGCTTGCATATTCCCAGGTACCCTGGACCTGGAAGACGGTACACAGGCTAGGAAAAGGTAAAAGGCGTTTCTTTCTTGACTGCCGCTGGTAATAGTCCAATCTTGAGGCCGGTGGCCCTGCAGACGGGCGTTCCGTGTCTTTGATGAAGCTTCTCGCCCCGGGGTAAAGCAGGATGGAGCACTAGGCTAAGCAGGGGAACAGCGAAGCTTCCTCGTAGCTAAAATGGCAATAAATAGTAGGGCATCCCACTGGTACTCTGTGGTTCAGCTGATCGACTCTGTACCAGACTTTCCGTCGAGATGGGTCGCTTGTCGCTGTTTGCTTCTTTGCTGTTGGCGACCAATGGTGTCTTGGGCGCCAAATGGGTTGGTGAAGTCAAGAAGGTAGATGGCGTTGACTACCAGTGTAAGCTACTGCCGCCTTTTTGCTTTCTTTTCCGAACGCATGCTAATCGATGTGTGTCCTAGGCAAATGCTACTCGGACAACGCTTGCTGGCCGACCAACGCAGACTGGGCGAAGCTCAACCAGACCGTCTCGGGCGCGCTGCAGGTCGCCATCCCACCTGGTGCTGTCTGCTTCGAGAACTTTGAGAACGGCACCAGCGTGTACGATGCGGCCAAGTGCGCGGATACACAAGCCAACTGGGGCAACGAGCAATGGCTGTATGGTCAATCCTGGCAAGCGACACAAAGACCGATACTAACATGTTACCAGAACCGACCACCCCATTGCCGAGCTCTGGCCTTTCAAGACGAACAACACCTGCATTCCGACCGACGATCCATCAGGAACTTGCACACGCGGTTTCTATGGCAAGTACGTCATCATGGCCACTACAAAGGAACAGATCCGGGCTGGTGTCAAGTTTGCACGAGAGCGCAACCTTCGTCTCATCATCCGAAACACTGGTCACGACTTCATGGGCCGTTCCACCGGCTACGGCGCGCTTCTCATCAACACCCACAGCTTCAAGGACGTCAAGTTCATCAAGAAGTACACTGGGCCTGGTGACTGGACGGGCAGCGCGGCCGTTGTCGGTGCTGGTGTGCAAGGCCGCGAGTTGTACAAGAAGTGCTTTGAGCAGAGCCCCAAGGTAGTCATTGTCGGTGGAGAGTGCCCGGTACGTGTAACAACTCGGAAGCTTGCAACTACCACTAATATATCCTAGACCGTTGGCTGGGCCGGAGGCTACATCCAGGGAGGCGGACACGGCCCTCTTTCCGGCATCTACGGCATGGGCGCCGACAACGTCCTCTCGTTCGACGCCGTCACCGCCGAGGGCAAATTCGTGACTGCCAACGCAAAGGAGAACTCGGACCTGTTCTGGGCTCTCAAGGGCGGCGGTCCCAGCTCCTTTGCTGTCGTCGTCTCCATCACCGTCAAGACCTTTCCTGAAATCCCTGTTGCGGGCACGATCCTCGATATCAACTCTACGCACACCAACGACCCTGAGGTGTTTGCCAAGGGTGTTCGCATCTTCCACAACCTGGCCAACCACTACACCGAGTATGGCATGTTTGTGTACTTTGAGCAGGGTCCCGGCCCGATGCGCCTCCACATTGCACCGTTTGTTGCACCCAACATGAACGAGGAGCAGCTCGCAAAGGTCCTGGCACCGCTGTACGAGCAGCTCGACGCAGCTCAGGTGCCTTACGGCACATATACCCGCGCCTTTCCTACGTTCTACGAGTTCTACATCGACATGTTTGAAGACGAGCGCGCGAATCAACAATCCATCGTCGGCGGCCGTCTGTTCACACAATCCGATATCAGCGCCCACGGCGACGAAATCGCGGACGCACTCCTCTTCGCCTCTATCCCTGAGCCTACCCAGCTCGGTTTCAACGTCGGTCACATTGTCAACCCCGGCCATGGCAATCCCAAGGTCGACAACGCTATTCACCCCGCCTGGCGCAACGCCAGCAGCTTCGTCATCACAAACGTATTAATGACGGGCAACGAGTCCTGGGAGGTCAAGAAGGAACGCGAGAGTTTCAACACCAACGTCGTGGGCAAGGCATTACGGGATGTGAGTCCTGGCGGTGCGAGCTATGTCAACGAGGGCGATTTGAATGAGCCCAACTGGCAGGAAGCATACTGGGGAACGAATTACCCTAGGCTGTTGAAGATTCGCCAGAAGTATGATCCCGAGGGCGTGTTCTTTACGGAGACGACGCCTGGAACGGAGAATTGGAGTGTGCTGGATTATGGGACGAAGCTGTGTAAGAAGAGCACGAAGTAGATGTGAGCGTTTTTTTGTGGTTTTGCTTTTTATGATGGGCGATTAGCAAGCGATGGATAAAAGCGTGTTGTTAAAGTTGAAATATGATAATACTGAGATCATCTGTCTGTGTTTGCGTTCGTAGTGCATTGAGGTGGTTCGGCGTTTGGGTGATTGTGGTGTGGCGATGGTTCTGTGAGGGGTCCGTGGAACCACGGCGCATAAGCCAGGAACGCAGTGGTGACATAGGAGGACATGTGCCTGTAATCAGGTAGTGCTGATCGCTGATCGCGTGTGCCGTGTCGGCAATACGCGTACTCTGTATAGCAGCAGTCCGGAGACGCCTGTAACGCGCTCCAAGGCCGTCGGCAAACGTCCACGTAGATGGTCATGGTGAATATCGCGTGCCCCAGAGCATTGACGCGCCCATGAGCATCCCTTGTCAATCCGCGGTGGTGAGACAAAGCTGGGGAAGAGCGGGCGCGATGACGAAAGAGTCGCGTTGAGCGCTAAACCGAGGGCGGGCTAGCATCACCTCACCTTCACAAGCCGACGGGCCTGTCGTGTCTGGTACCAGCCATCGTCCCGACTGTCTTGCGAGCCCTCTGCTGCCTGTCTATCGCCTGTTTGTGCATTGGCCCCGAAGCGTGCACTACTTCGGCTCCTTGCGCACCCGCCGTATACGCTGCCGTCGCTGTTGCTCGCCGCCGCCATCCATCGCATTCCGAATCACCGCACCAGGCTCCTATTCACGACACCGCCCGATCGCGCAGCCGTTCCTGCCAATCCACATGCCCCGCGCATGCCGACACCCCCCCAGAAGATTGTTTATGTCGATTGAATGCCTCCCGTGCTGAATCCCTTCCTACGGGCCTTCTTCCGCAGTGCACTCCCCAGCCAGTGCCAGCCAGCCCAGCACCACGTACGAGACACGCCATGTGCACACAGAGACCGAAAACTGACCCCGCATGACACAGGTCCTCCTCGTCCCCACCACCGAAGTCCTCCTCACGTCGCGCGACAAGGAATCAAACACCTCGTACGTCGACCTCAGCGGCTCCGAAGACTTCCTTGCAAGCCATGTGCTGCGCGTACCGGGCGGCGTGGGGCCGAACAATCACCCAAAGGACTCGGGCAGTTTCAGGGAAACGCGGGGCAAGGCCAAGCAGTTTACTACCGCAAACGGGCGCACGGTGATAGTCAAGGACGCCTTCATCTACAGCAACAAAGGTGCGCATGCATGTCGAGTGGCAAGGAATGGTTTGTGAATGCTGACACGACGCAGGATTCAAGACACTCAACCAGGCGCAGCTCCTGAGCGATACCATCTTCTACCCCGACTCCTTCGATGCCCAGCCATGGCTCGTGTACTTTATTTCGCGGCCCCTCATAGGTACCTTCGATGCGAATCCGATTATGCCCGCTACACTACAGCCCAGGCAGGATGCAGGGGCAGGAGCAGGAACATCAGTCGCAGGCCCGTCTGGGAGCGCCAGCTCGTCCATGCCTCGGAAGAAGGAAGTCAAGTCCTTTAGCGACCTGTTGAACCACTTTCCCATGATTGCACGTCAAATGCAGCCAGGGCTCGAGAGGCTGTTCAAGGAGTTTGGCAAGGAACTCGAGAAGCCCTTGCCCGCGACGCCATCACAGAGATCGCGGCGATCGTCTATGAGTTCACGGAGACGCGGGTCAGTGTCCTCGGGAGAGACGACGCCTTTCTCTATACACAGCAGCATGTCACACGGCACAAACGGTTTCGTCTCGAATCTCGAGATCAGCGACGAAGAGGACCAAATGCGGAGGTCGCTAGAAACCGCAGTGACAGCGGCCATTGACCTCTTCCAGATGGTAGACAAACAACAGCTTTCGTTACTGGGCGCGACGACCGACTTGACCGGCCCCATCGTGGAGCGCATGATTGAACGATACATTGCCGAGCAAGCACACCACACCATCCTCTTCCCGCGAATACGAGAGATACGGCTGCTGGAAGACACCGACCTCGAGCGCCGCACGCGACAGATGGTGGACATTGATATATCGCAGGTCGGAATCGATATCGGTCATGGTCGCAGAGGCAAGCAAGAGCTGGCTATACGGCTTTCCAAGGCTGTCGACATGTTCAAGAAGATGGGTGTTGCGGGCAGTCCGCAGGAGATGCTGGAGATACTACTCAGCGTACAGAAGCACATCACGATGCCGGATGAATCGCAAGCGCGGGCTCTGACAAACGGGGAGCAGATGTCGGAGAAGCAGGACCATCTTCTTACTATCAACGCGGATACACTTGTCTCGTTGTTGCTCATAGTAGTGATACGAGCGCCTGTGCGGCATCTGCAGGCACGGCTATCATACATGCGACATTTCATCTTCATCGACGACGTAGAGAGCGGGGAGATGGGCTATGCACTCAGCACATTCGAGGCTGTTCTATCCTACCTGACGACAGATTCAGGTGGTCTGCGAAGAGCAAGTCGACGGAATCGGGCATTGTGGCAGGCTACGAAATCTGGTGATCTTGCGACAATGCAGGGTATACTGGAGCCCGATCGATCCTTCAATCCAGATACGGATAGCTTCTCAGACGAGAGCGACACCCCGCCAAGAAATCGCCAGCTCAGGTTTGCTGCGAGTTTATCAGATTTGCATTCTGTAGGGGGGACTACGCTGAACGGCGACGACGAGTATTCATCGCGACGGCGAAGCATATCTCGCGACAAGAGTGCGCATGAAGATGGTCCGCTCGCACACATTTTTCCTTTCCAGCGCGCTCAGACACCTCCACTGCCTGGTAGACCGAAGATGAAGAAAAGGGTATCGATGGATACCAGGAGTATGTCGAGTGGCTCTGCACGGTCATTCCGGTCTCGTACAACCCTTGATTCCCGCGTCAGCGCTATCGAAGGCGATGTTTCGATAGAGAAGCTCACCATGACCCAAGGGCCTGATGGCGAGTCGGTGTTGATGATGGCGATTGAAAATAATCAGGACAAGGCACTGCAGTACCTGCTGAGTCTTACCGAGTACTATACTCCCGCGTATGTCTTTGAAGATTACAACAACGAAGGCACCAATCTGCTGAGTGCAGCGATTCAACTGGGTCATACCAGAACAACGGATACGATTCTCAATTATATTCTGGACAACAGCCCCAGTCCCCAGGCGCTGAAGGAGTTTCTTTCTAAACCAGACGCAAAGGGTAGATGCGTGGCACATTATCTGTTCCACCAGCCTCGGCTCATTGACCGCATCGGACACCTTCTGCCTTGGCAAATGAAAGACAAGAACGGTCAGACTCCCGTTTTCGCTTTGGCTAGGGCATATGATCACGATGAGTACCACGACATGGTTGATAAAGCACTGCTCGCCGCAACTCAGGATCAGGGTGACGGGCAGCCACTGCATCTTGACGAACACGTTGACAACAAGGGTAACAGCTTGCTACACATCATCACCGACCCTCAGTTAGCGGCAAAGCTACTCTACCGCTGCGATTCCGATGCCAACGCGACAAACGATCGGCAGTTCACGCCGCTCATGGTAGCCAGCAAATACGGTCGGACAGACATGGTACGAGTGCTCTTCCAAGACCCTCGAGTAGATCTATCTTACCGCGACGCACGTGGCCTCACCGCCGTGGAACTCGCCAAAGACGACGACGTCCGGAATCGCATCGACGACCTGGTTCTGCTCTCGAATGAAGCCGGTCCAGACGGCCGCACTACCACCGTCGTCCGCTCCTTCTTCGTCGAAGACGGAACAGTCCGCCTCGTACTCAAATCCGGTGCGCCGAATGCTAACAAGACCATTACCGTAACCACATGTCGTCGATCCTCGCAGGACTTTGAGAACCTTGCAAAGTGGCTTGCGCAAGAACATCCTGCGTCTTGGTTACCAGTCATACACAACATGGCATCTCCCTACCTGATCCCGTCGCGCCCTTCGCGATCGATTCTGCGGGACATGCAGCTACGTCTCGATGCGTTTCTCAAGATCTTGCTACGCCACCCTACCTTTTCCACTCACGAAATGGTCTGGGAGTTCTTCCTCGTGCCAGACATTGACTCTTCGATGCTCGCTGAGCGGTCCGCGCGCAAAGCTGAACTGCGCGTCGAGCGCCTCCGAGAAGATTACGCGCCGATATACGACGTACGGGAAGTAGAACTCTTTGTGCAGCACATGCGCGAAAACATCCGCGCCCTACACCACGCCTCGCGCAGCGTCCTGCGGCGCGCAAACAAAGTGCGGTCCAGCGCCAGCGACCTACACGACGCATCGCGAATCGCAAACACAGCACTACATTCCTTGACGTTCTTACCAGCCACACATCTCAAGGCGCTAGACGCGTACACAGCGTGTCTCAAACAAAGCGACGCAAGTCCCATGTCCGGCTTCTATTACTCCATGCACGCCATCTCCTCGACCATCACCGCCATCCTGACCGCGCTCTCCCGCCCCTCAACCATCATCTCCCAAATGGCAACAACACAGAAATCAATCGAGCGACACAATCTCTCTGTGCGCCGTAGCGACCGCTGGCCCCTGGGCTTGCTCGACGACGCGCGCTCGCGTGTTCAGCGCGACGCGCAGGAGAAGATGGAGAGGAGTAGAGGTGAGATGGAGGATTTGGGTCGCGAGTTGAGATACACGCAGCAGGTTGTTGCGCAGGAGTTGGCGAGTTGGCAGGAGAATCGTGTGGAGACGGGACGGGCGGCGCTCAGGGAGTTGGCGAGGAGGATGGTGGTGGTGGAAAGGGCGAGGTTGGAGGGGATGAGGAGGGCGGTGAGGGGGTTGGGGATTGGGGGGGAGAAGAACAAGAGTGGAGGGGGTGTGGTGGTGAATGGGGGTTTGGGGAATAATCACCACCATCACCGGGGAGATGTAGTGGACCAAGTGATGGTGGTGGAGCATGCTAGGTTCCGTGATGTTACTGATGAGGATGTGGAAGAGGGATTGGGTCGTGTTGAGGATGTCGAGGCCGAAGGCGTCGTTTTGTCGAATGGAGAGGTCGCGGCAGAGGAGGTGCCGCCTGCGGATGAGCTGGCGCAGGAGGGGATCATGCCGCCGCCGCCGGTGGGAGGAGGTGTGGGGTCGGTGGGATGATGATGATGGATACTTGTGTCTCGTGTATATTTGATTCCATCTCTTCTTCTTCTTGTTTCTTTCTTTCTTTTTTTCTTTCTCGGTGTCTTTTGTTTCCCGCTGGGTTGAGCGTCTTTTAAATCTTTTCTTTCTTTTCCGATTAGACGGGGTGTGTACGATTGGATTGGATCGGGTTGCGGGAATCAGGTGTATTCAAGTGCGCTGGTATAGGCGCGGGCTCATGTATCGATTGGAGGGATGGGTCTAATAGTAATGTTCACGGCCGTGTATCTTAATGAACTATGAGTGTCTGGTGATGTTTTTATGGGTACTTTTTATTGTCGAGAAAGGTGTATTGTAAGAGTGGCGCAAACACTAGAAGCAAGCGTAGGATAAGACGGCTCGTAAAGTGTTGTAGCAATGTAGAAATCAAGTCCATTTACTCGCTTATGTAAGACAAGCTTGAACATTCTAATTCTTCTGGCTTGGATACCCGAAATCATGTCTTGTCACGCTGATTATGTAGCAATAATTGCAGATTGCGGTCGTTTCCTACAAGAAACATGTTGTAAAGGACTATCAGTGCTAGAGATCTGTGTCGCGACGCCTTTTTACCTTTTATGCCTTGGGGCGGCAGCATCGTCGAAAAAACCCTTTTTTCGATTCTAGTTCTTTTACGCGTCACGTCGTCATTTCAGATATCGATCGGTCAGCCCTACAGTACAACGTTTACTGAGGCAGACGCACCATTTAGCGTCAGGGCGCAGAATGCCTCGACCTAGATACTTAGTCTCGGACAGATCGTTTTACCCAACGGCCCTGCCACGTTGATAGGGTCATCCTTGCTGTTAGTGCGGCATCAAAGAGAGTCATTCCGGCTGATGGGCAGGCCAAGTGGGGCGCGTGCGTAAAGGGGAAATTATCCCCGCTTGGCTTCCATTGACGACGTAATGCCGTACAAAGTTCACTTGCCGAGTCCGTCGTTTTAGAGTTTGACTGACACGATCGAGTGCTGACAAAGTTACGTTTCTAGGAAAGACAGTTTTGCTGTGCCAAAAATAATGATTTGAAGCAGGTACAGAAGATGGAAGAAGCCAACGGATTTGACAAGAACCACGATACCACGCTGAAAGGTTCGGTATAGTGGTGAGATGAACAGCTCCAGCGAAACAAAATTAATGTTATACAACGATCTAACCGTTCCTTAAGCACAGCCCAACGACTATCGCCATACCAATCAGGTCTCGAGGAAATCGAAAGGCGATCCTCCCCTTAGAAGATGGAGGGAAATCGCGGATGGAGAGGGACGGCAGAGCACGATATGCCGCCGCGATGTGACGATGGATTGGTCCCGAGCATTGAACTGTAATACAGCCTTCATCCGCTATTGAATGCCGGCTTTTCTTATGCTGACGGGCAGCATTGCCACTAGAAATACCACGTTAGTATGTAGAACCCAACTGCGTTTGTAGTTCATGTAGAGCTATCAGGAGGTAGTCGAGACTTACCCTAATCTGGCTAGGTCCGCATCGCCCCCCTCCCATTTCCGAGATGCGTGTTACACGTTGGTCAGCGGGGCATGACCTAGGCGGCCTTACACAAGCTGGTGCGGTTAAGGTTACTTCAGTCCAGGTACAACCGCTTTGCGGCGTGGGCGTAGCGAAGACAGGAGAGGCAAGTATAGCACAAGCGGCGGCGAGGGTGATGATGTTGAAGGAAACTATATTTGGTGTTTGGAAGGTGGTAAAGAGTGGTACTGGTGATCGGAATGATGTCTGTACTGTGAAATATCGATGATAGATATCAACGTCTGACATATATCTGCTGTGCTCGTATCGTGCTAGCCTACTTTCGGCAGAGCGGTCTTGTTGTCGGTATAGTCACGGTGCTTATGTGTAATCCTTGGCACATTGTGCACATCGCGACATGCAGCTTTTGATAGAGTCGTGATCAGGTTGAGGTCTGTACATGCTTTTTAAGCTTGCCACAGGGCTGATTTCGAGACGCTAGCTTCAATGAATGAAGCTTCGTTCCGACGGTGCGCTGAAGTTGAGAATATCACGATGGGCGTAAGATGCTTCAAACGGCGGCGAAATATAGTTTGTAGCCATGTCAGTGTAGGTTCGCTCCCCCTGAAGTCAATCCATCAAAGTCACCGAGGCTCTGCCATAGCTGAGGTTGTTCGTAACTGTGAACGTGATGGTCGTTTGGTTTCCAAGCTTCCTGGTCCCATCTGTCGTCGGTGGCAATGGGCTAGAAATGCTGTGCGCCGTGCATGCGCCGCGCACAATCGCTCGAACACCGGTAACAAATCCTGCTAACCTCTGACTTCAAAGTTGCGGAATGTGACCTTTTGGTCTGCTACATCACTTCCACTGTCACAGTCATCACGCGGGCTATTACTCGGACTCGCATTGCGGTCCCTGAGTGCAAAAATACCCATGACTGTGCCGGTCAAGTCCCGTGCACTCAGCATGGTCGTGTCCACCATGTCGACTTGCTTCCAGCGCCGATCGTGGTCGGGGTCGCGGAATTCAAGTGCGTAACGCTCTTCGGAAGCGATGATGCGGAGGTCCACGGCTGTGGATGAACGAAAGACGGGCTCTGGGTACGATGCTGTGTACTCGTAGTCTTTGGACGCATCGACAAAGTGGACATGGATGAGACGAGTGGATAGGGCGACGGAAATGCTAGCGTGGCGCAGAGGATCTTTGTATACGGTTAGTCCGCCTATTGCGTTTGAATGGGTGGCATCATTGTCGAGGAGCACAGTCGTTGCAGCGATCGCATTCACGCTTCGTTGGCGACGAGCCAGTAGAGCGAGGGGCGCTGACGCGGCGGAGAGCGTCGAAGTATGTGGTGTGAGCGCTATCGAGCCGGACTTCTTGTAGGGGCTCCACAGTGGCCTATGCAGGTATAAATCATCCAGGTGGGGGTAGAGTAATCGCGATCTCTTGATCAATTGGGCCGCAGCGAACCCCATTTGTACTGTGCGCGGTATGCTGAACGACATCCGTGGCTGCTCGATGACAGGCCATTCATCTTTTGGCCATTCTACTGTCGTAAGAAAGGCTTCGCGCCCCATTGGTGCTTTGTTCTGGTCGCCTTGTACACCCAAAACTGCTGCCCACCAATCCCCATTCATATCTTGAAAGATCTCGCCGTGGCCGATATTCTGCACGTATTCATTCCTGCCGTCTGCAGTCATGATGGGATTATGTGGACACGATTCATATGGTCCCCAGATATCTCTTGAGCGTGCCATGGACAGCATGTGATGTTCGAAAGTTCCGCCTTCAGCCACTAGTAGATAGTACCACCCATCCTTTTTGTAGATGTGTGGACCCTCGGTATCATGTTTGGCGAAGCCGCCCCAGATTTCACGCGTTTCAGATAGTGCGGATCCGCTTCTGACGTCAATTTCAAACTGCTTGATCGTGCGACCTGGCTGTTTCATGCGACCCATCATCCACGAGCCCTGGATATACGCGCGGCCATCATCGTCGAAAAAAAGTGAAGGATGAATGCCGTGGAAATTGAACGGTATCGCGTCGCTCCAGTTGCCCGACCAGATATCGTCGGTTGTTATTAGAAAGTTGTCGGGTTGCCAGTTGTCCTTTCCGTGGTAGTAGTTTGTGCAGGCGATGTAGAAAGTGCCGTTGTAATGTCGAATTGTGGGCGCGATTAATCCTCCAGATGCTACCATGACGTTGCCATCATCGAGCGGCATCGCAGCTGTCGTCGCACTGTGCAGATCGAGTTGCGTTGATCTGTTGATTGCATTCCCTTGGAAGCCTCAGCCAATGCTCATGCCAGTACAGTGCGAAGAAGCAGACGAACCGATGTGCTTCCAGTCTTTCAAATTTGTGGACGCGTAGATCGGAATGCCGGGGAACAAATGAAACGAGGATGTCGCAAGATAATAGATACCGTCGACATGAACGACAGATGGGTCTGGCGCAAATCCAGGTATTATAGGATTGTTGAACATGGTTTCTGGATTTTCCTGCGTGCGATGGATCGGACGAAGGTCGAGGAGCTGAAGAGACGGCGAAACGACCTGGATCGGGTCGAGCAATGTAGCTCGAGCCGACTATAGTCGGTCTCCATCGCTCCGACGTTGTTCTCCTGCTTAATTACTCCATGGGGAAATTTGCGTAAAAGCGTATCGCGGTTCTGTTTCGCCGCGGAGAAATTCGAAGCCTCTAACCTGCTGTGGCGTGGAGGACCGCATGGCTGGCCAATCACACGACACGGAGTCTCTTTCCTTGTTCGCAAATCCAGTTTTGGCGCCGTTGCCATGTCCTTGGTAACAAATGCCCATGATTCGAGGCATTGACAATTCGCCGTGGAGAATTACAGTCTATCCCAGACTATGCCACGAGGTTGGACAAGCATCCTTCCCCGCGTTTGTTATTAGTACCGCATCAGTGATGGCATGGTATTAGTCTAAGTCTATTATTTAGTTTACGAGCCGTCTGCCTCTGGCCCTCTAATCGTACTAGTATTGCGCAATCATACGTAGTTGACAGAAAAGATTGTTCGCTGTTTAGATGCCTAAGACTACCAAACTAATCATGAGAGCCCAGGGCCCCAGGGTCGTTGGTAGCAGCAGCGAATATTTTTCGACCACATTTTAGCAGTCATGGTCTTTCTGACCGCTGTGAGTTCGGCCCGCACGTCTTCCACGTTCCTCTTGGTTTTATGTTTGTACCTGCTCTCATTTGCAACGTCAATGCGATGTCTGCATTTCTCGATCGATTTAGCCAAGAGACAGCCATTATTGTCATTAGAATGAGCGCACGTGGTCAGCAGGTGCCATAAGCTGCTACGAAAATTGGCACATTCGTGGCTGCATTTGCTGCTGGCTCTCTTTTGCAGACGAGATTGGTCGCCGTAAGGTGGTCTTTGCGGTTTACTGAATCTGCACCGTCTGAGTTTTGTGCAGCAGTTATACATCGCGGAGATGGCACCCCATGATCTGCGAGGAACATGCTGGAGCTGAGCGGTGAGTTGACTGAGCTTACTTTGTGGCTTAATAACATCGCGGACCCTTCTCCAGAAAACCATGGTCGTCATCGGCCAGTAGTCCAGCGCGCTAGTTGACTATGGTGGGGTGGATAGTGCATGCCGATCATCACGCAGTTGCTGCCCTCAGTGTTGACGGCTCTGTCAGGCACGATTTTTCTTCCTGGATAACTTTCGTAGTTAATCCTCCAAAAAAGCATGGAAACGCTATGACAGCGGTCTGTTAATTCAATGACCAAGAAAATAATGTTATAGCGGCAATCACTGTGCCAAAGGCGGCGGTGGAGAGGGAGCGCACACCTCAATTCGAGAGTACGTTGCATCTCAGATGCTTCGAGGATATGAATCTACGCCGCATTTTGATGGTGTGTCTTGTATCGCCTAGCAGTCTGTAGGCGGCGATTTCCTCCAAGGATATCTGCCGTGAGTAACATCATGAGACATGATGACAGGGATGCATGGACGATAATATGCTCAGCATAATACCTCACAAAGACTGGTGTCAAAGGTCCAGTGGTATGGTGCAGATCCTCCGCTGATCGGCAACATCAATCCCCAGTTCCTCGTCGATTATGATCACTTTTGCCTCTTCTCATTGGCGGTCTTGAAACATCGCAGGAAACTCGCACCCCTATTTTAACCGTTATTGGCTTCACGTCTTTGTAGGATCTTTTGTTTTAACTGACACCTGGCTCTGTGGCTTACGCGGTGGATTGTGAGACTCTGGCTGCTCGCCTACGACAGAGGACATATCCGATCAACATCGTGTCAAAGGCAGCCGCAGCTTATCTATTGATCCCGCTCATATATCTCTTGGTCAGCCTCGGTAAGACGAATCTCGACACAAATATTGCTTTCGTTTTCTCCACTCCTTTAAACCCTGTATCCATTAGTCTATACTTCTAATTACCTGAGACAAAGGGTCGTACCTATCTGGAGCTAGGGAAGATGTTCAAAAGGATTGTCGACAAGAAATGTCAAGAACTTCAAGTGCGAAATTGAGGTCGTGACATTCGCAGTGAACGTTGGCCCCAACAGAAACCGATACCAATCATTCATGACGAAAACCTATCGAGGATCTGAACCAGGCTCGTAGCAAATGTGATGGCAAAGCACTAGGGCTTTCGGTTCGTTTCCCGTTGCTCGACCCAACAGGACATGTAGGCTTTCGGGTTCTACCCATGACATCATCAACAGATCAGCTATCTTAGTGGAGGACATTTGCGTGTGTGTTTCTTCCGTTGTTCAATGTTTGGGGAGGATATGATACGCAACTATAACCCCTCATCTTCAGCGACGAGGATTGCAGCCATTTCGAAGTAGCCCACTCAAAACCCACGGTTGACATCGAGCTCCTCGGAGACGCGAGAATCCAGTCTCGAAAGGACATCTAGAAGGGTGAAGAACAATGACTTTGCGCGTTCCGTTAGGGCTAAATTGTGACTTTGCTGAATGAGTTCGAGGAGAGTCACTCCGATCCTTCGAATCTTCTCTATCTTCAAAGCTGTCAGCAGATATACACGATGACACATAACTTAACATACACATGGCTCCCCATTCACTTGAAGAGACTCGATGGAAACCTCTGATAGTACCCTGACCATGTCACTCGCGATGTCCAGCCTCCTCAACGCAAGCGAGTATGAATTTCCACTAACGCCAAGGTGTTCGGATATTCCTGTTTCATAGAACCTTTGGAGTAGAACCATCTTCAAACAATAGTACGTCACACATAGGTTTGTTCTTTGGATGTCGAAGGCTCGTTGAATCTGCGTCGATGTTGGCGAGTCGGGATCTATTGTCTCTGGTACCTTGATGTCAAACCGGCAGTGATCAATCATAGCGATAAAGTCGAGGTAGTCGGTGATGACAACTTCGTGAGACGGACCGACCAATGCAGAACGATCCTCGACGCCTTCGTTCCAGATTTCCAAGGAGTCAAATTTTATGATGATGCTCGACGCTTTCGTCCATATGTCCTGGCAGAGGTCATATCCCTGAATGACCACGCTCTCTATATCTAGAGCGTTCGGGGTGCTGGAATAATCCAGTAAAGGCACATCAGACAATGACCCACGCCAGTACAACGTGGTAACTTTAACCCCTAGACACGCCCGGTGAAGCGAGATTGGACGCCCGTTCAGGATTGCCGAGTACCTATCAGCGGTGTGAATCTGCCAGAATATACTTCTGAGAAGACGCTCCTCAAGCGGGTCGAGATTCTGGTAGGAGGTCTCATCGTAGAGTCGCATCTCTTGTGCGAAGCGTATAGCCTCTCCAAGCACGTGCCAAGAAACACGCGTCTTGCCGACGGCATGTAGGGCGTGGAAAAGATAGAATCTGGTGACCAAAGAGATGTAATCGGGGTGCTCAATGTCTTCAAAAACAGTGCCAAGTCAGCTCATATCTTATGCGTGGGGTATGGATTGCTCTACCAACCATGATCTTCATGCGACTTGAGCGTCTCTCTCGACGCAGTAAGAAACTGGCGTCCGATTTGTTCTCGCATTGGTAAAACCGAGACAGGTATCATGAGAGCAGTGATAGCACACAATGCTGTTAAAAGTGTACGACTGCGTAATGCAGCCATGTCCTCATTATCATTACCCAGCAACAAGGGTACCATAGCACGAATTGACGGTTCGTGAACAGTGGGTGATAGAGGAAAGAGGTAGTTTATGTACAGGGTAACACATTGGTCTGCGATGCTGTGCAGCGTGAGGTCGAGCTGTTGGAATGTTTGGCACGAAAACTGCAGGCTTCTCGCTGTTGACGGAGGAGTACTTGTAAGTGAAGTTTGCAAGCCATACGTCCTCAAAGTCGTATTGCTCGGACACGCATTACTTTGGTGGGCTGTTGCACTTGCTTGTCGTATAGCTCCGCCATCTGAAATCCTGAACGTTGGCTGCGTAGTAACGTTGCGCTTGCGCTTTGGTCCTCTTTTCTGGGGTATTATGTTGTAAACGCACTCCAGGCGCGATATCCGACAATTTGCACATGGCGTAGAGAGTGCATCGCACTGACAATGTCAGCGAAGTCTTGAGGACGCACCATCTCGTGTTATCTGCAATGCCTTACTCTGACTTTGCGACGCTTACAGGCGTCGCAGGCTCTTTTCGCGACAGGCACTGAGGGCCGGGTATCTACGTCATCGAGCGCTAAATCACCCTGTAAATTGTCGGAGGACTCGTGAAGTGTTGTCATATGATATGTTGCCCCTCGTGGACGGTGGGTTGCATAACCTATGAGAGGCAGAGTCGTGAGGATGAATCTCCGTGGAGAAATCGAGATTGGTCTTAGTTCCGAAACGTGCTCGCGCTAGCCATAAACGAGCTTAGTCGGCGACTACTTTAGTCTTTCTTCTGATGACGCGCTCATCTGCTTTCGTAAAGCTAATCTGGCGTTCCAAACTTCGTCAACTAACATCAATTGTTGCATGCTGTAGGCAGTAAAGTTTGCTAGAAAGAAGCAATGTGTGTGCGTGTGTCCGTAAGAGCTCAGGAAGAGTAGGATAATTATACAGTTCCACACGGCTCAACTGCTGAGCGTATGGTTGAAGCGATATGTACAAGAAAAGGTATGATTTAGTCAGATCATACATGGAAATGACAAGATTCACCGTCAACTGGACCTTCTTCCACGCCCACCTCTTACCCATCCACTTCACCAGATACACCAAGCCGATCAGCACAGGAACTTCAATGAGAGGTCCTACTGTGGCGGCAAGTGCCTGGTCACTGTTAGGGCCATATGTCGCGACAGCCACAGCGATAGCAAGCTCAAAGTTGTTGCTCGCAGCTGTGAAACTCTGTGTTGCACCCAACTTGTATCCATATCCGAGCTTGTTGCAGACGAAGAGTGTAAAGAAGAAGATGACGATGAAGTATACAATCAGGGGTGCAGCGGTTCGAACGACGGAGACGATTTGGTGAACAACCTGTCGTCCTTGGGAGGCGAAGAGTACGAGGATGGTGTAGAGAAGACCGATGAGAGACCAAGGCGCGAGCCACTTGAGAAAGACCTGCTCATACCACCGCGCACCTGCCAGCTTGCGAAGCGAAAGGCGTGTCAGAATCGCAGCGCCAAGTGGTATACCAAGGAATACGGCGACGCTTGTGGCAACTGTTTCGTAGGAGACGACGACGGTGCCGGTTTCGCGACTGATGACCTTAACGAAGAGGATAGCGAGGGGTGCGTAGAGTATCATCTGGAGAATGGAGTTGACTGCCACTAATATGGCGCAGTATTCATCGTCGCCGCCGGCGAGCCCGTTCCAAATAAGGACCTGAAAGCATGTTTTAGTAAAGAAAACAGGAAATGTGGCTTCAGCACATGAACAAGCATACCATTGCAATGCATCGTGCCAACCCAACCAACACCAATCCTGTTCGCAGGTCGCTTTGGTCTGGAAGAAAGGCCCACGCAAGACCGAGCTAGCCAGGGTTAGTCTATCACCAACATGGAATATGAAGATGGATAATTACCATAAGTAATGGGGCGACAATCCAGTTCATGACGATACTGAAGGCAATCTGTACCCAGAGCGCGCGAGTGCGGAAAAGACGGTGTAAAGTCTCGTAGCGCACCTTGCACAAGATAGGATACATCATGACTAGTAAGCCCAAGGCAATAGGTATGGATACCCCAACGAATTTGCCCTTTTGGAGTGCTGGTCCAACTTCTTCGACGAAGTTACCGAGAAGAATGCCGACCGCCATAGCGAGGAGAATCCAGAGCGCGAGGAAACGATCGAGGAATCCTAGCCCTTTGATCACTGGGACGTTGGGCACTGCTTGTTCTTCGATTTGAAGACTCTCTTCGTCGGTGTCTTTGTCGGATGAGAAAATTTGAGTAGGATTGGGCTGCGGCGCCGGATCTGATGGTTGAGATATGGTCCTTGTGCTTTTGTGATAGCTAGGTAACCTGAAATTGTAACTGTAGATGAGCGAAAGTACTGATACTGAGTACATGGCATCTACATTTTATGTATTTCATTGTAAATGGCAATGGCATATCGATTAGCCTTCGTTCAATCATGTTTCAGCAGTGACATACCAGAGAGGACGCAGGGCAGAAGTATACGTTGGAAGGGCTAGCCTTGACCTGATACTTGGGCCAATCATAGCCCACCAGTGACATACCAAACATCTGAACGCCAGCACGTGGTGAGATCTCTAGATCCAAAGCCGCTTTCAAATGCTGCGAAGAATTGCAATTGCTTGCAAATCCTCGACAAGATTTCGAAGAATGGTCACGTCCACCACGACCAGTATTCCACCCTCGCCATGGCATGCTGCTTACCCAGCGCCCAGAAGCACGCCTAACCCCCTCCGCCGAGAAGAAGTCCTGAACATGCTGAAGCAAAGCGCGGATGCTTCCAGCAGGAATTTTGTTCTTGTAGACTTGCCCCGCAACGACTACGAGGTGGCGTTAACCTTCACTCACACACTTCATCGTCAAGCTAATCAGTTGAAACAGGGCGGCGCTATTCGCGGTGTCATCAACCTTTCTGCGCAGAGCTTGCACCCCACGATACCCACCCTATATGTGCTCTTCAAAGAGGCAGGTCAAAGCAAGATAATCTGGTACTGCTGTAAGGCCACTTCTGCGCGACAGCCACTACACTTTAAGCAGCGCTAAGCATTATCGCCATACAGCTTCTTCGAAGGGACGTGGTACCCGTGCCGCAGGTTGGTTCGCCGACCATATAGCGAATCAAGGAGATGAGCAGATGGAGAGTCTCGTGCTCCATGAGGGCATGAAAGGATGGGCAACTGCGGGCGATGAGTACGTGCAGTGGATAATCGAATACGACGCCAGCGTCTGGTCGGCAGAACAGTAGTTGCTGCACCCCGTGGCTAGTATACCAGTGAACAGTGGTGTCGGGTAGGAAGATAGCGCAATTTAAGCTCAAGTAGAAAGAAGTCCGGTGGTTGTGATACACGGTCCGAATTGCGGTCGCATGCGGCAGTCCTGCTCATGTCGCTGTCCAACCCAAGACGTTAGAAGGCGCACCACGTTCCCGTTAATCTCTTCGCTTTCCGACCTCGCCGCCACTGAACTCAACTTCGAGCATGTCTTCATTCCAGCATGTCACTATGCCCTTATCCGGGGTGGAGCCTAGGATTCAATAGCTGGTCGTGTTGTGTAGGATCATGCGCTGCCGGCCACTTCGCGCATCGCGTGATAGCAACATGTAGGAGCTTCGTGATTTTGCCATCATCGTGCATACTACGTCGGAGGGTATCCTTTGTTTCAAATCTGAGAATCATGATCCCTGAGGAGTCGAACATTAAGCGATCTGGAGTCGGGGTGCGCCTTGTCCTGGGCTCGGTATTCCGGGGTTGGTTATGCTCAGGCCGAATGCCTTCCTTTTATCCAAGTGATCAAACTTTACATTTTGGAACGTACTGTGGATTGCGAACGTTTCCAGGTCGTGTCGCGCACGCTTGCCGTCGAAATAGGGGGGTGGAGTGACAACCAATGTGACCTCGCACTACGCACCAATCAAGTTAGTGCGGGCGGTTATTTCCCAGTGTCCCTGATCCTCCGGTTCGCCCACTTTCACCTACATCTGCGCCCCAACACTGCGCACTTACGACAAGCCATTTTCCGCCCCTCGTTCTCGTGGTAGTCAATGATCGAAACTCTGTGCATGGGGCTGGTGTACTCGCCGATGCCGCTGCCGCACTGCCTGTATCGCAGCCCTGACGTGACAGCAGGTGTGGCTTGCTGTTTCGCTTGCCTTGATTTGTGCCTGAGGCTGAGCGTACCCAGGTAAGCAGTACTCATCTTGCAATGCCTCTTTGCGTCTCATTTCTCGACAAAATTGTTGCACAAAGCTGGAAGCCTCGAGACCAAGATTCCGCGAGACGGGCGGCTGCGGAGTGCACAGGCGAGCCTTGCGATCTATGATCGGCCCGCATCAGCCCAGCTCCGGCCAACGTCTGTTCCCGACCATATCTAATGGTCGTACAGTGCTAAAGAGCAGGCCCAATCAAAGCAGGCGCTTTGGATTTTCTGCAGCATCTGACCCATGCTACGAGCCATGTCTGCCGCCTTTCTAATGGCTCAACGGTGGTGGGCTAGTGTCCTACAACACGTTCAGCCCTAAGGTGTACCGAAGATTGCTGGACACGATATTGTGTACCATACACACCGAGAATCTCACTGTCACTTCACTATATCAAGCATGCGAGGCTTAGTCCGCGCCGTAACAAAAACCGATAAGCGTCGTTCTTTTTGTGTAGGAAGCCCGAACGAGGCAAGTCAGCGCTAAGAAACCCCACGCACAGGGAAGCTGTCTGCATATCATTTACAGGGTCTTGATGGCTAGAAAGCCAGGTATTGCAATTCTGAACCAACGCCGCTGCAAGACGCAGATAGAGTGTACCTCACTAATGGGACCTTTGGTGCAGCCCTCGTGGATTTTTCCATCTAATACGGCTAGCTTTTCACTTGAAACCGAAGCCACAGGTCACCAAGCCTCATCGTGTACCGACCATGCGGCACGGAATCCAGTATGATCTCCTACCTCGAGCAACAACTGTGCTCGGTGCTGTTAGCTTCCTACTGTTCCATAACTGCCACACACGTTTGCTAACAACTTATTCGGCAAGGCTCCCAGCCCATCATCAATGAGGCAGAAAGTGCCGCAATGTTACTGGTGAACGAAGATGCGCTCATGTGGTCTCGCAGCCTACACAACACGCTAGGCTTAATGGAGCATGATGCAACTTCGCCGGTAAGCCTTCAGCCCCCATGTGCCATACAGACCACGTCCGTCCGCAATGGCTGCAGGATCCCTGTCCTTGCGCTTCCAAATATCAGCTCAACGCCTAGTCTTGCTTGGCAAACATATGCAGCCTAGAGACGCCCACTGCACCACGATACCGAGTACGATCATTCCTGGATTCAACCTAGTTCATAACGGAGCTGTTTTCGTGTCATTCATTCTATATAATACATCCTTCTTCATGCCTACTTGTGCGCTTCATCACACAGTCACACCATCAACCATACACACAATGTTCCACGCCTCTACTCAAGCATTCCCGCCACTTCAGTCACGATCGCCGCCGATAGATGACATGATCGCCGGACACGAGATTGCCATCATGCCCACTTCTTTGAACGGAGTGCCGAAAATCCGCAAAATGAGAGCTTCTTGCGACGCTTGCTCTCGTGCCAAGGTATGCACTTCATATATTGGTGAATCAATAATTTTTTCCTTACATCGATGTAGGTGAAGTGCGATAAAGTTCGGCCAACATGCCACCGATGCGGCACTATGAGCATTTGTTGCAATTACTCACCTTCTATGAGGTATGCTTAACTTCTTTCTTGCTCGAGACTCGAACTCACATGTATCTAGATTGGGAAAACCGCGCAAGAACAGAAATATCGACGGATCCATCAAGCGCGACATGTCACCCGCAGGCTCCTACGTACCCCTTGGAGCCAGAGTGGATCTACTTCCGCGCACCACATCATATGCGTATGAAAGTTCTCCGGAGCCGACAGACCCCTTCTGTTTCGGTCCTCGTACACCAGAGTACCACTATCAGGATGCATTCGTGGGGAACACGTTCGAGGGTAGCCAATCTTCCAGGTCCTCTGAAGGTATCAGCTCGCATTCAAATACCTGGTCAAACGGCGAACAAATGCTTTTTGCACAACAGGCGGACTTTTTTGCTCCCGTACCACAGTATCCTCCATCACACGCGACTTTCCATGGACACGTCCGATCCACCAGCGTGCAAAGTCAGCCTGAGATGCTGCCACCATTGGATCAAACGCAGATCTCAGCAGCTTTTAGTCATCAATTCCTCGGTGTGCTAAGACCAGACGACGCACGACAAGAGAAGACAATGATTTCGCCGCCGCCCATGATGGCTTCCCCTCTACCAACCCCACCAACTTCTCACATCCCTATGAGACACGACTGTACTCAATTCGCTTTCCAGATACTGTGCAGTCTGTATGCTCCACCTGAGACTCAGCCCGCTGCTGGGGACTTCGACTCGCTTGATAGTCTCCCTACATTGGGGTCAGTACTTTCGACGAACACAGCGGCGATTGACAGACTCTACACGCTATTGAGCTGCGAATGCGCATCGAACCCTCATTACTCCGCGACAATCAATTTGACAATGATGAAGATACTATCTTGGTATGAAGAGATCGCCGGTGTTACTCAGCAGGACGGATGCTTTTCCACGGTGGCTCATATGGATGTGTTGTCCCATCCTCGTATCTTCAACGGCGATCTGAGCTCTGAACACGAACATACCTACCGAACGAATCATATCCTGGCTGAGCTTTGCAGATTGGAGAAGCTCATAGACAAGTTCTCCGGGCGCTACTGCAACCCAGTCAACACCGCGGAGACAGGCATCCAATGCGGCGTTTACGTGGCTATGGAGAAATCGCTTAGGAGCCGCGTACGCGAGACCTTCAGGATCACCATGTCAGCTGCTCCAGAGAACGTCAAGCGCCAGATGGCAACGCAAAACCAAAGCTGCTTACGCGTAAACACAGTGTGATCTACATAGTTGCACTTTCAACGCTTTGTAATTTCTTGTATTAGATGATAGAACCGCACGCATGTACCCCGTTATCATATCTATTGGGAAGGCTCTAGCGATCTTCGTTCCTTTGCATTGTTCTCAGGCGTGCTTCTTTTATCTCCACTTCATCCTCATACTGCCTGCACACGCTCTCGGTTGCCAGTTCTCCAAACGGTCTAGGCCTCTCAATAGAGCGGATGGCGAGTAATGTCGTAGGATTCTCACTCAGCGCATCTTTATTGGCGCACGTGTAATATATTACCCACCATGAATAATATCTCACTAGCATGTGCATTGGAATATGACTCAACTGATTCGCTATGCCAATCCGCCTTTCACAAGCCTCGTTTCCGCGTCTAGCTTCGCATCGTGTACATCATCTTACTTGTGCCCCACGTACCGTTGGCGCTCAGCACCACATCCCGCAATTACACCTTTGCGAATTCCTTTCAATCAGCGGAAAGTACGGCAAAGAAATGATCAGCACAGTAGTGCCGGTCAATGAATGATCTACACAGATCTAATTAATACTGTCATCGGCTCAATCGACAGATGGCGTGAAGCGGCATTGGCATCATTAGGAATTTTTTTAATAAGCAAAATCAGGTGTGTTGACTGCATCTCACAAACTGGGCCCGTACCTGTATCTCGGGCTCGCCTCTCAAGCCTGCGCTTGGGGCGCAAACAGGCTACGCTGATTGCCAGGAATTACTGGGCCGGGCGCTTGGGTCGACAGGACCATTGGGATCGACATGGAGGACGATCGAGGAATTGGCTGCATGGCATGTTGGTTCGCCAAAAATGCAATCCTACACGGGTAGCTCACGGTCCGAATGTTTGTGATGGTGGATAATAATTTACGCTGTTGGCTCGTTGAACAGTCATGGTTAAGGCAAAAATTTCCCGAACTATCTCCAATGACTCCAGCAACTCTGTTCTCCCGATCTCAAAGAATGTAGTTGAACGTCTGACCGCATCATCCCACCTCACAAGATCCTCCCGCCGGCGCTGCCCGCCGAACACCAGCTCCCACTTCGAGTTCCCGCAGGATGCGTGGGAGGTTTGGCGCCATCTAAACATAGGCGTAAGATAGCCCGCTGCCTTTCCACACGTTCACATGCTTGCACCAATCACAGAAGCAGAAAATTGTGTGATTGAGTGGATCACAGGAAAGCTAGGATCAACGGGGCCGTTCCTGTACCCGGTGTAGGGGTGGGGATTGGACTAGTGGCTTAGACTTGCAGATAGACTAGTGCTGAGGCGGGTCAGCTATCGGTCTGGCTTATCACGTCGCAGGTGTGCGGTGTTTTATATTGTGAGAAAACAACATGCCAAAAGGTATGTGATTCTGGTCTGGCGGCGGTCTGGTGGAAAAATATTGAAAGGATTGGAGTCGTGGCGTGACGACGTCAGGCTTTCGCCGGCCGGTCGTGATCGGTACGGGATTGTTGCGGCGGGCCGATGCCGCCCCACACGCGCATAGCCACACGTACCTACATCTACCGACAGATGAGAGGGCCTGACGACCACTTTTCCAACAGCTCAGCCCATCGCTTCCACGATGAATAAGACAGATGACGCAACACACTCTGTTCGTGTCCACTTACGTTGTCATTCCTCTCACATCAGCCCCCCCGCCGACCGTCACACCGGCACCCCACATCATTCGACGAGAGGCCTCCCAAGGTGACGCCCCAAAACGATGCGGACACTGCCTACTTCGGCACATGAGAAGCGCAAGACCTGCCACAACCGGCTGGGCAAGGCGTTATGCGCTGGTGCTTACTGGCTGAATTAGATTAACCGGATGTGTAGGATGTTTTTCGACGGAAAAAGATGGGGAGCCAATGAGCCTGATGGACGGCTACAGGCGGATTGAGGAGTCACACGAAGCGACTCCGCCAGTCTCCTAATAGGTTGCATCACGGCGAAGCAAACAACGATGGTTCGTCACGAGGTTCAATCTTTTGACTGTGCCAACTGTGCGAGGAAATTTAGCTGCTTCGATCACTCCACTACATTGACTCATGTTACTTAATTCTGCCCTCTGATTATGGACCCGGAAGTCGGCTACTCCGTATGACGGCATAGCGGCCCGCGCAAAGACTTTGTTTCTGACTCGCAGGTTTTGTCGAACATCGCCCGTAAGGTTCCAGCTCTCGAAGCACTCAACACACCCATCGAAGTGCAGTATCGTCTCGAACGCGTGTGTGGTAGCACGAGAGTCACCGCACTTTGAGCCATGTGGCTGCTTGTGCGATGGTGGTGCGAAATCTCATTCAACGGTGTGGTGCATCATCGGTGAGAAGAAAGCAGGGCAAAGGTACAAGTAGCTTCCGCGGCGAAAGAACTGGGGATTAGGCATTTCTGATAGGTAGTGGGTGGGAAGCTGAGTATAACACATGCTGATAGTCTGCTGACGTAGCGGGCGCAGGGTTAGCTACGTGAACAGTCCATGATAATGTGCTGCAACCCAATAAGCCAGAATGGGAAAACAGCTTGCACGCGAGTCTCTTCCAAAGCGTAGTGGAGTTTGCAAGAAATCCGAAAGTCCGTGTTAAATCCGTATGCTCACGTGAGACTAGTGGCGATTACCACGTTGTAAGAGACGGAACAGGCATCGACATGCTTCATCATGCCTCAATCTGGCTGGAGATATGTTCTCGTCCGTCAAAACTGGCACACTCTCCTTCTCTCGCTTATTGAATGCTCCTAGCCTTGGGTCGACCCTCCCGAGGTCCGATAGCCTCACACCTGTCCGCTTCCAGTATCGTTGGAGTGAATGGTAGAGGTGCCACTCAGTCCACCTACAATCTTACTGTACACATAATCCATTGTGCTCCCAATAGCGATCGGCAAACAAACAGGATTGTCCCTTTCACCATGCTTCTAAGAGGCCGATATGCCTGTACAGCATCCTTGCTTCCAAGATCAATGAATGTCAGTGGTCTCAGGCAGTTAGATGCGCACCATCTGTATTAGTCCTACAAGGGTTTATCCCCGAACAACTAATCTAGCTTGCCATTTTGACAGTGACATATCACGAACGCACTCGGAGACTGCTTGCAGCGGAGAGACATCCCAAGTCAAAGACTCCTCTGCGCCATAGTGCGACACGCGTCCTGCATCGCTGGGGCGTGGTTTCAGGTCAACCCGAGGGGCAAAGTGGTAGGGTTATGATCGAGCCTATGCAATGGCAGGTCAGACCAGCAGGATCAATAACAATCGCAACCCGATCAGATTAAGATACATTTGGTACGGCACAAATCCACAACATCAACATGAGAAACGATCCCATCACTATACGCTCTTTTCTCCCGTAGATAGGTAGGGGGTTCAGAAACTCAAGGTCAAGTCGCGCAGTGTAAAGTCTGGGCGTAGATACATACAAACCACTTTCGTCCTGAAAGTTGCGCCAGCGAATCCGTCTATCAACTGCCTCGCCTGCCGCTCGCCCTCTTTCGGAACTATCAATGCCTCGGTCAAGTTCCTGTCACCTTCCTAAACGAGTATACAGCACGCAAAATAACAACATGACGTGCATTGCGTTACCACTAGAACCCTCGCTAAGGACCCCACGAACTACACTTGACCCCAGCTGTGTGAATGGCCAGACAATCACGCTTGCGAGGAGCCCGATTGATATCCGATCTAGCATAACAAGACTGGCAGGATGAGATGTCACATTACTCCCCAAGAGTGCAAAAAGAGTGGGCGAATGGCGTATACATGAATGGTTACCCAGATTTGCTCTATTATAGCATCACAAGTGCCCCGCAGTTTCCTACGTGCTCCCAAGCATTTTCACTACTTCCTAGATATTTGACTCGAACTGCTTGAGCGCAATCTCCGCCTTTTCCTGTCCCATCTGTATGCCTGCGCCGGACGCCGCTCTCATTCCCTCCGCCATTGCTAGCGCCGCCTGCTTCATCACAAGCATGGTATCGCCTGCCGCAAAGACCCCTCTCACACTTGTCTCATTCGATGCTGGATTCGTGATCTTGATATGCCCACCCGTGGCCGGATCAACCGTCTCAATGCCCAGTTGATCAATCAAATGCTGTGACCTATTCACAGTGCCCGGACGATGCACAAGGAAGCCCAAAGTCACTGGCTCACCTGTTTCGAACTCGATCGTTATACCATCTTCATGTGAAGGTCCATTGTTGATGAAACGCACAATCTTGCGGGGGTCTACCTTCGTTCCAAAGGCTCGGGCAACCTTTAGTGCTCGTTGAATAAGAGGGTCGTCCGCGATAGCGCCATTGCTGAAGATGGTGAGTCTGTCGTCGAATGCTTTAGCCATCATGACGAGGTTCAACTGTGAAGGATGTTTGAACTCGAGGAGACCGATAGGAGTGCCACGCTGCTCGTAGCCGTCGCATGCCAGGCACTGGTAGATGTGCTCTGGCCAGTTCTCCTTGTATCCTGGGATGTCTGGTAAGATGTCTCTTGATCCAGTTGCGAGGATCAGCTTCTTCCCAAGTTATATCTTGTCGTTACTGTCCCGCAATTTGAAGCCGTCATACTTGTCTTCTCCGATTTTCTTTTTGGTGGCATGAGTGATCTTGCTTTGTTGGAACCATGTAGTGTCGTATCGAGATTGGATTTGTTCCCGAGCAATGCGACGAAAATCATGTGGATTGTGGTGATCTCTGCTAACAATAGTGTGCATGTGCTTGATTCCCTCGTTGCGGTATTCTTGCGAGTCAAATACTATCGCTGTGGCCCGAGTCCGTGCGAAAAGTAGGGCGGCGTTCAGTCCCGCAGGACCTGCTCCAATGACAAGAGCGTCGACGATGTGTGGTCTTGATGTAGCCATGGTCATCAGCTGGGACTTGCGCTTCAATGGATGAAAGGGGTAGTTGTAGAGTTGCCGTTATATTAGGGAGAAGAGACGAAGAATGAGTGTGGATGTCTGAAGTCGCTTCCACTCTACCTATCTTATGGATGTTCCAGCAGACCTATCCCACTACTGAGCAAGGTGCCCTGTAACCACCCGTCATTACAGATTGTGCAGATTACTATCGTTGCATTTGTAAAAATTCCCTCTGAGATGGCTTCAGTCATCTATGAGCCAAGGTTATCGGTCGCATTGCTCGGTCTTACTTCGTTCAAGAAAAAGCCACTAATGGAGGAGCTAGACGCGCCCAAACTACAGACTAGTGAACCGCTAGATCGCGTGGCCGGACACGTCCGCGTCCGCCGGAACCCGACTACACATCTGATGTTCCAAGTTTCGGGCACTACCTAGGTACTGTTACTAGTCAGCATGGATCCCAAGGCCACACGCATACACGCCTCGCCGACTTGGCATGAGCTAGACTAGGACTCTCCTTGAGTAGATAGCAGTCCTATCTAGGATCAGGGAAACTCTAATCCAATGTTTCTTGATGCCCTGCACGCTGTACCTGACACTCCTACTTCGCTCCATGATGACCTCGGGATACTTATGAGACGTATGTATTAGCCCCTGCACCGCATCGATAGCCCTGACCGCATCGGTTGGATTTGTGATTCGGCGACTTCTTCTCAGTGAGGTCATATATGCTGCTCTGTAGATTTTCTTCACGTATGCTCCAGTTGCAGTCCAAAGGCCATGTGCCGTCTTAGACTTGCGCGCGATCGCATCAGCCCAATCTTTTCATTGAACACATTCCAAGCTGAGGTAGGGTGCGAGGACATGTCAAATTTACATACCGTTATCTGCATCGGCTCCACCGGGGTCTCCACGTTCAATCATGGCGTCGCACAGCTGTCTTTCAGTGTGTGTCGACCAAACATCACTATTAACTGTCAGCTGCGTCAGCGTAATCCCTTTGATGTATTCGAAGCGCTAGATTTCAAAGTGAATAAGAGGAGATGTTCTTCAAGCTGTATGCCGTAGTTTACGATCCTGTATCGCTGAAGTCCGGCATTGGCAAATCTATCCCCATGTCCATAAAATTGTTGAGATACCGCGACCCCGCGAACCAGTTCTGGATCGAATTATGGCTTCCACCGTCAGAGTTGTAGCCCATACCCAATCCATCATGGCATAGTGCGTTATCCAACTCAAAGTCTGGGGTAAAGAAGTCCTGTCCCCGAGCCTGGGCGGTCAGATTCGGTGCATATGCCGCCGTCGACCACGCAGGGTCCGACACGAAGCCGAGAGCGCTCAGGTGCGGACCGAATTGTGCAATGGTATCTAGGTCTATCGGACCGCCTGCATTTTCTGCATTGGTGTAAATCTGTTCCGAGCCGGAGAAAGCTGGCATCTGGACGTTCTGACGCTCTTGAACTTTTGCCTGGATGTAGAACCCAGCGACCTTCAAGAAGAGGAGACACATCTTGTACAGTTTTTCTGCACCTGTAGAGAATGCTCGACACGATTCGAGGCTTGTGACGAAGTCTGTCAGAGGCTTGAGGTCTGTGGGATCAGTCTGCTGTATCGCATTGCTCACCAAAACCATGAAACTGATTGAGTTTGATTAGTACATTGAAATTCGAATTGAAAAGTCATCTTACGGGGTGAGTGGAGCCTGCAGTGATGTTAGTCTGCTGAAAATGGAGAGAACAATTAGTACAGTTCGTCGGTGCTGCACATACTTGGAGGATCGCCCAGTGGAGGTATCCTGCCCATAACTCCGTTTTTCCACTGGTGTTGAACTGATCATTGCTTCGCATGTGTGCTATAAGCGCAGCTCGAGAGGATTCGAGACATTCCTCGCTATAGGTGCTGTTGTCCAGGCTCGTTGCTCGTTGTATGAGAGCGCATGTCGAGTAGTGCACTACAACATCGGCATGGAAGAAAATATCCTCTATGCGACTGGAGAAGCCTAACCCATATTAGCTGAGCGTCGCTATTCACGGCCAAATTGACCAACTCTGTGTATCTTCATCGGTTTCCAAAGCCATCGGGCTTCTTTGAGGCTGAAGGTTCTTGCGCTTGGACGGAACCTCGGTCTCATTTGGATTCAAATTGTTTTTGATGTCCATGATGCTTTCCTGTCCTCGTTCACTCCAAGCTTGATTCATCGCTCTTACGAGAAAAGCTGCGGTCCGAGATCGCTCTTCGAACGGTTTGCGAAATGCAGCTGGACTGTAAAGTTTCTCGTAGATCTGCCCTTGGACCTTGGCCACCTTAACCCAGTACATCAACTTGTCGCCCCCTTCGAAACCATTGGGCGATATCTCTCTCATAGCATGAAGAGGTAACGACACATCCCAGTCATGGATTCGGCTCACACGGCCTAGGCGCAGTGACAGTTGCTTCTCAAACATGCACACAAACCAGAAAATGTGCATTTTGAACCTCTGGTCTTCTTTGGTGTCATACTTCATCGTTTCGAAACGGTGGTAACCTAGATTCTGGCACATTTCCGCGGCATTCGAGACTAGAGCCCAGGCAAGCAAAGGCCTGGACATCTGGATGGCACAGGCTGTACTCAGATTCAGAGCCAAGGCATTTTCATAGCTTGCTGGAAAAAACATATCGAGTTGACTCCAGGCAGTCTCCAAATGTGTTTTGGCTGTACGTGACCTGTATTAGCGGACGTAGGGCTAATGGAGACCCGTGCGGCTTTACCCTGTTGAGCATACCTGGAAATTGTAAGTGATGTTATCACGAGGAAAGATAGGTCGTAGCGTAGCTGTACATACCCTGTCAAAGTCTTTCTGTCAGTACCACTCCATGGTGCTATCGAAAACCACCTGAAAAGGTTGAAAAGCACACAGTATGTTATAATGCGACGAGTAGTGCCGCATGTCTCTGCGTGGAAGTACGCATCCTCGATAATCTCACATAAAGTCTCTAATTTCACCATGGAAAATAGATTAGCAAACATGATGGTCGGTGTTTCTGTAAGAACGTCAGCAGTATGCAAGACCGATTTGGATGGGCTAAATGACTCAAAGCTTCGTTCAAGACAATTTTCACAAATTCCCAAGGCGGCTGCCCTATGGCTGCACTGTGGACACTTGCAAGAGAGCGGTCAAGCAAGGGCTGGTTAAGCGATGTTGTTAAAGCTGTGTCATGATTGTGCTGAGCAACCATTCCTTCGAGTGCTGTCAGTGCGGCTCTGACTTCTGCGTTTTGTCCCACTGAGGGCGTCTCGCCCACCACCTGGAGAAGCAGATTTCGGACATAGTCTGACTGTGTGTTGTTTCCAGTCTTGCCTTCAAAATGCGCAGATCTCTTTACCTCTGGAACGACAATACTGTCAAAGAGTCGGCTTTGTGGCGTCCTTGCCTGGCTAGCGCTCTCCACGGAGCCTGCGGGCGTTTGGTTACTTTCTAATTTGGATGCGATGCTAGCAAGGGCGTCCTCGATGTTGATAAGACGAGTGTCGAGGCCATCTATCTTCTTCTCGCTGCACGGATTAGGAGTGTGCCGGAAGACAGCTCGACAAACGTACTATTCATGAGAGATGTGGATTCTCCTGTGCCCCTTTTCAGCGAGTGCCGTGGTCCTGCAGACTTGGCTCGTTAGTCACTACGTTGAAGCGTAAGGCATCCTATCTATTCAGGGATCGGATCAGGATGCTTAGCCGACAACACGGCTTATCGCAGAGACCAACTGTAGGCTAACTTCTTTACTTACTAGTCTTGTTTACTCTACAGTTCAAGCATGGCACCTGCCTATCGCATCGAACCTTTTTAATTCTGCAGGAGTCACACTACAAGTGAACCATTAGGGCTGTAACACCATATGGGGATGACAGATCATACCGCGCGTTTGCCCGTAGCCCTGTCAGGCAGTTCATCTGTATCTCCCTCCATGCTCGCGGTTGTAGAGGGTTAGCAGGATCCCCAAGTTACGCTGTGGACACGTGTACGTTGAGACGACCGTCAAATTCCGGAACTTGATGACCTCATCGTCCCTATTCGGGCCGAATTTCCAACGAATCACGTGAATACGCATTCTCAGCGCCTGTAGACTCAATAAAGTACACTGTATATCGAAGAGGCACTGAAATCGGCAAATGAGTTGGGCTTGGTGAGAACGTGGGCATCCACACGTACCCTGACACTATCCAAGCACCATACCCAGTTCTAGTCCCAGGCGCCCCGACCGACCGCGAAGCCCCGGAGTCCGGCGGACACGACTTAGCGAGATCCTAAGCTTTTCCAGTCGCTGCGATGGAGTGGCATGCTGTGAGGATCAGGGTACGAATTAGCCTACAAGAGTCCAAGCACCAATTGTCTCATGCAGCCATTTACCGTCTCCCGAGCCGTACAGCGGCGGCGTCGTCGCGTCCGCCGGATCCCGGTGCATCTGTGAACCAAATTTCTTGCAGATCGCGAGGATCACCTCTTTCGTTACCTTTTCGTGGAAGAAAAAGAGCTTTCGGCTCGAACAATCATATATTTACTGCGTCATAATTTCTGAATCAAACACAGACCAGCCAGAGTAAGATTACTAGCTTTCTGCAATCTGTATGTCTCGTAGATTAGCGTCTTTTTTTTCCATCAGTTTCTCGTTCCCAACGTATGTCTTCTGAAGAGAGTGTGTTTGCCGACTCTCCCGTCAAGCCACCAACAAATCCTTCTGTACGTCGGCGACATCCTACTTCTACTCCCGAGGGTCAATGGTATCAACGCACGTAGTTCCGCGGCGTACTACCTCTTATCTTGTGACGCCACGCAGACTTCAGTATCATTGAAATGCAACCATTCACTCCCCTGTCACGTACCGTTGGAAACAGGGCATTTTGTTTGGATCTCCGAGATTGCGAAGAATATTATGAAGAAGATTACACGGATTAGAGCCGAAGGCGCCTTTGGCCACGATGAGGCAACGAGTGGAGATAGATCCTTCAACCCCAATGGTTATCGCGATACAGTAGGCCTCTACCGCCAAAAAACCGACCTTTACACTCTCGTTATCTGCAAATGACATTGCAAGGAGTAGGGAAAGGATGCACGGCTGGAATGCGCGAAAGAAGAGCTAGCGCCAATACACGCACGACATATGCGAAATCTCTCACGCCGTGCTCCCCAAGTTGTAGCGTAAAGATGTTGTGTCGTAGTGAGCAAATGCTGAAGTGAAGGTGAAGGATCGCGAACATCACGGGACTAGTTAATCACGTGATAAGATTAGAAGCACATAGTCTAAACGCTTAGAAAATTTACCTAAGCAGGGTTATCTAATTGATGCACTCAACACAAGTTAGTAATCCAGTGCTCTTACTCCTACATGTTGGCAAATATCCTACGATGAACGCATGTGTGTTTGGCTAATGCCCTTAAACGCTTGACGTAAGATGAGTTGAGGAACGTGTTCACAAGTAGATTGAACAGAACAACATCGGTACCGGAGTCTCATCAGCTAGTTGAGGCAAGGCATTGGCTCAATGAGAATAACGATCACCTTTATATCACGTGATCTGATCCCACACTTCGCATACCATCACCACATCATCCCCTACTAACTACGTGAATCTGTAGTTGTAGATACAGTGAGTATATCCGCCAAGGTGCTCTTCGGGTCCTGGTACAAATCCGCTTCAAGAAATTCCCTCGCAATTTGCTCCTGGTTCTGCATTAGATAACACTCTCAGAAGCAACACTTCACATACCGCTTCCTCAAGCTCCGCAGCCTCATCTTCCGGCATCTGACAACAGGCAGCCACAAGATCTTCACCCCGCATAGAAAGCAGTATGAGATTCTCTGCACGCCGAACAATCTCCGGAGGAATGCCGTTCAGAGCCGCACAGCATGTGCCGAGACTCGAAGTGCTACGGCCCTCGCAGAGGTTGTACAGGTACGTCACCTGGTCACTGACTTCCGAAGCATCGGCATCGATGAGCACTTCCATATGGCCAAATGCAAGCGCAGGCTTTGGCTTGAGTAGGCCCATTTCGAAGATCTCGTGGAAATGCGTGGCACCGATCACTTTTGGCCGCTCGGGACCAAGGCTCAGCAGGTGTTCCATGACTGCGCATGCTAGACCAGCTCCGTCGCTAGACTCAGTTCCTTTACCGAACTCGTCGATGATGAGCAAGCTTCGGCGTGTGGCTAGACTCAGCGCAAGTGATATCTGCTGAAGATCTATAATGAAGGCACTCTGAACACGAGACACCGATTCACGTGTTGTGACTCTGGATAGGATCTTGTCCGTCAGTCCAATCTTTGCGCTTTCCGTAGGAACAAAGCTTCCAATGTGCGCCATATATACGATGAGAGCGACTTGTTTGAGATACACGCTTTTGCCGGAGTAATTAGGTCCAGTCAGAACGAGCATACTTGGTCTGTCGTCGCGTACATATGTAGGACAAGTCGCGAATCTGGTGGGACTTCGACTCCCGCTGTCATAGCTCTCACTGGCTTCTTCGAGGCTTCTGTCACCTTCACCTCCTCTTAAATTTGTATCATTTGCGATGAATGATGGTACAGTAAGCTCTTGCAGTATGTGACTGAACCAAAGTCAGCACAAATGCCCCAAGCGTGAATGTAGCAGACTCACCGGCCTCCTTCAACCTGTATGACATTTTCGAGTGTCATACGAGGGCGACATAGCTTGTAGATTTTCGCGCCTTGTGCTAGAGCCAGCAAGCTGTCCAGCTCTCCGCAAATGTCCGAACAGGCTGTCAACAGCTCTTCGTATTGCAGCAAGAACTGAGCGAGCTCATGACTGATCTCGATCTCGCGATCCGAGATGATACCGTACACGTCGCCGAAGTGATCATCCATTTCTCGCGTTTCGCTGGTTTTGAAGTAGACTTGCTCTTCGGTAGCAAACATTCTTTCCCACGGACTATCGAAAGTACCATCATAGACCGCATTTCCTGTCACCTCATCAATGGGGGTAGTGCAGAGGAAGCCGATCTGCGGAAAGTAGATGACGTTCAGCGTGGCTCTGATGTCTGAAGGCATCTTTTCGGACAGCTTCAGCGCAACTCGGTTGAGGAAGTCATCAAGACCATCCAAGGTTTGCTTCATCTGGTCCAGCTCCTCGTCTGCCCCTGGTATGATGATGGTGCGACCTTCTTCCGCCGAGCTCTTCAAGTCAACGGTCTCGCTGATCTTCCTTCCGATTTGAGCTAGATGGTAGCCTTCGAATGTCTCGAACACTCTGTTCCTGATCGTCAAATTCTCTCCACCGACAATGTCATGCAGCGTGTCCTTGATCTTGAGCGCATGGAACACAAAAGCTCGGATTGATGTCCATATGCTTTTGGAGAAGCCTCTGCCTCCTTTCGTCGAGCCACCTACACCTTTTCTGAGATTAACCATCATGACACGCATGTTACCAACACTTTTCAAATTTTGCACAAGGCTCTGTAATGGAGGATCGTTATCCGGGCGAGTGAAGACTGCGAGGGCGCTCAGCCTTTCGTTTATAACATCGAGGTTGAGGCTTGGACGCAGGAACTGTTGCCGAAGAAGGAATCTCCCTTGCGGTGTCCGCGCTAAATGGTGAAATAGACCGTATACAGAGAGACCCTCCTTTTCACCAGACCTAGCTTTCGTGGGCCCTTTGTTGTGCGAATGCGGATGTGATTCGGAACCCATGATTTGCAAAGAGTGAAGTGTGTCTGCGTTGATGAACATTGTCTCTCGCAGACTGAACATTTCCAAAGTTGCGATGCGGAACATCAAGTATGCTGCACGGTCGCCAGGAAGGTATGCGACAGCGCGTCGACGTTGTAGATACGATATGAGTGCCCCAGCGCAGCCAACCTATTAAGTATCAGTGATGGTTCTTTTGCAAGGAAGGAATATTACCGTCAAACGACTTTCAAGGTCAATCCACCCTGCAAGATGGAGCAGTTGACCTTGTTGACCCATCGTTCCCTCGTCATCCAGGTGGTCCATGGACGCAAGCTCTCTGGGAACCCTGAACCTGACGCGAGTGTCATGTTCCTCGCCCAGGCGGAGACTGACGAGCTTGCTTTTTCCAGTGTCGTAAGAGAACTCGTGTGGAGGTCTCACCTCCAAGAGAAACGGAAGGCGAAATTGATCGTTGTCACTATGTGCACAATCGGCATTCCCAGCCTCTGGATCAAAGCGCTCAATCACCTTGTCGTCAATCTTTGTCGAAACCAGAATCACAGTCGGTTCAATGAAAGTTCTTACTATGATTATGTTAGTGGTCCACCTAACGCTTATCCTGGGAGGACATACGGGCTTCGACAACATTCACATCTCCACACTGGATGTCTTCCATGAAGTACAGCTTCTCATCTCTTGCGACGTAGTAACAACACCCGACCGTACCACGTGGCGTCAGATCGACGGCCATGACGACCTCGATCAACGTGTCATCGTTCTCTTCGGCCTCGTCACGAGCTTCGGAAGGTGCGCCCGTGGAACTGTCTCGAAATGGCTCAATCTGAACTTGCCTGTGAGGCCTGCTCGGTCCAGAGGGCACACTGAAAGCGGCGCGACTGGACGAAGCACGCGAACTGCTGGCTGCGGCGGGCGTGCGACCGGGCTGACTACTGCGATTACTACGAGAGGTAACGCTACCGCGACTACCTCGATGCCGATGCGGAGCCCTGGACGTAGGATTGCACGCCATCGCCTTGATCGAGGATGGTGACTTTGGAGGTCACAACACGTGGGTGAGGTGAGAAGAAAGTAAGTGAAATGAGTTGAAACAAGAGGAAGTTGCATGAGAGCGCTTACGTGATGCGTGCCTTCCGCAAGAACAAGATACTAAACTGATCAGGGTATCGTTTTCATTGATATAGTCTACAGAGAGGAAATCGTTGACCTACAAACGCCGCTAATGCTACATGGTTATGTACATGCAATATTACATTTACATTCTGTTATACAGTCATATCGTCGTTAGTCATACTTATTCATGCGGCAGCGACAGTGAGCCCGGTACCGTCCTCGTTGATGGCGACCCTGGCTGTGTCACCAGTGCGAATCTCTCCACGAATTATCCTATCCGCTAAGCTGTTGCCAATTTCTCTTGCAATGAGTCTGTTCAGTGGTCGAGCACCGAACTTCGGGTCGTATCCACGATCACATAGCCATTGCTTGGCTTCGTCCGGACATTCCAACACGATTCTGCGGTCGTCCAGTCGCTGCTGCAGTTCCTTCAAGCGGATATCAACAATGTCTCTGAGCGCTTCGCGCGACAGACGGCGGAAGATGATGAACTCGTCGAGACGGTTGAGGAACTCTGGTGGATATGTAGCCGAAACGACATCCATAACAGCGCTGCGTACTGCTGGGGAAATCTCGCTAGAGTCTTTGTGCACCGAGTGCAGGACGTCGTCGCCGACGATGATATCGGCTCCGAGGTTCGATGTCATGACGATGATGGTATTGCGGAAGTCAACCTTGTGGCCCTGAGCGTCTGTAAGGAAGCCTTCGTCAAGTACCTGCAGGAGAAGTGTTGAGATGTCCTTGTGGGCCTTCTCCCATTCATCGAACAGCAGGACTGCGTAAGGCTTCCGCCGGACAGCTTCGGTGAGCTGGCCAGCGTCTTCGTACCCAACATAGCCGGCAGGAGAACCGATGAGGCGCGAGACGGTGTGCTTCTCGCTGAACTCGCTCATGTCGAACCGAATGACAGCTTGGGGAGTGCTGAAGAGATACTCCGCCAATCTCTTGCAGACTTCGGTTTTTCCTACACCAGTCGGTCCCAGCATCATGAAAGAAGCGATGGGCCGGTTCTCGCCGGACAGGCCAGCTCTCTGCAGACGAATGGCGTTTGCAACAGACTTCAGTGCATCATCTTGGCCCTTGACGTATTGCCGTAGGGTATCTTCCATGTGGATGAGCTTCTCGCTTTCACCCGAGTTGAGTTTGGATAGTGGAATGCCCGTCGTACGGGATACGACAGACGCAATGTCGTCGGCGGTAACAGAGTCGTGCAGCAAAGAGCCCTGTCGATTGGCGCCTGCAGTGACTTCTTCGTCCTTGGGAAGCTTCTGCTCTAGCTCGGGGATCCTACTATACTGCAGCTCACCGGCCTTAGCAAAGTTGCCCTCTCGGCGGGCTTGTTCAAGCTCGAGCTTCGCCCGCTCTAGGTTTGTCTGCGCATTCTTGATCTCCTCGAGCTCTGCTCGCTCCTTTTCCCATTTTTCGGTCAACACCTTCACTTCGTCTTGCTTTTGTTTCAAGGTTTCCTCAAGACGCTCACGTCGCTCTTTGCTGGCGATATCGGTCTCCTTGCGAAGAGACTCGAGCTCGATTTGAATGGTCATGATCTGGCGGTCGAGCTCTTGAATGGCGTCGGGTTTGCTCTCTTGCTGGAGACGCAGCGCACTGGCAGCCTCATCTACCAGATCAATAGCCTTATCTGGGAGGAACCGGTCGGTAATGTATCGGTTGCTGTACGAGGCAGCGGCGACGAGAGCGTTGTCGGTGATGCGGACACCATGGTGAACCTCGTATCGTTCCTTGATACCGCGCAGAATCGAGATGGTGTCTTGTACGGACGGCTCGCCTACTAGAATTGGCTGGAACCGTCTTGCAAGCGCTGCGTCCTTCTCGATCTGCCGATATTCGTTGAGTGTTGTCGCTCCGCAGAGTTGCAGCTCCCCTCGGCTGAGCGCAGGCTTCAGAAGGTTGCTGGCGTCGATGCTGCCCTCTGCCTTTCCCAAGCCCAGCAATGTGTGCAGCTCATCCACGAATAGTATGACACCCTTCTGCGCATCCTCAACTTCCTTCAAGACGCTCTTGAGCCGCTCCTCGAAATCTCCCCGGAACTTCGCGCCAGCAATAAGCGATCCGAGATCGAGCGAGATGACGCGCTTGTCTTTGATCGATTCGGGTACGTCGCCTTTCACGATACGTTGTGCCAGGCCCTCGAGAATTGCCGTCTTTCCTGTTCCTGCAGAACCTATCAAGACAGGGTTGTTCTTTGTTCGTCTCGACAGGATCTGGATGGTGCGTTGGATTTCGCCGTCTCGTCCAATGACTGGATCTAGTTTGCCATCACGCGCTCGCGCCGTGAGATCTACACCGTACTGTTCCAAGGCAGGCTTTTCCGGCTCACCACTCATGTTCATGCGATGCGTTCCGCCTGGGGGGTGCGGTCGGCCTCCATTTGCATATGTCCTCGACGACACAAGCGGTCGCAAGAGCTTCTGCTGCTCAGGCAATCGTGCTGCAGATGCGTTGAGACATAACGGCGATGTACGAATGGGAAGTGATCGTGGGATGGAGGGTGAGGCGATGCGCCTCGCGGCTATGCGTGCTCTACTAGTCAGCATGACGATGTCGGAGTCAGAAAACAAGCAACAGGCAGATTGAGGAGGACAGAGATGGCAGCATTATATTCTTGACGGATGGGGAGAGCACAGGCTTCGGCGAAGATGCGCGGCGGTTCGACAGCTTTCTACGCGTCCATGAGCAAGCATTCCAGGCTTCCAGCACCCACAGCGAATGCAGACGAAGGCCGAGCAGAACAGGTGGGACCGGTTCGTGTGCATGCGAGGTCCAGATGCACAAGGGAAAATGACTGTGGCTGGCACCGTGTCTTCGTCGCAGTCACTGTCGCGGGCAGGGAGGGGCACGTGCTAGCGCCAAGGCTAGCGTGTTTTTCTCAGCGCAATTTCCTCCATCAAAAACTGCGGTCGTCCCTCTCCTTCCCACCACAACACCTTCGATTCTCCCATTCCCTACTCGCAACCTCACAACTGCAAACATGGGCTTCACCGATCTCGTCTCCGAGGCAGGCCTGACTCTCCTGAACAACTATGTCAAGACCCGCAGCTACATTGTTGGGTAAGTTCCTACCCCGCCTTGCATTTCGTCCCGCTTTGTACTCTCCCACTGCATCGCGTCGCACTCCCACCCTTCCATGATGAGAACAATTGGTCCGTGTTAATGAGGCGGCTTAAGACCCCGCTATCTGAATACAAAACCACGCGCTTGTCGCACCTCTGATCTATCCCTTGTTCCTGCTGCCACTTGTCCATGCACGACGGAGGAGTCATCAGCTAACATGCCCCAGCTACTCCCCATCGCAGGCCGATGTAAAGGTCTTCCAGCAAATCAAGCAGGTCCCCGCCCCCGAGAAGTACCCCTACGCATGGAGGTGGTACAACCACCTGCTCACCTTCGAGGGCGAGTTCGACTCCCTGCCCGGTGACCCAACCAAGGACTTCACTGCCTACGGCCCCGAGTCCTCTGAGCTCACCCTAAACCCCGCCAAGGCCCCCGAGAAGGAGGCCGAGGACGACGACGACGAGGTCGACCTGTTCGGCTCCGACGACGAGGAGGAGGACGCCGAGGCCGCCCGCATCAAGGAGGAGCGCCTGGCTGAGTACAACAAGAAGAAGGCCGGCAAGACCAAGCCCGCTGCCAAGTCCATCGTCACCCTTGACGTCAAGCCATGGGGTATGTTCCCCGGCTCTTCTTCGCGCTGCCCGTATGCTAACAGCTTTCAGATGACGAGACAAACATGGACGAGCTCAAGGCGAACGTTCTCTCCATCGAGAAGGATGGTCTCGTCTGGGGTGCCTCCAAGCTGGTCGCTGTCGGCTTCGGTATCAAGAAGCTCCAGATCAACTTGGTCATCGAGGACGACAAGGTCTCGCTGGACGAGCTCCAGCAACAGATCGAAGAGTTCGAGGACCACGTCCAGTCCACCGACGTTGTTGCTATGCAGAAGTTGTAGATGACTTTCTGTTGGCGCGTGCGATGTTATGACCTTTGACGAAGACTATGCATGATCATGACGGACGGTTATAACGTCTTTATGAGCAGTTGCTAGACGAATACCAAAATCACGACATGGTAGAGATACCAACTTCCCACTGTGGGATCAACAACACATTTTGCCACTTATGCACTTGTGACTTGATCAATCGCGTATAGGGATATTGATGTGGTGGTTGAATGGCCGACTGTCGAGCTTCACTGTGCTGCACGCTTGTATAGGTCATCGCTAAGCTCGAGCTGCATCTCGTGTTGGACAGTACCGAAGTATGCCTTTGTGACGTACTGGAGTGCTAGCCACGACTCCATACAACCCCTGTGGTTCATTAGTGTCATGACTGCGCCTGATCGCAAGCTTCGTATGTGGCTATAAAGCAGTGAGGTCTTGAATCAGCCGTTGCGCGATCCACATACGTGAGGAGAGATCGTAGTCGATAGATAATTGACGTGACATCTCTCTCAAGGGGCAAATTAAAGCATAAGAGCAAAATGTTGGTGGTGCTAGCCGCTACCCAGCTGTCTCTGATCCACCCACTGGAAAGACCGAAGCCGTCTCAGCAGGATGGCCAGGATACAATAAGCGGAGTGGACCCGAATCGCGAGAACGACATCTGATCAGGGTATAGATGCTTAATTGCTGTAGAGCAATGGAATGATTCCTAACCTTCAGTGCGCGTGTACCAAAGTTGAATCTATACTACAGGCGTTTGCTGCATACAAGGATGGGAAGGAGACAATCATTCGGATAGGAGATCAACCTCGATGGCTTCCAGAACAGGTACCGGCAGTTCTTTCCTGTTATCCACTCGTAGACAAGCGAGCCTTGCCTCTTCTGTTGCTACGTGGTCCTCGTAGTCCGAGTCTGCGAGACCTAGTGCTGCGAATATAGAGCGCTCGCTACCTTTGTACGGGTCAAGACTATAGATGTGTACCGGGGTGTTACCCATGTGTTTGTCCCCCCACTGTGCAACTCGTATCCCATCTAGCGCAACCTCATACTGAGATGGTTTCCAGCGTTTATTCAAATCAACTGATCCATCCGGTCTATCTAACACCGCCGTAAAATTGTAGCGAGAGAAACGCAAATTGTGAATACCCCAATTGGAGGCATGACCCCCGATAGGTGAGTGCGATCCTTTATAATTACAGCACAAGATTGCGATCGTTAAGAGGTAGTCATTTCGCTCCATCTGTTCGTATGCGGTAGAAAAGATGTGTGAGTAAGCCGGTATGATATATTTGAAGTCCGAGACGAGAGACATTCCGACTTCCTCGACGAGTATACCAATAATCGAGCCAACGAAACTAGTGCACCACGATTGCTCAAGTCTGTTCAGGAAATTCGGGCGCATCATTTCCTGGTCTTGGGTTGGGATGATGAAGTACGTGCGTATAAGTGAAGAGTCTGCACCCATGTAGTTATGTCCTATGTAGATAATTCTTCCGGGGTTTTGTCGAAAAAGGCGCATCTCATTCAGGATCCACGGGCGTAGAACAGTGTTTCTGAAGAGGGCATACGGGTTTCCGTCTGCGCAAATGTCGTATGCAGCAAGAACTGTGATCTTCGTGTAAAGTGCCGAGAACGCTGCGACTTGCGCGATAAGATCGTCTGAAGGCAACTTCTGGTCTATGGAGATGATATCAATGAACAGATATCGGATACCGCGCTGCTTCGCGACGCGTATGACACTGGCGATATTTCGGGAACCTGTCATTTTTAGATCGCCGTCCCAGCGCCACGAGACGACAGCGACCTGATCGGGATTGTCGAAGGGTATCTTCACCATCTGCGTAGGGAGATGTGGCGGAGTGCCATCTTGGCCAATGACGCCTGGCAGTAGCTTCTTCTCGCCGATGTCCTTGATATCAAGTGCGAGCCACCCAGACCCCGCGTCCGTCATGTTGAGCTGGTTGGAATTGTCCAAAGTGCGAGGCTGATGGACACCTTTTCGACATTGGTGTGGAATAGATAAGGTTTACAGGCTGTAGCTAAGATAACGTTAGTTAATAGAGAATAAACGGAGTATTGTCACGTACTTATGAACGCCAGTGTTGCAGATGATGCTGTTGAGGCATGTCAGTCTGGAGGTCTGGAGATGCTGACGCCTGCGGGGTAAACGCATTATTTGCAGCCGTAAGACATCAATGGATGCCTAGCCGGGGAGAACTCAGCCTCCACCGACGACCACAACACGGCGATCGTCCTTGTGACCCTCTGTACAGCGAAGAACATAGATGATAGTCTGATTACATTTTATGCGCAACAGGGAGTTCAAAGATCATTCGGATACCTAGGTATGTTGTTTAATCGCTAGCAGGACCCGAAGGGAACTACCACAGCTGCATCACAAGACTCGCCGGATCGTTGTAGATGGACTAACAACAAATGGAGATCTCCTCAAGCCCGGCACTACCATCCGCCTTCGCGCTAAGAAATGAAGCCGTCGCGGACCCTTTATGCACGCCCGTCCATTCCCCTGCGCAAGCGCCCTCACCTCAAAAACCCCACTTCCCCTTCACCACGCACCCCAAATTCATTCTACGCATAACACAACATTGTCGTCCATCCATGGAGATTGCCTACCCCGCACCTCTAACTGGCCCAGCATCTGTCGCAGATTAAGCGCTGCGCCACAGATGTCAACGGGCAACGATCGGCGATTGGCTGGCATTGCCGCCTTGTTTCACGCGTCGATCTCTACCCCTGGGCTGCAATCCACTGCCGTTGTGGTTGAGCGCTCGCCAACATGCCTTAAATTAGATGGGAGGGATGCAGGACCCTGGCGGGTGATGATGACATTGGCTTGAGGCTGTGCTGGCTTCTTGATTCTACCTATCTTTACCTTCACTTTTGCAATTCTACTTGTAGCGCCACTCTTTCTTTAACTTCCCTTTTTTTTGCGCGCACGTCTGCGATTTTGCCATCCTGTGATTTTTATCTTGCGACAAGATAGCGCAGTTCCGACGATTCCGCGCATGCTGGCCTGACGCGACCACGCTCCTTGTAGACACGATACCGAAGAGAATACCCAAGAGATAAAAGAGCCAAGAACAGGAATCATGGCACTCAATTGTTCAACTGTCCCCGAGACGACTAACACAGATGCTGGAGTAGCAGGCGCAGGCGTACGTCCCACCCCATCCGCGTCAACCTACCATAATTCCAATACTGACCCAAAACCCCCAACAGACGCTTCTATCCTTCATAATAACAAACATCCTCTCCATCCTCCTCTCCGCCGCCATCATCCTCCTCGGCCTCCGCAAATCCACATCCGCCCCCATCTCCCGCAAGCTCCTCCAATCCTTTTCCGACCAGCAAATCCTAACCGGCATCGGCATCCAATCCGTCGGGCTCGCAAAGATGAAAACAATGGTGCCCTACCACTTCTTCATCATCTGGCTGCTCTCGCTGCTCTCCACGGCAACCAATCTCGCCACGCTGCTCGCGCTCGTAAACGATTTCAAACGCGACTGGGTCCTGCGCTGGATCAGACAGCTGCTCATGCTCATCAACATGTTCCTCGGCATTCTATCTGGGATTTTTATTCTGCAAACGGTGATGAAGAATATGGAGCCCAGACTCCCGATTGCGTGTGTCTGGCACGTACAAAGCAACGGCACTAGCTCCAACGCCGCGCTTTCAATCGCGGGTACCATCGCCGTCATCGCAGCCCAGGTCCTCACCTTTGGTTTCGCGACGTGGTACCTGCACAACCGTTCGAATCCCAAGTGGCTCAAGACGGTGCAGGTCATTGGCCTCTTCACTTGTCTCGCCATGGGCGTCGGCGCTACCATCCGCGTCGTGCTCGAATCCCAAGCCTTTGGGTCGCCGCCGGAATCTGTGCGTTTGGTCGGTCCGTCGGAGGGGAACTGGAGTTTTGGACAGTTGCTGCCGTTGTTGTTGTTGGCGTTGCCGGTTATTAATACGATTGAGATTGCGAGGGGCGAGGAGCTGAAGCCGAGGAGTAGGGTGGACGATGATAGTGTGCCGCTATTTGCGGGCGGGAATGATATGGAGTTTCAGCCGAATCCGCTGGTGGGGAGTGCGACGAATCTGTTTAGGAAGTAAGAGGGTGGTGGTAGGGATGGGATGGTATCAAGGGCGTTCTGGGGTGGGTTTTGGTCTTTGTAGATACCCTGTGACCTGGATTTTACGACTTCAGATCTTGCATATATATGCCATGTCGGATGCGCGTTTGAACAGTGCTTTGACCCGCTTCGTTGCTCGATGAAGTGCTCCTACAGTCTGTCGTGATCGCGCAGTACGTCTTTTCCATGTTCCATGTTCCATTTCATTCATGCATCGCTGTCGTGTATGACTACGTTCTCCTAAATTCCTCATTCTGACTCCCTAGATACCTGCACACACTCTACGAGCTGCCACCTGTCCCCCTTTTGCTCTACTCCCACCGTCTCAATTCTCTTTGCACCCCCACCACTCCCCGCCATACTACCATAGCCCCTCTGGTTCGACACGACCAACTTATCCGTGACATGGTCCCTAAACGCACAACTATAATGCGTATGTCCAAAAGCCCAGACCTTGACGGCTGGACTCGTCCAACACACTTCCTGTGACAAATCAGAGCAGAAGCCAGAACTCATGGAACTAGAAGCGTGCCTTGGGTCTGCCGCACGAGGATCAATCGTAGGACAGTGGTGTGTCGCAATGATGATGCTTCTGTGCTTTTCAGTCGCTTGGATGTGGCTGACTTGCTCGTTCAGCCACTCTACGTCGCGGATGTGTTCTGTGCAGCTTCTCTCAGGCGTCCAGTCTTGTATGCCTCGTTCTTGGTTGTAGTCTTTCATTCTGGAACGCACATCTGCAGCTTGATCGGGTTGGATGCTACTCCAGAGCGTGCAGCCTAGTATTGTTACGTGCTCGTTAACGTCACACCGGTCGCGGAAGAGGAGGCTGAAGCGACCATCGTAGTCTTGTCTTGCAATCTCCTCAAAATTCCTCATCTTCTCAACGGCGTCTTCAAGGGTCGTCTGGTAAGCTTCGTGGTTGCCTAGGACGTAGAGGATGCGACAGGTGCGGTTCTCGTGGAGGAGGTTTCGCAGGAACACGAACAGACCATCGTGCCTGACTAGGCCTATGTCCCCAAGGAGGAGCAATAGAGTACCGGTGACGTTGAGCCCGGTGTGCAAGTATTGTGGATTTGTGGTTGGATATTCTAGGTGGAGGTCGGAGACGATGTGGAGTTGAGGGGCCAGCAAAGTCATGGTGGGGTGGGGTGTATTGTGAGGGTTGTTTGTACGCAATGCCGTTCTCACGATGACTCTGCTTGATCCATGACCCTGGTTACTTCTTCTTCCTTGAAACGGTGCATGAGCTTGAGTGAAGATGCGCTCGTCCCCTTAGCTTCGGCCTTGTCGATGTGGATCTAGTTGAACACTCAGGTACTCTGCGCATCGCAATGGTATAAAGTTGGCGTGCAGCTCCTTACCACCGGAGTATCAAACTCGTACAGACTCTTCCACTTTTCGTGGCCGGACTCCATGACATTAATCTCCTCGTACTCAAACGGTCTTTGCGCCCTGACATTCTGGACGACGGCTTTTGCCGTGTCGCACAGGCCGCATGGGGTTCGGGTGAAGAAGGTGATGCGGCAAGCGAGCAGACGAGTCGTGGCGCGGGACATGGTGGCGACTGATTGACAACCACACACGCCGTAACGACTGCTTTGGGCGTACGAGACAGACAAGAAAGACCGAGTGGACGCGACGTGACTGCAAACATGGAAGCTCAAGGCCCCGGATTAAGCTCGCGCTTGGACCCCAATGACATCGGTGACGGCTGATTTCCAGAATATTCCGAGCCAGCGGAACAAAATCTGGGGCATCGCAGCACCCAGCGCAGCGCGCATTCCTCATAGTCACCCCTCGTTAGGCACGTCTCTGCACAAATCGATACCATGGCGAAGAAGTGTGTTCACAAGGGCTGCGGCAAGACGTACGACGACGAGAATGAGGATTGTGTTTACCATCCCGGCCCACCCAAATTCCACGAGGGGCAGAAAGGTAGGTCAGCGCAGCCCGGTACACGCGCATCACGAGATGAAGATGCTAATATGGAAACAATTCCCAGGCTGGGAGTGCTGCAAACCTCGCGTCCTGACGTTTGACGAGTTCCTCGCAATCGAGCCCTGCACACGGGGCAAGCACTCGGACGTCGACGACACGCCCAAGCCAGAGCCCGTCGAAGCCCCCGATGTGCCCAATGGCACGCACGTCAACCTCGGATCGCTAGAGGAATCGCTGCCGGCGCCTGCCCCGAGGCTGCCCACTGCACAAGCTACGCCCAAGCCCACGGCCTCGCCCGCGCCGCCGCCAGAGTCCGAGGACGACGACCCGAGTCTGGAGATCAAGGAGGGCATGACCTGCAGGCGGAAAGGATGCGGCGCCGTGCACAAGGGAGGCAGCCGCGAAGGCGAGAGCTGTGTGCATCATCCCGGTGCGCCCATCTTCCACGAGGGCAGCAAGGGGTGGAGTTGCTGCAAGCGAAGGGTCATGGAGTTTGACCAGTTTATGAAGATTGAGGGGTGCAAGACAAAGGACAGACATCTGTTCGTTGGCAGTGGGAAGAAGAAGGAGGGTGAGGAGAAGCTAGAGACGGTTCGGTATGTTCTCTATGCCTTTTTCTCTTGCTGGCAGCCGCCTCCAGGACCAGTCGCTGACTACATACACAGACATGATTACTATCAAACCGCAACCTCGGTCGTCGCATCCCTCTACCTCAAGAAAATCGACAAAGCAACTGCGGTCATCGACTTCCAGCCACAGCACGTTACCCTCGATCTGCCGACTACAGATAGCAAGCGCTACCAGACCGAGTTCCCCCTCTTTTCGACCATCAAGCCTGAAGAGAGCAAGTACAGGATACTGGGTACCAAGCTCGAGATGACATTGGTCAAGGCGGATGGCGCTAGTTGGCCTGTTCTGAGGAGCGACGACAAACCCACCGGAGAGAGGATACAGGTGGGTAGGGCGGGCATGGCGTGAATGAGGTTGTGATGAGCCGGAAGAGCTGCATAGACCTAAGATGATAGTAATGCATCAACGAAGTTACGTCCAAGTAGTTCATGCTTCACGATATACCAAATGCGTGATGTGGCTAGGACCGGGCAGCACCATGCGGTTGGACAACTCACTGGGATGATGTCAAAGCAAGTACATGTTCCAACCACTTCGCATCTGCTGTGTGCAATGTAGGAATCCTATTCTTACTCATTTCAAATAGGAACGGAAGAGTGTAGAACAAGTGGAGGGGTGCTTATTAATCATGACGCACCTCGCACTCTAGTTGCTCCGCAATCATGCAATCAGGAACCGCCATGACACCACTGGATAGTCTACAAGTTTACTAAACATCATTGGTAAGGTATGGAAACGTGTAAGAGCGAGCAGCGAGCAAAGTGTAACATATAATAAGTTCGCGTCGTCGAGGTCCTTGTCAATCACATATTTGACTCCATTCCGACTCGACTACCCCCTTCCAAACATCAACATCACCACCACCACCACCGCCCAGTGACCACACAACAACAATGCCCCTCTCCAAACTCATCGCCATCGTCGCCGGCGTCGGCGCCGGAACCGGCGCCTCCGTCGCCCGCAAATTCTCCACCCACTACCCCGTCGTCCTGCTCGCCCGCAACCCAGAAAACTACGAGGCCCTCGCCCAAGAAATCAACAGCGGCGGCGGCAAAGCCGTCGGCATCAGCACCGACGTATCCTCCAAAGATGACCTCGCCAAAGCCGTCGCCAGCATCAAACAAGAATTTGGCCCAGACGTCGCCGCCGCAGCAGCCATTTTCAACGCCAGCGGTGCGTTTATGCGGAAACCGTTTTTGGAGATTCCCGCGGAGACGTTTCAGGCTAGTTTGGGGGTATCGGCTCTGGGCGGGATTTTATTCTCGCAAGCGTTTTTGCCGTTGTTGTTGAAGGGCGTGGAGAGTTCTGAGCACCCGCCTAGTCTCATCTTTACGGGCGCAACGGCGAGTGTCAAAAGTAATGCGCAGATGGCGAGTTTTTCGACGGGGAAATGGGCGTTGAGGGCGTTGAGTCAGAGTCTGGCGAGGGAGTTTGGGCCCCAGGGGGTGCATGTTGCGCATGCGATTATTGATGGGGTGATTGATATTCCGAGGACGAAGGAGTGGTTGAAGGATATGCCGCCTGAGGCTAAGTTGAGTGCGGATGCGGTGAGTATAGATTGGAGTTTGAGCGGGAATGAAAGGGAAAAGGGCTAATCGAGTGCAGATTGCGAATGACTACTGGTGGTTGCATACACAGCCCAAGACGAACTTTACGTGGGAGATTGACCTCAGGCCCGCGATTGAGAAGTGGTAGGATGATGGTGGGTTACAAGAGCATTGTGGAGTGGATGCGGTCGTAAACCCTAAACGGGATGTCAGTAGATGAGTAACGGCTGGACGACGTATGATGAGCTTAATGACAACGTCTCTCGTTCCTAGTATTGTGCAAGTCTACCTCGCCGCGTCGGTAACGATTCCTACAAGTACACTTGTGCGTCATCCAGGACACCTGCACCTCGCATTGCCCTGATTTGGGAGTGAGTAAGTGTGCGAGGGGCTTCTCGATGTAAAAAATTCCATCAGGCATGCCGTGTCGCTCTCTTCGTGCTCCTGACATCGACATCTCGATTAGCAATACAGCGAGTATTATACCAGTGACTGTTACACCGCAACTCAGCAAGGTATGCTTACTATTGGCGCATGCTGCATCCGGCATGCGATGCTAATGATTGGTAGATCAACATCATGCCTGGACTTGGCACTCGCGCTGGCTACTGCCCATCGCCAGAGTCAGACCAGAAGGATGCGAAGACGTGCTCCGAGGCATGAACACGTTCATCTCGTATTGATAATGTATTTTGTCAAGCAATAACATCGCCGCCCCGTCTGCCGGTTCCACGATGCACGCCTCACAACAAACCTGCTCCAGTCGCGCGTATTCAATTTCACATGTCGACTCCGCCGCCCGGACGACTCGAGACCACATGGCCGGGCCCGCGTCGTCGTGATCGCCAACGTTCCGCGGACCAGACGGCTGGACGCGGTCCGAGCGCTTTCTACGGACGTTACTCAAAAAGGGAGCTGGGCGGCGTTGTCGTTCCCGGACATGACGTTCAGGGATTAGAGGCATACCAGATGCATAAGGCTGAAGATAGTCAGTAACATTTCCAAGCTTGTGTATCCAAAGAAAGTGCGTTAATTACCTCCTGACAACGGCATGGCATGGACGAATGATACGCTCAAACTCACCCTGAAAACGCCGTGTACTGCGATTGAGAGGCGCAACGGGCGCGAAATTAATCCCCCGATGGCAGATAACGCAAGGTTCTACACCGATCAAGCAGGCGCCAGATTAGGAAGCTTGCAGATGATCTCACTCCTCAACGTCAGGCTGAACTTGGTCGCATGCGCATGCGCAACATAGCTCGCTAACCGTGGCGAGGGGAATAACGTCCCATCTGGCCTGACGTGCAAGTGCGGCGTACCATGGGTCGCCGTGGATCCTTGACAGCTATTCATCTACAACGTCGTTGAGATGCGGAAGCGGCGCATGTTGATGATTTTCCCGGCAACGAGGCATATGCTAAGGCCGAGCGATCGAGATGGACGCCGCTTTCAGACCCGCGGAGGTAAGACAACGAGGCTACGTCTACTGGCCAACACGGTCAGATCATATCAGAGGAAGCGATATGCGTAGCCGACTCGATGGGGCAATGGATGGACGACGAGCTCGCATCATGTGAAGGCGGTGCACCGTTCGGAGCGTTGCATGCCACCATGGGGGACATGCGCTGGCGATGACGGGCATGGTACTGGCAGGCTAGAGTGAGGTGACGGTGAAGCGACTGGGCTTACAGCCAAACGCAAACGGCTGGGCTTATTTGTACGTGCGCTTCAAGACTTTGCGACACCTTACTACTGCATGCAGGCCCGCCCACGTGGCAGCGCCTGTTCTGCGTGCGACCGCCCATATGCTGAGCAAGCAGGAGATGAAGGCGTTTGCGAGACTAGGGCCAGGTGGAATGTGGAGATGTAGCAGTGGTTCTGACCGGGCCGCCGATGAACTGTAAACTTGCTTCGACGACCCCGCGGGGAGCGCAAGCTAGAGGGTCGTCTCGAGCGGCCTAGCGACGGTAGCAAAAGGGTAAGCAATAAGCTCGTGGCCGTAGAGCGGCGGCGGAATCGCGGTGACTGGCAGTTTGTCAGATGAAGCCATCGCTTAAATAGCTGTGTATGCTATGGCAGCGCGCTGCAAGGACCGGCGCCAAGTTGCTTTCGTCCCGTCGGAAGGGAATCCAACGTTAATACCCGTGTGCCCGCAGCGGTCGTCCGTCAGAGGCCAGCCAGCACCGACTCTGGAACACCACGATCCAAGCGACCGCAGATTGTGCTGCGAGAGACGTTGGAGCACGAGACGATTGCGCAATACCGCCCGCCTGCATCTGCATCTACACAAAGTCTTCTGGTAATCGTCGGCCCCAGCAGCCCTGCACTGCGTCTCCGGCAACCACAGCCATCTCGCCGGCCCGCACATCGCAGCAACATCACCCGAAGAGACTCGACCACACGCGCCGCCTCGACGCAGCGCCGTCTTTTGTCGCCGTCTTTTGTTGCCCGCCCCCCTTTTTTGAACCCTCTTGAAATCGTCGCCAACATTCGCGCACCGCCTGAGCTGGGCGCCGTCGCGCATACTCCCATGACCGGAGAGAATGCACCGCGGCTAACTGCAGTGCCTGTTTATCCACAACAACCACCGCCAGGGCCCCAACGGCCATCGTCTCCTCCCAGCCAGCACCAACACCACCAGTCTCCCCTCACGCAGCTCTCACCGTCCACCGTCAAGGCCTCTCCGCAGCAGACTCCGGGACCTCTTGATGCCGGCGGCGGCAGTGCTGAGCCCTCCGCCAAACGAGGCATGCGCTCGCAGATTGCATGCACCAGATGTCGCCGCAGCAAGACCAAGTGCGAAAACACCGGTCAAGGGACCACGTGCAAGGCTTGCGCCAACACCAACCGTGACTGCACCTGGGACCACGCAGCCGTCGCAAGCACCACCGCATCGGTGCGCCGCGACAGCACTGCCGACTTTGATGTAAGCCGTCCCTCTGGATGCGCCGGAAGCCGTTGTGCTTGCATGCATCCATCACGGTGCTGGTTCAAGTCACGTGAGCTAGTGCTGACACTCCCAGGCCCCGCCCAAGAAGCGGCGCAAGCTGCTAGCACCCTCCTCGACTACAGCACAGCGCCCAATCGAAGGCCTGGGTACGTACGAGGACGCTCTCCAATCGCCTCTGCTCACGCCCCAGGTCTGGGAGGAGCTGTTCGACATCTACGACAAGCACTTCTCTACTGACTTTCCCTTTTTGCACAAGAGAACGTTCCTGAGCTCAGTGCAGCAGCCACAATCAACCGACAGCCCGTCTGGTGCCAAGACTCCGACCAAGACCCAGTCTCCTCAACTGTACCCCCCGCTACTGCTAGCGTTCCTTACTCAGACTGCTCGCTTCCATGACAAGCTCGTGCAGCAGACTGGAAATGACCCTACCAAGACGGCCGAGTTTTATGCTCAGGCTACGCGTACACAGATGGGTACCGAGGCCTTTGGCTTCCCAACTCTGGAGAAGATCCAGACACTGCTCATGCTGGGCTATTACGAATGGACCAACCTGCAAGGTACCGAGGGCTGGATCAAGATTGGTCTTGCTATCAGATGCGCCATAGTCTTGGGCTACCCACATCTAGATGTCGATGACAAGGGGCTGCCTGCGCCTCTAAAAGACAGCGAGAAGGGCCTTTCCGAAAAGGATCAATTCATTCTGCGCGAAACTCAGCGACGCACATTCTGGAGCTGTTGTCTTATGGATTGCTATCTGAGCTGGGGGGAAGATCGGCCAAGGATGCTCACGCCCGACCAACTCCAAAGAACGCAACTTGTGTGCAGCGATGGCGCCTTCAACTTTGGAAGGAAAGCACGGACGCGACTTTTGGGCGAAGATGATGCTGCATACGAAGCACGGAGGAAGCGGTGGAACGAGCACACTGAGTGCCGTCGCAACGAGCAGAATGGTGCTGATCAAGCCGATCCGCTAAATGGAGGCAAGTGGGAGATTGGTGAGCACGAGGCAGAACTCACATGGTACATCAAAGCCGTCGTGATATTCGGCGAAGTGTCGCAATGGTCTTGCAAGCGGGGCCGAAGGTATGTGCCGTGTCGATAACATGACTGGGACGTGTTGCTGATAGTGTACAGACAAGAAGGCAAAACTCCTCCATGGCGCTCAACGACAGGTTTCAAGAAGTTGGAGGATAAGCTCAAGCAGCTGAAGCACGACCTGCCTGACCATCTCCAGCTAACCAAAGACAACACCGAAGATCGCATTTACAACAAACCGGGGAAGTACGTCTCAATACACGCAATGTACACGTTGTGTTTCGTCTGGCTTTACAGAGAGTACATGCCCACGTCACCGTGGACGTTGGCGTATCCTCGCGGCCCGTTGGATGAGCCCCTGATCGAAGAGAAACCCCCAGATCCGGAGTACTGGATAAAGCAAGCCAAAGACTGTTGGAGAGCCTGCTTGGACTTTACGGATCTACTCCATACCATTGAAACGTCGAGGGTTCATAGTGATCTGGTGCAAACTCCTACGGTAGCCTTTTCTTGTTTTGCGGTAGGGATAGGAAGTAGGTGGCATCTCACTCTTCTGATTGAATATTACTGACAATCCCAGCCATCTACTGCCACTATTTCCCTCAGATGGATCCCGACGGCGTGCTCTCATCCCGTTTGAGTCCCAGAGCTCACGACATTGCAAACGGCTTTCTGCTCCGCATTTTGAGGCGTTTCAAGATGGCTCGCTCGTGGCTCGTTCAGCTCGCAGAGTGGCAGCGATATTATCGTCGTGAAAAGAAGAAGTATAGAGAGCTGACTGGACAAATTGACGATTCCCCGAAGAGCAACTCGAGCGATGGTATCGCCAGTGGTGGGCTCAAAGATTACGCTCAATTCTTCGAAAAGTCGCACAAGCAGTTTGGTGACATTTCAAACGACAACAACAGCCAATGGTCCAACAAAGACAACGATCTTGCGGACGTCAGACTAACACATGACGAGGATTCCACGGAACGCACTTTACCTACCAACATCGCTCCTGTCAAACGTGAAGAGCAAGGGGTGCCCGATCAGAGATCAGGTCAACACCCTGTATCACAAAATTCCTTTACCGCCGTGAACCGGAATGGAGTTCAGACATCCCCAGCCACTCACACACCTACATATACGCATCAATCGAGCGCACCGTCTTACGACTCAAATCCCGTTCTGCGTTCCGGAGCACACACTTCATCACAGAGCTACTCATCATACCAATACAGTAACCCATCTCAGCACACAATACCCACACCACGTACCGGCTTCGACACCGGCTCCAACCAAGACCATCTTTCAGGCACTACATCCGTCCCAATACACTCCGTGTACCAGGAATGGCAGACAAGACCCCAAGAATTGCACGCAGCCAGGGTAGCCATGGAGATTGATGGCGCACAGACTTTCACCAATAGCTGGGCCGGTCCGGTCATGATGAGCGATAATGAACATGGTTACGACTGGGGGGCGGCGACGGTCGACTTTACGAATTTTAATACTGTTGGCGGGAACGCGGGGTATTATCCCGGTGGTGCGCAGAATTTCTCGTATCCGCCGCAGTAAAGGGGGTGTGGAGGAGTGAGGGGATGTTCTGTTTCTTTTTGTTTTTGCTGCGGTCGTTGAGTTGTGTGTTGGACGACGGGTAGTCCTGGTATATTGGTGTCTTTGTGCCGCATAGCTTTTGCGACGCTCGGTTCTTAGCATGTCTGGTTACCTTTCTCTGGTTGAGGTTTCTATTATATCTTCCAAGGCGCAATTTTTGGTGGTGGTGTTATTGGGTGCATTGATATGCCGCTCAGCTTTTCCATGGCAGCAGGAAATCATGTACAGGAGTTTTGGATTTATAGGCAGTTGTTGTCTTGCAATTGTTTCTTTGAGACGGCGTGTTATAATATACGCAACGTTGCGTCGTGCGTGGAGATGGTTGTAGGCGAATCGGCTGCTGGGTTGCTTTGAGCCATGTAGATGCATGTGGACGTCTGGTAGAGCATGTAGACGGACCTCGGACAATGGATCAGTAGCCAATGCTGTCGTTGCTCGCCCTATACGAGACTACTACCAGACTTCCTTCATAATGACAAGGCTCCAATACGGTTCTACGTATAGAGTATGTGCACATTTGCTTTCGCGATGATCAGACCCGTGTTACGTCAGCCCAAAACCAAAGTACCTCGGCAAGTCCCTCCACATCCGCACCCTCATCTCAGCCCATCTCCATCCCTCTGCTAGTCATGCCATCCGCGATCTCCCTGCTCCAGAAACCGGCAATCGAGTCGACCATTTCAATTCCGCCGACGCCCGTTGTCATCACCGCGCGGATGCCTTGCCCAAAACAGAAGCGGCACAAGTTTCACGACCGGACCTGACCCAAGCTTTCCGCAAGCATCCACAGCGAAGAGACTAGGACGTCAAGCATTAACCCCACCGCTAACCCCACCGATCGTCACCACTCTGCACCGCCTGGGCAACGGCCGTGGCGCTCATCGGGCATAACTTCCCCGCCTGCGTCATCCGAGCTGTAGGCATTGACCCTGCCCCTAGTGACTATTAACGAGCGTGCATGCCGCGATATTGGTGGAATCGGTGGTTTGCGGTTTTTTGTTAGGGATGCTGGGGAGACTAGTATCACTACGGCTACTCATCCGGCGAACCTTGTCCATTGTTGCGTGACCTGGTTACTCATCCGGTTGAAATGGCACGGCTTGAGCACCGCCCCAACATAACATGGGGGGTAAACTGGGGGAAAAAGGTAGTGGGGAAACAAAAGTAAATGCGCTCGGAACGTGATGGCACGAGATGGTGTCATTGATTTGTTCCGACAGGAACGAGTTAGAGATCCCGGTCGGCTAACATGCAAACTATGGGAAGCTTCGGGGGCTGGGGGGAATTGGTTTATATTGCGTGCTTCCCCGCGGGTTTGCTCAGTTTTACAAGCAACTTGGCCTTTGGTTCCGCAGACTGGTCAACATGAAGAGCTTTCTGAAGCTTGGTAGCGCGGTTGCGCTTGGGTGTTTTGCTGTTGAGAGTGCGGCTAGGGCTGTGGGATACTCGCCTAAGGAGTGGATCAAGCCGTACAAGAGAGAGGCTTTACAAGACATTGTAAGTGGCAGAATTCAACTGTCAATTGGAAATCGGCTGTTTTTAACAATGACTCTAGGTCACTTGGGACGAAGACTCGCTCTTCGTACATGGAGAACGCATCTTCCTGTACTCTGGCGAGGTCCACCCTTACAGACTACCGGTGCCTGATCTTTATGCCGACCTTTTCCAGAAGATCAAGGCTCTTGGTTACAACGGCGTTTCCTTCTATGTTGATTGGGCTCTGCTTGAGGGCAAGCCTGGTGTATACCGCGAAGAAGGTGTCTTTGAGCTCCAGCCTTTCTTCGACGCTGCGCAGGAAGCTGGGATCTATCTCATCGCTAGACCGGGCCCTTATATAAACGCTGAAGTGTCCGGCGGAGGTTTTCCCGGATGGATCCAGAGGATCAATGGCACGCTGAGAACGCGCGCTCCTGATTTCCTAGAAGCGACCGACAACTACATGAAGAACGTACTAGCTACGATCAAGCCTGCGCAAATCACCGAAGGTGGCCCCATCATCCTTGTGCAGCCAGAGAACGAGTACACGCAAGCTACTTCAGCCATCAAGCCTTTCCCGGATCCGGTCTACATGCAATATGTCGAAGACCAGATTCGCGACGCCGGCATCGTTGTACCTCTGATCAGCAACGACGCCTCCCCCAAGGGATACAATGCACCCGGTCAACCTGCAGCTGTTGACATCTATGGCCACGATGGCTATCCCCTTGGATTTGACTGCGCCAACCCCAACACTTGGCCTGATCGCAACCTGCCAACAAACTGGCGTCAGCTTCACGAGCAGCAAAGCCCTACTACCCCATACTCTATTGTTGAGTTCCAGTCCGGCAGCTTCGACCCGTGGGGTGGACCAGGTTTTGACAAGTGCGGTATTCTAGTCGGCGCAGAGTTCAATCGTGTCTTCTACAAGCAGCTGTACAGCTTCGGTGTCACAATCTTGAACTTGTACATGACCTACGGCGGTACCAACTGGGGTAACCTTGGTCACCCTGGTGGCTACACCAGCTACGATTATGCCGCGCCGATCAAGGAAGACCGTCAAGTCGACCGCGAGAAGTATTCTGAGCTCAAACTCCAGGCCAACTTCCTCAAAGTGAGTCCTGCGTATCTTACTGCTGCGCGCGGCAATGCTTCAAATTCCACCTGGACCACCAGCATCGATCTGAGCGTTACTCCTGCGACTAACGAGAAGACCACATTCTACTTTTTGAGGCACTCCAAGTACAATTCGTTGGAATCTACGACCTACAAGCTTCACGTTTCGACCTCTGTCTTTGGAAACATCACCGTACCTCAGATGAATGGCACCTCTCTTACATTGAATGGCCGCGATTCCAAGGTCCATGTCAGCGACTACGACATCGGTGGTGCCACTCTTGTCTACTCTACTGCTGAAGTCTTTACTTGGCACAAGTATGATGACAAGACTGTTCTCGTCGTCTACGGCGGACCAGGAGAGACTCACGAACTGGCTATCGATGTCACCGGGCTGGAAGTTGTCGAAGGCGATGTGGCGAGCACTACTGCTCATAGTGCCACAATCCTGAACTTCAAGGCTGATGGTACCAGAAAAGTCGCAAAGGTTGGAGCTGATAGCCCCATCTATGTCTACATGCTCGATCGCGGCGAGGCCTTCAACTACTGGGCCATCGATCAAGCACCCCACGACTCTTCTAACCCTGTCATTGTCAAGGCAGGCTACCTGATGCGCACTGCCAAGGTCACTGGCGACACCATCGCCCTTGTTGGTGATCTCAACGCTACAACGACTGTCGAGGTCATTGGTGGCGCGCCATCTGGAGTGTCTAAGTTGACCTTTAACGGCAAGGACATTGAAGTTACCACCTCTGAACAAGGAACTCTATCCGCAGACATTGAGTTTGCTAAACCGGATGTCAGCATTCCCAAACTCAGCGAACTGGAATGGAAGTATGTCGACTCACTACCTGAGATCCAACCCGGATACGACGACAGCGAGTGGACTACAGCCGACCTGAAGAAGACATACAACTCTCTGCGTCCCTTGACTACACCTGTGTCGCTTTACAGCTCCGATTACGGCTACCACACGGGAACTCTGCTCTTCCGCGGTACTTTCACTGCATCCGGAAACGAATCCACCTTTTACCTTTCCACGCAAGGCGGTTCTGCATTCGGTTCCTCTGCGTGGATCGGCGACCAGTTCCTCGGCTCATGGCGCGGTTACGACGCAGCCATGAACGGCAACACCACTTTCACTCTGCCCAACCTAACAAAGGGAAAGACATACACCATCACGGTCGTCGTCGACAACCAAGGCCTAGACGAAAACTGGACCATTGGAACCGAGACCATGAAGAACCCGCGTGGTATCTTGGATTACAAGCTGTCCGTCCACAACGCCTCCGACATCGCGTGGAAGCTCACTGGTAACCTCGGCGGAGAAGACTACCGCGACATTTCTCGTGGTCCCCTCAACGAAGGCGGCCTGTACGTTGAACGCCAGGGTCTGCATCTCCCCGGTGCTCTTGCCGCCACAGACGCTAAATGGCAAGCTTCTGCCGGCCCAGTCGCCGACGGTATCTCTGCGCCAGGCATTGGTTTCTTTGCCACTGAATTCGACCTCAATATACCTTCTGGCTACGATATCCCACTCAGTTTCACATTCACCAATGGCACTTCTTCCGGCAATTCTTCGTCGGGTTCCGGTGTCCCTGCGTACCGTGTGCAGCTCTATGTTAATGGCTGGCAGTACGGCAAGTATGTTAGTAATGTGGGGCCGCAGGTCAAGTTCCCGGTTACAGAGGGTATCTTGAACTATCACGGGACTAATTACTTGGGTGTGAGTCTTTGGGGTTTGGATGGGGGGAGTACTAAGGTGGATGGGTTGGAGTTGGAGGTTGATGCCGAGATTTGGAGTGGGATGAAGAGTGTGAAGACTGTGGTGGGGAGTGGGTATGAGAAGAGGGAGGGTGCTTATTGATTAGAATGCAGATAGTAAGTGTAATTACTATGTAACGAACTTGTCATGATTCGAAATTTTGCGCTTCCATGTGATGGGGAATCACATGTTAAACTTTTTCTACTTGGCCATTTGAGAATTGCGTCAGTTCTCTTTCCAGCGTTGGCCATCTCTCCTCCTTACTCGTACTCACCTCGACTTGCTAGCGCGGTCTTGGCGCAGACCCTGACAAACGCGTCCCCGCCCACAACAATAACTTTGCTTCTTTACAACACTCAATCCCTACCCCTCCCACGCATTTGCAAGATTCTTTGAGTACCACCCAGAGATCAGAGCAAGAATCCGCGACGACACCATGGCAGTCACGTGAGTCGTATCCATACACGAATCTCGATGATCTTGTACTAACAGTCAAAGTAGCAGAGACACCAGTGGCGGAATTTCGTTCCTCGACTTGTCCGGAGGTACGTGCTGCATTGATTGCAGTTCCTGGTTCTTGGTAGCTGATGCGAGACCACAGAGTTGCGCAACATCATCTACAAGCAGTTCATCGACCTGAGGCCGTCAGCGAGAGACACTGCAAACCTAGCTTGCACCCACAAGCAAATTCACTCTGAGTTCGGAACTCTGTTCTTCCATCGAGGTGTGATCAGAGTTGGAGTTGACGATCTCTACAAGTTCCTTTATTCCTTCTTCGTTCGCTACCCTAACTCGGCTCTAAAGGATGTTTTATGTGGCATCAGGGTCATGACCCACTCGAACCCATCGTGCTTAGTCGATTTGCTCCCTGTTCTTTCGATTCTGCGTCACTATCCTCTACTCAGGGTCGCCTTGCGAGTGTGGTATGACAAGTATGCTCTGGAGAAGGGCTACAGATTTCCTTGTTTGTGTCTTCGACTTGTCGAGTCTTTTTTGACAAGGATGGACGCACAGCATCTCGAGAAGTTGGTTTCCGTCACGTTCTCCATGGACGAGCTTGATCAAGGCTCCGAGCGGGATGTAATAAATGTCGCTGTGCTTCTTGTCGTCTTGAAAAAGGGAGTTTCCAAACAAACTGTTAAGAATTGGGAGCTTTCCCACTACGGATACAGTAAGGTCGTAATTCGCAGGGAAGACCATCTGGATACTGAGTATTCCGAGTTGGACAGTGACGATGGTTTGGACAGTGACGAAGATTCGGATAGTCGCGAACATGAATTAGAGGGTGAAGAAGACAAATGTGGATTAAAGGGTCAAGAGGGCGAGTGATGGTTCTAGAGTGCCGACTACGAACGAGAATATTGATCAGAGGCTGGAAAAGCTAGAGCCTTACCATATACTAGAAGGACTCCTTCGTTTTGAGTACCGATTTCAGCATACTATAGCTGTTTGAGGCTGGGTTGAGAATTGAATACAAGTTCCAAAAATTGTACTACGCTTCGGCTGAAGCTCGCATGCCATTGCCTTGCAAGCACCAAGAAATCTTGCAATTTTTTTCGATGTTCACAAGCCGAAATAATCTCACTCTACACTCAGATGCCTCAACTGCTCAGGCTGATGCGGAATGAATGGAGGTATAAGTGTAAAAGATATATGTGGTGGCTGACGCGGCCCTAAAATGTGTAGCTACAAGCACGCATGCTCAAGAAGCCCTCTCCACTCACTTTAACAGCAGACACCCGTGGCCTGATATCATGTTCGAGAACCCAGGTTCCGAGCTCGGCGATAAAGCAAAGAGCTCACAGCGCGCCACGCATCACCGCTCATCCGATCACACTGCATGCTGCACGGTGCCTCTAGACAACGCCCATCCCACCAGCTGTCGTAAACTAGCGGGTATTGTTGCAGCCACGCTAAGGAGAAGCCTGGTTATCATTTGTTCTGGAAAGGTTCCGGTTCGTCTGTCAATTATTGGAACACCAAGCTGCTGGCCATAGCTTGTTGGCGTACAGTCAGCCCAACCCGCACTACCGACACGATAAAGACATGTGTCGACGAAGAGGAACATGCGCGGAGCCAGCTGCGTTTCAGAATTCAGCTCCAAGCCGCCGCATGTTCGGAACCAAGCATGCACACCACCACGTGAGCGCAGCTGACATCAGCATCCCCTCACTCCTCACCACGTGAAATCCAGCTCCCCGCCCTTCTCCTCCCTCCCGCAAGTCGGCCATGCACCAAACCCACAAACGCCCAGCCCCTCGCGCACAAACAAGCACCCACGACACAGTGACGACGGAGCGCTGCAAATGTGGAGAAAGCGCATGGCATGGGAGAAAGCGAAGCGAAAAGCCAGCAATTGATTTAGGTTCAACGTCACAGGCACGCGTGAGGTGGACCAATGAGTACCCTAGCGCAGCGGCCGCTAAACCCCCGGGCCCCACAGACGCAGACCGTGCTAACCGGATGCAGGGCTAGGCACGTGGACGGTCGGGACCACGGGGCACGCGGTTTGACGTCGCGCGCTGCGGATAGGCGTGGCTCTAGAAACCTTGGGATGGGCCTATAAAGAGGATCACCTGTGCCCGGGGCGTGTGATGCATACTAGTGTTGAACATTGGGGCTGCTCTTGGGCTTCGCAATTCTCGGAGTTCTTACTATCGTTGAATGTCGACGTGTTTGTTGAGATTCATGAATTAGCTTTCTTTATTGTATCAATCCAACGTCATTCTTCTAGCTCCCGCGGACCCTGCGTTTGCGTGGTACACCGACCTTTCTTGCGGGGGTACCTCCTCTTTCTTCTTCTGGGGCCACGGAGCTATTGCTCCTTGCGTATCTCTTTTGTCAAAGCAGTTACTGTTACGCATAAGAGGGACTGTTAAGAACCTCAGTAACTGGTTTTTCCTCTCTACCTCAAACTTCCTCCAAATTACTTCCCCGTTTACCACAGTCACCTGGCCATCCGCCATGCTCGACACAAACAACCTTACAAGAGCAGACCTCCCCTCCACCTTCCAACAACCCACCATCCCCCCACCTCAACCAAGCATGTTCACAGAAACACATCTGCACATGCTCATCGCAACCCTAACCCTCACCCTCCCCATCATAACAGCCTTCTACATCCACGCCGACTACTGCGCCTTCCTGTCCCTCGGCCCCGGCGGCACCCCAGCAACACCCCTAGGCTACCTAAAAATCAAACTCCTCTCGCTAATCTGCCTCCGCGACCCCCTCCGCCCCATCGCCATACCCCCACACTTCCGGCCACAAAAAGGATACTTTGCAGACGCCAACGCCCTGCCAGCGCGAAAAGGAAGCAAGCCACTGATCCGCGGTATCGCGCCGCAGCGACAGCAAACGCAAAAGAGTGGAGAGGCCATCTACGCCTGTCTGGTCAGCAAGATCAGACAACTGGCGGCGGACCCGCGGAACCAGTTGCTGGAACGCACGAGCTGCTTTGAGAAGCATAGTTCGGGGTTGTTTACGAGCGTGCCGATTACGAGGACGTGTGGAGGGGAGATTTGTCATGCGCATCCGAGTGATGGGTCGATGCATATGACGTTGCATCCTGCAGATGCGAATCTTGTGATTGAAAAGGGGTGGGGGGAGAGACATCCGTTGGCGAGGGGGGGCTGGTGTAGGAAGTTTGTTCCGAGGGAGTTTATGCTGGTGTATGCGCCGAGGGATGAGGACGAGGTGGAGGTTGTTGCTAGGATTGTTGCGGCGGGAATTTGGTGGGTCAGTGGTGTGGATGTCAATGGGGATGAGGAGGGGCCTAGGAGGAGGAGTGCGGATGTTGCGGCGTTTGGGAAGGCGATGGAGGGGAACGGGTGTTGGGCTTGCAGGGTGAATGACTGTGGAGAGGAATCGGATGAGAAGCTGACGGGCGATGCGTGAGAGATGGGGAACGAAGGAAGGATCCAAGTGAAGAAATTGTAAGCGGTTGCTTGATGTTGCTCGTTCAAGCATGGCGTTTGGGATTTTGGTTTTTCGGCACTCACAGTATACGGGATCTGGGCTGGGCATTTGACGATGTACGATAAAAACAACGGTAGTCGACACACATTCTTCTTTGGTATTGATTCCCAATCGCTTCGTGATGGTGCGTACGTTTGACAAGCGACTCGAATGCGCATCGCCTGTGCATCATACCTTCAATCTTCCCTTGGGCCTCGTCAACCCATATCAACCCTCTCTGTCCATACACGTCTACTGTTTCCCCCCTTGCCTAACCCAATCTTCGTATTCCTTCTTCTTCCCTCTGACGTCCCAGAAACCCCTCCTGCCTTCACCCTTGCCGCCAATCCCTCCATCTAGCCCCAGGAACGCATAAGGATCGCCTTCGCTCAAAATCTCTTCGCCCTCTCTTGTGTACAGTCCCTCACCGTGTCGTCCTTGTCTCGAAATCTGGCCCGCCCATTGTGCGCATTGAATCGGCTTGAGCGGCGCAAAGGATATGACGATGCCAAGAGACAGGAGCAGAATGGAGGTGAGGAGTTCGAGCGAGATGTCGAGCGGGAGGGGTGTTGAGGCAAACGTTGCCGTGTGTTCGTGGGTGGAGTAGACGCTGGTGGGGATCAGTTGCTGTCAGGGCGGATGTAGTGTTATTCATCGTCCTCTCTATTTGGAGATGGTCCGATATGGGCTGAATGTGTACGTACGCATGTGTGAGGAAGAGCGCGCCGATGCTGTTGAGCGCCGTTCCCAGGATGGCCATTGCGAAGTTGGGCGGGGTGCACGAGGCCGATCGATGTGTAGAGTATTCGACGATGACAAGGGATGGCTTGGACTTTCTTCGTCGACAATCTCGTGACCTGCGCGTTGACAAGGGAGGTGGGAAGCGGGTGCGTTGGTGAAGGTCGGCGTTGGTGGTGCGAAGCCGTGAGCTTCACTTTCGCTTGGCGCCCCTCATAGATCCTCAAGGTCCGCGACTCCAAGTGTCATCGGCAACTCCAACCATCTCGCCTCATCCATGGCAAATTCTCATCCAAAACGCGACATCCCTTTTTCGAGTTCTAACGTAGCAGAACTCAATTGTATTCGTTTGCGCCCGTGGCTTCTATTGCTGGATCTTTTTGATAGCTTGTAGCAGCAGTTTCCCGCTGTTTCGTTGCCTAAGGAGCGGCGGCGGTAATCCGCTGAGCGTGCGCCCCGCGATCAGTTCTGGCCTGTTCAACAGATGATTTCCGAGCCAAATTTACTCATCTGCCAGCTGACGTCGCCGTCCCCTTGCATCCGCTCTACCATCATTATCTGTTGTTTGTGCGTCACCAAGACAGCAGGAAGACGCGTAGGGAGACTTTCGCTCTTCATGGCCCAATATTCTAGACGATCACAAGAAAAGCTGCATGGAAGACCATAGTCTTGTATGCAATATCGGGACAAGAGCAGGAACAGAAGTACCTAGGACGACGCCTGCCGGCCCTGCAGCTGACGCATCGACAGCAGCAAAGCTGTGGGGAAAAGGTCATGCTCAAGAGTTGAATTTCTCATCTAACGAATGGCAGTCAATCGACGGACTCTACTTGTCGTTGCAAAATCTACACATTCTCCAACTGATCTCAAACCATCACCCCAGCTCCTCTGTTAAAACAAAGCTCTATCCCCGTCTTCATACAGAATCCGTCAGGCCGCTCGGCCCATTCAAGTACAGGTCAACAGTCATCTGGTAGCTACCGTCATGCACCGCCTTCTGCACAGTCATAGCCGACTTTTGTGCCGGGATGCTCGCCAGCACAGCCTCCGACCAGCTCTTCGTGGCAAACATGCTGTAGTTCATCGCAGCGCCTTCGGTGTGTCCGGCACCATGCGAGACGACTGCAAAATGTTTGTCTACGGCGGCGCCCAGCATCGCGCTAGTAATGCTCATGTACTATTGGACAGTGGCATTTCGTAAGTTACGTCCCAGTGTTTCCGAGGATGGAGGCACTCTTTGACTTACCTCAGCATAAGCGTTCGCGATCTGCGACTGTTCCTCTTCCGTGTACGTCGCACGCTTGGCCGCGGGGGAGTTGTTCAAGTCCTGGGCCAGCAGTGCTTGGTTGGCGATTGCGTCGAGAGCCGCAACTGTCACACGTCGGTCGGACGCATCGTTGTTGACTGCGACAACATCGCGGTGGAGGATATAGGCAATTCTCGTCAAATCCGCGATCCTGGTGACTTGCGTAGCCAGGTCGGTCGACGTGCTGTTCGTATCGGCGGCTGTGGCAAGTAGCGCCATTGCTGCGGTGATGAAGAGTTTGCCAAACATGATGGTCAGAGAAGTATGAGATGGAATCTGGGTTCAGGAGTGGTCTTGGAGTTATGGAAAGCTTGTGGGATGATCTAACCATCAAGTACGGCTTCGCTGCTCTCTTTATAGCTACGTCGCTGGCCACCGCGAACCGGCGACTCGATCCCCATGGCTTATGGATGATGCAACGGAACAGAAACCACGACGACCTGTGCCTACCAGCAAGGTAGCATATCAGGCAAAAGGAGCTTCCCTGGCCGGTTTAGCATGTCGTATGCAGCTACGAAGATTGTGCAGAGAGGACTAGAGTTCGATACTCGGGGCCAATGCTTCATGCTGTCAGCAACGTCACTACCAGCGAAAGCGATGATAGATCCTGGCTTCTGCTGGCCATACACGTACCTTGTATATGGATCGATGGTGTGACGGTATCCACGTCGATGGTAGATCTTGACCGTGCTGGACCTTTGGTCACGGACGAGGAGACCTTTTGGGGTCACATAGTGCGTAAGTTCATGGTATGCGACATGCCGCGTGCTGCAGAGCCCGGGTACTGGACGAAGTCGGTAAATCTCTTGGTTCTTAAGGCCTCCAACGGTGCGATGGATCGACCAAATACCATCGCCAAGGGATCTTACCGCCCGGACATGCTTAAATGCCGAAGCACTGCAGCGGCGTTGCTTATCTGGACGTACTCGCAGGGTGTGTAGGCTCCCGAGCAGGGGATCGATAGATATTGCATACTCTAAGAGGATAGCGTGGCCGCTTGCAACCAGCATCGTTTGCTAGCGGCTCGGACAACATAGATGAACCTCAAGTATCTTCGGTAATCCAACCTTGCGCCTGTTTTCCTCATCACGATTATATAAAGCGAGTTCGCGTCTTGTGCATTACATCGGGTTACGGGGTTTCAGTTCGGCCGCCATTATCTTGACTTTCTTGAATATACCCAAATCGTCGATCAAGGACTCAGGCTAATATCACTCGATCGCCCGGCAGGGTCCATATGCAGGTCGGGCCCGGGAGTCCCGCTCTTGCAAGCTATATTCTTTGTTCTTGTGAATGGCGATATTCTAAAGCGCTACGCCAATTACGGCAGGAGGTATGCGGCATGGTTTTGACAATCTTGCGCCACAATCGGCGCTTGTTGATGATGACGGGCCCCGCAACCTTATGTCCTGAATGTAACAACGATTGAGCCAACCTCTCCCATCAGAAGATAGCTCGTACCAGTATTGCATAGCAAGAATGACAGACCACATCTCCATCCACCCAGCCACCCTCTCCGATATCCCCACCCTCGCAGCGATCCGCACAGAAGCTGCAGAGACCTCGTTGCTGACCCATTTCCAATTCAGCCCATACCACAGCCTTGCCACGGAGAAAGAGACGCATGCCCTGGTCACCCGACTCTCTGCACGCTTTACCGAACCGGATGGACAAAAATTCCATCTGATCAAAGCTGTCGACGCACAGAGCGAAGAAACGGTGGGATGGGGGCTAGTGAAGTGGGAGGATGGGAGCTGGGTCAATGCTGCTGCGCCGTCTGGTGCTCAGGCAGTCGTTCCAGATGAGGAAGTGGGACCTACTCAACCAGGAACTTTTGGGCGGTACTGGTCGAGGAGCGTGATTGCCAAATGGCGTGGGATTACGGGTGGCAAGCCTCATGTCAGTAAGTAATTCTTTTCCTAGCTTGAGTTCATTCGACATGCAGACTGATATGGTACACCCTGAACCAGCAATCGGAGCGATGAATGTCAAAATTGCATGGCAAGGAAAGGGCATTGGGAGAATGATGGTAGATTACATGTACCATGAGTACGATCTAGAGAAGGAACTGGTCATCGTGCAAACCACCGCTTCGGCTGAGAAATTCTATGAGAAAATGGGCTGGAAGACCGTGGATAGTACTGATGTCGATCTCAGTGAGTGGGCAGGAAAGGGGTTGGGATATGGGCTGCTGAGATGTCCACAGATGGTTAGGTACCCTCAGGGACGTTGAATGAATGCTGGGTTCATGGTGTTGTGACCTGTAATCTCATGTCCTTGTTTAGTGTTTTCTGCGCTGCCTGAACGATTTGTCTAATGACTGTAACAAAATCCCTTGGCAATAGTACCTAAGGCCTGCAAAGCGACATTACTTGAATTGTTGCCTCAACTTCTTATTCAAGAGACTTAGTATCGGATTTGAACAAATCCATTAGAGACAACTACTCCTCAGGCCACACTAGCAGCAAGCGGGCAGATGGATTTCAAGATGACTTATCACTAGGTAGCGTTCGGCGATGACCTGTCGGCGACGAGCTACTTCATTTACCGCATCACTGTTGTTACAATTGCTGAAAGTTGAACACATATATAGATATATGTACGTGTGTGTCCACAAGTGTATATTTATCAGCACTAGCGTTGCACAAGTCTGACAAAGAGCTTGTCCGACCGCCGCTTATAGGCCTGACTCGTTTCAATGTACCTAAAACATGTCGTAGCATGCCGCATAGGATGATCAACCTACTTCCCCTTGTGAAACCCCCACTAGGAGTAATCATGGCGGCCCTACTATCAATAGTGATCTACGTTTAAGACGGCGCACGGTACGTGTTCGGCGCCGTTATGACGTCTCCCGAGGTCGTGTTTACTAAACAAGGTGTCCAAGCTAGTAGTACGAAGAGATTCTAGCTCACCTGACAGAGAAACACGTTTTATGCTGAGAAAAATTATTCTTATTGAGAAGCTTCAGAGCGCGAATATGCATTCGATGCCAGGCTATGTTCATATCGATGAAAGCTCTACAGGAGAGTGGCTCTCGCGCTGAGTTACACCTGCAACATCTTGTTCTAGCCCCTTGATCCCTCTCCTATAAATCGCCAAAATCATCCACATGTGCTAGGAAGTATGTTGCAATCGTCGCCTGAAGCCGCTGGGCAATAGTAAAGTCTGTCGGTTGACTGTACCACAAAGTCAGACTAACATACTTGTTTTGATTGGAGTGACGTACCTCTCGGAGGATACAGCTGGACCATCCGCAGCCGCTGCAGCAGCGGAGGCTATCAGGCGGGGACTGAAAACCGATTCCACCGTCTGGTTGACAGGTTTGTGAAAATACACCTTGGCCAAGTATGGCAAGAATCGTAAAGGGGATTGTCGCTCTCATGGCGAGTATGGGGTGGATAATACAACTTGATGGGTATGATACTCTTCGAGGTATGAGATGAGGCAGGACTGTGTCTAGAGTACCTGTGTAGATATATATACTCGACGATGATATTCATCGCGGACCACTCGGGTGCACTAGATACCGGTGTCGAATCGTTCGGCCACTCGGGCGTGCTATACACGGGCCAGGCAATAAGCTGACTGCAAAATCTCGGTGATTTTCCATGTGCACGGTCCAAAGAGCTTTCAAAGTAGTAAGGTACCTTGATTTTATTAGCTCGTTGACGTCTACAGTCCCCCACCACTAGTTCAACTGCGCAGAAGAACTCCGTAGAAGAACAGAGAAGCATATAGAAGAGCCTGTAAAAGCTGCGGGATAGGATTGCACGCGATTTCTACAAAACTTAGAGTCTGCAAAAGATTTCTATGCCCCTGAAATCGGTTAGGTAAGAATGCCTCGGCAAAGACCCCACGAGGACTGGTTGTTATCCTCGGCGACGCAAGTAATCATCCGTTCCCATTCACAGGAATTGGTACTACTATGGTATCAGGCCAAGTGATTGTATGTGGACCGCTAGTAAGCATCTTATTTGCGGATATTGTATCACGTGACTAGGTACAATCTTAATTAGCTAAGCATTGCTTATTGGTGGAGAGACAGCCGATAATGGACCGACTCGGTGGCCCACATACAATCATTTGGCCTGATACCATAGTACACTCTCCTTCATCAGCGCGTATGTCTTTACGGGCAAGTTTTCTCGATACGGTGGTGACGTGGCTGCTTCCCTTGCCAGCATACCAAAAGACCATGAGGCAGCCTATGGAGGAATGCCAGACGCTCGTACCCTATGCGGAGGGAAGAGTTCTTTCCGAGTTCAGGGTAGGGGCTTTGGACAGTGGGTTCAATGCTTTGGGTTATGAGCAGTTTAAGCGTTGATAGAGTGACGGGATAGCTTGCGGGATTTTATGAGAGATGAAAAAGGATAGGTGGGAGTTGCCTAAGTATATGGAGTCAAATTTGGAGGTCCCGAACAGGGAATTGGGTCGCAGTACTGGCAGTCCCGGCAGCTGTCTTGTATATATTGAGTGGCCCGTTAACCAGTACCGTTGCGGATCAAAATCTGCTTGCTGGTGCTATCGAGTACAATGCTCCAAACTCGCTGAGTTTGGAAAAAGTTACGTGCAGTGGTGTATGCCTAGATATGAGACGCTGTTCGTATTCAGACTCGATTGGACCTGGAATATAACACAAATGTACCTTGCAATGGCATAACGCTAGAATCTTTGTGGGAGATTTCCAATTTTAGTAGGTCTCTCTATCGAGTTTGGCTCGCATTGCGACGTCTTGAGACGCACTAAGATATCAGTCTTTGACAGCAGTCTGGCCTCGCTCCTCAGTGCCGAATCGTCATTCTCAGGGTCTGCAAACCAGAGCTCTAGCAAGACTGATTGTGCTTTGGTGGAAAATAAAAGGAAGAGTTGACCGGCGTGTCTCAGGTGCTGTGCGTTCAGACTACAAATGAGCTTCGTGAGGCGTTTCTATAGTCCAGACAGGATGGCATCAGTCGAGCAGTGAGGTCACAAGTGTGTGCGTTACAAATGACAGGAGGCTGGCTCCGCCGATGTGGAATTTGGGAAGGTAGAGCGATGACGAGCTGGTGCGGGACATGTGAGGACGAATTAAGGTTAAGTGGGGGTAACAGTGAAAGATGCACAGTCGTGGTTCATTTGCGGACCACCGAGACATGGACCGTGCGTCAAGTGAGCTTTCCCGACTTTGGATGATCGCAAACCACTCGTCCGACATTCAACCATGGCCGAATACTGGAAATCGACGGCAAGTGAGGCCGACACAAACAAACATATCACACGCTAAATCTATCGCAGCCAAAATACTGGTGCAAGTTTTGCTCCGTGTTTGTAAAGGACACCAAGTTCGAGCGCGCGCAGCACGAAGCGACCGGCCGCCACCAAGGCAACATCCAGCGTAGTCTAAAGGGATTGCATCGCGAACAAGAAAACGAGAAGCGCAATCAGGCGCGCGCGCAAGCAGAGGTCGCGCGTCTGAATGGCCTTGTGCCCTCATCCTCGGCGCCTTCCGTCGCGACCGGCATAGGCGGTAAACCCACGTTCAAGAAGGAACCCGAGAAGAAGGCCACACTAGAGGACAGGAAACGACAATGGGAACAGCTGGCAGCTATGGGTGTGGCGCTCCCCGCGGCTGCAGGGGGCGATTTGGCCGTGGCGGGCGAGTGGAAGACTGTCAAGGAAGAAGTGGTGGGAGAAGTCACCGAGGATGGAGAGTTCAAGGCAAAATCGCTGAACAAAGGTGTGCGGAAGCGACAACTGGACGAGGACGAGGAGGAGCAAAAGGCTGCCGGAGAGCTCATCACGAAAAGGAAAGGCTGGGGACACACGTTCAAGAGTTTCCCAGGCAGCAAGGGTGGCGATGATGATATCGAGAGCTTGCTTGGGAAGAAGAAACCGCAGCCAGAGGTCAAGAAGGAAGAACAAGAGGATGGAGTGAAGGCTGAGGTTGAAGAAGAGAACGAGGCCAAGACCCTGCAGGATATACCCACGGTCGAGGAGGCGGAAGAAAAGGCTGCCGAGGCTGTTGTGAAAAAGGAAGAGGACGCGCCAGCTGCACCAGCGGTGGTGTTCAAGAAGAGAAAGAAGGCGAAATGAACAGGATGATCGCTCATGCAATCTACAAGCTATGCGGCACCCATCGATCACGTTGCTATCGACCTCGCCATATGCCATGGATCCCAGCTCCGAAGTAGATGTTTGTCGAAAGAATTTGCTTGCACTGAGCTCAAGCGAGCCTTGTATGAGTTTTGGCAACGAGCACCAGGACATGCGTATATTGCAGCATCGGCATTATCTACGCAATAGCTCGCTAGATGATTAGCTGGGTCATGAATCTGAGCAGGACATGTTGAGCAGAATTCCGCATTGAGTAGTACACCATAGTAGTTCCGGATTTGGGTGTCTTTGTAAAAAGCAACCAATAGGGAAGCGGAATGACCAGCCAGCTTGGAAGAGAACCTCAGCATTTTTTGCCGCCGAGAAAATCAGGGAAAGCGAGACGGAAGAAGACCAGACCATAGTGTTAGCACAAATGCATGATACATCACTCCAACTACTCTGATCCATGACCCCCCACAGCCTCGGGCGGCTCGTTTAACGTCCACCTTCTGATCGGCGCATGCACCTAAACCTTAAACCCCTGCCCAAACGTCTGCCAAGTAGCGTCGACCGCGAGATCGCGTCGCCAACACCAGACAACTGTCGCGATTCACCAAAACGTGCGCCCCAACTACCGACCCACGACTGCTTCCGCCAAATTTTTCTCTTCTACTTTCATGGTCGCGTAATAGCATGATTCAACTGCTAGCGGTATCTACGCGACCATGCATCTCATTAAACCACAGTGGTTAACACACCCGGGTTCGTGCATCTCCGCGCACACATGTGTTATTGTTGTATCGCAATGTTGCTAACACGAATTTGCCACAGGTGAACAAAAGGACTTTGAAGTATACAGCTGTCACGTTTCGCCTGATGGATCGCGCCTGGCCACGGCCGCCGGAGGTTCGTCCACCCACGCTGGCGTTTCCCCTGCGCGATGCGCTGCTCGCGAGAATACTGTTGACACGCATCATCTGTAGATGGCTATGTACGCATCTGGTCTACCGAGGCCATTCTGAATTCAAACGACCCCTCGTATACGAAACCGAAGCAGCTCGCAGCTGTGAGCCATCATTCGGGCACCATCCACGCGGTCCGCTTCTCCTCCAACGGCAAATACCTGGCTTCTGGCGCAGATGACAAGATAGTATGCGTGTACATGCTCGACAAGAATGCGGCCCCGACGCGTCCGACATTTGGTGGGTAAAGGCAAGGCACGCATAGTGAACATGGGCTGATAGAGTTGCAGGATCCAACGAACCCCCGCCCGTCGAGAATTGGCGCGTCACTCGCCGCCTCATAGGACACGAAAACGATGTGCAGGATCTGGGCTGGTCATTCGACTCGTCAATATTGGTATCGGTGGGGTTGGACTCGAAGGTGGTAGTCTGGTCTGGGCACTCCTTCGAGAAGTTGAAGACACTGTCGAACCACCAGAGTCACGTCAAGGGCATAACATTCGATCCAGCCAACAAATACTTTGCCACTGCTAGCGACGACCGCACCATCAAGGTCTACCGATTCAACTCCCCGCCGCCAAACGCCTCGCAGCAAGACCAGGTCAACAACTTCGTCCTGGACCATACTATTACCGCGCCCTTCCAGACATCCCCGCTAACCACGTACTTTCGCCGCTGCTCATGGTCGCCCGACGGCGCACACATTGCCGCTGCGAATGCTACAAACGGGCCAGTCAGCTCTGTCGCTATTCTCGCACGTGGATCATGGGATGGAGATATCAGTCTAGTTGGCCACGAAGGCCCTGTTGAAGTAACCTCGTTTTCGCCGCGATTGTTCTACCGGGACCCACCGCGACCAGAAAAGGACGGAACCATTAACCAGCCGACCGTTACGATTGTTGCCTGCGCCGGACAAGACAAGTGCTTGAGTGTATGGAATACAAGCTTTCCTAGGCCGTTTATGATCTCGCAAGAGCTGGCAGGGAAGTCGATTTCTGACTTGTCGTGGGCACCAAACGGGGAAACGCTATACGCTACCAGTTTAGACGGCAGCATATTGACGCTCGTCTTTGCGCCTGGAGAACTAGGCTATCCGGCGACGCTGGCGGAGAACGAAAAGACGCTTGCCAAGTTTGGCGCTGGCAGAAGAGTCGGCATCATCGAGGGTACAGACGCGCTACTTCTGGAAGAGAGCAGCAAGAGTGGAGAGCTAAAGGGCGTCCAAGGCAGGATGGGTGCGCTCATGGGCGACGCCGGAGGTGCAGTCCAACCGCCAACTATCCCCAACGGAACCAACGGTGCCACTACTACGACGAACCTCACAAATGGGTCGAGCGCTGCTGCACCACCGCCGGCCCCTACTGAGCCAGCTCCAGATGCCAGAGTCGAGAAGCTCAAGCAAAGGGTGACTATCAACAAGGATGGCAAGAAGCGGATAGCACCTATGCTCATGTCATCTTCGTCTGGTGTTGGCGAATCATCCTTGCCCCAAACGCAGCTCCTCTCTGCAACAGCCACGTCAGGCGGCCGGAATGATAATCCCCACAACATTCTCGATCTGTCGAAGCCATACGACGGGTTTCCAAAAGGCGGACTCGCTACTATGTTGATTGGAAACAAGAGGAAGTTCGCTGAAATCGAAGGCGATGAAGACAGACAAGTGGAGCGGAGATTGGCTGGTTCAGTCAAACCTGGAGGCGCAGCAATTGTACTCAACAGCGAGAAGGGTCTTATTCCTCCAGCTGCTGCGCCGTCAAAGACAAACGAACTGACAGAGCCTCCTTCAGTTCTCAGGCCGGCCATTGTCAATCCTCACATGGCTCTCGCTCAGGTACGATTGGCCGTGCCAAAAGTCAGGAGTGTCATTGTACGAACCATGGACGGCAGCGAGCCACCGCAGAGCGGCGTTGATGCCAACACAGGAAAGGCAGAGATACCAGATACTGTCGTTCTAGAAGCGCGCAACGCGAGCGGACCATCACGGACGGGCCGCCCACAGGACCACGATCCAACAAGACTCACATGCACCAGCAAGGGACAGTCACTCTGGCAGGATTTCCTGCCAAAAGCCGTACTCCTAGTCACAGGCAACACGAACCTCTTCGCAGCAGCATGCGAGGATGGCTCAGTATACGCGTGGACGCCCGCTGGTCGCCGAACCCTCAACGCCATGGTCCTAGAAGCACAGCCCGTAATCATGGACTGCCGAGGCTGGTGGTTAATGTGCATAACAGCAGTCGGCATGGTCTATATCTGGAACCTAAAAACAATGTCCGCGCCACACCCACCCATCTCCCTCGCCCCCATTCTCGACATCGCAGCCTACGCCCAAGGCCCCCACCTCACGCGCTCTCCTGGCATCGTCTTCGCGCGCCTAAACTCCGCCGGCCGCATCACAGTAGCCATGTCCAACGGCGAAGGCTACGCATACAACCCGGACATGTACATTTGGCAACGCCTCTCCGAACCCTGGTGGGGCGTCACAAGTCAATACTGGAACTCGACCGACTCCTCCGTCGGCAACATCCGCTCTTCCAAAGACAAGAGCACACAGAAGGAAAAGGACGACCAGGTCTCTCTCGAGAACATCTCAGCGGGCATTATCCCCGCACTCGAGCGCAACACGACGAACCAATCTCTGCTCCAGGGCCGCGCCTTCCACCTCCAGCGCCTGATCAAGATTCTCGTTTCGGCAGAGGGCTACGAGACGTTTGAGAGCTCGGCGTCGGTCGCGCATCTCGAGAACAGGGTTGCGGCTGCGCGGACCCTGGGTGCGAGAGAGGAGTTTAAGATTTATCTGACCATGTACGTTAAGCGTCTTGGGGCGGAGGGCCTCAAGGGCAAGATTGAAGAGTTGTTGCGGAGCCTCACGGGCAGTCTTGTTGCTGAAGATGAGGATGAGGAAGAGGAGGATGGCGCGGTGAAGGAACCGGAGGAGATTTGTGGGTGGAAGAGGGAGGAGTTGCTCAAGGAGGCTGTGTTGATTCTTGGTAAGTTTCTATTCTTGCTCATGCTGTCTTTGATGATGTTATGGGGCTTGGTTGCTAACGTGGTATGCAGGGAAACATCGCGACCTCCAGCGTATCACGGTGCCGTATGCGCGTCTGCTTGGGATCGTGACCGAGGGTCAGCGTGGCGACGATCAGGCTATGATTACGGATATGTAACATTACTCTTCTACTTGTTGTTCCTCTTCTTGTTCTTCTTGATTGTACTAACAGCATCGCCGCGGCTGGTATCAAGACCTGGCGGTGGGGTTTGGCCGTGTCTGGAGTCACTTGGCGTTCTCTAGGAAGACGATTGTGGGAGATTGTGGATAGCTCTGGTATAGGATATGAACACATAAAGTGTGACTCACACGTACTCGGACAGCGAAGCTCGTGGGCTTCCAGCATCCTGTCGTGGTTTTCCTTAACGCCTAGACGCCATCGCTATACTCCATGCTGAATATGTTGTGCCATGTATGTCTCTTCGCGCCTCCGGCTCATGTATCTTTATGTCCAGAACCCCTTGGACGTCAATTTTACCTCTACCTCCTCCTCGTAGGCCTAGCACTAGGCGGCGGCGCCGACTCAAAAGCATCATCAGACTCAATCTCGTCATCACTCTATATCCATATCAGCTCAACACACACATTGTCGATTAGCATCATCGTCACTTACCGGCTCCTGCACAGCCTTCTTTCCCCTCGAAGGCGCAGCCCGCGTGGGCTGACTACGTTGCGTGACCGTCTGCGAGAAGTTCAACTTTGTCTGCGTCGCCCCAGATCCCGCCTTAGCCCTCGCAGCAGTCGTCTTCTTAGCCGGCGACTTGGCTTTCGCTGGAGTTTTAGTTGTCGTCCTCGCAGCGGCCTTCCTTGCAGGAGGTTTCTTCTGCGAGGCAACGAAAAGATCTTCTGCGCTGTCTTCGTCATCTTCTTCTGGAACTTCTTCGTCGTCGTCATCGTCGATCATGATCATGTCTTCGTCGTTGTCAGATTCCTCTTCTTCAACAATAGCCTTCTTCTTGCCTCGGGCGCCCGTGGCTCTGGCTACTGGCGCGGCCTTTTTAGGTGCAGCCTTCTTGGTAGCCGCGGCAGTTGCACGGCTTGTGCCAGCTGCTTTGCCGCGACCACGTGGAGCAGCTTTCTTCGTGGGTATGGAAGCCAAGCTTTCGTCATCGTCGTTCTCGCCGTCATTGTCAGAGCGGACGAGAGCGGCGGGCTGGTCAGCCCAAGACCCGTCAAAGTCGCTGTCCCATCCAGCTGGCTTAGGTTTGACCTTTGACCTCCGCGTCTTCTTCAACTGTCCTGAAGCGAACAGGTCCTCCAGCTGTTCTCGGTACTCCGCCATCTCTCTGGTAATCTCTTCTTCTTCGATTTCGTTAGCGGCCAGGAGATGGTTGAGTTGGTTTTTGAGGCTGTCTCCAACAAAGGTCTCCATAGCATGCTTGTCGTCCTTGTCCACGAACTGCGCCACTGCGTCTCCGAATGAATTCTGCGGCAAGATTGTCAGGGTTTGGGCTGTGAGAAATTCCTTGACCAGCTTGTCGACCTTGACCGAGTCAATCGAGAGCTCGGCGAGGATCTCCTCATCTGGCTCTTCAGCTGTGCTCTTCAATGCGCGATTCGCTGGTTTTTTCTTCCGGTGGAACTGTACAATGTCGTTGATGTTGGCTACCTTACCCATGAAGCGATTTGAGATACGCTGCGGATTTTCGCAATGAAATTCGCCCCCTGCCGGAGCCGTGTATTCGACACGCAGTCGGACAAGCGGTTTTGGCGGTTCGATGTCATCACCTTCCTCCCTGTCTTCTTGAAGTTCAAGCCACTCCCTTTTCGCTTCTTGGATCAGCTCCTCGATAACCTGGTTCAGATATTGGGTAATCTTTGCACGGTTGTCGCTGACGTCGCGGACGCGCCATATCTCTTTTTGTTTAATCTCCCTCTCTTCTGCAAGCACAATTTCTTTCATGATAAAGGGCCTGACCGTCTTCAGGCGGATGTTCTCAGTTGTGAACTCCTTGCCAGTGACGCTCAAGATGCAAACATGCTTGGGAACCGCCTCTCCGGGCATCAGCGACGTAGCCACTGAGGAGCCGGGCTGCATGACATGGAAGCCCATCTCAGGGTTGTATCGTGGGTCGATCAAACACTCGTGCTCGTGGCCCCATACGACGAGGTCCATAAACTCTGGAAGGAAGTTCTCGGGAAGATAGCTGGTCGGCGTATGTGCATGGTGATTTTGATGTACGCTCATGAGGTTGAACCACTCGTCCTTTTGCATACCAGGTTGGAAGAATTTGACGTTACCATCCCGCCAGGTGTGAAACAAGCGCTCGTCACGAACGTTACTGAGGCCATAGAGAGCAAGTTTTGTACCGCCCTTCTGAAGTAGGACAGGCTTCACAGCAATCTTGTCGACTTCCGGTGTGCGACCAAAGTAGTTGACGAAGCCAGACGCCTGCAACAGATCGAGGGGAGAGAATGAGCCTTCGCCTGAGGGATCGTCGTGGTTGCCATGAATCGCAAAGACGGGTATAGCGATGTTTATATCTTCATCCTCGTAGTTGACATGGTCGAACATGCCTCCAAAGTTCTCGCTCGCATCGCTCAGCATCTCCAGTTCGCATGGCTTCTCGCCGAGACAGTTCTGACGCAGTGATTTCATGACATGGTACATGGACTTCCTCGACGGTTTGTTCTCGTGGAAGAGGTCTCCCGCATGCAGTACCATGTCCACATCGTGCTCTTTCGCCAGGCACATCACTTCGTGGAATGTCCTCCAGCTGTCGTCCTTTCGCTCTGCATCGCGTTCGTTGTATCCGACATGACTGTCTGTGGCGACGAGTATCCGGATTGTGTCTGCGCCTGGAAGTTTCGTCAGAACATGCTTTTCGATACGTCTCAGGTTCGCCCATACTACGTTGCGGACCGCGTCGTGGGGGCATAGTGGGCAGCTTATCTGCGAAAGTTCAGTGCCTGAGCTTCTGGTATTGGTAGAGGTGAATCTGCGAGTTCAACGCCACCCCTAGAGCACTGTAGAAGTCTTTCTGGCAAAGACAGCAGTACAGGCCAGAGAATGGCGAGCCGTCACTCACGACTCGCGACGCGCTTCCGCCTAAGCCAAGCCTCTAGCGTCCCCCGCGTTCTCACGTGCATTCCGTGAAGCCATCGGAAGCCGTCGAAAACATTCGCCGACCTCATCTTTCACGCTCTACGTCGCAATGTTTCCCACACGCGCGCTCTGCGCTCGGTCGATCTGGAAAGGTGAGATACTATGCACTGCCTCCAATGTCTACAACATGAAAAAACTGACTTCCCGCTAGGCCCCAACATCGTCCCGTAAGCCACTGCAATCAGACCCTGCGAAATCCGCTCTAATCATTTCGAAGCCTACCAATAGTACAGAAAAAGGCGGGCGAAAGAGTGGCACCGATAAAGACACAAGCGCGCTCGGCTACGATACTGCCAAATTTCGTCGGCCTCAAGTTCCAGATACACAACGGGAAGAGCTACCTAGATATCACCATAACTGAGGATATGGTAGGACGCAAGCTCGGGGAATTCGCGCCGTACGTCTGCCAGAACCCCCATACTTTGTTAGAGGTGGCAGGAGAGAGATCAACAAAGCACTAACATGTTGTTCCAGAACACGGAAGCAGTTCACATACAAGCAGACGAAGAACAAATAAGCAACAGGAAGCAGATGCATTGAATGGGAGTTTGGGTATCATTTTGGTTTATCTAGAAGCCATTCTGTACTACTATTGTACAAACATGATGGAGCCCTTTGCCTGTGGGCTAGGTGCCGCAATCTTCCCAACGTCCAAGTACCTTGCGCCTGTGATGCCGGTTCCAAACGCCTAAAATGCATGTCGATATCCCAAATTACCACATCCCGTCATGAAGCAGCTGCCACGTAATACTGCCTAAGCAACAACCAGCCGGCCTAGCGGTAGAACTCGCCACGCTTGATGTTGACTCCGTATTCGCCTACTGCCATGCCCAGATCCTCCATGGTGAGCACGGTCCGGCCTTGACTGCCGCCCTGGCCTCCACCGCCATATCCTGGCCGCTGGATGCCGAGGTTGTAGTCCTTTGTCTTGGAGCCGCTGTCCTTTCCACCAGGCGCACCGCCCGGCGCTGCTGCTGCCGGCGCTCCTCCCGCGCCACCCATGGGATTGTTGCTCGTGGTGTTGGACGACCTGATGCGAGAGAACTGGTAGGCGTCGGCCGCAATGTCGGCGATGAATTTCTGTGTCGCGAGAGCGAGGAGACGTGCCAGGTGCTGTGATGTCTGGGGTGGCGGTGGCAGACCGGCGCGTGTCAAGTAGTAGTTGGTCACTGCATCGGGTATCTGGGCGCCTGGTTAGTTCGCGATGCTTGGTACGAGGGCCGGGACGCGACATACGATAGGCGCATACTCATCCATCTTGCCAAGAAACTCGCGCAACGTCGCATCCTTCTTCGCTGGTATGCGCGCTTCAAACGCGGCGGCCGAGTCTGTGACGCCGTTGACTGTCGCGGGCTCCGCATCGTTTGCGCCGTCGAGGTTCATGGCGTCGGCTTCGAGTTGGGTCGCGTCCTGCTTGATCTCGTCGTCGACGGCATGGTCTAGTTCGTCGTTGGCCTCCATGTTGGTGTCCGGGGGCTGCGAGTTCTCTTCAGACATGGTTGCGATGCGAGTGATATGGGTTGCGACGTGGTGCGAGGTATGACGTGGGGTGGGTTGATTGGGTTGCGGACTGCGGAGACAACGCGGGAGTGAGTGAACGGCGAGCCAAGCACAGTCGCCCAATGCGGTAAGCCTCAAAGAAGCCAATCGGAGTGGCCGCAGCTCAACTACCAGCACTGCATCTCTCGACGACGCGTTTTCACTTTGCCCTACAAGACAGATCTTTGACCCGTGGTTATTCAACGAGCGAATACAGGCGCCATAGTTGGCTTATGGGAGGCCAGATGGTACGGTTTTCACTGTTTGCGCTACCACAAACTTGGGAGCCTTGAGCGAGTGCCGGAACACCTGACCCAGGCAAAGAGCCAGCCAAGGACATGAGGGTTCAGCCTTGTGTAGCTGCATCCCCAGGTACATGCACATTCGACAGACATGCCGGCCTCTTTTGCTCTGCGTTGGTGGTAGCGGCTTGGTTCGCGCTTTTTGACACTCCAGGTTGACACCAGGCCGTCTCTGCTGATACATCATTCTTACCATTCCCACGGACCCTTGATACTTCGACCATTGTCTGCACATGACATGTGATACTGCACTCTACGTGTCTTCTCTTATAATACACGTACCACGCAGGATTCGCATGATAGGCAGCAAACCAGTCGCTTCACGCCATACTACGCAGTAAGGCACCCACCGGACGGCATATCGCCAATCATGGCCGTACTCATCGACCTACCGCCAGAAATCCTGGAACAGATTTATCACGGCCTAGGTAGTATCGACGACGTCCACCACTTCGGACGAGTATGCACCAAGACGCATCATGTCATCCAAAAACGAAACATCTACCTCGAAATCATGCGCTCAATCATCTACTCTTCACCCCAACACCGTTACGACTTCCAGCTCTGCAAGTCCCTAGACTTCCATCGCAAGATCGTCACGCACTTGGAACGACATCCTATGCCATTTTCCGCCAGCCAACCCGGGGGCTTCACTTTCAGTACCTGGGAAAATCAAATGATGCATACCGCCAGAAGGTGTTATAACCCAGCTGGCTGGACAGATGACATGATTTGCGACGTGCTAGCCCGGTACCAGGGGCTGCACGTCCTGAAGGACATTTGGTTGGAACGAGAGCTTCGAGAGCAAGATTTCTTATCTGTAGATGACACCTCGGATGCGCAGCGATTCGTCGATCGCTTCGTAACACTTGTTAACCGCGAGCAGAAGTTTAGGGACGGAGACTTGTCTCGAAGGAACCCGGCTACGCCGCACACGTGGTATTACACCAAGTTCGATGCTCATCAGAGAGGGCGGTTCCACGCTGCTGTAACGTGTGTCTGGCTTCTCAACGAGATACGATGGGTCTTCACCAACTTTACTTACCCGGCCAACTTCACCGTGCAGATCGAGATTCTGGGGGCGTTACGGGCAAGGATAGAAATGGAAACACGGACACCACTTCTGGACGAACTAGACCGGCACGCTGTGTTCTCGTTCATGTACCATCATCTACTCCCCCTCCACGCACTATTCTTAGCAGATCAAAGCTCCTCAAAACTACCCTTCACATTCGCGTCCGACTTTACCAAGGACACGGGTCATTGCACTAGGCACGTACAATCTACCCACCTACTCCATCTGTCCCGACGCTGACTCTCACCCTTGCTAGGCTACTCCAGCTCTTCCTCATGGCCTCGCAAACCTACTTCCAACCACCTGACCTCATCGACCTGATGCTCCGCTCCCGCACATCCCGTAAGCCGCCTTACCCCTTCCTCCCCACTCCATACTCGACCGAAAAATACCGTCGTCCCCTGCCCTCCCTCTTCCACCCGGACCATGACCTCAATTGCACACACCTCAAATCGTCCTTCCAACGCACATCCATCATGCACCTCAGCTTGATAACGCGTTCGTCGTTTCATCAAACGAGCCATAATATGAGTCAAGGCGGTATCGGGCCATCGGCGCTCGGAGAAGCCTTGTTCAAGGTTCCGGATCATGCGAGGCGGTATTTTATGGATCGTGTCATGGTGGCGTTTGAGAAGGAAGAGGTCAAGGAGAGGGGAAGGAGGGAGATGAGAAAGGTGTGGGGGAAGACATGGGAGGACGTCAGGTGGGTGGTTTGGTGGTGGGCTGGGAGTGGGGAGAAGGCGAGGATGAAGATGGAGAGGATGAGGGCCAGTGAGCATTGAATTTGGTCCAGAGGTGTACGAAGGGTTGATTGTATCCCGGGATTCTTTGCTAGACTTGGCGCATATGAGGTCTCAGATGACGATGGTGTGTACCTTTAGAATGTGTTTTTGTTTTGCATGTGTTCCTGGGCATCCATGACTACTCTTGCGGGCGTCTTGCCATTGTTGTGTCTTCTGATATTAGTAGCGATAATATCGATCTGCGTATAGACCATTAGGACCCGGCGGTATAATGCGCGTGCATGCTGTCCAGGTGGCCTGTGATTCTTCTGCGCGCAATATGTACTCTTCAGGGGGGCGTCGTTCATATTAAAAGGCCCTGGATCTAGTGCTTATGAATGGTCACCTTTGTGTTGCGCGGATTTGATCGGATGAGGTAACTATCTTCGGACAATTATTTGGTCTGTGGTAATCGCGGGTCGGCGAGGTAGTATGTGCCGGCACTACAGACGGTGCGAATTGTAATCGTCGGTTGTTGAGTCGGACTTGTTGGACAGTACGATATCACAGGCACCTTTCAGGGTTGTCCGTAGCTGATGAGGCTCGGAAAGTGTCTGGAATCAATGTCGGTTATATGAAACATGTGGATGCCGAGGCGCGACCAGAAAGTGTGGCGGTGATGGGATGTTCGCATGTCCAAGCCTTGCGGCATCAAGGTCACATCCACGTTGACGTGCAGCACCAGGCGCCTTGGTCTTGCTGCAAAGAGCTAATACGCGTTCAATGGGATTAGCATCCGCAGCTTATCAGTACCGATGCACTGGATGCAGCGGCTACAGTGCGTGAAGAAATAGTAGTGCTCGTGGTGGAGCGGAGAAGGCGGACAGTTGGGGACTAGCTGGCCAGGCGTAGCAATGAAGGCTTGTATATTGCAGACAAACAATGCGGGCTGGCTTGGAGCGTCCGGCAAGAGTCGGAAAGGTGGACGGCCGCAATTCCGTTTTCCCGTAGGGCACAAGGATCCGTACATGGCCTGCTCGTGCTGGCGGCCATTGGCAAAGCAACGTGAAAGTGCCGGCACGACACGGCCCTCAGCCGAGGAGGCGGCCGAAGCCCAAGATTGGAGGTAATCCGGTGCACGGGAATGGCCAGCCTGCAGCATGGGCTGTTTGGCTCCAGGGCAGGCCGCCATGTACAAAACTGCCTTTTGCAAGTGAGGGGTCGATGGGGTTCGCGAGACGTCATTGGCGTGTTGGAGCGCGTCGAACTGGAATGCTGGAAAGCAAACGCAAGACGAAGACGATGAGCGCAGAGGGGGTGGCAGCATAAATACGTTCATAAAGAGTGCAGGCCTCACGTCATCTGCTAGTCGCCAGACGGCCGCTCTCGGGAACGAACAGGGCGAGGCAGTGGTGAATGCGCCGAAGTAGCGTGGGCTGTCGGCTTCTGTTAGAGCACCACCGTAACGAAAGAAAAATTCGCGCTTGAAAGTGACCCTCCTCCTCCCACCTGCGCTTGCTTCTCCCGCACACACGACAGCCAATTTTCGTTCCTGGCGCCCGTCTGCCTTGCTCACGTCGCATCCGACCCTCAGACGCCGCCCCAGCCCGCTCTGTGATTGCTGCTTGCACGTCACACAGGCCTGCAACTCGACCGTGGTGTGCCTGGAGCCCGTACCTCACTGCACCCTCCAACCCTCCAACCCTCCAACCCTCATTGTCCGCCCACCACCCGCCGAGCAGCACTCTGGTTCCGCCGACGCAGCCTTCTGTGCCCCTTCTCCGCGACCACCAGCCCCGCAGTCCATCAAGGCTCCCCCCAGAGGTTAGTTTCGCGTACCTTACCGCCCATGTCCGCCGCGTGCTTGCTACCTGCTTGCTCCCCGCCCTCGAGTTCGCTGGGCACTTTGCGCACCATTTTTCCCTCCTGCCGCTTCCAAGACCCTTTTATTAGCCCCGTGTGACACATTCGCACTCCTTCCTGTTTGGATCTGGCCCGCCCACGCAGTCATTTCGACTTCTTGTGCGCTCAGAGTCCCAACCACCACGACCATCCACATCACTTGTCTCTACCACCACGCCTTGAATGCCTGCCACCTAGTTTTTCCCGCGCTTCTTTTCTCCGCTAACACCAGTCACTCCAGCACGCGCGCAAAGACCGTCACGCCCCGAGCAGTGAAGCAGGAAGCATTCATTTTCCTCACATCGTGTGAGACCGCCGCGGTACCGAGCCACCGTTCAGCACACTATCCAGCTCTCCACCGCTGCAGAGCAACATTTTCGCAACGTCGCTTAGTTGCCAACACAAAGCCTGGTAGCGAAAAAAGAGTTGACGTGCGGGGAGGCCAAACACACCTCTCCGGACATACCAGTGCCAACACCTGTTGGCCAGCTTGCCGCAGCGCTCCCACCGGGGAATCTAAGCGCTTACTCTCGTCCACCCAGCCGAACTTTATTCGAGACTCACACACAGACCAACATGTCTACATTTTCATACGCGCAAGCCGCAAAGGGCGTCTCCACGCCAGCGGCCACAAGCAAGTCGGCGTCCGGCTCTGCTACCCCAGCCAAGGACGGCCACAGCGCATCTGGTCAGGAAGCCAGTGCCTCCCCCAGCAACTGGGCTGAAGACGTCGAGTCTGAGTCGCGCCCTGTGCAGCCCGCCAAAGCCCAGGAGGCGCAACCAGAGCAAAGCGTTCCCAGCGTGGCTAAAACCTCACAGCCTGTAGATGCCTCCAACGAATCCTCGCCGGATCTCGCATCCTCCACCTCGTCAACCGTCACCAAGGATGATGATGTTTCCTCGATACCAAACGCTTCTTCTGAATCGACCACCTGGGATAACAAGTCCCAGGCCTCTACTTCTGTCGACAAGTCGGTTGAGCCTGTCGAGAAGACGTCTGACAAGGTCAAGAAGGCCAAGAACGTCCCGGCGAAGCCCCTTCAAGAGGCGCCTGTACCCACTGTGAACCCCTGGAAGATACGAGCGGACTCGATCAAGTCCCAAGTGCAGAAGGCCGCACCTTCCGCAACTCCCAACGGAGTCTCCCATGGAGCTAGCGGAGTCCAGGCCAAGAAGGGCGACTCAACATCTCAAGAGAAGACCACAAACGGCGAGAGCAGAAGCAAGGGCCGGAAAGAGTTCCGCGGTGATGTTGATGTGCGGAATGGTGCCAAAGGCAGATTCTCTGAGAAAGATGCCAAGGCTACCCCATCATCGGGCGCGCTGCCTCCTCCACCAGACCGCGACCAGGAATCCTGGCCGACCCCCGAGACCGTCATCGATGAGGATCGCAAGAAGGCCCAAGAGAAGGAAAAGACCGAGCAGAAGCCAAAGGACAGCACTTCGACCAGCAAGCATGAGTGGGTGAAAATCCCATACACACCGACTGTTGTGTTCAACACACCGCTGCCCAACGCGGCGGGTGCTAGGAGAGGTGGCCGACCGGGAGGACGCGGTGGAGCGCCGAGCAACGGCAGGCCTGCCGGTTTCGGTAGCAATGGTACTGAACAGACTGAGACACCAAATGGCGAGCAGAAGGCAGCTGCACAAGATGCGTCTCCAAAGACGAAGCGCACCGACTCACCTACCATGAACGGCCAAGCGCCTGCAGCGAATGGAGACAGCGCGGCGAAGGCCACTGGCCCTGTATCCTCCGAGTCCGAGGCGCAGCCTAGGAGATCGTCCTTGTCCAGCGTGCCCGCTCAGAACGGTGCCTACCAGCGCCAGTACCCTAACAAGCCCCACAAGGGCCGCCGAGGCGAATTCCATGGTGCCGGAGAGCGAAGGAGAGATGGCGCATCCTCACCCACCAAGGATAACACCTGGGGTGAGCGTTCTGCTGGAACGCAGACAGACGCTGCCGAGAATGGTGAGCGCAAAACTCCTGCCTACCAGGAGGGCTCTGCGCATGGTCATTCCAAGCGCTTCAGCTCCTTCTCTAGTGGCCGCGAACGTGGTCGTGGAGGTCGCGGTCGCGGTGGAGCGTACACCAATGGCCATCACTTCACCAATGGACAACACTCTACATCGAGCTTCCCCTTGGGCCCACGATCACCTACAACATTCGTTCCCGAGAGCAATAGCTTCTTCCCCGCGCCCCAGAGCAAATACGGTCGCAACAGCCACCGATCACAGTCCTTGACTACCGATCCCTACAGGTATCAGTCTTTCCAGCCTGGGTACCCGGCTCCCATTCAGACAGGCCATGATATGTACCCCTACGGCATGGCTCCTCCGCCCATGAGCGCTGGGCTACCGTACAGCCCATACGGCGTCGATCAGTACCAGATCTTCTCCATGATTACGGCCCAAGTGTATGCTTTGAACTTCTCGACCCAAAATCGCTTGCTAACAACTCACTAGCGAATACTACTTCTCCGTCGACAACCTGCTCAAGGACATGTACCTTCGCCGTCACATGGACTCACAGGGATTCGTCGCTCTTGAGTTCATCGCCGGCTTCAACCGTATCAAGAACCTGTCCCCCGACATCGACATGATCAGACTTGTTTGCCAACAGTCTGCCTCCATCGAATACCGTACTAGCGAGAACGGCCAAGACCGACTACGTCGCAAGGACAACTGGGCACAGTGGGTTCTTGACATGGCCGAGCGTGATCCGTCTGCACAGAACGAAGGACCCAAGGAGCTCAACAAACCTCAGGTTTCTCACCCTGCAGGCTTTGACCCGTCCAAGCCTCCTCAGTGGTCAGCCATGTCCCCAGCTTTCAGCCCGTTTGGAAACGGGGGCGCGTACCCTCAGATGAATGATTTCCATCCCGTTTCCCAGGATGCTGTATCAACACCGGCGGAGACGAACGGCGCGGCTATTGACGAACCAAATGCGGCCGTTCCGAACGGTCAACCGATCGAGAACTCGACAAAGGCTGTGAGTGGAGAACCTGATTCATTTTCTGACTTGCAACTCGACAGCTTGACAGTCGTTATGCGCAAGCAACGGACCCAAGCGTTGCCTCCTTCTGTTTCACGAACGTTTTCTAATGGCTCCATCGATAGTAAACATGGCGTGCCAGATGAACCGGAGAAGTCGATCACCTGTCAAATGAGGGTCAACGGTGCCGGAACACCTGATGGGTAAGATGGCAATTGAGACAAGTTGGAAGTACGCGCTGATCACATTTCTAGTAGCGCTGAGAACCATTTTGACCGCCCGCCAACCGCCACCGACTCCTCACAATCGACTTCCTCTGCTGCGCCTGTACGCCTTTATTGGGTCAAAGATCATCACAGCCCAGTTCACACTATTCCTTCTGATTCATCGCATGAATCCTATTATCATCTTCGATCCAAAGCTCTTTACCAGCGTTCCAACGCGCCACTCGGCACAACCCCTTACGACATGAACGTTCTTTACCAATTCTGGTCACATTTCTTGATTCGGAATTTCAACCAATCAATGTATGACGAGTTCCGCCACCTTGCCCTCGAAGACGCCGCCCATCAGGGGACGGAAACTGGCATTTCCAATCTTATCGAGTTTTACGGCGAGTCTTTGCTCTCGCCACAGGGCGCGATTCGACAGCGGGTGGCTTCAGACTTTGTTGAACTTATCAAGACCGAGGACGAGCGCCGTCCGGCTTTCGAGCAGCTGAAAGCAGCTTATCGTAGCGGTGGCATGGACCCTCAAAGTCGACAGCTCATTGAAGGCTTGCTTGATGCTGATACCTTAGCTCTGTTGACACCGCCATGATGCTGCAAAAGAGCTACGGCAGCCATGTCATGACGAGTTAAGGTTTTTGCATTTCTTCGTCACGGTCTTCGGTCTTGTTGCTTCCAAAATTTTCTCCTTGCGAGTTCTCGGACTCTGTATACATTGACAAAAGTTCATGTTCTGGCGTTTTCCACCCGGTTGGCTGTTGCTTAACTGTTTTTCCCCGATAGAAATCTCTCACGTCTTTGAGTCTTTTTTCCCTTAATGTTCCCACGAATCACCAGTCCCCAAATACGAACGCAATACCCTTCAGGAATCTGGCTTTTACCCTCTCCTTCTGGATCTAGGGGTCCTCAATAGCATTGAAAGCTGGCGTTCTTGTGTGTCTATCTTGCATGGTTATCCACTCCAGCATACAAAAATCCGATGGCAGCTTTCTCTCCTCTCAGGCATAAAGCGGCAATCCTGTTCTTACCTTATTTGTAGGTGGATATGGGCTGCTTTGGGTGTCTTGTTTCGATAAAGCAAAGTATACCAAAAGCGGCTGCCAAGGTCCGTGGGTGTGGCTTTTGCTCTGTAAGAGTACTAAAATGAATACCTCTGTTCTTGGTAGCATTGTGGCGGTTCCATCTGGTGAAGTCTTGCCTTTGTCTTGTAGACATGGCGGGGTTATGCGCTCATGCAAGGTGAAGTGTTTGCACTCGACGAAAAAACAGTGTTACTCAACTACCCCGCAGTTAGTCTACAGCGTTTTGCCTTGCAGCCTTGACTGCCTATCGGCGAGGAAGAGGTGTCTTGGCGTAGCCGAAACGGAGTCGGATGCGGACCAGTCGGTGGGTGAGGTGGCATGTGATCGTCGTCATGGCCCGGAGTTCTGGACCAATCCCGCATTGGGTGGCGACATGGACCCTGGTGCCTGCGCCTCATTAACGTCGCCTCCCCATCCTTCTGAGCATCACCACTCTCCTCTCCTGGTAGCACACAAACCATCATGGCACCGGCCGTGGTGCATTTATACAACTCGGTGGCCAAGAACGCGAGAGCGTTCAAGTAAGTCGACAGTGCTGTTTGGTTGGGTTTCGTACTGACAGACAAAGGGCCGCCTGGAAACATGCTGCGAAACTCGTGAAGAAACAACTGCCTGAATCCGCACAACCTGCAGATGCGGTACTGCAACCCATTCTCGCCCGGAATGCTCCGAAGCATCCTCTCCACCGTATTGCCTACCTCAAGCAAACCAAAGGCCGCTGGTACACCACCCACAGCCAGATCAGCGCTGCTGTTCGACGCTTCACCACGTCTGCTGCTCGCAACTCAGGCGCAAAGTACGACAAGGCCTCTTTCCCCAAGTCACGCATCGGAGGCATCGTTACCGCTCAGGCCGGCCGTGCACCCTTTGCATCGACCCTTCGCCCCAACCTCACCGGAGGCACGCTTGGTCGAACAGCAGGAGGGTACGGATGGGGCTCCGGCAGGACCGGAGGCGCAAGGTACTTCTCGCACGGTCCCGCATCCCCAGCCCAGGTCATCAACAACGTGTCTCAGGCCGTCCGAGCATTCCTTGTTGGCGGACAAAAGGCCCAGTTCGATGGCGTCAACCCACACAACGGCGAGAAGCGCTTCAAGACCGTATCGGCGCTGCAGGATCAGGTCAACCGCACGCTGAATAAGGTTCCCAAGGCTACCCCTGGATCCTACATCAGCTTCAACGTTAACCCTACCGTCACCGCTCTTACTCCCCTTAAGGCTGTCAAGGGCTTCACCTCGTTCGCACAAGAGAAGGAGACACTGAACAGCGAGGGCCTCCTTGATGTTCTCTCCGTCGACTTTTCCAGGGCCGTCAAGGAGCTAGCAGCCGTTCTCAAAGACCTGCAACGATTAGCGGCACTAGGCGACCTCCCGATATCATACGAAGACGCGGTACTCAAGGTTCACTTCCCAGGCTGCGATGCGCAAACGGTCGAGACGATTTGTAACGATTTCGAAGTCTCGCGCGGCGCAGTGTATCAAGATGAAGACTTTGACTCTTTCGTCGGCACCGATATCGCGCTTCTCTTCCCATTCGCACCTAGTCAAACACCCTCTGAATGCTCCTTTTACGACAAACCAGTCGCTGAGCGTCAGCATGTTCAGCCGAACATCGATTGGACGCACATGCTCTCTGCATCACCCGCTGCTTCAGAAGGCTTCTCGACCAATTCCGAGCAAAGCTACGACCAGATTGACGAATTCGCAACCGAAGAGCCCAATCCTTGGTTATCTGACTACGACAGCTTGCACACCAGTGAGGCTGACGAAATGGACATGTACACCCCGCTGGAGTATCAAAGTTCTGATGGCATGTATAGATTCATGGCCCAGTGTGGAGCGTGATGGTGGATCGGGTAAGGCGTTGAAGATGTGATGATACCTTTTGGCTTAGACTGTTGAATGACATTTCCTCTCCTATGTGTTAACGAATCAATAAATTACACAACATCTGAGAAATGGGCCAAGCCTTTTGTGGTGGTATCCACAGCTAACGATTCTTTAATAAAAGCATCGGCACGGATCTTGAATTCGGTAGCCGACGTCGGCACCCGCATCATCATCCCATGCTCGACAACCGCAACCAAGCCGCTTGCCTCTCTCGACCAGTCATCCGGAGCTATATTAGCCGAAAGATGAAGTGGCGTCAAGAGCGTCACGAAAAAGTTTATTCCCGGCCAAGGGCGTAGGATGTCAGCCTCCACTTTTCTTACTTTCCTCTCCATAACCTCGGGAGGACGATATGATGACTCTCCATTCCTCCCCGCGCGTTTGCGACATGGCTTTTGAACCTGCATTGATGCGTACGGTATCTAGGTGACGTTGCATATTGGGAGTGTGGCAGTTGCAGGGTTATCTTGCGTGTTATTTCCGGCATAGGAACTCGGAGCAAAATTCGGGATAGGAACTCGGGATCAGGAATTGAATCTCTGAATCATTTGGGAATGACGCTGAATACGGCGCAGCGTGGTGAAGAGGACGGAAACAATGAGTTTACAGAAAATGGCATCTGGTCATTCGAAAAGAGCCACAGCAACCAGAACCCACAACCCAGCATCCAACTTGACGAGACCAACAAGGACAAAGCCATGAAGAATAACACCGTCTCAAAACCCTACCCACCTCAACTGCCAGCCAGTACCACCACCACCCCCTCAGCAGGAGGCCAACCCACCGTCGACGTCCCCCCCAATGGTGGCTACGGCTGGGTATGCGTCGCCGCCGTCGCAACCATAAACGCCCACACCTGGGGCCTCAACTCCGCCTACGCCGTCTTCCTCGCCCACTACCTCTCCACATACACCTTCCCCGGCGCCACACCCCTCCAGTACGCCTTCATCGGCGGCCTCTCCATCTCCCAAGCCCTCATCGTCTCCCCCGTGGCTACATCAACGACCAGGAAATGGGGCACACGGACCACACTGTTCATCGGCGTGGGGCTCGAGACTGTGAGTTTCATCGGCGCTAGTTTTGCGAGTAAGATCTGGCACTTGTTCTTGAGCCAGGGTGTGTGTTTTGGATGGGGAATGGGCTTCTTGTTCGTGGGCAGTGTGGGGATTGCGGCGCAGTGGTTTACGACGCGTCGGTCGCTGGCGAATGGGTGGTGTACGGCAGGGAGTGGGCTTGGGGGGCTGGTGTACAGTCTTGCGGCTCAGGCTATGATTCGCGATATTGGGTTGCCGTGGGCGTTTCGCACGCTGGCTGGTGTTGCGTTTGTTGTTAATAGTGCGTGTGCGGTGCTTATCAGGGATCGGAATAAGCAGATTGGGTCTAGCCAGCTGGGTTTCGATTACAGGTTGTTTGGGAAACCGCAGTTTGTGGGGCTGTTGGCGTTTGGGTTCTTGAGTATGTTGGGGTATATTGTCTTGCTCTTTAGTTTGCCGAGTTATGCGCGGACGATTGGGTTGAGTGCGCAGCAGGGGAGTGTTATTGGCGCCGTGTTCAATCTGGGACAGGCGTTGGGGAGGCCGCCGATTGGTTATTTTTCAGACTCGATTGGCAGGTTGAATATGGCGGGGAGCATGACGTTTCTGATTGGGGTGTTTTGTCTGCTGATATGGATTTTCGCAAAGAGTTTTGGGGTATTGGCCTTTTTTAGCCTGGTGGGTGGCATGGTGGCGGGGACGTTTTGGGCGACGGTTGCGCCGGTTACGACAGAGGTTATGGGGCTGAGAGACTTGCCGAGTGCGTTGAGTATCACTTGGCTGGTGCTTGTGCTGCCTACTACCTGTAAGTCTTGAGCAGCTGTGGATTGAATTGCATGGAACAGTTTGCTAACATGCGTGCAGTTTCCGAGCCTATCGGTCTTGAGATCGTAGCGTTCAATGGAGGGAGCTACACTGGAGCTATCTTGTTCACTGGGTGGATGTACATCGGTGCCGCTGTCTGCTTGTGGATGGTGAGAACATGGAAGATTGGAGAGGACGAAGAAAATGCTGCGGCAACTGCAAAGGGTGACGCCGAGCCAACTACTGTTGAAGCCGAGACCTTCCAAAGGAGTTCGTTTGTGAAGAGGATGTTCAAGATTCAGAAAGTCTGAAGTCATGTCACAAAAGTTGTAAAGTTCAGACATGGTGGGAAGTGTTTTGGCACAGCACTAACGACGTGTATTATATTGCTTCACTTGGGCTTCTACGGGTGTTCTACATGACGCCCAAGGGCAAGTGACAATAACCATGACATGTACAAAAGCTGCTGATTCTTACCGCCATCACCTAAACTGTTATATGGTGCCAATGTTCATCAGAACCACGTTTGTCCTTCAAGCATATTTATCAAGATATATGCGTGGTATCATGTTCCACAATTGAGGTTACGCAGGAGTTTGCTTGCCGTCCTCCATGAATTTGGGCTCTGGACTCTTGATTCTAGACTCCGCGACTCGGAAAAGACGTGTTCGACTCACTCCACAAGGAACTGGTGTGTCGCCTGTGCCTCTTGTGTGGACATGCGATCCAAAACCACGCCCAGAGTCCAATAAATCCACTTATAGCTGCTGCAGGTGAAACGTCGATGAACACAATACTTTTTTCTGTGGCTTGTCTGGCTGCAAACTGATGATTGAAGGAGTTTCTAGAAGCATGCGAAACGGGGGCCTGACCAGGCATCGCCATCCTTGCACCGCAGCATTAGCTCCCGTTGCCTAACCACTAGTCAGGTCCCCTTTCTCGGTGTCGCTGCAACATGCTGGTCGCGTCCAAGAAGATATCGCGAGGGTATACGACGCCTGTGGATGACGGAATCTCTCCAGGGCTGCAATGTTGGAACGTCGGGTAGCTCTGCAGCGGGGTAGCAAGATCTGTCGTCCAGTCGTTGCCAGCTCCCACTGACGCATTCAAACGTGACGTGCCGGTACGCGATTGGCTACGAGGGCCATTCCCGGCATTGAGGCACCCATGTCATGTCTAAATGTCGTGGTTAGTGTGTGTGCAGATGACTTTGGACGCGCCGACACGACCTCGGGGTGCAATGCGAGGGACAAGAGGGTATTTCGCACACGGAGACACGTGGAAAGCGCCGTGATGATGGCAAAGGCACGTCTCCGGGCGTGTTGTTGGCGTTGGTGGATGGCGTCAGGGTGCAGAATGGGCGTGCCTTTGTTCCCATCCCATGTGGCCTCGGCGCAAAGGCCCCTGACGCCAACTGGCAGCATCCCGCTAATATGGCTGACTTTAGCCTCGCCTGCTCTCCTGTCCGTGTCCACAATTTGTCGTCGACGACACTGGCACGTCCTCGACTGCCTCTTCTTCATCCGTTGTTGCTGCTGCCTCGGGATGTTCGCTCGTCCTGTTGTCTCCAGAACCGTGCTATCCCACCTTATGTCGCTCTTTTAGCTCCCTGCCAACAGCGTTTCCTTGTAATATTACCTTATAATCGTCCTGCGTCACCGAACGGCCTCTGCGCGAGACTGTGCAAACACGCGTTCCTTTGCCCCGAGCACTGACTTCAACCTCAGCGGAAGTTTGGTCGCATCACCGACGCGCGAAGCATCCGAGACGGAAAAAGAAGAGTTGCAGCCCGTCGAGCTGTACAGCGTGGGAAGCCCTTGAATGCAAGCTCGACGGTCCTTCTCGTCCTCGCAGCATCCGCCCTCATCACCTCCCCTTGCTCCCGGGCACTTTGGTGAAGCGACGACTCCGCCCGAGGCGCGTGAAGTAGTCTCTCCCACCTGGACGGCCCCTTCGCCGGCTCGCACTCTCGGATACTCGAGTCCAGAGCTCCCTTCTCTCCCGTCCTTCTCCGTCCTTGGAAACAACCCGCGTACTCCGCCCAACGCTGCGAGGCACGACCGAACCGACACGTCCTACTATACCGCCAGCTGGGGCAGTCCGTACAGACACCCTCCTCCAGTCTTTAATCCTTCGCGTCAGGTCTCGACAAACTTCGGAAGCGACGACTTTGAAGAAGAGGCTTCTGGGCTGCAGTTTGGCCTTGGGCATCTACTCCCGTCTCGACTAGAGCCTCAGGAAGAGTCGCCGAATCAATTCAATCTCGAGCATCTCATACCTCGTTTGGAACAGAACGCGTCGCCAAACCGCTTCACGCTTGAACACCTAATCCGATCTCGACTGCCAGATCTCGTAACACCGACCAAAGAAGCGCGAGCTTCCGGCACTACTCCCCGGGCGTCCGACACCAACCCAACTTCGCAAGAGTGGGTCGAACGATTCCTAGAAGAGCGTTGGAACCGCGAGACAAACGACTGGCGGGATAATAACAGCGATACAGAAGGATCAGGTGGAGAATCGGATCTGCCAATTGCTCCTCCGCCGAAAAGGGGACACAAACAGAGGAACAACAACAAGACCCTGAACCAGCAGGACTTTTGGCGGCACTTTAGCAAGGAAGAAAAAGAAGCAGTCGGCAAGATGATGGCCTCCAAGTATGCGGATGCTGAGCCGTCCCCGGCCAGGCAGAGCTCGGCATCAGGTCCCAGTACCGCACAGCAGATGAACGGGCACAGTGCACAGGCTGAGAAGACGCCAGTACCGACACCTACGAAAGCAGCTAAGCCGGTAGATGAAACTCCCAGCAAGCTGGCGAACAACGATGCATTCCAGGCAAGCCAGGATCTGTCCAACAAGCCACTACCCAACCCTCCAAGCGAGTCATTTCTGGCTCCTCCAGGCGCAGCGCCTGCGCAGCCTCGGATGCGCAAGAAGGTCATCGTCAAAGGCAAGGGCTGTATCATCTCGATACCACGCGATATTCCTAGAGGCAACCCTGGGTTCCCTCCGAAACCGATGAGTGCAGAGGCTGTGAATGCAAAGCTCCGACAGCTTGAGCAACAGGGTTACGACATTCGTGGCTTCAGTACTGGAGGTCTGGAGACGCACAACCGAGCCATCTGGCCAGCAGAGGCCGATGTCCAGGCAGAACGTGACAATGCGGGTAGAAGATACACCGTCCGCGTATCGAAGGAGTCTGAATGGAAGGACTACCAGAACTCTCTGCTCGAGGCCAAGTTGGCCGCGCTCGGTGTCAGCACTGGTGGCGAGGAAGACACTCTTCTTCCCTTGTCACGACAAACATCATCACAGCAGCACCCTGGGCAGGGTTTCACTCCACCGATACCTACATCCTCGGCTGGCAGTCTTCGCATGGCCAGACACGGCAGCATTGCAGGTGGCGCCTTCCCGTTCGGACCTTCACCTGGACACATGTCTCGGCAGTCGGTTGCGTCTCCAGCATTTGCAGGTCCACGTCCCGGTATGCACATGCATCGTCACTCGACTTTTGGATCGCCTGCCAACTTTGTTCCATCGCATGGCTATTCACCCTCGGGCACTTGGTCGCCTGCTGGATACTTCAACCCACAAGATGGACGTAGCGGCTCCCCTGCTCTTGCATCTTTGAGCAGGCCTGATCTTTCTGGAATCATCTCACCGCACTCTCCATTCGGCATGAGACCTCACCAGCAGTTTCCCATTACGCCGACGCAGAGGGACGACTTCCAATTGCAGATGCAACTGCAGCAGCAGCAGTTACAGAACCAGCTTCTACAACAGCAGCACCAGCAGCACCAGCATCAGCAACAAGTCCTTGGACTGCGACCGAACTCCACACTGGCCGAGGTACCTGAAGATGAAGACGAGGAAGATGAAGTCCCGGCGATGAAGCATGCCACTAAACCTGCACCGGAGATTGCTGTCCCGACTCCTCGCGGTCATCGTCATAACATTAGCGAGAACCTTGAACGCGAGGCGGCGAATGAGGAGTATCACTTGGAAGAAGCTATCGACAAGCAATTTGCCGAAGGAGGTGACTTCAGTACTGAGCCAGAGACCAACGTATCCTACAAGCCCTCTAATGCTGTGGCTAACCCTACGTGGGAGGATTCGCGAACGATCCTGCACCAGCCTCAACCGCATAGCAGAGCGCACTCGCTCGCCAAGTCTCAGAAACCTGTCTCCTTCTCGTTCCCTGCCCAGCAGAACCCCCGCTCAGAGAGCGACGGTGCACAAACGAACGTCTCGGAGAACACCAACCCCAGTCTGGAAGATGGGGAAGTCCGCAATCCGGTACAGGACGCCACGCAGCACTCACAGGCCTCGTCCCAAGTCAACAACTCCTGGAAAGACAACAAATTTGCCTTCAGCAAGCCTACATCGGCAGTCCACAGCAAACATACTTCGCGCTCGTCTATCTCGAAGCTCAATGTCGAAGCCAAAGAGTTCAAGTTCAACCCTGCAGCGTCTTTTAGCCCAGGCTCTTTCTCTACAGGCTTCAGCTTCGCACCTGCTGTCAAGCCCCCTACGGCTACCGCCCCTGCTGCCGTCCCTGCTGCTGTCCCAGCCAACAACAAGCCTAGCATCGATGGATTGGCGAACTTCAACGTGTCAGCTCCTGCCTTCAAACCCGATGCACCAGTGTTCAAACCTGATGTACCGGCTTTCAAGCCTGTGGCTGAAGTTCCTGCGTTCAAACCTGCTGCAGATAGCTCTCCATTCCCATCTGGTGGCTTCAACTTCTCAAGCCCACCGGCCTTCAAGCCAGAAGCGCCTGCGTTCAACCCCGGTGTGTCGACGTCCAACCCTAACAAACCGGACCCAGCTCCAACAAGCTTCTCATCGAAGATCTTTGGAGATGTCAATCTGTCCCAGAGCGATATCGTCAAGCCAGCTACACGTTCCAAGGCGGTTCCGATCATCCGCCCCGACAACACGCGCTCGCAGACACCTGATACGGAAGGCCGTGAGGACTACGAGGATGAGGCTGGTCGACCTAAGCAAGCCGACGGTCGCGAGAAGAGAGTCCGACGTGATCGCGCTGATGGTGACGACGTACCCAAGTTCGCTCTTCAGCCTGTACTTGCATCGCAGCCCTTGGCTGAAATTAGACAGCCCAATGCTGCCAAGCAGGAACCTCAAGTTGAACGGGAGGAAGCATCGCAAGACAAGGAGAACCTGTCGCCTGCACGTAAGCAGACGAACCCTCAATCAAAGAGCCCAGAGCCTCTGCCACAGCCGAAGCAAGAGATTGTCATGGCACCTATTTCACCCGCTCCACCCGCTCCAGAGAGCGATGAAGGCGCAGACGACGATACGCCTCACGCAAGCGACGTACCGACACCTACCACGGAGGAACCTGAGCCATTGGGCAAGAAGCATTCTCACAAGAGCACTCTATCCGCCAACGCCAAACCGTTCGAGTTCAAGCCTCAATTCAACAGTGCCGGCTACGACTTCGGCTTCCATGTTACGAAGCCATCTCAGGTCGAAGACCCAGAGAAGACTCAAGTATCTCCACCAAGTTACGTCAGCCCAAGTCCGGCTACCACGTATAGGCCTAGCGACGACGGCTCGTTCAAGACTGCCATGGAATCTGGCAGGCACAGGGCTTACCCTGAGAGTGAAAGTGCAGAGTTCGAAAACCTTGGCGATGCTTCCTTCAACGACATTGATGCTGTTATGAAGCACATGGATGGTGAAGGGTCCGACTTTGGCGTTGAGCGTGATGAGACTTCCTGGGATCAGTCCTCGCCCCAGAGGACACCGAATGTGTTTGAGCGCAACGATCTGCAGCCGAACTTCAAGATGCGCAGCGACGCGCCTAGTCCCAGCCCCCGCCGTGGTTTCTTCCCTGGACGGCCCATGCAGGGCTCTGCAACATCAGTGCAAGATCCATTCGATGATGAGCGGGCTGCGCTGCCATTTGACTCGCCTGTGCGCCGCCTAAACAATGCTGACGCCGGACCCATGAGCGACTGGGACGAAGGCCTCCTCACCGAGGACGAGTCCAAGGTTCAGACGCGCAGTGGCTTCTTCGACAAGCATGTTGATGACCTCATGGGTCGTCTCCTGCAGGACCGCCTTGGCCCGCTAGAGCAAAACCTGCAAGGCATCCAAGAAGCGCTTGCAATGATGTCGCAACGTCCGGGACGCGGACGCCGTAGCATGTCTACTAGCGCACGTCTAGACAGCGATGCCGACGATGAAGACGACGATGCCGGCACCGACGTTGACTACCGCAACCGATCTCGAGGTAAAGACAGGAGGCTGGAGAAGATCCGATCCATCGTCAAAGACGCGCTTGAGATGCACCAATCACAGATCACGTCTATTCCGGTGCCCGTACCCGAGCCAATGATCCCAGAGAAGATCCGGGAGATCGTCACCGATGCGCTTGCGCAACACCAGCCATCTGTGCAACCTGCTGAACCTGTTCCTGCGGATCAGATTCGCGCAATTGTTCAGGATGCGATTGCTTCCGCCAAGCCTGCGCAGGAACAGGTCGCTGAGCCTCTCAAGCCCGAAGACATTCGCTCTATTCTTTCCGACATGCTCGCAACCCATGTTCCTCAGCCTGTGGAGCCAGTCAAGCCAGATGACATCCGATCCATTGTGTTGGAGGCGTTCGAGACGCATGCTCCTCAACCGATGCCACCTCCAGTGCCTGAGCAAATCTGGCGTGACGATCTAAAAGCCATCGTTACGGAAGCTCTCGCGTCGCACCAGCCAGCCTTGGAGCAGGTGCAAGCGGAGAAGATTCGTTCCATCGTCGCCGAAGCATTCGCATCTCACCAGCCTCCAGCTCCTGCTGCGCCAACTGTCGACATCGCTCAGCCAGACATGATCCGCTCCATCGTCGCTGAGGCCTTGGCGAACCAGAAGCCTGCCACTCTGGAGGCTCCTGTTGACATTCCACAGCCACAGTTTGACATGTCCGAACTCTACCAGATCATCGGTAGCCTCAAGGCCCCAATTGCGCAGACTACTAGCCACCATCTCCAGGCTGAAGATGTTCGTGAGCTTGTTGATGAGGCTCTGAGCCGTCACAGTATGGAGGTCGCTCAGCGTGAGGAATCCAAGGCTGTCCAGGAGAGGGATGCCCGTATCACCGACCTTGAAGAGATGCTCAAGGAAGCCACGCTCCGATTCAACGATGAAGCTGAAGCCCGCCAAGCTATCGAGGCCCGGGAAGCGGACTCTGCACGCCTGCTCAAGGTCACAGAGGAAGAGCTCACACTCCTCCAACAGGCTGCCAAGGACGACGAGCATAAGATTGGTACTCTGACTGAGGAGCGAGATGTTCTCCGTCGCAGTCTCGAATCCTACCAGGCCGATGCCGCTGAGATGCGCGACAGGTTGTCTACTTTCGACATTGAGAACGAGCAGCTCAAGCTTACAAACATTGCGCTGGAGAGCTCGGAGGAGGACCTCAAGAAGAGACTTGATTCAGTCACCGCAGAGAATGAGGCACTTACATTCACGCTCGAGGAACACCGTCTCTCCGCCAACAAGTGGCGAGGCGACCTTCAAGACGCTCACGAAGAGAAAGAGAAGCTACGCAAGGCTATTGGAGAGGCCCGCTTCCAGGCTGAGGAGGCTGCTCGCGTGCGAGAGTCTATGCGTACCAAGCTTGAGAAGCTTCAACAGGATATGGTTGTCGCTTCACAGCAGGTCGCGTCTGAGCGTGCTCAGTTCCAGAAGCATGAAGAGGCGTCCGCAACAAAGTACGAGGTTCTCAGCGCACGTATCGAAGCCGAGGGTCGCACACGGGAGCGTCTGGAGAGGGAGCTTGAGCGCTTGGAAACCCAGGAACGTGAAGGCATGAGACTGAGGATTCATCTCGAGCAAACTCAGAAGCACAACGCCAAACTTGAAGAGACGATTGAAGAGCTAAAGAGGGAGTCGATGGAGCACCAAAGGAACGCCCAACGCTACGAGCGTGACATGCGAGAGGCTAGGGATGCTGCGCACGTTGAGATTCGCCGCACCCGCGTGCTCATGGAGGCCGATGTTGATGCAGCTAACAACCAGGTCAACATTGTTCGCCACGAGCTTGAGAGCGAGATTGCCCGTGTCCGCGCCGAGCTCGACCAGGTTCGCCTGGATGCTGATACTGCCAAAGAGAAGCACGAGCTGGATTTGGAGGCGGCTTCGGACCTCAAGAAGCAAGCTGTGGAAGAAGCAAAGGAGAACAACAGGCACAGTCTGCATGAGCAGCAGCGCACCTTTGAGCGTCAACTTGAGCACATCAAGCATGAGCATGCTCGCGCTCTTGAATTTGCGCGTGAGGACAAGGAACGTGCCGAAGCTTTCCACAACGACAAGCTCGCGTTGGCCGACTCCAAGCTCGACCACTTCAAGGACAAGATCGCGTTGCTAGAAGAGAAGCTTCAGGTTGCGAAGGAAGCCGCCAGTGCCGCTGCCGCAGCAGCAGCCAAGTCTCCCACCACTTCATCCTTCGGTGGCGGCGCAGGGGCTCAGGCGTTGCGCGAGTCTATCGGTGTTCTCCAGGAGCAGCTACAAGAGCGCGAGGGACGTATCGAGTCTCTTGAGCGTCAGCTCGAAGAAGTTGACACCGAGGCTCCCGCTAAACTAAAGGAACGCGACACCGAGATCAACTGGCTCCGCGAGCTACTCGGAGTACGCGTTGACGACCTGAATGACCTCATCAACGCTCTCGCCCAACCAACCTTCGACCGCGAGACCGTCCGCGATGCTGCAATCCGCATCCGCACAAACTTGCAAATGGAGCAATCCGAGAAGGAACGTCTTATCTCAGGCGGCCAACAATCGTTTCCCACCCTGAGCTCCCTCTCCAACTTTGCGTCACCTAAAGCAGTCCAGCTCGCTGCTGCCATCGGTAACTGGCGCAAGGGCCGCGGCGAAGCCACGTCTGCTCTCGCAGGCAACTCTTCAACCAAGGCTGCCACGCGTACTCAGACGCCTTCCCGCGCTCAGCCTCACTCTGCACAGTCCTTCCTCTCAGGCCTCATGACGCCGCCAACCTCCAACGCGCGCCGCGGATCTGAACTCTCAACTGCCTCTTCTTCGCAGCAGCGTCCTGCAGTCATGCGTTCAAACTCCAATAGCTCCCGTACGTCAACTGAAGCGGGGTTTCCAGCGCTCGGCAAGCAGCCGCGTACGCCTCCTCTGATGAGGAAGCAGGCGTACGATCAAGATGCTGAGACCGAACCGTTTAGTGAAAGCGGTTTCTACGACGACGAGAGCACTGTTGATGGTGAATTGACGCCTCTAGCATTGAACTTTGGACGAGAGTTACAACGATAGAAATCTCTGCCCTATCGAAACTGAACACCTTTTCCTTTGTTTAACCGTTTCCTTTTTGTTTTGATTTAGCTCACATGAGCGTTCCTGTCTTTGACTACGGTTCTGGTTCTTTTTCTTTTGGTTGGTGTTGTCACCTTGGTACCTAATGCTTGCTGCTTTGCTCGCGACCTGTCTTTTGGATTGGAACATATACCCCCGCAAGACCGCATTTTCTCACTTTACACCAGATTGCATACAACATGTCTCCTTGGTTATATATAGTTTCCTTATGTACGGGACGACTGGGAAAGTTGGGATGGACAGGGAGGAGGGGAGATCTAGAAAATAGCTTATCAAATTGTTAATCTACTACTTTCTTTGACGTACGAGGTGTGCTTTCGTGGGCGCAAACTAGCATACGGTAATCTTGATACCTAGATACATACCTACAAGATATAATATCTTACATTTACATGAACTGTAATGATCGCCTAAACACGGATGGGGACCATAAGTGTGTCGAAGTTGTCGAGTGCCTTCGCACCATGCTTGGTAATAACAAGCTAGTTATCTGCGCAGAGAAAGCTATGAACTAATTTCTAAACTTCTCTTCTTTCCAGTGCACTTTGTTACTCCCTCCTCGCTACTACCCTTTGCTCTTCTACATGCGGCCCCTAAACATCTCCCAAGCGCAATTGAGAACATTGCAAGTATGAATTGGGAACGACTTGTGAGGGTGGAATGTGCTAGACTTCCTTTTGCCAGAAGCCTGTAATGGTTGGGGTCTAAGTTTACTTTTGGTAGTTGCAATAGCATCGTCACGAAACGAGAGCGAACGCAGGATGAAGTAAGTTTAAAGTAATGAGCGCATTGGCCAACTGTGGAGTCTGCGGGGAAGACGCGACGACCTACTCGCGAGAACCCTTGCTTCTTTGCAAACAACGCGACGGTAACAACCTCTGCTGCGCTTTGGCCCGCCACCCGACTACGATACCCCAGCTACAAATTGAAAACTGCAAGCCAGTAGGGCAGTGCTGCGTAGTTTTCTCTTTTCAACGCACGAACAAAAGCGCTTTCAACAAAATCTCGAGGTCACCTCACCCCGCCGCCGCCGCCGCCGCCGCTCTTCCAACGACGACAGTCTACACGACGCCCAATCTCCCACGTCCCCGCGCGCCAAGCAAACAACTCCCCGACCACTACCACGACGAAAGCAGAGAGCGCAAAAGGAACAATGGCATCGGAACCAGCCGGGGAGCAAAACATTGGCGCGAGCCAAATGTCAGATGGGGAAGAGACTCTGACGCCGCTCGAACAAGAAGTCTTGGATGAATACGCACGGTTACTAGGGAACCTGAATACTGTTCGTCTTCTGCCCCCCCGTGCACAAACCTGAAGACGACAAGCTGTGTGCTAGTTTCGTCGTTTCCCTTTCTGGGTTCCTTGCTAACGCTCAGAGTAGCTCTCGTCGCTCCTGCTCGACCTGTCGAATAATCCTAGCGCGGCGATACTGGATGGATTGCGTGGGCTGGAACGGAAGACGAGTTTGGTGTTTACGCTGTTGAAGGCTAGTGTTTATAGTATTGTGTTGAATCAGCAGATTGATACGGAGGGTGGGAGCAACGCTGGCGACGAGGATACTGAATTAAGAGACTGAAAGGGGGGAGAGAGGAAGTGACATGGAACGATAAAGGAATAGATGGATGAGACACAGCGTTGGAGCGCGCATGGTGTACCTTGAAACGCTGGCATGGAAGAATCTGAGAGTATGATACCCCACTATAGAGCAAGACGGTAAGAGAGAGAATAGAGAGCGTTCGCGCATCAAACAGACATGGATACTTGCAAGATGACGTGATATGATACAAGATATCTACACAAGCTCTCGATGAGCCTTTCCATCCACCTTCATACCGTACATATGATACATCTCAGTCATACAGGCACGAAATCCAACTCTGACGTATTGAATTCTAGTGAACAGATCCACCGTAGTAGACCTTTCTAACATCCACCAACTTCTTGCCTCTTGCCCTCGCAATCTCGTCCGGTAACCTCTGACTCGTGAGCGCCTCCCACGTCGCCTTGATAACATTCATTTTATTCCTCGAACGAGGGGTTCTGGCAGACAAGTCCTGGAGGCCGGCTGCACGTGCGAGTTCGAAGATGAGGTGTTGGACGCGGAGGCCAAAGCCTACAAATATTTGGATTAGCAGCATATTCACAGACTTGACTAGGATGGTGGGTAGCATGAGAAAGTTGTTAGCTTACCTGGCGGCCTAGCAAAAAGCTGGACGCGAGTAGCGCCCACCTTCTTCTCCAAGTCTCCAAACGTCGTCCTGTTCTCGTAGCGTGGAACCGGACGCATGTTTCTTATCGCGCTCATGACACTCTGCTTGCGTCCTTCTTCCGGCTCTACGGACTTGCCCTCGCCAACACCTAGCAGACCATCTTGGTTTCCCGCAATGGTCAGGTAGTACAGACTTCTTATCTTGCCCATGCGTGTCTGGTTTGTGACGCCATGCACAACCAATGTCTTGACACGGATCTGGCGCAATTTCTGCTTATCCCAGCCTAGGTATTGCAACAGGCGCTTTTGCCGGGGGTCCTCTTCTTCCTCGGTGGAGAGGCGGCGTGTTTGGCGGGCCATGCGGTTCTCGACGCGGGGGAGGTCGGGTGCGATGATGGAGTGGCGCTCGTCGCCCAAGGCTTGCAGGGCAGCGGGGTTCTTGGACGTGTACGTCGCACGTGGGTCCAGTGTGGCTTGCGTGACGGCTGCATCCATGGCGCTTTGCAGTGCCTCGTCGGTTTCGCCTTCTGGTATGCCGTTGGGGTACATTTTGGCGAGGTTTTCCGTTGCTAGCCGGGTTATGTTTTCGTCGCGCTCGACTTCGTTGGCGATGCGGAAGGATTTGGAGCCTTCGATGTCGTCTCCGGTGAGACGCTCAGGTCGGTCCGTTACCGGGTCCACGTCTGCGAGGTCGTCCTCGTAGTTGAGACGCCATGGGTCTGTTCGTCGCTGGCCCTGTGTGAGGACGTCGCGTGCGTCGATTGTAGACTCTGCGGCTTTGATGGCGGCGATTTGCGAGGGCGTGTATTTTTTCTCGAGGAGCGTCGTCTCCGAAGTGTCGTACTTTGGGTATTCTGCTTCGGCCGCTTGGTTGAGGAGCTTGAGGTCGTCGGCTTTTATCGACGGGTAGTGCGGTCGCTTCTTGCGGGCTTGTCTGGGTGCGGAGGCGTGGAAAGTGCGTTGCGGAGGTGGTCTAGGGAGTGTCGTCGATGCTGCCTTGGTAAAGAGACATCTGGCGGGGCGGCAGACGCTCATTTTTGCCCTTCAACCTCCGACTGAGGGCCAATTGAGCGCGGGGCGGCGGTAATGGCGGGTGGCCTGCGCGGCGTCGTGATGGTCAAAGTGAAGTTCGGAAAGTTCAAAGGTGACTAAGCGGGATGGCAGTACTTGCTCCAGCCAATCGCCGTCTTTCTATCCCTGTGACTAACTTAACTTTCTCTTTTCTCCATTCCACATTCACTGCATGTACTCTCGGATCCTTACTCGACCGCTTCGGACACTGCTGGCCAGTAGCCGATATCCTCAGATTGCTAGATACAACATGGCTTCGTCCGCGGACAATGTTGCGCCCATTGAGAGCAACGGCGCAAAAAGATATGCCGAGACTCCTCTGCGGAGCGAGGAAGGACCACGGGGCAACTATAGGTTCAAGAATAAGCGCATGAAAAATGGTCATGCTGAACAGAGCAAAATCCTGAAAACAAATGGCAACAACGAGGAAGTTCTATTGGAGGATGTTACAGCGCTCATCAAAAATCTTAACATGGAAAGAGAAGGAAAGGAAGGCTCGACAAAACTGCCAGAAAAGTTCAAAGAGATCACAGTCGAAATCAAGGAGATATCTTCCACTGGAGATGGTCTAGGTTTCCAGCAAGATTCAGACTCGGATCAGGTCTATGTCGTGCCTTTTAGTGCACCCGGAGACATTGTAACAGCACGACCGCACAAACACTTTGAGAAGGAAAAGTACTCCATGGCCGACTTTGTCAATGTCATCACGCCTTCGAAGCATCGCAACGACTCTCTTGTAAAATGTCCCTACTTTGCCAGTTGCTCAGGCTGCCAGTTCCAAATGCTACCCTACGACTTCCAACTTCAGCACAAAAAGACCATTGTCGAAAAGGCATACAAGAACTTCTCCAACCTCCCACCCGAGCTCATCCCCACCATCGGCGACACGATCGGCTCACCACTGCAATACGGATACCGAACAAAACTAACTCCTCACTTCGACGGCCCTCCAGACGCCCGTCGAAGCGACGGTCGCAATGGCATCAAGCGAACGTTCAAAGAAGTGCCGCCCATCGGCTTCATGAAAAAAGGAACACGTACAACAATCGACATAGAAGACTGCCCCATTGGCACAGACGCCGTCCGCGCAGGCAACAAGCGGGAGCGAAAACGCGTCACAGACACCATATCCACCTACCACAAAGGCGCCACGCTCCTGCTGCGCGAGAACACGACGCGCATTCCCAAGAGCGAATACGACACCACAAAGGAAACAGACGCCGATGCCGTAATCGAAGACAGAGGCGAGCACATCCACCGCAAAACATGTATAACGGACCCCAACGCCAACTCCACAGAGTACATCTCCGACTTCCAGTTTGTCAACCCAGCCGGCTCCTTTTTCCAAAACAATAACTCCATCCTCCCCGTCTTCACACAATACATACGCGATCACATCCTGCCCTCGTCAACGTCAGCGCCCAACCATAAAATCACCCACCTGATCGACGCATACTCCGGCTCCGGCCTCTTCACCATAACCCTCTCTTCCCTCTTCAAGTCCTCCCTTGGCATCGACATATCCCCCGGCAGCATAACCTCGGCGTCGACAAACGCGCGGCTGAACAACCTCCCAGAGTCGTCGACACGTTTCATCGCCGCCGACGCCGCCCGCCTCTTCGCTTCCATCGAGTCACCCGCTGACGAAACGGTCGTCATGCTAGATCCTCCCCGGAAAGGCTGCGATGAATCTTTCCTGCGGCAGCTGGTGCAGTATGGGCCCGCGAGAGTCGTGTATGTGAGCTGTAATGTGCATACCCAGGCGAGGGATGTGGGGGTGCTGGTAGGCGGGATGACGGGTGTTGATGGCGGGTTTGGCAAAGGCGAGGGGTGTTATGAGATTGAGAGTCTGAGGGGATTCGACTTTTTCCCGCAGACGGGGCATGTGGAGGGTGTTGCTGTGTTGAAGAGGAAGGAGAATGCTGTGCAGGGTGGAGAGGCGTGAGATGCATGACGGAGACGGCTTCATTGTACGGTTGGTGAGGGGGTGGTCAGCACGTTGATTCCATGAGTGTGTTGAGAGTGTGTTCATTGTCAAAGATTTTTGCTGTACATATCATGCTCGCTCAAAGCCATGGCAGAAATTTACGCACGTTTCCTACGATACTTGTCTCGTCGATTACGTGCTTCCAGGCCCACCCAGCAGCGCGAACCTTCGGACAATGCTGGGACCAATCTCATCGTACTCGGCCTTGGTGTGGCAGTAGCTCTTGAACTCGGGTGTCTGGCCGAGCAAGCTACCTCCGAACCACGGGCCATGTCTTTGTCTCTTGTGTGTAATGACTTGCACGTCCAGACCACCACTCTTTGCGCCGCCGCTTCGTGCCTCGGATGCCTTGATCCTCGCGTCGACCATGTGCCTGATGTCACGCTGCAGGCGACGACCAAAGTCCTTGTATAGTGTCGAACCACCCGATAGCACAATGTTCTTATAGAGCCCTCTGCGCACGTCGATGGGAGAGGATTGGATGACGGTGTCGACAATGGTGGGGAGCGGGGTGAGGAAATCGGAAGAGTAGATTTCGGGGTTGAAGAAGATTTCTGGCGCAAGGAAGCGTTCGTAGCCGACGTCGACGGTCGTGGTCTTGCCGTTGGGGTAGTTGACGGTGTGCTTCTTGAATCGGTCGTCTGATTCGCGGTCGAAGCGTGCAAACTCCTTGACGATGTCGGGGCAGACGTAGCAGTATTCTTCCTTGATGCGCTCGGCCGTCTGGAGGGAGGAGTCGGGCTCGCCGCGTTCTCGGAGCAGCGATTGTACAAAGTTGGTAATGTCGCGACCGGCAATGGGAACACTCTTGATGGAGGAGCCAATGACGTAGCCCTCAGCGACAGGAATAACGTGAGTGACACCAGCACCCGAGTCGATGACAGTACCGGTGAGGGATCGGTCCTGCACCTTGGAGCTGGTCCACGACGCAGCCAGGGCGAGCACAGCTTGTACGGCGATGTAGAGGCCCGCGACGTTGAAGGACTCGAACATGATTTCGGCGGTAGCTTCGCGGTTCTCCGGGGGGTTCAGTGGCTAGTGCATGTTAGTGTCGTCTTTGCAGCCGTGGTGGAGGCACAACGTACAGGCTCGGTGAGGAGGAAGTGGTGGTCCTCGGGCTCCACTCTCAGGTACTTGAATATCGAGTTGGACCAGAAGCGCTCCATAAGGTCCTGCCTGCCATCAGTATGCCCTCGTCTGCAGTTGCACGCTTGTCCATACCCAGTTGTCTATCTGGCCGTGCCTGATGGGGTAGTTGATGCCATAGCCCGCGCCTCCAGCGGCAGCCAGAGCTTCGTCACCGATGAAGAAGTCGAGGTCCTCGGTGCCGCGCTTTCCAGACAGATGGCCACCGGGCCCAGCGCCGCCTGTCAGGTATGAGGGCTTGTTCGCAATGGCTGGGCGTCCAGAGCCCGATCCGCCGCTACCGCCTGTTGGGCCTTTGGTAGCTATCGCCGTGGGAAAGACGAACGAGGGCGAGTCGTTGCCGGCGAAGCCTGATGCCTTGTTATTAGGAGCTGATGGATTGAATTGAGTCGCTGAGCGTACCGAGCTTCGAGTATCCCGTACCGCTGCAGCCAGTGTCAGTACTCCATCGCAACGTGGGTGCCCGTGGGCAGCTGGGAGCTTACTTGTCCATGACAACGGCGGGGGTTTGGGACGCCATGATTGCTGCTGCTTGGCGTAAAAATCAATATACAAGGCAGCTCGGGTGGTCCCTAATGTGAGAGCAAAAGCGCGTGGGTTGGGTGTCGAGGTGGCTTCGTCAGAGCGGTGATGGCGGAGGTCGGTGCATGCAGTCGAATCAGGCACCGCCCCGCTCCGCCCTTGGCGCAGGACACATGGCGGGGGAGGACTGCAGCTGTTCTTCAACACGTAAACACAGTCGCTCCTGCCTGCTCAACTTGGCGTGCCTGCTGCATCCACCAAAGTCTGTGTCATAGGCCTGATACTGCAACTGCATGGCTTGGGCAGGTGCAACGGAAAGAGCCATCGCCAGCGCCATCGCACCTCTGACATTGCTGCTAACCTTTCCTCCACTGACTGTGACCCTACAGCGCTCATCGAGCTTCTCTCCCACTCTCGCTGCCCACACCGCCGCCAGAGGATATCACCGCCTTTACATCGGCTCAGCCTCTTCATTAATTCCGTATTCTTCTTCCCTCCCTCAGTCACCTCGCCTGTCCTGAAGTTTCCTGTTTTCTCTGTCGGCCCTACAACTCACCTGCATTTCGAATGCCCGCTTAACGACCGTCTTTACAGTCAGACCCACGGCACCCTCCCACTACTACTCACCTCGGAGCGACACCCAACCATCTCGCTGTGTTGCGCTGGATACGTTCAGTCTACATCTCCGTGACTTTCGCCGACGCTTCACCACACACAAAGACATGTCGGTTCCTAGTCAGCACTATGCACCCATAGACGGAGCCTGTCATATTGATATACACACACGCAAAGCCTCGCGTAGCCCGCCGAATGATGATGTGTGCTGCATATATGTTCATGCTGGCGCAGGCTACCATAGCCACCAGAACGAGAGGATCCATCTCGAAGCATGTAACGAGTGGGTTTTCCAACACGTCTCAATATGTGTCGCAAAGTTTGCCCGTGCTGATAAGCGTAGTGCCGCACAGTTAGCCATGTTGATTCTGAGAAACGGCGGCTCCGCGCTCGATGCCGTCGAGGCCGCCGTCAAGACTTTAGAGGATCGAGAAATCACCAATGCGGGATACGGCAGCAACCTAGCCATGGATGGTGTCGTCGAGTGCGACGCTTCCGTGGTCGACCATTTCGGTCGTAGCGGAGCTGTCGGGGCTGTAGCTCGTAAGTGTTCGATGACCAACGCGACGGCTTAGCACTGATGATGATTGCCAGAAATCAAGAACCCTATATCCCTAGCACGAATGGTCCATGACCATACCATGAGTCCACTAACGCTGCGACGGGTGCCTCCAAATCTTTTGGTATCCCAGGGCGCCACTGATTTCGCTGTCGAGATGGGCATACCGATCCTGCCCCACGATGCACTCATCTCTCCTGCAGCGAAAGAGCGCTGGATGCGATGGCGCTCCGACTTGAGGGCAGCCGAGCGCAAGTCCAGGAAGAGTGGTGCACATCCGTCATGCTGGAAAATCAGAGATACTGTGGCGCCAGCCGATGAGCGGGCACAGGAACGCATGCGCGAACAGCACACTCAGAACCTGCTACGAACATATCCGTCTCTGCTGCAATCACACTCACCCCCGTTGTCTGACGACATGATTTACAATCAAGGCGAGAACGTATCTTCTGATCCTTCGGTTCCTCCTTCAGAGCAGTCTTCGAGCTCTTGGGTCAGTGATGAGCAGACCAGTGCACCCGATCTGACCGATAATGCACCGTTGGCTGCCAACGCTCGCCCGCCTACCATTTCTGATGCTTCTCGCAGTGCATTTGTCAACAGTACGCAACAAATCCCTACCCTGCAAGAGTACCGCCGCGATGCAGGCTGCGAGAGTATCATGGAAGACGCGCATATGGAGGGCGACGACATGACCTACGTACCGAAATCGCGCAAAGCATGGGGTGATGGATCTGGAGAGTATTCCGACTCTGATTCCAGCGCGCAGACAGCGAAGGGTAGCCACAAGGGCAAGTCTCAGCGTGACGCGATCGATACCCGCCTACCACAGACCACAGAAGAAAATGTAGCCAAGTCGCGGCCCGGCACTGCATCGACACCACCGAGTCACGTCAAGGAGACAGCACCGCTGCCGCCGATGCTATCTAATCAGATGCGGCATGACGTCGAAGAAGACCATATTACCGATACAGTTGGCGCTATTGCGATTGACAGCTGGGGTAACATTGCTTGCGGTGCGTCTTCCGGGGGTATTGGCATGAAGTACCGGGGACGGGTGGGCCCGGCAGCACTTGTCGGGGTAGGCGTCGCGGTCATCCCTGTCGACCCCGACGATTCGGAACAGACATCCGTCGCGACAGTCACAAGCGGAACCGGCGAGCACATGGCAACCACCATGGCCGCTACCGTATGTGCCGAGCGTCTCTATCAGAGCGTGAAAAAGGGCCGTGGTGGTGACTACGTCGAAGTAACCGAAGACGAGGCTCTCCGAGCAATGATCGAGAACGAGTTCATGGGTACGTCGGCTTCTTTGGTACTGCCGATCCTAAACTACACTAATATCACGTCAGGCCATCCAAGTGTCAAGCAAAGCAACTCGGCTGGTGCCATCGGCATCCTCGGCGTGAAGAAGATGCGTTCTGGCATACTGCTCTACTACGGACACAACACCGACTCGTTTGCCATGGCATCCATGTCTTCTGACGACGACCGTCCCGCTTGCTCCATGTCTCGCAGCAACGGCAACGGCCAGATCGCGCAGGGTGGAAGGATGGTACCTGTACGGCGCAATAAGAAGACCAAGTCAACGCCGAGGAGGTGACTGTGGTAGGCGAATGCGGTGCTTGTGGTGTCGCTTTACGAAATCATGCTTCCTATCACCTGCGATGCGAGTCTAGATATGAGGCGAGGGGAATGAGGGCACAGTGAGTGTTTCTGTTCCTAGTCGTCTCCGTGTAAAAGCGTGTGCATGTGCATCTATGGTAGTTTTATATCCTCTCTGCATGGCGGTCTTTCTTCTTTTCTTAGGGCAAACTTTTCGGATCACCCAAACACTGTTATGAACCACCCAACTTTATCTCCTCCAACATGAGAGGTACTGTAGTGGAGTATTTCGTGTGCTCTCCACGAAGAACATGTGCTCTATGTGAATTGGATTGCGTTGTGCAGGTAGCTAGTTGTTGTTCACGAGTTTTGACTGCCGTTCAGACTACCTTCGCGGATTTACTCCCCTTTTCGCATTACGGCTAGATCGAATATTCTTTCAGCCTTGGTTCCTCCACGACAGATTCCAAACAAAGTTTTCCTATTATTAATATCATTCTGTTCCACGATGCCCGCTCATTCTGTATGTCGCACGACTTTGGTCGGCTTGTCTCCGGCTGTGCTTCTTCCCTTATGTCTTCCAGGTCGGCCGAATCACTCCTGCACCAAAGGCGCTCGGCATAGACGCGTTGTTCAATCTTCCGAACCATTTCCGACCGATTTGTCTTCTTTCCATTCTTGGGAAGACTCTGGAGTTTCACATAGCGGATGTATTGGCCGACTTAGCCCGCAAGCACAACCTCTTGCCTGCTACACAGATGGCGTGCAGAGGCCGTTCCACAACCACCGCTTTGCTCTACATCGTCGAGCTCATTCAGACACCAAGGGCAGAAGGCTTGGCTATTTCCATCATGTGTCTTGATCAGAAAGGCGCTTTCAACCATGTCCTCTTCGCCGAGCTCGAGCGTGTCTTTCGTGCCAAGGGTATTCCAGAGTGGATCATTGCCATGGTTTCGTCTTACTTGAGTGGCCGTTGGACGACGATTCGCATTCCCGGTTTCGAGTCTGAACCAATGCGATGTGGTGGCGTGCCCCAAGGAAGTCCGCTTTCACCTATCCTCTTCGCCTTCTTCACCTGCGGTCTTCTCAAGGTCGAAGAACTGGAGAGCGAAAAGGGCCGTGTCTTCAAACTCGCCTACTCCGACGACACCTACATCATTGTGATCGGTACCTCGTTGAAGGAGAACAAGCCAGTTCTTGGGAGTAGTGAAGATGTGGCATTGGGGGTGTTGTGGTGGGATGCGTCGGTGTGGGTTGGGCGCCCCCCTCTCAGCTTGCGTGGGGAGCGCTTGGTAGAGGCTAGAAGCGGAGAACTAGTATGGACAAATGCGAGACATCTTTGCGCAATACAAAATCCTTTGGCTTGCGTGACAGGCGATGAGATGAGCGCGTTTGGCGTAGCGGCGTTTCAACCTCAAGCCGAGGCCTCAACTGGCGACCGCTGCTACTGCGTCGCAAGCTAAGGCGCCACAATAACTGCACAACAATCTAAATCGCATCTAACGGTCGTGTACGCCCCCAAAACACGACTCAATGACCATTGCCATGCGGTACTAAGCCACAGTAGTGCGCACGGGTCATGGCCAGCCAATCAGCATTCCCTTCTCGTCCGCGGCGAACCATGGTCCTCCATCGTGTCCCCATGTCTGACTCCTCGACTGCAGCCATACCCAGCCGTTAGTTGAAGCCGCTACCTTGAGATATTGCATAAATATTCTGCCTCTCCAGTTGCCGCTCAACTACATCCTCTGCACCGATGGCGTCCAAGAAATACGCCCACTGGAACGGTTTCCCGTTCATGACCACACCACGGACGAACTACTATTCCGCGCAGTTACAGTCTTCTCTTTTCCGCTTGCCACGCGAGGTTCGGGATACCATATACGCATACTATGTCGTCGGCGAGGACGGGTACCATTATGACAGCTAGACTGGGAAGATGCTCTACGCGACTGAGCCAAAGCAAACAGTCCGGCTCGGTCTACTGATCACCTGTCGGATCGCTCATGAGGAGCTGAAGCACATGGTCTTTCGAAAAGTACATTTCAGCACACATTCCTCCTGCGACGATGGGCGTTCTTACATGGGGTTAAGCTCTCGAGCAGGCCGCTTCGAATGTAGTAAGTCTCGGTTACAGACAGACTAATACTCGGTGACTGACGCCATGTTGCTTTAGTGCTCAGATATGTCGAACGTCAAAAGCGGAGAATTTTGATCAGAGTGTCCGGGTTATTGCAACACGAAGACTTCCTCGATCTGTACGCTCGTTATCCTTCGGTCAAGGGATGGTTCCATGAACCCTTGCAACGATCAATAGCGCAACAAGCCGACTTCCTGCAATCCTGCGAGGGTTTTAGTGAAGAAGGAGAGCTATCTTCCGGTGCATTCGCAGAGGCCCTTCAGTATGCCTTGGTGTGTGCAAGAACCCGCAACGGTCCAGAATTTGCCAAGCTCGCTGGTGAGACATTTGGCCAAAGGATGTGTCCTATCGACGAGTTTCCAGGTCAGCCATGGATGAATATCTTTGTCGAAGGCCCATTATGCGATGTGTATTCGTGGCATCCTGAAACATGGAATATCCCAAATGATGATGAGTTGGCAAAGTTCGAAGCCTCTCTTTGCAGTCCCGGTCTTTGCTTTGCCGAGAACCCGGACACTGAGCTTCCTATGACGGATGATGGCATCTTCTACTTCCCGGGCCTCCGTATGCACATGGAAGCTGCCTATCACCGATGGTTCTTCTCAGCAACGTCAGTAGCGATTGACTTCTGTAAGTAGTGCCATTCACGTTTCCATTAGGCGACCACCCTGCCACACACGCCAGCTAATACTCATAGTGCAACGGATGTCCCGAAAGCGAAGACTCAACCTGCGTACGATCATACTCAACGAGGACAACAGGGCGGTGTCTCGGCCTGAACTCCATGCTCGTGGCCTGATACCATTCTGCATTGAGAACCCAAGACTCCGCGTAGAAAGACGCATCGATTTGTTCGCGAACATTCTTCAACCAAAGCCTGCATTCCAAGACACAGAGGACGGTGTGCTGGCCACGGAATGCTTTAGGATATTGGTTCCCTGGATCGAGGAAGCCTACCATCTATCTTCGCTTGGCATGCCCTCCCACTCATTTACCCTGGTAATCGATGGTTCCTCGGAAGAGACTTCTGAACTCTGGGGTCTGTTCAAGTTCGCTGCAGCTACACAAGAGGCACGTCACAAGCAATATCGGCTACTAGGGCTTGACCCACCTCCCCGGTCCCTCGTTCCGGACTATAATCGGTTGTCGGCTCTCCCCCAGAACTTTGCAAAGATGATTCGAGAGATTGTGGAAGGCTCCTCAGTTGTTAAGTTTGAAGGGGATGTGGGCCAGCTTTGGGATCCAGACGTGTTCTTTTTTGAACACAGAGACTGGACTGAAAACCAATGGTTCGAGGATTGGATGAAAAATATCTATTCGGGTTATATTTACTCGAAACAACTTTGTGAGGTAGCACGCCGATACCGCGCTCGACACGTACCAATCAAGGTAATTCGACGAATCGTCAGACATGGTGAGAGAAGCTCAGATAGCACATAATAGAGTGTGTGAGCGATACGCGGGTTCTATGACAGTCTCAGTCCAGCGGCCGCGACGCCACCCTTCTGCGGTTCCCATAGCATTTTTGTAAATGCCATACATTCGTCTCACGCAGATTCACTCTCGTACCTGCATGTGTAGTCACCTCATATTGACAGCTCTTAACTCATGATCTAGCATCTTACTGACTCTATCTCCCATCGTACCCCTTGACCCTCTTTTCCCCGCTCCCATCAATTCTCCCACTGGCAACGCCCAAACTCCTCTGAAACGCACCCGTAATCCCAATCTGGTCGGTCAGTATACTAACCATATCAAATCCCCTCTCCGCATACCTCCTCGCATCCTCCCCCGAGTTACAGTACATGGCCACTTTCTTCCCCTCTGCATGCGCCGCCTCTTTAATGCTCTCAATCGCCTCCTCCAACTCCTTGTCCATTGTCGCAGTCAGAATAGGATGCCCAATGTTATTACCGAGATCAAACGGCCCAATCAGCAAACAGTCCACGCCGGGCAAAGCGGCAATCTCGCGGCAAGCAGCTAGTGCAGACGAGGTTTCTATCTGCACAATGGTGAGGAGTGTAGCATTTGCGTGTTGGAGGTAGTACGTCAGCGGTTCATTCGAGAAACATTGCGTAGGGAGCGGGGAGCCGAAACCGCGGGTTCCTTGTGGTGGGAATTTGGCGGAAGAGACAAGTTTCTTGGCGTCGTCGACTGTGTAGATCAAGGGTACTATGATGCCGTGGGCGCCGCTGTCAAGAGCGCCTGTGGTAGTCGTCAGTCCGTCACGTGAAGATGCTTGAGGGGTGGTTTGATGTGCGTGTAGACACGGAAATTACGTACGCTTTACCATCCACGGTTCGTTGGCTGCGATGCGAACAAGAGGACTTACGCCTGCGTGTGCTATGGCCGTGACGGCTTCGTGCATTTCGCTGTCGTTGATGTTGCCGTGCTCTGTGTCGACACATATCCAGTCTACGCCTGAACGGGCAATGGCCCGAGCATGGTTTGTGCCTGGTACAGTGCCCGTGCGCGGGTCGAGCCACGTCGCGGGTCGAGCCACCCCACCAATATCGGACGATTGCAAATATGAGGTTGTACAGCCACACCAAATAGCTATTATCGTGAGATCTTTTAGAGTATTGATATATTGAAGCCTCTAAAGCCTTTGCACTACTTATATCTTGCTAGAGTCTTAATTTGGCGGCCGCGCGCGCTGTTTTTGGGTGGGGGGGACGCTGCCGGCGGACCAGCGTCAACTCGACTTGATGCAGCAGTAACACGACGACGCTTTGTCGGATTTTTTGCTGCTTTGTGTAAAGCTTTTCGCTTACGCTTATTTGCTGTATCGTGACTTTTTTAAGCGGTTGCAGCTTATTGTTGCTACTTTTTAAGCGCTCGTTGCGCAGCCAGTTCCTTAGCGCGCTGTTAACGCTCGCGATCACGCTCAATTTTGGCCTGTTGTCGAGCCACCTTTGCAGCTTCTTGAACCTGCTTTTTGTGAGCTGTTGCTGCCGCTCTTGCCTCTCTATTACGAGTTTTTTGGAGTTATAGTTGCGCGGCTTCGTCTAATTCGGCAGCTTTGCGCGCGCGCTCGCTGGCAAGCTTCCGCGGACTGTAGAATACAGCGCCGCCGTGCCACTCGTCGCCGTCTTGTGTAGCCAGTGTTGTAGACTTAGTCGGCCGCTTTGTGAGGAGGTTAATCTCGGCGCGAAGCTCCGCGTTTTAGAGTCATAGAACCTCGTTGTTGACCTGCAGCGAGTGCAGGCCTTGCGACAGCCGTTTAGCTTCAACTTTAGCCTTGTCCGCTACCGCAGCGTTAAAAATTTTGCGCAGCTAAGGCTAGGTATCGCCGTCGCCTTGCTCTCCAATTCCTGAGTTGTTATCTTGTTGTTGTAGGTGGTTGTTGAAGCGTTAAAGTACCTAGTCTGCCTCTATTAGCCACACGCCTGTAGCTTAAAAACTCTTCAAAATGAGATTGTGAGTTATTGTAGAGCTCCACGCCGGCCAAAAATTGCCAAAAAAGTCGCGTTTGGTGATCCTCAAGAGGCCTTAGGTTCGCTGGAGGTGCTAGGTAAGCTGCTTAGTGTAGTGCTTCGAAAGCGGCGAGAAGAGCATAACATCTAACGGCTGTAAGCTGTGGGTTAAATGTGGAGGATACACCATAACCATGATGCGTTTGGCTTCACAATACTCTAAAAACTCGGGCGTAAGGTGGCTGCCGTGGCCGTCAAGAAGCAGAAGACGCTATTGCTGGCGAGCTTTGGCAGCTGTATGGCGCTCAAACACCTGTTGAAGCCAGGTAAGCCCTAAGGCATTATTTGACCATCCCGTCGCTAAGTAGGAGACGAAAATCTGGTGTTGTTTGGCTAAAAGATCGTTAACCTAGCTTAATTGAATCCTAGAGGTGCCCTGGTAGATGAGAGCGGGCGGCAATGCATCGCCAGAAGCGCATACGCAAGCCAACAGCGTTATCTATTCTCTGTTGCTATCTCTTACCGCCGAGGTGCGCTCTTTTGCCTCCTAAACTGCCTTAGAGAAGATCCTTTTAGTGCGGTTTACTATGCCGACGAAGAAGCCTTTCTTATCTATATTGTACGTGTTGCGCGCGTTAATGCCGTGTTCTCGCATCTTGGAGTGCAGCAAGTTGAAGTACAACTCGTATTTATGCTTGCTGTCGGCCTGGTGACGCTCACGATCGATACTGGTGTCCCATTTGGTGGTGAGCTTGTCGGGATGGCGATGTCGAAACTGGTTAACCTAGCTATCGGAGACCTCTTGCTGCGCAACCGCGCTGCCGAAATTTTTCAAAATGCTTCGTGTAGGTGGTAAGCCGTCCCTTGTGCATCTTTCTATGTATCCTAATAGTTCCTCCTCTTGTTGTAGGTTGAGGGAGAGCTGATGGCGCGCCTGGTCGCGTCGTGATCGCTGTGCACCTCTGTGTCTTTGCGACAGCGTCGTTCAATTAACTCTAAACATTTTAGCAACCTTGCGGTACGAGAAATTATCTCCAGGTTCACGCGAATTTAAATATTCAATCGCTTCTTGAATTGGATCCATATTGGTGGAGTTACGCCGTGTTGAAGTTGGGATGCAACATTGGTGGGGTGGCTCGACCCGCGACGTGGCTCGACCCGCGCACGGGCACTGTAGCATCTGGAACGGTGTTAGGCTCTTTACATCAAGTTTTGTATCATCCTTGAGAGGGGCTTACCTGCCATCCCCCGAACGTCGGCCCGCCTTTCTGGAAGGCTTTGTATATCCGGCTTGCTTCTTGGAGAGTGTTCATGTTTCGCGGGTGGAAAGGTGATTGGCGGTTGTGAAATGGAGTGATTTCAGGACGTTTGAGGAGTGATTGAAATGGTGGCTTGAATGACTTTGATAGAGTGGCTATTCGTAGGGCGTGCGATACCGTCATGGCTTTGGCAGGGTCGAGAGGGGTATTGCCGTGTTGGAGACGACTACCCCACAGTGAGACCCGCTAGGCTGTGCGGGTTTATGGGGGCGGCAATGCGCCTTCTTTGCTTTGGCACATCGCGGCCTTGAAAGGTCTTTCGCCTAAAACCCTTTTACGATGAGAATCCATTCCTGTATTTATTGTAGAGCATGCTGTTGTGGGGTTTCCTCCGTGCAAGGAAGGTCAAGGGCGCCGGGGGTCTTTGCGGCGAACACGACGCCCTGCTGGATTTGTGGAGCCTTTTATCTCCGTGCCATCAACACCAACGCGCCGTGGCCATCGCAGAACTCACTTCCATCATATTCAGATATTTGACTGCCGCCAGATGATAGCGGTCGTCTGTCGTATCGTGTGTGGCTGCCATGCTGTCGAATACTCTCGCCGGTGCGACCCAACATCCTCGGAGATACAATCCCAAAGTAAAGACCGGATGCAAGACGTGCAAGTAAGATGATGGATTCGTCGCTACCCGACGATGACTTTGCCAACCAAGGTCAGGAAACGACGCGTGAAATGTGACGAAAACCGGCCCCATTGCCTAAAGTAAGCAGGCAAGCTCCCCCACACGCAGGCTGGCAGACTGCCATGCTTACCTGAGTAGATGCACCAGTACTGGTCGCAAATGCGATGGGTACAGCCAACCAAAGCATGGGTACCAAACTCAGATCATTAGCTATGCGCTGGATCCATCAAAGGTGCTCCAGCACCCGGTCTCGGCATTCTCCGGAAATGGAAATGTACAGTATCTGGAGTTTTACTACTACCACGTCGGACCAATGCTGTCCGGCAGATTCGACGGCGACTTTTGGTGCGGCATAGTCCTCCAAATGGCACGAGCAGAGCCCTCTGTCCGTAACGCCTTGATAGCCCTGGCTCATCTGAATCAAACGCAACGCGGTAGGCCAGGACACGCGCGTCATTATACATCAACGAAAGACGTAGAGAGCAGTTGCCAATTTGTGCTCCACTACAACAAAGCCATCAGATTTCTCGTAGCCCGCATGAACGAAGCGTCATACGCCCCAGAAACGGGGCTGGTGACTTGTGTGCTCTTCGCCTGCATCGAGTTTCTACGAGCCGATAAGCAAAACGCCCTGCTGCATATGCGAAACGGGCTTCACATTGTCTCCGAGCTGCGGCGAAGACATGGTGTTGACAACCTCTCTCGCGAGTCGCGTACCGCGATTATACACAATGGCAGCAGCGGATCGCTGGAGATGATTGAGAAGACTCTCGTCCCAATCTTCACCCAGGGCCTGATATCCGCGCTACTACACGGCGTAGATGTGGACATGGAATTCGCGTTCCTCGAGTCTACACTGCCGAAGCACTTGCACCTGGAAACCTTTAACAATCTCCGCGAGGCGCGCTTCGCGTACTGCGAGATGCGAGACGCATCGATTATCCTTGCGCGTGATTTCGCGACCAGGCTGTTCCAAGGCCTTGCACCGTCGCCATCAGATGTAGAGCGTCAAACCCATGTTCTGGCTTGTCACCAGGCGTGGTTGAGAGCTCTTCTCGCCTTTGAAAAAAGCTCTACGCCTGTCTCTGAAGAAGACAGACTTGCGATTAGTACGTTGAAAATCAGTCATTATACCACGTATACTGCTTCGGCGTGTGTACACGATGTCAGTCAAATGTCGTTTGATGCGCATCTCGATAGTTTCAAGGCCGTCGTATACCACGCTGAAGTGCTCATCAACAACACTACGAACGTTGCCAGTCGCTCTCAAGAGCAAACGGCGCATTCCGGCGCCGCTGCCGCCAACTTCACATTCGACACGTGTCTCGTCCCGGCCTTGTATTACGTCGCTCTCCGCTGCCGCCACCCGTCCACCCGTCGCGCTGCTATCGCGCTTCTCTCTCTCGACCTTCCCCGTGAAGGCCTCTGGGATCCGGCTCTGTATCGCATAGTAGCCGAGCGCATCGTAGAGATTGAAGAGAAAGAAGTGGATGGAAGAGGTTGGCCGGTAGAACGAACGAGGCTATGGATTGCGAGTGCAACGGCCGACCTGAGTGAAGAGACTGGGCTCCGATTAGATTTTCTGTTTGCGAGAGACGTTGGGAGGGGGGCGGGGAAGACGTGGAGCGAAAAGAAGATGCCTTCTGTAGCTGAGCTATACGTTGAGGTGTGCAGTACGACTTAGACGCTTGGTAGCAATGCCGAATATCTGTGCATGACGCATACAGAGCATCAACAGGCCTGGTATACTGGAAGTAAAAATCTCAATCTCAACCGCTCATAGGCGGACGCGCTCTCTCCGTGCCAGCACTGTCTACAATTATAAGGATATTCGCTGCCTCCCCAGGCTTACCCAGCTTTCATGTCTCTAGAAGAATGCATGCGCCAATTTTTGTACAGTGTGGCTCGTCAATGAGATAGTAAATGGCTCGCTGATTCTGAGAGCTTACTACTTGAACCTCTCTTCTTGCATCATCTACAAGGCTTCATCGTCGCACCTGAACGCCCTAAGCAAAAGCTCGAGTATTCGCTTATCCATGTCTTCAGTGTCGACTGCTCTTACCTTCTCTATCTCACCTAGCAGCCGCGCTTGTCCGCATGTCCACTTCTACAAATCTCACGATGCTCTTCTTCAACCCTTCCTACATCGTCATTATGTTATCTGTTTCCTCAGTGGCCAGCCCCAATCGTCTCTTACACTGGCAGTTGCGGCAGAATGCAGGGTATAACAACCTTCCCGATCGCTTCCTCCGTCCTTCTCATCAACACACTCATTTTGGTTCCATCTTCTTGTTCCGTCTCGCCATCTTTCGCATTGCTGCACTTGGGCTTTTTGGATAGCTGTCACTCACTTCTTGTTCGCATTGCCTCCCCATCGATCAGCTTTGAGGTATGTCGCTGTCTCTGCTATGCCACTCATGGCTCTTACCTATACGCCCATCATCGAAGTAGAACACGCTGCAAGGGGGCCATACTGACGATAGCAGGATATTCGCATCACACCATCTCAACCTTCTTCACTTCTCCGCCTTCACGTCTCATTGGCCCTACAACACCAGCGGCTCAATCAGGTTGGCGGCCCGCTATCTACGGTACCCACTTAGGGTGACAGACCACGCACCATGTCGTTCGCATACAAGGTGGACGAACTGCTTGCACTTCGCGACTCGGTGTCGGAATCAGCTGTATCGATCGAAAAGTTTCCCGATGAGGATGTGATCAGAGGTCAGTTCCGGACCTGCCCTCCTCTGTCCTTCACCTTTCACCTTCCCCACCAGAGACGATCGTGTCCAGATGCGGCATATTCTGCACGTTCCTAACCACGCACGCTGCGACCGACGTTTGTACTACAGCCCACCACCTCGACCCTCGTCGTCTTGACTACTACCATTGCTTCAAGACAAGCACAACTAACCGTCTTCCTATACAGAACACGTCTTACGCCCCTCGGTATCCGCATCGGCAAATCTGTCCAGCAGAGCATCCAACAGAAGTCTACGTGTGCCCACTCCGGCGGCTGTCGTCCCTTTTGGCCCTCAGAAACGGCCATCGCCATCGCCATCGATCAAGCGCGGCAAGGCAGAGAAGCTTCTCAAAGAACACGGAAGTCCACCTGGTATACGAGTCACCGCAGGTGGTCGTATAGTTCCTAGCGACCTTCCACCGCTCGGCACGTCCCGATACGGCGACAACACTTACAGAACACAACCACCACTGCGTGTCGCCCCGGGCAACATCACGCAACCACAGAGTCAACCAAACGGCAACAACACCGCTCGCATTGAAGTCGTCGGCGGTCAACCCGTCATTTTTGTTGGTGATCGCATGTTCTCGTTGCCAGCAGTCAACGCAACAAACTCCACGATGCCTCCTACTGGTCCTGCTGCTATGGACCTCATGGCCAAGCAGATGCTGGACGCGTCCACATTGGCTGCTCAAACCGCTCAAACGGGAAGCGCACTTGGGCCACCGCGCTCTAGTACTCACACACCGTTTGCTGGCCTGGACCTCACGACACTGAAGACGCAACAAGCGCTGAAGAAGCAAGAGCTGCGAACCGTAGAGCAGACCGAGGTGCTGCAAGCTGGTCACCAGAACGAGGCATGGCGCGCAGGCATGATCGAGAAGAAGCGGTGCCTCATCGTCGAGCTTGATGCGCTTCGGAAGCAGATAGCAGCCTCTGAATCTGAGAGCAGTACTGCTCAACAGGGCGCCTTCTCTGGAGCGAACACTCTAGGCTCAGCACTTATGCCGACTTTCGGACCGCAATACCAGCCAGGATTTGCTCCTCCCATGTACCCATTCGCACCAGCACCATATTCATCTGTGCCGATGTTCCAGCCCCAAGCCCAGCCGTTTAGTCAGTTTCCCAACTTTTCTGCTGTCGAGCCTACAGCTTTTGTCCCAGCCGCGACAAACCCACCTCATTCTCCTCCAGGCTCAGCTAGTCGTCGTTCTAGAGCTATCGAGATCAAGCCGCCACCTCCTGAGGAAGTCAAGAGAGGATCTGTTTTGAACCCAAAGAGCCCAACATACGAGCCCGTCGCCAAGTCCAACACCACGCAAGGCGCTGTACCGCCCACTCCCTCACCCGAGAAGCGATCCCCGTGGCGAGCACAAGATCAGCAAGGACAGGGCAAACACGACCGCCGGGCGTCATCGCAGAAGCATAGTCTGTCTAGCGTTGATACCATGGACTTCTTTCCTACAAACACACATGAGCATTCCTCAACACGCGTAGCCCCACAGGCCAAGGAGACTGGACATTCGTCTGATGAGAACACTGCTGTTCCATCTACACCCGAGAAGCACTGGCCTGCTAGTCCGTGGAATGGAGGCGGCTCTGGTCGTTCCAGGCAAAACGAGCCGGCGCCCAAGCTCACTTCGTGGCCTGAGGCATTTGGCAAACAGCCTTCTATGGCCTCTGTGCAACAACCCGCTGCCGAGCAGCCCTTCTCCACCATGACTGAGCGAGCTCCTGCAACGGGCGCCAAGATGTCGACTTCCGCTTCGAGCAGCTTCATGGCGCCGCGCACTAACTCGGACCAACGTACTGGTACAGATAAGAACTGGCCATTCCACGGCAAGCCGGTAACACATGTTCCGTCCACATACCAGGAGGGCTATCAGGCCGGTTACGACCACGTTGGGATTCCTGACAGTCCTGAGGTTCTGCAAGGCTACATCCAGGGTCTTCTGCACTTCCTCACGGACGAGTCGAAAAAGCGTCAAGCTGAGTATCAGCGCGGCGTTGACTCCAGAACACCCTCGCTACGAGCTTTAGTTGCCGGCTCTCTACCCCAAGACTCTGCTGTCGGCACGGGTTTCAACTACAACAACGCCAATGGAGGTCAGGAAAACGTTCGCTCAGCGAAGGGCAATCTGCCAGACGATGTCCGTCGGGACTCAGGATATGGTCAACAAGAGAATATTAAGGAGATTCCAGTCCATTACATGGCTCGCAATGAAGGTATCCCGGAACGCCATCGTATCGCCTCTGCCGCACAGCATCTGAACCCTCCAATGATGGCTCCACGGAGGCTAGCATCTACATACCGACAAGCTGCGTTTCCAAGCATCGAGGATGATGCGGGCCGAGGCATAAAGAACCCAGTTGATTTCTCCAGGATGAACAACCCCTTGGACAATGGCGTGAGTCAGCATACCTTTGGCAACCAAACCCAGAATCGCAACTACGGCACGTCACTGAACTCGAAGCGCTTCTACTCGACGCCCAAGGAACTGAGTCTGAGCGAACTCGGTACCCATGGCGCACCTGTTCCTCGACATTTTGGTAACCACCGCTTGTCAGGACTGGACGGCGCCATGGACGATTTGTCGGAGATGATCAATGATACGCATATTGACGAGCATCGATCTTCGGTTGCAGTGGACCATCGTTCTGCTGAAACACCCGTCTCGATGGAGTATGAGGAGAGCAGTGCAAGCTGCTTCAAGGTGCCCAGCAGCAAGGGCAAGCAGAAAGCGACATCTTCACCCACAAAGGCGGCGGATGCCGAGCGTAGTACTGCCACATCCTCGCCTGCCAACCCACCCAGCTCACCCAAGAAGTCTGGAGAACATTCACCGGCAAAGGCGAAGCTAGAACAGGTGACCAGCAAGTTCCGACGCAGCAAGAAGGACGACCCGCGAACCATGTCTCCAGACGAGAGGCACAAGCGTTCGGACAAGTGGCGACAGCGCTTCCGGGACCTGAAGAGGACCGAGATAGAGGAGATAGAGGCGCATCGTAGGAACTCGCGCACCTGATCGTTCATTGTGGTTTGCCGTCGTCTACGTCGGGTGGGTTGGGTTACTGTTTGGATAGGTCGTCGCATCCATTCGCCCCTGACATGAACCAAGTCCACTCTCGATGCTCTTCTCCGCGCAGGAGATTGTTTCAGGATTCGGCCGAAGATTACTCTCGTGGAGTAAGCACTATGACCGATGCCTCCTTTTAACGACAACATGTTTCCGGATCGACGAGTCTCCTTGCGCTCCCGACTATGGTACCGTGGTCGCTATGGCGGCCTAGATATATTTTCGAGTTTTTGTTTTGTCTTGAACATTTCTTTTGATAACAATTAGGCTGGCAGAAGACGGCAGGGGACGTGCCATGGGCAGAGGCAAGCCATCATGGCCAGCAAATCACCTTGTCACGTCCTTTCCGTCAGCATCTTGCGTATAGGTTCAGTCATTGTATGATAGGTAGTCAGCATACTCATTGGTTGCATGGTAGAATAATACAGACATGTGTCGCAATGCGAGCAGTTTCGTGGCAACCGTGTCATGCTCCGGAAGTTGAGGTGAGCTTACGAGGTTTACAGTGCACGGCCGATATATCGGAGTGACGGATAAGGCCCGAAACGTACGCTAGGCCAAAGGAGTGATGGTTCTAGAACGGATTAGCGTCGACGCCGTCGCCAATGGACGAATTGGCGGAAACATGCGCGTCCTTTGTCGGCCGTCCGACATCATCTACAGCGGATTGCATTGTGTATTTGGAGGGTAAGACGGCTTCACCATGGCAACGACAAGGGATCAGATGATGACGATGCATGTTGCTCCGGATTCACACAGCCGCGTTTGGTGCGATGACGTGCCGTTATGCTTCTGCGTTTGCTGATAAATCGGGCAATAGCGTGATTTGTCCTCCAGTCGTGGGGAAGTGCTAGGACGCTTCAGTAGTCAATTTCAGGCCAGAGGCGCGGCGCAGGGCTCGGAAGGCGGATGTGCATCATCACAGAGGCGCAATCGCGTGAGTGTAAGAGCGAATGTCTGCGCTGCTTGGAAATACACATGCTGCGAGTGCAGCTGTATAGCAGGCTGCTGAGTGGTGACGAGTGACATGGCCCCTGTCTCGGTGCTAGGTGGGTGGTTGTGGTGCTAGGTGGCTTCGAACGCGGCTTCCCTAGGTGGACAGGGATCCGGAAGTCCCCACCTGCCCTCCGCCATCATTCGCCGCAGTCCCAGCTTGTCTCCGGCACGGCTCTGGCTTCCTTCCTTCCTTCCCAACCTGCTGGCTGGCCCTACTATACTGCCACCACTCCTGTTTTCCCTACCCTCCTCTCTTCTCTTCTTCTTCTTCTTCTCCTCTTCCCATCGCCGCCAACACCATCTGCCCGCACTCGCCTCTCCCATCGCCTGTGCCTGCGCCTGCGCCTCAGTGACAGGGTCATTCTTTCACGAAGCCGCCGCCCCAGCCACACGCACAGCGACCCTGGCCATTGACCTCACCCGGCGTGCCATGGCCCACTGACCGTGCAACGCGCAACCGTCACCTCCCTGCACCCGGCCACCTCTCCGAACTCCGCACACCAGAGTCGCCCGCTGCACTCTCGCACCCATTGTGTGCAACCGCTATGACGCAGCTCTTCAACTCGTCCGCATCAAGCCACTCCACCATGGCCGAAAAGACGGAGAAGCGCACCTTCTCGGGCAAGGCGCTGTCCACCAACAAGTCAGTCAACGCAAAGGACGGCCAGGTCTCCCAACGGATCAAGAACTTTTTCCGCATCAACAGCAGCAACGACGCCCGCAAGATCTCCGACGAGGGCAACAACCCAAAGAATGAAAAGTCGGGCTTCCGCCAGTCGAGGTTCATCCCCCACATCTCGCGCAACCGCTCGCAGACTGTCGCGAGCGAAGGCAACCCCCTGGATGACAGCGTGTCGCCTACCGCGCACGCCAACCCATACTTTGCCCACCAAGGACCACCGGCGCTGCGCCATCACAACGCCGGCAGCGTGCCCCCATCGCCCCCAGATACCCCTGCCATTCCCAAGACGCAACTGAACGGCGCAGCGACTACCGAGGATCACGCCACAACCGCCGGGAAGGAGGAATTGGCGAGGAAACTACGAAGGGTAGCTTCCGCACCCAATGCCCAAGGTCTCTTTTCCTCGGGGAAGAACACTGAGAGACCACAGACTGCAGAACTTGGCAAGCAGCCAGTGCTACACCACCCGAACTCGTCCACCTTGAGCATGGTCGAGACGAACTCGCAAGACCCGACCCATCTTCTACCCATAGAAGCCGGCAAACCCATACCCTCGGCAGGCCAAATCCGACAGTCTGTGGCTTTCAGGAGAACATACAGCTCGAATTCCATCAAGGTTCGCAACGTCGAAGTCGGGCCGGGGAGCTTCGACAAGATCAAGTTGATTGGCAAGGGCGATGTTGGAAAGGTGTACTTGGTACGGGAGAAGAAGTCTAGCAGGCTATATGCTATGAAGGGTACCCGAGCCAATTCGTAACAGAGATTTACTTGCGCTAACAAATCCAGTGTTGAGCAAAAAGGAAATGATCAAGCGGAACAAGATCAAGCGCGCCCTGGCCGAGCAGGAAATTCTGGCGACCAGCAACCACCCTTTTATTGTTACTCTATACCACTCTTTCCAGTCCGAGGATCATCTCTACCTCTGCATGGAATACTGCAGTGGTGGTGAGTTCTTCCGAGCGCTGCAAACACGACCAAACAAGTGTGTCGACGAGGATGCTGCGCGCTTCTATGCGGCTGAAGTTACAGCCGCCTTGGAATACCTTCATCTGATGGGTTTCATTTACCGCGACTTGAAGCCAGAGAGTATGTCGCATCTCAATCTCTGCGCTTCTCATGCTAACAAATCCAGACATTCTCCTCCATCAGTCTGGTCACATAATGCTGTCAGACTTTGATTTGTCGAAACAGTCTGAACCCGGCGGTCGCCCGACCATGATTCTCAGCGGCCGAAGCGGTACCTCATCAAACAACCTACCAACCATTGACACCAAGTCTTGCATAAACAATTTCCGAACCAACTCCTTCGTTGGTACCGAGGAGTACATTGCGCCAGAAGTCATCAAGGGCTGTGGACATACGAGTGCGGTCGATTGGTGGACCCTCGGTATCTTGATATACGAGATGTTGTATGGAACTACGCCCTTCAAGGGCAAGAACCGCAACGCGACGTTTGCCAACATTCTCCGAGACGAGGTACCCTTCCCAGAGGGTTCTGGCGCGCCGCAAGTATCGAAGTAAGTTTAGACTTTTACGTATTGAGCAACTCGTCCTAACGAATCCAGTCTCTGCAAAGCCATCATTCGCAAACTCCTTATCAAAGACGAGACCCGACGCCTCGGATCCCGTGCTGGCGCCTCCGACATCAAGACCGCACCTTTCTTCAAGACAACGCAGTGGGCCCTGCTACGACACATGAAGCCGCCGATCATCCCCCACCAGGGCCAAGGTATCGAGACACCCAACTTCAGGAATGTTAAGGAATCCCAGAGTGTTGATATCGGAGCTGGAAGGGTTAAAGGCGTTCCGCTAGACTCTGGTCTCGCTACACCTATGGGCGAGATTGCAGATCCGTTTGAAGAGTTCAACAGCGTGACTCTGCATCATGACGGAGATGATCACCACCATCAGGAGAGTCACGAGCAACGGTAGACTGGGTGTAATCCAGACGAACGCGTAAAGCACGCAGTGTACTCAGCACAGTACCAGAGGACCCCTTTATAAGGAAGGGGCTTCTCTTGACTCCACTCATTTGTTGCGAAAGGATCATAGACAAATGGGTCTCTTACTCATTACAGCGGCGTTCCAAGGGTGTTGGGTCATTCTACTTGTTCATTTCTTCATCGCGCCAGAGATCTCTTCATGGCTTTTTTCGTTATCAATCAGCATTTCATCTTGCTGGAAAATTATCTCCGGCGTTGTCTGCAGTTTTTTGTTGTGAGCATGGATCATGCTATTCTGGCCTTGTTTCGTCTGGTCGGAGGGCGGAGGCAGCTTGGGCGGGGAGAGATATTGGCGGGCTGGGTCGAGGAACTACTGCAAGGGGTAAAGGACAGAAGCAATGAGAAAGATATTTTTGAGGCAGTGCTATCGCCATCTGAAGTGACCAAAAACACCAACGTAATGAAACAGAATATAAAGATGTTGAAAACCAAGTGTTGAAGTGCTGGTAGTAATGTAACAAGAGCAAGAGCTGCCTAAATGGAACGGTAGGAAACGAGGAAGACACTACAGCTCATCGTGAAAAGATGTGTTTACTACAGATGACATAAACCCAAAGTGCATTCGGCAGACTGGATATCTAGACGCCAGGACGTTCGCAGAGTAATAGACCAATGACAAGAAAAACAATCTGCCACCGCGCTGACTACCACCTCATTCCCCCTGTTCGCTAACGATTTCGATAGCCCGCGCGTGCCTCTAAGCTACCCGACTCTTAGGTCCAAAGCCACTTTCGGCAGTTCTTCGCACCACACAGACAAGGTATCGCGCCCTCACCAGGTTCATCAATCTCCTCGCCCTCTTCCTTGTCCAAATAATCAAACGTCAGCTCCTCGCCCTTGGGAATAAACCTTCGAGCAAAGAACGCAATATCGTAAACCCTGGGATCATGCTTATTATACGACACCGTATACTGCCTGCAATTCGGATTACACGAGTGATTAATGAATTTCGTCGGCCCGCCCATGAACTCGCCATCGACGACGTAAAGATCTTTTTCGTCGATGCCTTCTGATTCTGCAAACTTGTCGAGCGAGTAGAGATACGACGCTTTTGCTTTTGTGGACCCGGTTTCGCGGTGTGTGGCTTCGGAGTCGGTGACGACTTCGCCGCGGTAGGTGTCGATGAATTGGCCTTCGTGGAGATCTTCCTGTGATAAGAATTGTAATGTTAGTGGGGATATCTCATGGATACTAGGTATTTGTCGGAGGAAACTTACTTTGCATCGTAATCCCCAACCCCGTCCGTCACTCGCTCTGAAAATCTCGACTTCGACTTGCCGTCCGAATTGCACGTTCTTGTTGCGGCAATAAGGACCGCATCTGCATTTCTCATTACACTCGTAGATCGGACGACGCGAGTTGAGGTAAAAGGGTACAAGACAGCCCGTCCTCTCCCGCTTAGTGCCTTCAGCAAAGTACGGAAACTTCTTGGGGAAGCCCATGGTGGACGCTCCAGTGTCGAGAGCTTCCTGGTATCGCCGCCTGCCTTCGTCGTCGAGACGGCTTTCGTCGACGGCGGCGTACTCGAGACAGTCGCACTTCTTTGTGTATTCGCAGCCGATTTCTCGGCCCATGTGGTGCGAGCATTGCATGCATCCTTGTTGGGTTTCACTAGATGCGCGGTAGACGCCTTGTTGCAGCACGTATTCGGAGATGTATCGGAATCGTAAAGATGGTGTTGCTTTGTCAACCACGTTGAACAAGTGGATCCGCTTCCCTGGTACTCTTGCCAGTCTCCGGACATACTCATTGCGGATCAGAGTCAGTGTTTTGTCGACACTGGCAGGGTTTGCAGCACTGTTCGTCTCTAGCGTGGAAATATTGCGGATATCCAGTTCTGGTATATCTTTGCCTGATGCCTGTATTGTATGTCAGTGGTGAGAGAAGAAGCCTGCTGGGGGACTCACTTTGCGACAAAAGACGTAATCATGCTCATTGGCATCCATAACACCGTTGTATACGTCCATAGTCGGAGATGTCGAAGATGTAGCGCAAGATACAGACGGTGACTGGGAAGTTGATGGCGTCTTGCTGTCTTGGAGTCGTCGTTCAAAGGGTGAGGAGCGACGCTCATGTTCCAGTTCTCCATCAGGGCTCTTTCTCTTTCTGATAGTCATCGTCTGCTGGAATGATGGCGCGTTCCTTGAAGTGATTAGTGACGTACTATATGCTTATGAGGAAATGTTGCTTACTTCTCTCTCTGTTCAATATAATCCTGGATATGCTCTAGACATCGTGCTAGCTCCTTTATCGGATGCCAACTGAGCGGCGGCTTCGTTGTAGACGACTCCTCTCTCCATCGCACCAAGTACTCCTCGTCCTAGATCTTGATATCAGCAGCGCACGGACCATATAGGGTGAAGGAGCACCAACGTTGTGTTTATAGCGATGTGCGACAATTGAATGCACCTAAAGACAATACAAGTGTTATTACACGTACATTTGATGTCTTGGGAAGCACTTACGCGGTCTACGAAGACACGGCGCCTCGTGTGTCCATCTGTCGGGATCACGACCATAGCCGGCATCCCCGTACCTGCGACTGTATCACGTCAGCATCGTCTACTAGCCTAGTTAAAATACTCTAGATTGTCTACTACGCATAGATTGCGTTGTAGGATAGGCTAGAGTAAGTTAGGTAGTAAGAGCAACAAACCTAGAAGATTACAATTACGAATTTATTAAAATTCGAATCTAGGAGTAGAGGCGTAGTAGAAAGGTTATTAGTAAAGACTAATTAATATAGACGTGTATTAAATTTTATAAAAAAAAGATTGTAGATGTAGGTACCTTAGTTCTAGAGTAAGTTTGTAACTGTACTACGTCGTAACTACAGATATAGCGGACACCGCTTAGTAAGAGGGTGCACAGACTATTCTACCTAGGTACTAGCATCTCTTTGTGATATACGCTAATAAGTCTACAGACTATCTCACCTAAGTATATACTACTGTTAAGATTACTGCATCCTTCTAAAATTCTCCTAGTAGCATCTCTTGTATAGCTGCGAAATTGCAAGACTGTTTTAGCTCTTCTATACCTAAACGTAGCCTCCACATGCTAAGGAATACTTGTCTAGAGTTAGCACGTGCGATATCTTCTAGCAAAACGCTCTCAGCAAAGACGCGCATTGCAATCCCGTCGCATGCTCGCGTCTTCAATGTTCGTGAGCTGTTTGTGATGCGCCAACCTGAACCGGGCGCGTAGCGTCTTATCGCTATCTTAGCGCCATCAGCCCTCCAAAAAAAGTTCGGCCCGCAACTCAGCCTTGGAGTGAAGACATCGTCGCAGCACATTACAGCACATCATGGCATCAGACGCACAAAACAACCCCTTTATAAGGAACCTCGCCTCCAGCGGTACGCATAATCCGTGGTTTGGGAGTCTCAGATCACCGCGCTAACGTTTGCGACAGACAAGAAGATTCGCGACGAAGCACTCAACTCACTCAAAACCTACCTTGGCGCGCAATCAGAGATATCAGAATTGGACCTGCTGAAACTATGGAAGGGACTGTTCTATTGTATGCGCTTCTCACACTTTGCCTCGTAACGACACGAGAACTCCGCAACCGATTTCGCAAAGACTAACCAGATACTCCTAGGCCTATGGATGCAAGACAAACCCGCCCTTCAGCAAGGCCTATCGCGCGATCTCGCCTCTATAGTCTCGAGCCTCCGAACCCCCGTCGTATTGCCCTTTATCCGCGCTTTCTTCCTCACCATGTCCCGCGAATGGACACACATTGAGGCGCTGCGATTAGACAAGTACCTCTACCTTATCCGCCAATACATCAATGCATCCTTCAAATTTCTGAGCAAAAATAAGTGGGAGAGGAGCCTGCTGGAGCAATGGAATGCCGTCGTGGAGGAGGTACCACTGGAGTGCCAGAATATGAGAATCCCAAATGGGTTGAGATACCATGTCATGGATGTTTGGGTCGATGAGATGGAGAAGGTTGAGGGAGAGACATGGGAGAAGGAAGACAAGAAAGAGATGTTGGAGACACTGGTCCTGCCTGTTGAGAAGATGGCCAAGGACGGCAAGTTGAAGCCGCTGAGGAACGCGGCGAAAGAGTGTTTAGCTGATGACAGATTAAGAGCCTGGAGAGGACAGGAATTGGAGGAGACCAAGGAAGGCGCCGAAGAGGAGGAAGATTCCGAGGCAGAGTGGGGAGGCTTCGCAGACTAAGAAGCGTCGCTCCACGTGGATACCTGGGAAGACACATTGCATATGATTTCAGCGAGGCGTTTATGGAAGATTTGTTCTGCACGTAGGACATGGAAAAGTGTGATAGTATGAAGGTAAACTACAATCCGCGGAGATTCTCGAGATCTAATTAAGAAACGGAACATTGACCTTTATGATACAGTCCGTCTTGACCACTTTCATCGCCTCAGTCTTCGCGCGTGTTAATAGCACCATCTGGATCAAATTAGTTCGCATCCTCACAGCCCAATGTAGCAGACACTCACATCCATCGTTGCCTCTCGCACCACTGTTAGGCTTCCCCTCTTCTGTATACTTTCCTAGCAAATCCGGTCGAACAAAAAGCACATACAGCCTCCAGAATAGCGGCGGCACCAAACATGCCACACTAGCTGCAGCAACCCCCTTGCTCAGCGCTGCATTCGGCCCACCCCCTTGTATCAAATCCAACACTATCATGGGGATCAAGACTGCTTCTCCAAGTCCCAGGAGCATGTACGTAGGTCGTCGGCTCTCGATGCCGTTGCGCGTGTTGGTCGCGCCTGCGAGTAATGCGGACGTCAAACCGCCTACGACCAGACCGCCGAATAGACGTGCGAAGAGGACTGATGTGGGGTTGATATCACGGGAGGGGTTGTTCAGAAGAAGAGATAGCGTCCAGCGTGTATTTGTTATCAGGGGGATGGTGAAGAGGTTTGCGAAGGCCTCTAGGAGGAAGGCTTTGCGGACTGTGGATCCATTTTGAGATGGATCGGGGGTGATGTTGGGGTTTGCGGCAGGGGATTTGGTGGTTGGCATGTCGGTGGTTGGATGGGGTTCTCGAATTGGATTGCTGGGGAACTTCAGGTCTGGACAGGATATATGAATCTGGTCTGGAGTTTGTTATGGCCGTAGTTGATGTTCTAGTCTACTCATTTGATATGACGAGTCTAGACGTCATGATTTATTCGAGAGGTGCAGCAACCACCAGCTCAATCAAATGATCATAGCAAGACACTAGCTAATTTCAGATGCATCGTCCTCTTTTGGCCCGATGCACGTCTGCAAGATGTATATGCATGCAGGGCGGAGTGCACCCTGGTTAGTCGCGTCTCTAGTCAGGAACATGCACACAATCTGATGACACCAGATCCATAGCTTGCAGTACCACACCGCAACTTCGAATCCACCTCTGCGCACCTTTTTGACATTGTTCTTCCAGTAAGATGCACGACTTCAGCTCGTGCCATGTCTACTGAACCACTTTTTTCGGCTACTCTAAGATCAGGTGGCTGCATCGCTTTCACCGTGAACAGGTAGTTTGTATGACTGGAGAATGTCTCTGGCCGCCATTACCGGGTATAGATATCCATCTGGTCGATGCAGCGATGGTGGAAGTGAAAGACGGAGATGATGTCAGACCTGGGGAAAGCTGATGGGAGCGCTAGTTTGGTCGATAGCATCCAACCATGGCGCACTCCAGCTTTCTTGGACCGCCGGCTACTGACCGCCAAATACTTCCGGCAGTAATATTCCGTCGCCCACCACATTATTGAAGCGTGCAACTCCTGGGCCCATCATGGGTCGACGACCCAACCAATTGATCCTCGAGTACTTCGAGCGCGGTCCCAAGCTCGAAGATGCAAGCAACCGCTACCAACACACGTGCAAGTCGTGCGGTGAGAAGGTGAGTAGCCCCGCCCTGAAAAAGGCGACGACGATAGCTGACAGGACTCAGTTTCCCAAGGGTCGTATAGACAGTCTCACGAATCATCTCGTGAAGAAATGCCCCGCGCTACCTCTCCAAGACCGCCAGCGCGCGCTGCTGCAGATGCACGAGCTGCCTCTCCCCGACAATATGACGCAGGCGGCCAGCACGAACGCACCCGGACCGAGCCATATGCAGCATGGCCAGAAGATGAACCTCCCTTTTGCGCCGTCGAAGCAGCTCTCAGCCCTGGAGACGCTGGCCGAGGTGTCGCGACAGCATCTGGACCTCTCAGGAAAGCGCATGGCCGAGAAGCAGCCGTCACAACCACAGAACACCCACAACCATAATCACAGTCACAACCACAACCACAATAGCAACACAAACCATGCGGGACTGTTGGATGAGTTTCTGATACAGGACGATCGGCCTGATGGCTCGGACATGGGCGGTCTGTCACACGGTATGGATATGCCACATGCGCCAGCAATGCCGTCCATGTACCAGTTCAATGGGCCACTACATCATTCCCCAACCGCCTCGCCTCACATAGGCCACATGCCTCTGGGGAGCTCTGGATCAATGTCGCATATGGTCCCCTCGCTCGTCATGGCAGCATCGGCAGCAAATGATCTCATGCCGCTCTCAAATGGCATGCCCATGGAATCAGACATGAATCTCTCGGCGCATGGGATGCCAGGCATGTCGGACGGCAAGTTCTTCCACCCGCAGGGACGCCATCACTGGCCCAACATACAGCCCAACTCGCTCGATCCGATGCTACAAGACCATGGCAAGGAGCACATGCACGCGAACGACCAGCTGAACAAAAACATGGGCCAGCAACGGCCGCTCGCAATGAACCCAGGCCATCAGACTCACTTCACCACCGACTTTAGCATGAACCAGAAACCGGTCAAGCCCAAGGTCAGGGGTCGTTTCACGGACTCTAGGCGAAAGGAAGTGCAGGAGGTGCGAAAACGAGGCGCGTGCATTCGGTGTCGCATGCTCAAGAAGCCATGCTCCGGCGACAACCCATGCAATACCTGCCTGAATGTCGAGAGCGCGCGTCTGTGGAAACAGCCGTGTATTAGGACGAGGATCGCAGAGGAGTTCGGTCTCTATTCTGCAGGCCTCCATAGTGTTTTGGCATTCCACGCAACAAACCAAGCCAAAGGTCAGATACGACTCGACCAGACGCCAGGACGCATAGAAGCAACCCACTTTCCTCACTCCGGCATATTTGCTACGTTCACACCGCTAAAGTGTCAGCAGACGCAAATAGCTCAGAACACGGATATTGATCCAGCAATCTTCGCTGGCCTAGCCTCTCCGGATCTCGAGCTGATAGACAGTGACGACGATGTCAGTGGGAAGCTAGACCATTACATCAAGAAGATGGGCGGCCAATTCTCCGATACCGAAGATTCAAACTTCATGAGCATGACGGTGAACATTGCAAAGAGCGTTGCATCAACAAGCGCAGACGGACTGATATCAAAGGCACTGGAGCTATGGAATCTTACCCGCGTACTCACATCCCGGAACTTTGAATGGTACTTGTTCTCGAATCCTTCGTTGGCACCCACCATTACTCCTTCCACTTTGGCGCCAGCAGACCTGGAAGACGCTATCCGCACGCCCATCACACCACTTGATCACGAATCGTCCTACTGCCTCATCACTATGCAACTCATGGGGGCGACCGAAAAGCGTGCCGCATGTCTAGCCCGCGTGGTAATGAACGATCTCGAACGTCGCCTCCTCCAGCGTCAGCAAGCTAACCCCTTCGAAACGTTCCTAGTCGCTGTGATCCTCCTCGCCTGCGTAGAGCGCATGTGCTGGCTCTTCCGCTCCTGGGATCTGCCGTCTACCACCCCATCTGCCCCGGAAGCTGACGGAGACGCATTCAAACAACCAGCCCCCGTTGACAACGACATGGCTACAGCCCTTCAGTCCACGTCCTCGCCATCTGCACCTGCGCTTGACATTTCTCCTCACCAAGGAACCCGAAACCCCAGGTGGCCACTTGATAAATCCCCGTCGACGTTCTCCCAGCAAGGCGAGAAGTTTAGCGATATACTCAACATGCTGCTTAAGATGCGGGGCGTTCCTCCTAAACCCACGCCTCGCAGCCCAGACGGCGTATTGACAGTGTGGAGCGATGACAGCAACAACGATAGGGTACGAGAATGGTACGACGGCATCGCCGTTACGATGCAAATGCTAGACCAGAAGACGAATGCGAGGTTTGTGGGCGAGGATCCCAAGGAGTGGGAATTGAAGTTTGTTGGCAAGATTATTCGAGGTGATTAGGAGCTGTGTCTGTATGCTGGAGGTATTAGCCTGTTGTTGTTGTTGTTGTGGATGCGATGCATGTATGGGAAAGATGGGTGGGCGGATAACTGGATTACGAAACGACTCGATACCAAAAAGTTATGAGGCATGTAGTTTGACATGACCGTGTTCGCGCTTCGGCGCTCGAATGAAGAATTGTTGTTGTTACACAGATCCTTCAGGTGATGATGTATCGACTCCATTTGGCATGAGTAGATGGATTGTGATATGGTGACCGCTATCTGGATATGGGGATATGCAACGGCCTCTCTCTATACGCCATAACTCCGCATAGACGAAACATGCATGCTGTGTACAATAGGTCGGCTCAAAGGTGACAGAGTGCGAGACTCGCTCAACTCTTGAGCGCCTCCAGCCGTCCCCGCATCTGGGCGAGCATTTCGGCCTGATCGTCCTCTTCCTCCTCCTCAGCCTGCGGCGCACTGGGTAGTTCCTCCTCCTTGGCTTTACTGGGCGGTAACCTGTCCTTGAGCACCTCACTCAACACCTTGTCCACCTCCTCCTCGGCCTCGTCAGCCTCACCCTCCAACATCTCGTTCTCACCCAACGTATCGTCCAGCATCTCCTCGATGATACCCGCCTTCATCAGCTCGGAGCTTAGCTCCCGCATTGTGCCCGTCAGCTCCGGCAAGCGCACCAGACTGTTTACGTCCTTCATGATGCCTGTGCTCGCCTTGATGCTGCCTTCGATTTTGCGCACCGAGAAGGCTTCGTTGACCTGCATCTGCACGCTGTTGAGCTGCGCCTTGGACGTCATGAGGCGATTATTCTGTTTCCGTACGCGGATGAGTTCGCGGGCGAAGATGCGCACGTCTTGGTTTGCTTGCTTGGCCATGGCGGGGTTGCGTTGGGCGCGTTTGGACGATTGTTGGATGAGCGTCTTGGTTTTTTGCTCCGTGGCTTTGAGCTGTTGGATGTCGCGGTCGAGTTTGCGGACGTTTTGGCGGACGAGGGCGTTGCATTTGCGCTTCTGTGGACTGGTTACTGGGGCTGGACGGCGTGGGGAGAGATAAGGCGGTGTACCTGCTCCTCTGGCGTGGGCTTCCACAGGAGACCTCTGATGGTCTCCATGGTGGGCGCTCAACCCGGTGTACTCTGCGCGTCCGAGCAACGTGATGCCTGGGTGTTGCTGCTGTATGCGCGAGTTGGTGCGGATACAGCGGGAGTCGGTGAGGGCGTGTGCTGCGCGTGTGTATCTCTAGCCGTGTTGGGTCGCTCGATACATGTTCAGGCGGTTGGCGAGTAAGGCGCAAAAAGTTGTGGCTGAGAGGTGAATTGCAAGGTCATGTGCATGTCCAAGGGTCCCGGGGTGTTGTAGGAGCGGTGCCTTGCAACGGCTCCAGGACCGAGCTCGGACCCATTGTGACGTTGAGCTCTTTCGCGGGGCAGTTGCGCAACCCACTAGCCTCAAGCATCAGGCCCTGGAGCATTGCCAGCCAACCCAACATTGACAGAGGCAATCAAGCGCATCTGAGACACGAATAGAATGTGCAGTTGCATCTCCATGACAGTTGCTTTCCGTAATTGATCGACCAAAACGGGGCTGCTCAACTTCACGATTCTATAGAGCTTCTATTGCTTTCCACGCTAGTCCCTCCACATCACTGCATTTCTTCCGCCTTCAATCTGCCTGTCTTGCCAAACATCACATTCCAACTACACAACAGACACCCGATTCCACCACTCCTACATCCCGACTAACACTGCAAACTCTCCCAGAAACAACACCACAGAGTTCTCACCCTCAACATGACTACTGTCACCCCCGAAGGTAAGCTCCAGCCTTGCCCGCTCGGCGAGCTCCTGAGATGCTATCGCAGCACCACACATGGCCGTTTGCCCACATCCAACGCGAGAGCTTGCGTGCATCTCCAACTGCCTACTCGCGACGGATAGAAGAGCATCAGCAAAGCACATGTAGACCCTACTCAACAAACACTAACGCGCAACACAGTCACCTGGGCGCAACGCTCATCCAGCGACGACCCCGAGAAGAACTACATATACCTCACCATCGTTACCGCCGATGTGCCCGAGTCAGACATGAAGCTCGACCTCAAGGAGCAGTCACTGAGCTTCAAGGGTACCTCAACATCCAAGAAGTGCACATATGCCATCGACCTCGAGTTCTACGCAGAGATCGACCCCAAGGAGTCCAAGATAAGCCACAGCGGACGCGACGTCACAATGGTACTGCGCAAGAAGGAGCTCAAGGAGGAGTACTGGCCTCGCCTGCTCAAGGACAACAAGAAGATGCACTTCCTCAAGACCAACTTCGACAAGGTAAGTTGCGCGCCACCGCATGCATCGAGAGCGGTATACTAACTCATCACAGTGGGTTGACGAGGACGAGCAAGACGAGGCACCCGAGGACGACTCCGTGAACCAGATGAACCCAATGGGTGCTGGCGGTATGGGCGGTGGTGACGGCGGCTTCGGCGGCATCGACTTCAGCAAGCTCGGCGCAGGCGGAGGTGGCATGCCAGGAATGGAAGGCATGGACATGGCCAGCATGATGCAGGGCATGGGCGGTGCTGGCGGAATGCCAGGCATGGGTGGCGACGACAGCGACGACGATGACGAGGACATGCCCGAGCTTGAGAACGACGAGGACAGCAAGGACAAGCCAGCACCCACCGAGGCCGCTGCACCAGGCGACAAGCCCAAGATTGAGGAGGTTGCTTAGTTGCTCTATCTCCTCGCGACAAGCGTATGACTGCAAGAGACTGATTGGGGGCGCGCATGACTGGCCGGCGTTACTGCTCGATCTTCTGGGGGGTACGGTTTGGAGTCTGATACCTGACCGAGGATGGGAGATGGTTGCATCTACAGGTCGCTGCGTGTTTCCGAGTCCATCCTAAGCGTGCTGGTGCAGATAATGAGCACATCATGGAGTAAATGACAAAAGAATACGAATCATGTTTTCATGGCTGAAACAGAATTTACAAAGTTCAACAGTCTGAAGTGGTGATTGTATCATCTATTGGGTATCTTCCTGGTATGCTGGGGCGCTATTTCACCGTCTTCTAGGCCAACCTAGGTGTCCCGTGAGAGCCTTGCGAGTTGGCACCCATACCGTAGCTATCATACGGAAAGTCCTCTAGACTCTTGTGCAACCTGCCCCATCCATCGTCAATCTCTCCTGGCATACCAAGCCTTCTCTTTCCTTGCGCAACCTCGGCTTCAGTCTTCTTCAACTGCTCCTCCTCATCCTCCTTGTGTTCTCCCGTCAATCCCGCCAACACCTCCTTCTCCCTCCCCTTGTACTCCTCAAGCAGCCCCGGATGCGGACACCAAACCACCTGCATGCCTGCTCTCCTTCCCGACTCCACGCCCGGCACACTGTCTTCAAACACAAGACACTCTTCTGGTTTTATGGGCGTCTGGCCCTCTTTCTCGAGCGTCCTGTTCAGCGTAGATAGAGCCAAGAGATAAATATCCGGCGCTGGTTTCCCCCGTCCAGCAGGTATCCTCGGATCATCACCCAGCACCTGATGTTCCTTTTTGAAGTTCCCATCAAATAAATCCTTCATATGCGCCGTCTTGACTTCAAACATGGCCTTGTGACTGCTCGTCGCGAGCGCCATGTGTATGCCCCTGCTCTTCAATCCCGCCAGTAAGTCCACGACACCAGGCAGCGGCTTACAGTTTTGGAATAGGTTGGATTGGAGTTCTTTTTGCTCTTTCATGAATTGCTCGTGTGAGATGGGGAGTTGTGCCCATTCGTGGAAGATCTTGCCTGCTTGCGGGCCGGGGCGGCCTTGGAGTTGCGCTTTTATGGACCAGGGGAGGGGAGGACGGCCGTAGCGTTCGAGGATGGTGTTGGTTACTATGCTGTAGAGGTCTTCGGAGTCGATGAGAAGGCCTGGGTGTGTTAAAGTTCATGTACGGAATAGAGCGATTGCTTTCTTACCATCCATGTCGAAGAGCGCTGCCCGGATGCGGGGTGGTGGGGTTGTACTGCGCATTGTTAGGATTGACTTGTGTTGATTTCAAGGTTGATACATACGTAGAGCTCATCTTGGAAGTGTTTTATAAAGATTCAGGTAGAAATATGGGTTGTGAATGTTCTGAAAAGATTCAATGGAGGATCGTTGGAGTTGGGGCCTGAATGTTTACCCCACGTGGCCGAGGCACGCTAATTGTACCTCGACAGACGTCACTTCGAAAACAGATCTACCTCTTCTACACGCGCACCCGCACTTCAACTTTGGTACATCACGCGACCATGGCACCACCAGACAAAACACCGGTTGAATCGAACATGGCCGTAGCGGAAACCGCTACACCAGAAATATTTCCTCCAGACGAAGAGAAAAAGCTGCTGGACGAGTCGAATACCGAGAAAGCTGCCGCGAACAAAACATTCACATCCGGCGAATACAATGGCGCGATACAAGGCTACGAAAAAGCGCTAGCAGTATGCCCTTCTTACCTCGAATACGACATTGCCGTCCTCCGTTCAAACATCGCAGCATGCCACATAAAGCTAGAAGAGTGGAAGCAAGCCGTAGAGTCCGCGACCCAAGCTCTGGAAGCGCTGGACCGGATCGACCCTCCGCCACCCCAAAAAGACGAAGCAAAAGAAGCAACAGGCAGCGGAGCAGTTGCCGAAATAGACGACACAACCGAACTCTACCTCGACGCCCTCACCCGCACCAACCACACGATAAACGACGTGCACAAACTCCGCACAAAAGCCCTCCTCCGCCGCGCAAAAGCACGGCATGAAGTCGGTGGCTGGGCCTCTCTACAAGGATCGCTGGAAGACTATCAAGCCCTCTCCAAGCCCCCTCACCAGCTCTCGAGCCTCGACCACAAAGCGGTACAGGCGGCGTTGAGGAAGTTGCCGGGACAGCTCGAGGAGACGAAGAATGCGGAGATGGCGGATATGATGGGCAAGTTGAAGCAGCTGGGTAATGGTATACTGAAGCCGTTTGGGTTGAGTACGGATAATTTCCAGTTTACGAAGGATGAGAAGAGTGGGGGGTATAGTATGAATTTTAATCAGGGTGGGAAGTAGATGGTGTCGAAGATGTAATGTTACAAGTTGGTATTGGATGAGGTTCGATTACGCCCAAAGTCTGTTGTTGCACACAAGGCCCGATACGGTCATTGTAGTACAGTCACTGAGCGTACGTCTAAGGCTGTAAATACAGGCTATTGTGCTAAAAATCTTAGATTTACTTTCGTGCAGGAAGTGTTTCTGGCTAGGACTAGTAGCGAAGGCGGACAATGTCAGCCCGCTTTCTAGCAATACTTTGAGGGTAATACATCTCAACGGCCAACATGATAATAAATCCTTTCTCTCTGACGCAGAGCAATTACAGTTTTCTCGAGGATCCGCGGTTGACGTGGCGGGTAACACTGCCTAGTACGTCGATGAAAGTCGCTCACAAGAAGTCAATCCCGACCCCTCAAAGTTTATCGCAACAAAAGCTGGACTAGTCCATGTCCGCTTTAGATCAGGTACGGAACATGTCGTCGTTGATGTGCATCGTTGGTATGAACGAAACCATTCATCACTGACTTCGTTCTTGACCTTCATTAACCACGCCGGTGCGTACCTGCGTTGAACACAAGCCTCTGCACATGGAGTCATTGTGGAGCAACCGCGGTATTCTTCCACTCATAGAATGCCACGTCCCAAGGCCTACACAACTCTGATATCGGTCCCAGAAAAGGTACACACAAGGATCATCATAGGCTCCCACGTGCCAAAGACCTGACGAGCCGATCCCGAACCATCCTAAGAGCAGGATAGTATCATGTGTCATGTGGGTCGAGAACTGATCGCTTGACTGAAACCGATACCACCTCTTTCTTTCTTCTGACAATCGACACGAACGACGTCCCGACAAAGAGGAACTCTACCAGGTAGTCCAGACGGTTCAAATTTGCGATCGAGCTCTAACACGAATAATGTTGCTTGTCGTTAGACAGTGTGACTACTGCAACCAGTTCAACCCCGCAGACTCGTGACCAAATCAAAAGACATCGAAGGCATGATACTCAACGAAGGTGAAGTGGGGTCCATCGCATGCAGATTGGGAGACTTGGGGGCCAACTCCGTCTACCCTGGCGATGACCCTGCTGCTGATTCTGATCTTCACCCGATCGGCCCCATGGCTCCTGGCAGTGCGGCCAGGGTACACGGCTGCGTACCCTATGGTAGCTTGTCCGGAAAGCGGACTATATGCTTGGGCTTGCCTCTTGACTAGTGCATTGGAAGACACACGATTGGGCGGCGAGCTTACTTTGTGATTATCGCAGCTACACGCGATAGCGTCCTGATACCCTGCTGTAGCGTTGACACGTAAGTATCGCGAAGTCTGGTACCTGAAAGAAGTAAATATGAATTTGTATATCGTGTAGTCCACAGGATACGTCAGTAGAGCGACAGGTTCCCTATTAAACCGGTAAGTTGGGCACGGTTAAGATCTCTTTACACATACCACAACTTCTATCCTCCACAATTTCCTGACCAAGGCTCTTTCTTAACGGTGACTCTGGTCGTGCCCTACCACCATACCCTCCTTGCGACACCAGCCCTAAACATGTACACAACAATTCTGGAGTGGTTACGGGGCATTCCCAGCACCACAAACGAGGGAAAGACATATGACGAAGAAGGCATACCATACGTTCAACTCAACGACGAATACGACACAACTGTTGAGCTATCATGGACAAACGATCCAAAGAAGTTGTATCTTTCTGCTTGTTTCGATCCAAAAGACGAAGTAAACGTAGCGAAAGATTATAGCATCGATGGCCTTTGTCCGGTAGTCAAGGAAACAAAGGGCGACGATTTTATACTGCGAGACGATAAAGGCCGGTGGTATCTCTGGGATGCATGGGTTGGTGAATTGATGAAGTTTAGGGATTGGTGGATCAAAGGCTTTACGACAAAGGAAGAGTTGGTGGAGAATCTTGTTTGCAACATGACCGAGGCGCAAGCAGACGTGGAATTCATCCAAAGAAAGCGTAGAGACAGTGTGGTAGACTAGTCGGACCCTGCAGACTGCAGTTGTCTTGAAGATCGGATCGAGGATGCGATGTGGAGGTTGGGAGAAGGATTGTAGTCTAAACTTTAGCGACGTTGGGAGCCAATGAAGAAGTGAGACCCTGACCCACCATTTTCTGCCCCCATTTTCCTGGTCCGTGACTCCTCCGCTTTGGACTACCCGCGATAAAAGCGACGACTGGGTGATCGACGCCTGTCATGCCGATACCTGACTGAGACGCGTATTACACAGAAGGGTTTTGCTAGCCTCGAATTCCTATTCTCAAACAACAACATGCCTCACTATCTCGTCAGGCTTGCGCAAGCACACGAGACTTTCCGGAAAGTCGAACTGCAAGCGCTAGCTGATATTGCAGGAGTGCCTCTACAGTTTGTAAAATATGAAGAGGATGTAAGTTCACGTTCGCTCATCACACATCCCCCCGCCTCACCTTCATCCGCCACGTCTTCCTCACTGTTTGTTTTGGTCACGTCTCGAAAAAGAAAAGCCAGTGTCGCGTCACGCTGTCCAAAAGCATCCATTTCTGACGATCAAAGTCACCCTACTGCATTGTCGATCTGCCGTCAGACGCTGCGGCGCGAAGAGTCATCGCACGGAGCATCCTAGCACAGGGCATATACGAGCTATGGGGCCAAGGATCAACATACGACGCCCTTCACGACTCTGTCCGCAGTCTGACCACATCCTGGTGGCCTCAGTACATTACCGCATCTTTCCGCTTCACTGTAGAAGGGTATCGCGGGAGTAGATCGAATGATGAACAGCGCGACATCATCGACAGCTTCTCGTACATGGCTTTCAAGGGGCCACCACGGATGCGAGACCCAGATGTCGCGTTCCGTGTGTTTGAAGATTACGATCTCAACTGTAAAACACCAAAGTACCTTTACTTTGGCCGCTTCATTGCCGACTCATGTCGCAATGAAGCCAAGAAGACGTTTGATCTCAAGAAAAGGCATTACATCAGCACTACATCCATGGACGCCGAGCTTACACTGTTGACGGCTAACATAGCGCACGTGTCTCCCGGGAAGTTGTTTTACGACCCTTTTATGGGTACGGGCGGCTTCCCGATAGCATGCGCTCACTTCGGAGCAGTGGTGTTTGGAAGTGACATCGATGGCCGTACTATCCGCGGCCTTGGAGGAAGCGCAAGAAGAGGACAGACGGGAAAATACGACGTGGTCGGCAACTTCAAGCAGTATGATATGGAGTCAAGTTATCTGGGCGCGTTCGTCTCCGATCTGACAAACACACCACTGAGAATACCGCCACCTAAGAAAGGCAGCACGAAAGGCTATCTCGATGGCATCGTCTGTGACCCACCCTACGGCATCCGAGAAGGTCTCAAGGTCCTGGGATCCCGGCAAGCGCTTCTTGACGTCGAGAGGCAAACCCACCAAGACCAATTCAAAGAGCCCGGGTATATACCCCCGAAGCGGCCGTACTCCTTCACTGCGCTGCTCGATGACATACTAGCCTTTGCAGTCGCTACGCTAGTGGAAGACGGTCGAATCAGCATGTGGATGCCAACTGCGAATGACGAGGACATTGAGCTGATAATCCCGTCGCATCCCTGTCTCGAGCTGACATCAGTCTGCGTCCAGGCCTTCAACAAGTGGTCACGCAGACTACTGACGTATCGACGGCGCCGCGATTCGGAGGTGCCTGAGGGTGCGCTTGAGATGGCTAAGAGGGAGTACGAGAAGGGCACTAGGGCGAGTGAGTTGAATGACTTTCGGAGAAAATACTTCCAGGGATTCAAAGAGTTTGAGAGTATGAAGAAGGAGTTTATTAGGATGAAGGTGGAATCTAAGGGCAATGAGGAGGTATCTAGTGCTGCAGAGACACCTAATGCTGTGAAGGAGGATGAGACCAAAACATAGATACTGTATGCCTCGGCTGCACACTCAAAAGCCATCATGACTAGATTTGTTTCAACACGAGCGGATGATAGCCATCATCACTGACGGTCATAGCCATAGCTTTTCTTGATCCTGTCGTGAACTCACTTCTTCTCTTCTCGCTCGACTCTAGCCCTCCACTTCCCATCCCCTTTCTCCAAAATCAACTTCCTATCGATTTTTGTAAACGTCAAACGGTCTTTATTCTTCTCAAACCAGACTACGCCCTTGAAGGTGTTTGACATGGCCAGCACATCCGACTCCGCAATCACAGCCATACCAGCCCCAGCGGCCAGTATTCCGGCAAGAAATACTGGTCGCATACTGGATTTTGTGGCTTTGCTGCCGAGCAAGTGATGTGGAAGACGGTTGAGGATATCCACCGTCGGCATGGGAGGCAATTCGATAGGATTGGATTCGGCTGGCGTCTCGAACATGATGCGGACTCGTTGAGGCTGCGCGCCACGAGCGTAGGGTCTCGTGGTTGCTATGCGTCGTAGGAAACTGGCTGGAAATGACATGCTTCTGAATTCTCTAATTTGCAAGTCGGTCGTAGTGAGACTATGCAAAGAAAGAGAGGGGAAAGGAATAGGGTACAAAAGAGGACCAAAAGTAAATGAGCATTGTGTGTTAGCATGTAAGAGGCCGTCGAGGGTGAATATATGTTGAGGCATCCGTTACACCCGACTTGCTATTGTGTTTTCACTTGGTAGATCTGAGATGATAAGACGGAGACTGTAGTTGCTAGTCTTTCCGGGCAGAAGTAGTGAAGGTACATCACCACGGACTGCCCTGCGGTTTATGAGCAAACTTCAACCGTACCATGAGATCATGCTCTTTCTCGCGGGTTTCAAATGGCCCGTGTAAGATCTTGCTAGAAATGACACGATAGTGTCTGGATGCTGTATTGTGTGACTATAGTGACGTCTAGAGCCCGACGAGCATGACCCTGCCGGCTTCTACTTCCGCAGCTTGGCCTCACCGTTGGCCTCTTTCGCCGAAGTTTTGCCCTCAGACTTCTCCTTCTGCTTCTTTTCGGCGGCCCTCCTTTTTGCGCTCTCTTTCTCGAGGATCTCGATCGTCTTCTCGCTGCTTTCCCACAGCTTCTTCTGCAGCTGTTCATCATCAATCTCCTTCCTTGTCCAGATGGTTCTCTTGCATTCCTTGAGGAAATATGCACCTTCCCCCCGACCCCATTGTGCCTCCATAGCCGCGTACAGGAATGTTTGTGCACCTTGGTCAGGGCTCTTTAGTACAAGCCACCACAGCGGCCATGTAAGGAGATATATCGCCAGCCCCCACAGCGAGCCGAACGTGAGGTATCGTCGCATACCTGGCGTTCGTGTCCAGCCCGGGTCGACCATGATAACGCGTGCATTCATGGGCTTCTTATCAGGACGGACGTAGTTTGTGAGATGCTTCTGGAAGGCCACGGCGAAGGTCATAAGGGCGAGTTTGGAAGTTGCGTATACGGTAGAGGGGGTAAAGTCGAGCTGTCCAGGATCGCTCTTTCCGTCTTTCTTCGAGTTTACATTAGTGCCCGGCAGCTTCCCTCCCACGTATGCCGGACATGTACCGAAGATGATTCGGACGTCTCGATCAGGAGGCTGAGCTCGTAGTGCGGGGCTGAGTATGCTCAACAAGTGGAAGTTGGCCATGTAGTTGAGCCCCCAGGTTGACTCTAGCCCATCTTCCGTCTGCGTTGGTTGCCCCCCTGACGGCGTCATTGTGTTCGCACAGAGGATGATTGTGTCTAAGCGACGCGGCGGTGCATTGTCCACCCATTTGGTCGCAAACTGGCGTATGCTGTGTAGATTCTCGAGGTCAACATGCTCGGCGGTGATGAGTTCATTGCCGGTCTGAGTTCGGAGGTCTTCGATGTAGTCGACAAGAAAGGGGTCGACGAGTGGTTGTCGAACGAGGAGAACAATTTGTGCACCCCGAGTTGCCAGGCCTCTGACCACTTCAGCGCCTATACCGGATGTTCCTCCCTTGTGGATCGTCAGCACAATTGTCTTGTATCTTCATGTAGCAGAAGCTTACCGTCACCATGACCACCTTGGAATGCATGTTCCTCTCGGATCCGTTGACCGCGCCATTGAAGAACCATTTCAACACGTAAAGAACTGCACAAACAGAAACAAACTTCAAGACGGCCGCGCCGTATGGAATGGAGTCAAGACCGTCCTCAAAGGCCGTAGCGAGGATGTTGACCGGCATCTTGGTTGATGGTGGGACGGCGTGACGGGAGCGGAAGATGTGCAGGAACGCGGATCGATGGTGGCTCGCTAAGGGGATCCACGTGGCGTCATAGCATGTGATTGCGCGTCGAGATTGCCGCCTGGCTTCACCACCAAAACTTCTCTCCTCACCTCGACTCTTTTGAACGGCTGTGTCGCTCCTTTCACCGCCGGAAAACCTTAAATCCACAACGCCTTGTCCTCGCCAGACGCGCCAGAATGACCGCTCCTACCACAACACCAACACCTGCGGACGAGCACTATGAAGACGAGCTTCAAGAAGAGGACCCCGATGTCTCCACAAAGCCTTTCGTCGAACAGCGCGCTTTTGGACGCGGCCTCTGGAAGAATCCGGTCAAGTTTGTCTCCTCGGCCCCAGAAGTTCAGCCAGCGACGACATCCACAAATGGCAAGACTATGGCGGAGAAGTACCTCGCGATAATGTTTCCCAACGGCCAGCCACAGCCAGAACCCGACGCCTTTCCTCGATGCGGCATATGTGGTGAGCCGGTCAAAGAGACGGACCAGCGAATACACTACCTCAGCCCTGCACACCAAGCAGCACTACCACGAGCGCCCATACCCTCCGCAATCGATCGAACAAGAATGGGACTCAAATATATGGAGAAGCACGGCTACGATGTCGACGCGCGGCAAGGCCTGGGTTCCAGTGGCCAGGGTATGCTCTTTCCGCTGGTACCCAAGGAGAAGCGAGACAAGCTAGGCTTAGGGATAGACAAGAAAGAGCACACCCCGAGGAAGGCACTGGGTGGCGCAAGCCGCGCAGACGTTAGGGAAGGCAGACTTGATGCTGGCAAGGTGAGGAAGCTGGCACAAGCCCAGAAAAAAAGAGACGACAAGCTGCAGAGGATGTTTTACAGCAACGACGAGGTTGAGAAGTATCTGGGACAGCTAGGCGGCTGACAACCATGACTGACGATTAACGACTAACATCTGGCATATACTCCCGACTTGTTCGGGCAGTCCAAAAGCGAGTTCGCGGCACGGCGCACCGGCGCAATTCATCAATGCTCTTCGGTCGCATTGGACACAGATTACTGCCAGGCACGACGTCCACCACGACGCCGTGGTTAAAACTCCTAAGCATATTGCGACTGCGCGCCATAGCTGCGATTTACATTAGCAGTGCACCTGCGTTGGTTTGGTTTATATTTTGAGATACCCCTGGTTCGACCATCGAACCCCTTACATGAACGCAACTTCTTCAACTCTGTCAAAGTATGAGTACATCGTATCCGTCTCGATCAGTCAGCGTGAGCTCCACTATCATGTCAGACTGGCAGGTCTGCCTCTCGACCTTGCAGGCTTGCAGGCTTGCCGCTGCCCCACCATGATTCATCCGAAATCTCCGAACCAAATTTCCACCCCGCCAAACTTCTTCCATTCAAGGCTGACAAGATGAGCACAACATGCTACGAGCTTCATCTGTACGCCTGGAGCAATGCTCGTTTAATCTTCTCGTCATATTCCGTCAAACTTTACCCTCTTCCATCGAAAACAACTTAACATCGGTCGCTTAGCTCAGTTGGTTAGAGCGTGGTGCTAATAACGCCAAGGTCGAGGGTTCGACCCCCTTAGTGACCATTCTTTTTGCCGTAGGAGACTCCTGTTGTCTCGGGAGACTTGTCTGCGGTGTTGTAGCTTTTTGCCGCTTGAAACGGGTCCGAAAAGTGGAACTTTTGGGCATATTTGACATTTTTAACCATTCACAGGCTCACACACTTTATTCTAGTGCCCACTCGACAACTGGAAACACTACGAACGAGTACTTGCTCTTTGCTCCAAGTTTCTGCGAGTTTATTGGTAGAATGCAAGGAATTTTTGCTCCACAACCGGAGCAGAGTCATCGTAGCGAGTACCCACATGTGGATAGCGAACCAACGGACCAACACGCAGCAGCCAGTGCCCGAACGCAAACATTTTACTCTACCGGAACACAGCTCCAACTCAATCACCCCCTTTTTTCACGCAACATTGAGTATTTTCCTTGCGGAGAATTAGTCATCAACAGCTCTACCAGTTCCACTGGATTGGTGTAGTAATGTCTCCTTGGTGTAGTTGGTTATCACGTGGGTCTCATATCATCATATATGACTGCTATTCTGGCAGATATCCCAAGGCCGCCAGTTCGAGTCTGGCAGGGGACAATGTTTTTGCGCTCTGGCAGTACATAGGAGATGTGGTTTGCTACTAGTAGTAACAGCACTTTTTTTGCACTATTCTGCTTGGGCTGAAATCTGGTATAGTGAGAGTGCCACGGTAGTGGATGTCTTCGTTTTGTCGGTACAACTCCTTCTTCGCAAGCAACGAATCTGGACGTTGCGTTGAATGAGAAGCCCCTGAACCAGCAACGGCAATAGAACTCTACTTTTTGACACCTCTTCGTAGCTGGTGCGAAACCGACCATAACTATCCCATTCATCTCCGCCACCCCCTTACCCGCCATTTCGACCAACTTATAGGCCCTACAGCCGCCGTTCCTCCGCCTTCATCAACACTACGTCCCCAGAACACCAACCTTCTTACTTCGATCATCAACGCACCACTGTCAAGACATTTGTTGGAGCTCGAGCACGTCACGTCTTGACCAGCATCTTCACTGTCGCGATGTCTGCCTTGTTCAACCAGGAACGAGAAACCATGTGTTTGGGAGTGTCAAATACTGTGATACCGAACATTCTAACTGTGTGGCAAGGGGCTCACCCTACCTCAGTGTAAATCTTCTCTGCGAGGCTGTGGTTAAGGGAACGCATAGGTAGGTGTAACAGTAATCTAGAGCACGTTCGATACGACATAGTCGTGCGTGGGAGGTCTTTCATCATAGTAATCATTATATAACTATCCGCATCCGCACTTGATCCTCCTCCTCCTGACTTTGAGAATATACTCTAAACCATGCTACTACATCGCTAGGTCCTACATGCATATTCAGAAGGTCAATTCGCCCTTGAGGATCTGTTTGATTGTCTCATCCACAATCTCTACCGCGTTGTACTTCTCGTACTCCTTTTTCAAGACACCAAGTCTCTCACTGTGATTCATTAGCTCTACAGCCCCTTGCCTGACCCTAGAACAAAGGAGAGAATGGACGTACCGATATGTTCCGTTACTCATAATCTTATCGAAAGTCTCGGTCAGTAGTTCAGCTGTTACCTGAGGTACAGCATTGTATATACCAAAGCCCTTGTAATTGATGAGAGCTCCAGTATGCAGCTTGTCCTGTCCAATCCCAGAGACAATCATGGGCACACCAGCACGAAGTGATTGTTGAACAGTGCCGTATCCGCCATTCGTAACTAACACGGTTACCTTGTTTCACATTAGCAACAGTAAACCCAACCCCCACTCGTGCCACAGGTATACGTACGTAAGGTAGAGCCAGATCCAAAGGAATAAACTTTGCAACCCTCGCATTATCCGGGATCTTGAAATCCAGCGCCTCAACATCTGACGTGACCAACGTAGCAATGACAAACACGTCCTCTCTTCCACCAAACGCTTCCAAAGCCGGTTTGATAAGCGCACTCGTATCGAAGACGACGCTGCTGGAAGACACAGCAACAATCTTCTTCCCAGCGGCCTTGGCCTCAAGCACATCGTTCCACCACTCCGGGAGCGTATGGTCTGCGATTCCCACGGCCACGGGCGCCCCCATGAACTTGAGGTTCGGTCGCCAGTCACTACGCTCATATTCGAAGGCCGGAACACCGTATTGGAGGAACACATCCGACCCGGTGCTCGCCAGATCGTTGAAGCTTGGTGTATCTCTCGTCGCATTCATCTGCCGCAGCATGGCGTTGACCGCCTCGTTGACTGGACCATCGACGGGATGGTCTCTGTTCTGGGCCTGTTGCGCTTCGAAGTGGATCTTTTTGCTCTCTGGACTGGTGTCTGGGTACTTTCCTGAGCGGAAAGGAAATGTGTCGTTACTGGCTGCTACGTATGGAGCCAGACCTATGGCAATCGACGCATCTGGACGAAGGCCAGGCGCGCCGAGCACGACAGGGTATGAGCCACCGAATGTGAAGTCGAAGATGTAAATCATCTTCTCTTTCTCGCCGTACTGGTCACGAAACTCTTGGAAAGTTCGTTGCAGCGTGCGGTAATGTCTAGGCATGGTCTTGATGAAGATGGTCGTGGTAGCAAAGACTTCAAGCTCGTTGCCTTGCAGACTCACGAATGTTCCCAGGTCTTCGTCGGAGAAGATGAAGTTTCCTTGACCTTCGATGGGGATGTATGTTGCGCCCATCGCTTCGATTGTATCTTTGAAGTCTGGGCCGGTGATGAACTTTACAGGGTAGCCGAGTGAGATGAGACCTTCAGTGATTGTTGTAATCTTTTCCATGTGGCTGAAGGCGGGGTTTGCCGCCATGATGATGGGCGGTTTTCCGGCCGTTGAAGCATGACCTGTGACATCTGCGGACTGTGTCTGCAGCGCCTGAAGGGCATAGTTGTAGAAAGTTGAGAGGTTGCCAAGCTGGAAGTAGAGCACCGCGAATAGGAGTGGCACGAGGCCTGTAACGTACAATGACCTTTGTGCCATGATGTTTCTATCGAGAGCTCAGTAATAACCGGTTCGGATGGAAAGAAAACGATTTAAGAGTGCGGATGGTGTTTAAGACCATGCACACTTGTCGCTCCTTGTCCTGTCAGCTTACGCCCGCCGGTAGCACATCGCGCTGGCATTTAGGCCTCCAAGATATTGGCCGCATCATCTTAGTCCATAGAGACCCGCTCAGACAATCGATTGAAGAGAGCTACTGCATCTCAAAGTTCAGCCTCGTTGCTGGTGTGAGCGTAGACCTGTTGTTGTATCGCTCTGAGCCAATAAGCAAACTCTGCAACACCTCGTCATCGGTGGGTGTACCAATACTCCCTAGTTCTTACATCCCTTATCAAAGAGACTGTACAACCTTTTCCCTACCCAGGAGTTAGACATCCTAGAACGAGTCGCGTTAAGCGCTGCTGGAGTCGATGCCGAGATACATGGTGTGTAGTTTGGGCCGTAAGCAAATCCGAAACCAATGGCCATTGCCATACAAATTAGGCCTCCTCAGGAAGACAAGGCAACGCTACACACGCGTGGTAAGCAAGTCCGAGGGCCTAGCCAAAGATGAATGTTGGCAAGAGTTCCTCCTTCAGCTTCTGACGACGCGCCTTCCTTCGCGACACGTCCGTGCACGATGAGGTCACCCTCGATCATTGAGGCACATTCCCAAGGCATCGATACAAATGTGATGAAATTGTTTTTGATTATACGAAATTGAGTATTAACTTTGATAAGTTCTGAGCAACGCTATGCAGGTTTCAAAAGTATCTTCACAAGTGGACGCCGCTCTGTCTACAGACTCGCCCGCTCACTCCCAAGTTTCTTCCCCGTAACCCCTGAAAACCACGCATCCAATGCCTCACACGTCCCCTTCCCTTCCTCCAGCTTGACGACAACACCGACATAGCCATCTGGCCTGACAACAACGACACCTCCCCTCTCCTCATCGAGCCCCATCTTCGCATGCGCCGCAGCCTTTGCGTCCGGCACCCTCTGGTCCCAGACATCGTCCGCATAAACGTGGTCAGCATAGCGGTTGAACGGCTGAGGCAACTGCTCATCGATATGGATACTTGATCGGGGCTGCGAAAATACAAGGGCCAGAGAAAGGAAATCGGTATGCGGGTTGTGTTTTTCGTGGTAGCGATCCTTGTCCTTGAGGTCGCGGTGGAGGAATGTGCTGAAGAAGGATGCTGGGGATGACATTTGGGTTGCTAGGTCTTTGAGTGCTGCTGCGCTCTTGTCCAGGGCACCGCCGAAGATGAACATGCGGTAGGAGCCGTTCATGGGAATTTCTTGTTCCAGATGCACGACGTTGGCGTCTACGACGCGGGTGACGGTCGCTGGTGTCATGATTCTGCCCGTTCGTTGGGTTGTGCCCTTCTCGTATGATAGGATGAGAGGGTGCTGTGCGGAGTGTTCTGGGCCCCAGTTTACCATGTTGGGTTTGTATGCTACGCCGTAGCCACTAGTGAATTCGCAGCTGGCTTTGAAGGTCTTGATGAACTCGTTGTCTTCGGCGGCTTCTTTTGCCGATGCACCGGCAATCTCACCAGCGGAGGGTATCCGTGTGGAGAAGAGCTTTGCGTATCGGGCGTCGAAGTCGAGGAGAGTTTCAGCGATGAGCTTGCGTTCGGGTTCGTATGTCGACAGTAGCGATCGTGGTGACCAGCCGCTCTCTACATGGTGGATTTTCCATGCAAGGTTCACTGCATCCAAGAACGCTGTGTTCATACCCTGGCCGGCCTTGGGGCTGTGTGTATGGCACGCATCACCACCCATGAAGACGCGCTCATCGAGTGTGTAGCGCTCAGCAATACCTTGTCCAATCGGATAGACCGAGTACCATTCGACGCGATCCCAGGAAATCGTGTATGGTTCGAAGATCTTCTTGGCACGCGCTTGAACCTCTTCTGCAGACACCTGCTTCCGTGGGTCAAAATCTTTATCAGTAGAAGATGCGACTTGAATGTACAGGCGGACCATGTTGTTCTCGCGTGGAATGATCATAATGGAGCCGTTGTCGGAGTGAATTGTGCATTTCATCTGCGTCAAAGTAAGCATCCAGTAAAGAAACAGATTAGCAAATCAAACACACCTTGATGTCAGGGAAAGTCGTCCTGACAACTCCATCCATGACACCCCAAACATGCGCAATAGGATCTTTGTAGATCATCTTGACACCCAGCTGGTCCCTTACAAAACTCCTCGCTCCCTCACCGCTGAACAAGTACTTTGCGCGCACAGTCTCCTCCATTGTACCATCAACATGCGCCAGGTTGACCTCAACAGGATATGTCGCATCCTTGCCATCGTTCTTGAAACCCTTGATCGTCCATGGTCTCTGGATGGTACCACCATTCTTCTCGATATCGGAAATGAACGTCCGCTCGATCATGCCTTGATGGAGCAGCGTAGTAAAAGGGTATCGTGCATCGATGAACTTGGGACAACTAGCCCAGGTACCTGTCCTGTGAATGCCCTTTTGCGCTGGGTCCCAAAAAGCCACCTCATAAACCTTTGCAGGCTCATACTCCATAATCTTGCGCTTGAGGCCCATGTTCCGGAGAAGATCCAAAGAACGCGGCTGGATTCCGTCCGCCCGTCCAGTAGCGGTCGGCTCCGGTCGATTGTCGATATGCTTGATCTTGTAACCCCATCTCGCCAGGCACGTTGAAAGACAGAGACCAACCGGTCCCGCACCAACAATGACGATGTCGTAGTTTTCCACCGCCATTGCAATTCCTCCAGTCCAGCGAGATTCTCAAGGAAGATACAATGCGATAGGAGCGAATCCGGGAACACGGAAAGAACCCCACGCTCGATGATCGATGACAAGGGAACACACAGCTTCGCTCTTAGCTACACCGAGATGCTGATATGCCTCTGTCGTATAAGGAAACAGGGCAAGGAATATGTTTAGAAAGTGATGAAGTGCATTAATCAACCCGCTAAAACAACGACCCCAGCCGGCCCTTTAAGAGACGATCAATTGGCGACGCCATCAGTCACGGCCAAGGCTAGCGTCGGCCACCTGGCGGCCCTGTAGTCATGGCAAGACAACTCGGGAGTGTAGTGCGCGCCGGCAACAGAATCGGATGCGAGAGAGGCCCAGGGCCTGGGGACTGGTACATGCTTCTAGCGTAGCCGAACCAGCGTGCCGTCATGTTGCGGGGAGCGTGACCAGGCGTTGGCGGAACTGTAGAACGGCATTTTGGTTGCCAAGACGGCAGCTGCATCTTTCCTTTACAGGTTAAGCGCGGCTACATGGGGGTTAGTGGCAGGCGATGGACGCGCGCCAAACTCGGAGCAGCTATCCTGGGAGTGATCTTGCGATGATTATGTGCATCGTGAAGGGCTCCACTTTCCGAGTACATTTACCGTATCTTCTCCCGTCGAGGTTTTGGCCGTCAGCAGGATTCTTGTTGCTTTTTGGCTCTCGCACGAGGTGTTGTGGGCTGCCAATGAGCATGGCGGTAGTAGGACCGAATGGGGATTTGGAATAAAGACAAGATAACATGTGTAAGAACAGTGGGCTTGTGATTACCGAAGATGCTTTCCGTGTAGTCTATGTCGTCGATATGGCCGCAAAACAACTTAGCTTCTTCTGGACTGTGTTACCATGATGCATGACTGGATACTGAAATGCGCCGCGAGAACACGAAATTCTTCCGTCGAATACCAGAAATGCGCCGTCAAGTTATCAAAATACACCGTGAGGTTGGTTCCAGTTAACATCAACATGTGATACGGGCCTTGGTGTGTCTGTCATGTGTCGCTGCAAAACTGCTCTGACACAAAGACGATGAGCTCGTCCAGATATCAACGCATCTGTTCGGTGTTACCATCATCCCAAATCAAGACCAGTTGAACGCATTATTAAAGTCGCTACCACAGCACAAGTCTCAAGCGACTTGCCCAGGCGAACTTAGTCGTGTATTCGTACAACCATATATGTAGACGTACGTAATGATACCAGAACCCAGACGCCAGCGCCAGACACACAAAGCCGACTAAGCTCCATATATGTGTTCCAAGCCATGCCGCATAAACGCTGAAGCCCAGACACGGCCAAACATGCTCATGATGCGACCATCGCTCAAGTCAATCTTTTGCCTCCACATGCTTCAATCGAAGCCAGGTCCCGGCCATGCCCCGCAAGCTGTTGCAGCATTGTGTGGCAGCCAGCGAGCGCTTCCCGCCTTGTCGCGCTCTCTCATTCTCTCTCATTCTCTCTCCCCGGTAGTCTTCGATCCGAGATAGACGTGCATCCCTCAAGATACAGTCATTTTCTCAAGTTGGGCAGCCATCCTCTCCTCTTCCTTCCTTGCCCTCGCCGCCTCAGTCTCCTTCCTCATAGTCTCCAGGTTCCACGCGTCCTCATCGCCCTCATCATCACTATCCGCATCGCTGTCTTGTGCCCAGTCGCCCTTTTCGAACATGGCACGGCCAGTCGCCTCCTTGAGTTTCTTAGCCTCTTCCTCTGCTTGTTTCTTGTCGACACGTTCTTTCTTCCACTTGGCGAATGTTTCGGGCGTGACGGGCGTGAGCTTGCCGGTGAGCTTGTGGCGTTCAGATTCGAGGAAATCTTCGAGGGTGAGGGTGTTGAGCGGGGAGTTGGCCATCAGGGCCTTTTCAGCGGCGCGCTGTTCCTTGGTCTTGATGACGAAACTAAAAAATGGTCAGTACAGTTGAGCGCATCCAATGTTGTGAAAGAAGCAGGAAGACGTACCCAGGTGGTAGAGAGTGCTTGTACATGCACTTGTCGCCTAGAACCCAAGTCAGCGTACATGTCAAATGCATTCTGTTGCTCAAACTTACCTCCATTGGGACACACCCAGAACCAACCGTACTTCTGATCCTCGATGGCTTGAATAAAGTACTTGCACACTTTGTCCGTCGTCGTCTTCGGGTTGCCGTGCTTGCTCAGAACGACCTGTCGCAGCTTGTCTTCATCCCAATCATCCATGTTATCTTTCTTCCGTCGCTCCTCCTCGGCCTCCTTGTCTTCATCTCGGGTGTCGGTGTACAAACTCCTCTTTTCGGTCTTGCGCTCGATGTTCAGGTCATGGCTAAACTTGCACTTCTTGCCCTTTTCGCAGTTTCCCTTTTTGAAAAACTGACACAGCACAGTCTTGGGGTCGGTTCCAAAGGGGACCTTTTGGATTTGTACCGGCTTGAAGAGTTCGGCGGTTTCTTTGCGGGCTGCCTCTGCCGCCGCCTTTTCCTTCTCACGCTGCGCCTTCTCTGCCGCCTTGCGCTTCTCGTCAGGTGTGCCTCCTGACGCAGTGGTCGCCTTGAGCTGTGCGATCTGTTTCTGGGCGGCTCCTCCCTTTTTGTTTTTCATACCAAAGGTCTTGTCTACGGCGACCTTCTTCACCTTGGGCTGCTCGCCCTTGCCTTTGGGTGGCATCCTGGCTTAGTGTGTATGGGCGGTGTTGACAGGACAGCGGGGAGTGCGTTTTGGAATATTCAGATGATCCGGGCGCGCTGGATGGTCGAATTTGGGTGCCTGGCGGGGGTACGGTACCTGGGCCTGTGTGTGTCAAAGTGAGAATGACGCTGTGTGGGGTGGAATTTCGAGTGGCGGAGCATGTTGCGCTAGAGCCAGCCTTACCTTCGCCGACATTCCCGAAGCTTCAAGGTGGCCTTCACATGCACCCCAATAGTCTGTCACTGCGCATCCAATACAGTCGCGACACTCCCGTCTTCTGAGTTTCTTTGTCGCATCTAGCTTCCGTAAGCGCTTGGGATTTTCGTCTTGTCAATTGGTTTTACTAACAACTCCGCAGCGCACTCGAAGCATCGCACCCCATTACCTAGCTACAATCGACGCGCGGTCACACTCAAGATGATCACCGACAGCCAGCTCTACTCGCTCGCCATCTTCCTCGGAAGCGCTGCCATGCTGCTCATCGTCCTGTACCATTTCCTCGAGGTCAACTCAGACGATCACAAGGTCGAGGAGAAGCCCAAGGCTGCGGCCGGCAAGGTCAAGGCGTAAGAGTTGCGCTGTGCATACGTCCTACTGAAGGACACCTGGGCAAGACCGTTGCTGCATGGGAACGGGCTGTGTGAGGGACCGAGGATATCAATTGCGAATCAGGGAGAGGCCCGCCAAATGGAAGCATGGAGTTCTGGCGTACGCAACGCGGCAAAGTGACCGCTGATCGATTTCAAAATGTTTGGATTAACTATATTTTGCCGCCTCTGGGCACGAAGGAATGCCTGCTTTTGTCCCTTTGCGCACCTAATAAGATTCCCGGTGCGCCCTGTTCATGCTATGGGTATACGCGTACTTGTACAAAATTATCCAATGCGCAAGCAAGATGAGCCGCACATTGAATCCAAAGTCTTCAGTCCTCAACGTCTACCAGCTCCTCCTCCGTCTCATCGCTCTCAATAAAGCCTCTTCGACGCTTATCGTTCGCGAGTGTTACACCTCCACGATCCATCCCAGGTCCACCAACGCGCTTCTTGAGCGAGACAAGCCTGTCATGTGCATCACGGGCTTCTTGATCCGCTGTACGCTTGGGTGGACGTCCGCGACCGCGACCGCTAGCGATCGGTGCCTGTGGCGACATGCTCAGTGCTTCTTTGCGTGCGGGGTCGACAGTGATGCGTGGGGTCACCTGTCGCCCTTGTGCATCGCTGAGATAGGCCTCAGAATCGTACGAGTCTGCAATCAGGAGTGTTAGAGTACATCTTCTCTTCAGTTGCAACCATTTCACTCTGCTAATTGTCTTCCTTACCAGAGAGACCGGCGGCCCGTCCATCACCAAGCTGCCACGATAGCGGACTAATGTGGGCTTGCTGTACATGATCACGCCAGTTGCTCTCTAGGTCGAAGGAATACGGCTGATGGCGCTCAATGCTCATGTTGGTCATAGGATCGTAGTTGGCGACCTCTTTACCGCAATCATCCCACAAGCATTCCAAGGTATTGTGAGCTGTCTCCTTGCGATGTACCTTGTAAATATGCTTTTGGAGCGTCTCTAGGTTGTGTAGATCAGCCTGGCAATCTTGCCACTTGCATTTGTACGACTGGTATCGCGGCAGACTGTTCGCAACACTTGGTGATCTGGAACTGATACGTATGGGTTCGTTGCGCAGAGCGCTAGGCTGCGCTGGTTGGTGTGTCTTCTGAGGACCGGTAAAACGATTCGCTGACGATTGAGCTTGTGCAGCAGGAGATCCATGAATTGCTTTCCTCCATCCAACTGGCCGACCCTTCTTCTTGGGAAGCGGTTTTCCATCAGGTCCATACTCCGTGGCCGACCGGAAAGCTTGATACCCAACTCCAGCGGCACCGGAGGTAGGACGGGGCACACTTGAACTCATAGAAGCAGGATTGCTCGGACGCTTGGGTGTCGCGGGTGCACCGTCGGGGAAAGAGTGTCGCGGAGGACGACCGCGGCGCTTCTGCTTAAACGGATTGATTGCTTCAGGCAGAGCTTGGGCCTTGTGCGCCCCACCTTCACCGCCAATCGTGCTCGGCGGAGCGCGGGCGCGCGACTCGTTCTCGTCATCTGAAGCATCCTCTTCATCGTCTGCATCCTCGGCCAAGGCTTGAACACCGTCTTTGAAATATCCCGGCGGGGGTTTTCCTGGGTCGATCAAGTCCCACCTGATGGTACTCAGATCTGAATCGAACACTATTTGTGGTAGCGTTGCTCTCAACCCGTCTAGATGTTGATTCAAACTGCGCTCGAATGGATGCCTTCCGCAAGCGAGGAGCACATCTCGTGCTATTGTTGCAGGATTGTAAGTGTTGCGACGAAGGGCCTTTTTCTTGTCCAATGGCTCAACAATATTTCGATGACGAAACTGTTCATTGGATGTCTGCATCGGCTGGGGCGCTGATGATTGAGGCTGATAGGAAGGCGTATTTGCGATGGGGAAGTTTGGAGTAGAGGGCGCCTGATCGATGGCCATGGGTTCTTGGAGATGAGGGTATGGAGATGCGTATGATTCTGAATTTAACCTCTTTTGCGGAGGCCCCATCTCTTCTTCTTCCGACAACTGAGTCAGGTCGACCAAGTCACTCAAGTTGCGCTTTCGTGCTGCCTCTTCTTTGTTTGCTGGTTTCCTCAGCTCGGGTTTGATTGGCACCATCTCGGCGACAGGTGCAGGTGCGGGTGCGGGTGATGCACTGCCTGGAACAGACGGGTAAGAGCTTCCGTTTGCTGGTGAGGGAGCTGCGGGTGCGTATTGTGGGCTTGGCGCAACAGGAGTCGCAACGTCCTTCTTCATGACAGCAGGTGGAACCGGTGGTCTCTGGACAGGAACTGGTGCAGGCTGTACAGATTTGCGAGATGCTGAATTCACATCTGGTACCGCTGTAAGTAAGCTTTTTGCGAACACAGCGCGGTCTAGCTTTAACCCCATCTTCTCTAGTTGTTCGCATAGTTGGATGTAGGAAGGGTTACTGTTCAGGAGACTCAATATCTGCCCGGTTTCGACGCTGTGGGCAGGATTCTGGGCGTTGAGATATGCCGCTGCTGCGCTCGCCAGATGAGCCTTCTTCTCAGGCGGCCAAACCGAGTTGCCCATTGGCCGAGTATTGCTGCCATTTGGTTGTACCGGCTTGACAGGGATTGCTTGGGCTATGGCAGGAGTCGCTGGCTTCGGAGCACTCGCATTCGCCGTTTGTTTGGGTGCTGCCTTTTTCTGCGAGTTTGTAACTTGCGGAGTGGAGGCTTGAGCAGATTGTGCTGGTTGCGGAGTAGTAGATTGAAGTGCGGGCCTATCGTCCGCGGTGGGAGACCTGGGCGCTCTCGCCCTGCGTTCTTCTTCCCAGATTCGTGCTAGAAGTGCTGGGTCTTTGCTATTCAGCTCCCTCATCTTGGCCATCATTGCTCGAATCTCACTCTCCAGTGCTTCACCAGGACCATCGGAATCGCTTGGCATTGCAGGAGCCGCTTCTGGGACACTGATTTGTTGCGTTTGAGCTTTCTTTTCTTTCGACTTTGGCTGTGACTGGCGTAACCTAGCCTCCTCTTTCTTCTGCTCCTCTATTTGACGCGCCTCCTCCGCGCGCCTCTCCTCTTCTGCGCGCGCTGCCTCTTCGATCGCTTTTTGTGCGGCCTGCTTCCGCTGGTATTCTGGCCACGGGTCGTAGACTGCCATCGGATCCACTGTGGTAGTGCTCTGGGCACTGTACGTGTCTGCCATGCTGGTGGGCAGTGCCGGCGCAGGCGGCGCGATTGCGGAAGGCATTTGCGCCTTGCCGTAATTGTAAGCCGTCGACGATGTGGCGTTCTGAGAGTTACGCGAGGGTTCTCCACTAGCAAGCTGTCGAGCGCTGTAGTCGCCATACTGTTGGCTCGTCGTAGCAGCCATGCCCGCGCTTCGCGCATTACTAACAGGCGCGGTGTTGTACTGAGGCTGGGCTGGACTGGCAGAGCGCTGCTGTTGCGAATTGTATATCGTTTGGGCTCTCTGCGGAGGGTAACCCGCCGCCGTGGCCGGTGATGGCAAGTTCCGCGTTGCTGGCTGCGCACGATTGTTGTTGACGCTGCGTGGTCGCGCTTGCGATTGCTCGTAGACGGTATGGGGTTGTTGCGCTTGCACCAAGGGTGAGTGCGAGCTGCCGGCGGCATAGCGGCTGGTGTGTGAGGAGGCGGTGGTGGTCGCGGCGGTACCGGATTGGATGTTCGTAGGCGCAGCGCTGTTCGTATACGACGTCGAATTACTCATATTACGCAGCACTTCAGCAGCGCCTCTCGTTGTCTCCCGTGTCCCTCCATAGTTGCTGTTACCCCACGAGTTGTCTTGTGCTGTGCCATATCCACCGATTTGATTCGGGTACGACTGCGGCTGATAGGACATGTAGTCCTGCGCCTGGGTTGTCGGTGGCTGTTTGTATGGGTGGGAGGGTTGCGCGACATTGTTAGCAGCAGATGCCGTCTGATAAGCCGAGTACTGTTGCGCTGAACTCTGTTGATACGGGTAGCTGTACGGGTTGTAGTTGTTCGAGGGCATGTTGACGTCTGCCTAGAAGCCTGGAGGCCTCTCTGCAGCTTCTATGCGGGTGGGGTCGGACAAGCGCATGGAGGGTGTAGTTCGCGTGAAGGGGCAGAGGGTGTCTTCGGCGCGGGGTCTCAGGTCGGTATAAATGGCAATAATTCGACACTCTCGCATGTAATAGATTGCCTGCACGACGATGCGCAGCCTTTACATCGCCGGTCGAAGGTTCGCTATTAGCGACGCGTCCTGGATGACGTCTCGGCGAATGCGGTAAACGGTGCAGACGCGACTTCCTGGCCGGACCCGTCGGCAGCGGTAGAACAGTTTCTCCGCCCGCGCTAGCGAAGCGAACCTGCCCCAGCCAAGGCACATCTCACAACTCCAATTTTTGCGATCGCGACACGAACTTTGTCTACTAACCCGACAACCGCCAATTCCACAGCAAAAATGACCAAGGTCCAGTCAATGGTCGCGAGCTCTCGCCGCAAATCGCGAAAGGCACACTTCAGTGCGCCGAGTAGTGTGCGTCGGGTCATCATGAGCGTATGAAGAGACTTGGAACATTGCAGGAGACATGTTCTAACAACCTTCAGGCGCCTTTGAGTAAGGAGCTCCGCGAGAAGCACGGAGTGCGCAGCATTCCCATCCGCAAGGACGTGAGTATCCAGAGTCGTCGCCCCGGTGCTGTCGTGTGCTGACTTTTCCCAGGATGAGATCACCGTTGTCCGCGGCTCCAACAAGGGACGTGAGGGCAAGGTCTCCTCCGTCTACCGCCTCAAGTACTGCCTCCATGTCAGCGGCAGTGCGTACCCCTCTATCTTCACATGTCGACAGGTATGCTAAGTCACAACGCAGTCGTCCGCGAGAAGAGCAACGGCCAGTCCGTTCCCATCCCCATCGCTCCCTCCAAGGTCGTCATCACCAAGCTCAAGCTCGACAAGGACCGTGAGCAGATCCTGGAGCGCAAGAGCGCCGGCCGCGAGGAGAAGAAGAAGCAGAGGGAGGCATAAGCGTATCAACGCTTTCCTTGGTTGACGACACACACCACGACGACGAGGGACATCGACACGAGCATCCCCGTCCGTAGTGGATGAAATGCATATCATGGGTTCACGGTCTGGGCATGCGATACGCGCATGGAAAAGCAGGGCGTTACACCGGCTTCTAGCTCGAACAATGGACTTGCCGTCATGCGGCCCCGTCGAAGTTTTCTGTTCGAAATGATACCACGATGGATTGGAGTTTGGCAACGAATAAGATTTGTTACTCCAGCCGTCGCCGTGATAGCATGCACGTGAGGTCCCTTTTGCCCACGCTAGAATATCTACTCACCAACCGATTAATGGTTGGAGTGAGCTATACGACTAGCGGAGAATAATGCCAGACGACAATAGTTGTCGCTCGCCTGCAGACCGTCTTCGAGAGTTTTCGATGAAGGAGATGGTTTGATGGTGAGACACATTCCCACACTTACACAACCAGTTTGTGTATACAATGTAGTACAGCTGTCATATCGAATGCCAGGCTGCGGATCAGGCTGGATCGATGTTTGACAAACTACCGCGTGCCACCCAGCTGCGATGCATCTGTGATGGCTTTTCCGTGTGACCATGCCCATGGGTTCACGATTCTCTAAGATCCCGATTCCCAGGTCGTCGGAACCTGTCCAGACGTTCAATCACAACTCTGGAGCTGTGTTTATAAGAGCCTGATATTCGCTCTCGACTCGTCTATTGGAGAAAACCCAGCTCCATGAATTATTATGTAGTAATACTATCTATCCATCTTCAATCCTCCTTACCCTTCTCTTTTCTTGCTTCTCCTACACCTTCAACCGTAGCTTGACCCGTTCTGGCTTCTCTACTGGTTCCTTCGTGCCATCGACCTACATCTTTAGTGTATCCGACAGACCCGTGGTGGCGTGGCGCACACCTGCTACTGTTTCGGCTACTGCATAATGCCACTGCTACCATGCACCTACTTCGCGTGGAGGCGAAGGGTGCCCAAGCGGAGGGGATGGCAAGGGTCAACGTCTGCGGGACTAATCGATGACACTTCGCGACGGTGTTGATTCCGTATTTGAGGTGACGGACTCCTGCGAGGTGTGCGGACGAATCGGAGTGTGGAGAGACGGAGACAGATTTCGTGCTAGCTGATGGTGGCTGAGGGCTGGATTGACATAGCGGATGGGCTAGAAAAGGCATGTAAGGAGTAGACGACAGCTGGACACCACACCCGCTGGGAAAGCCGGCCCGCTGTGGTTGGATAGCTCGTTGGACCCTTTTTGTAATGGGACACGTATTTCAAATGCTAAAGTTGTTGATTCAAGATACGAATACAGGCTACTTTTTGTATTGTTCGTGACAATTAGAAGATGCGGGATGAAAAGTTGTGTTTACGACGTGCTATGTTTGGATACGAAGACTGGTTACGAGATGCGGGTAATGTTCGTATTGCACAACGATACTGGTTGAACTAAAATACGCTCGTGTCTTACCCGATATGGTATGTCCTGTTGCAGACACGGATCCAAACAGCATGGATAGTAATGTCTTCTCTGTCTAAACTTCCGCTAGTATCTGTATCAATAGTATATTTGGTTGCTACTAGGAATATTATCCATGTTCTGAACTACGCCATTTATCTACATAATCCTCTCAAGTGCTTGAAGAAGAAATACAGCCAATACATTTACGGTGTGACATAGCCGCATGAGATACAGCACGGAAGAAAGAAGCGTCATATCCGACACAAGACAAGAAGAAACCATGGCTGTTCGATACCCACATTCCATCCAAGCGAAAGAAGCATATATGAATCGAGGTCTATAATTGTATATCCAGAATACGCATGTCGGGTCAGCATTGGGGGTGGCGTGGTACACAAATCTCACGCTTGTTGCAAATCTGACATGTCGTAGATTTGATCGCCTCTGCAGGGAGATGGCGCCGATATTTCAGATACAAGTGCATGTACAACGTAAGCGCAATGTCCCTGAATAGGTCAACGTCAAAGCAGCATTGATGCCGTGTAAGTGCCGGATAGTGCAAGTATGATTCGGCACTTTGATCGTGTGCAGACTTGATTCGTTCCGCACAGAGAGGAATTCATTACCACTTATACGATGCGACCATTCCGCGATTAAGATACGCTGACTGACTGACATATATGGAACAATATGTAATGAGGTCTGTCATGAGATTGCAAGTCCCCGTGATAACGGTTCCTTGTCTCGTGGTAACAGTTCGTTTGAGAAAGCAACTCGCTTCAAACGAAACGTAGCCGAACATAGATCGAACGCCGCGATCTGCGACTTTGCTTGTTCCCACACGGATCCTAACGTCTCGATGCTTTTTCGTATGGCCCAGCGTCATGGATGTGACACCTGCAAGTGCCGTTCGCTTGCCGTTCACTCCAATCTCCGACGCATAGGAAGCTGCGCACGCATGACAATCGATAGAAGACATGATGCTCGGACACGTGTGTTTCCTCCGACCCAAAGACGCATGACGAAACTTGCCGGCTTAGTCGAATGACAAAGAACTAATTAGCAGGCGTATCGCTGCAAAACAGAATATCGCGTGGTGGCAGCGGATATAGTGTTTCGCATAGCGAACATGTGGGTAGGGACAAGCCGTCTCGCTCAAACACTCCGGATCCCGTCCACGCCGTAGACCTGCTCTTGAAGCCCAAGGCATCAAAATAAACCCATAGCAGAGTTTGGACAGGACGCCTGGGGCTGGGTAACGTGGCAAAGCAAGATCCAAAATCTGGCTAGAGATTTGACATTGTGTGGGACCGGGATTCCTTGGTGTATTGTTAGCTGCCAGGGAGTTGTTTTGCCGTTGGTTGACGAGTCTGAAGGAATGTCGTTTGCAGCTTGCATGACATTGATGACGGCCAGCTGCATCCTATGCCTTCCTAGTACGCAGCCGGACATTGCTGTCCCAACTCAGTGCTGTTGGCGGGGTAGGCAGCCGAATGGTTAATAACGATGTGCGCAGCGCCACCAACGTGGTCACGGTTGGGGTTGGCTGCATGGAGGACGTTTTTAGTAGCATTTGGAAGATTTCGTGATCGCTAGCGATTTCGTAGACAGCAATGGATCGTTGGTGTTGGGGCCATCGTATTGCGCTCACAACGTAGAGCGCGTGGTTAGCAGCTGGCGTGTTCCTAGCTGAGTCAGGCCATGCACCCGTGAGAAGGGCCGTGGGTTCTGTTTCAGGTGTCCGCTAGAGCGTCTTTCGTATCTTGCCACCCACCACGAAGCCGCCCGCCTGAGCGCGCGCCTCTCTCACTTTTTATTGCCCCCATGCCATCACAGTCAGTATCTTCGAATCGTCGGCATGAGAATGTGACGAAAGGTGCGACGACAGTAGGCCATACCGACATCGGCGACTAATTGTGCGTCAACCTCATAGGAAGCTAGGAGCGAGCACAAAGTGCACAGCATGCCCAGCGCCGCCAAACTGTTCGCCATGGCTCCCGGGACATCGTCTGGATGCGCACTATCGATAGGTACCACTATGCCTGCATACGTATACGGCTGTACACGTTTTCAGGCACATGTACGAGCGCCGGCGATGGGGTCGAGTCTACGGAGCCGACTTTCCAAATCTCTCTACTCCGAAGCACAACGTCCCATCACGGGATGGCGCGCGACAGGCGAGCAGAAAGAGGCAAGGAGCGAGGCGGTATGTCTTGATTCGTGAAGTGATCGTAGGAGCGGAAATGATGAGAACCCTTGTTATGGAAGTTTCATGCGCGAAGAGCGTGTGATGCACAACGAGCGACAAGATCGGCACAGCAGCAACTATTGGAGCTGGTTTGATGGCATCATTTCGATGGCTGCCAGAACGGCGTCCGGTAGCGTCGGGTACTGCTGGCCGTTGACCCCGCAACTCTCAACATCCTCACCGTGCAGATTCTGCTGGTGCTGCAATGGCACAGAAACCTAGGGACATGTTCCGACACTGGGGCTGTTTCTTCGCTGCAAGCATGCGCCTTGGCTAAGATGAACGCTAAGTATTCTTGGTCAAGGCCAGGGGCACTGGCGAATAACGACGACAGCTGCGCAGCGTCATTGGTTTGTCTCACCATTTACCCCTGACCGTCTTCGTGTGCATGGTCACCACCTCGCTCGTGCCGTCGCCGCTTAGGCCATTTGGGAGATGCCCAAGCCCACCCAAGTGCCGCCCTTGCACGACCGTGAGCGCGAACGGACCCTCGCAGCGGCCGGTTGGACGTCTCCTTCTCGCTCAGGCTGACCTGTCTCTCCCAGCTTCAGCCTCCGTGCCTGAACAGCCTCACCTAGACGGCTTTCCATCTCGACTCCCGCACACCGCTGAGCTGTGCTGCCTCTCATTTCGCCATACCCTTCGTACACCCCTACGCCTCTTTGAGAGAGGGTTGCCCCGTCGCTCCCTGTGCCCTCGTCGACTCGTTCTGTTCTCCATCGCCATATCAAACACACTGTCGCGCTCGGTCTCGGCATCTGTCTTGGAGTCGAGTACGTTCGACACGACTACTACTTGCTGGACCATACTAACACTGTATTGCGCTACAGTCAATCTCGCGCTTGTCATCACGAGCGAATTGTATCCTTCAATCGTCGCATCCGCCCTTCCATACGCGGTCGACGTCCACCTCCATCTTCGGACAACTAATAATCCCTGGACCTTGCATCTAGTCATGCGAAGCCGAGTGGAATCATAATCAGTCTATTACTTCACGTCTCAAGTCGAGAATAAACTCACATCACGTTCGCTATATTACCGGATCATCCTACGATCAACACAATCATGTCGCTACCAAAGCCTATTTACCCGCTGAGTGGGCACTGCTCAATCATCTACGATAACACGCTTTACGTATACTCGCCATCTGGATTTCAATCGCTGAAGCTGGAAGAGGGGGCCGAATGGAAGGCGTTGCCCATGGACATCTCGCTCACTGGAGCGCAATGCGTCAAAGCAGCACCCAAGGGGGACGCCCAGGCGGCCAAGCTGTTCATTGTTGGAGGTCGCGTCAACGAGACTGCTTCAACCTGGAATTACCCTGGACTGATGCACTACACATTCTCCAAGAAGAAGTGGGATTGGCAACGGTCGGAAAGCTGGAACACACAAAATCGCGTAAACCATGGAGCCGTTTACCTCGAAGACTCAAAAGAGATTCTCGTATACTCAGGCTCACAAGCAGAAGGCGATAACGGCCCATCATCTGAATCGTTCGTCTTCTCCACTGTCGAACCCTACGCCGTCTCAAGTTCGCCCTCGGGTGGCGCGCCGCCTTCTGTGAATCCTATGCTTATGAACTCGGATGCGAACACTGCACTACTAGTCGGTGGTGGCGCGACCAACACGGCGGTATGGAAGTTCGACAAGGCGTCGGGATGGCAAGACCTCGGCGTCACCCTCGCAGAACCCATCGTCAACGAAGATGTCGTCAAGTGCTCGGTAGTCACCAGCAAAAATGACAAGAGGATCGCTCTGCAGAAGTTCGACATGAGCGCAGTACCAAACACCGTGGAACGAATTCTATTAATCAACAAGGACGGGTCGCCCGCAGCCCCGGGAACCCTCGCTGGAGGGGACAAGAAGGGGGGCAAGGTAAAGCGAGTTACTTTGGACGACTGGTCGTCGTATAACGAGACATACGCACCGAACACATCACGAACTGGCTACTCATTGGCACAAGGGGATGATGGCACTACCGTCGCAAGCGGAGGTAACGACGATGAACCCATCGCCATCTTCGAAGCGCAGGAGAACTCATGGATGAATGCGACAGCATTGTTTGCTGGACAAAATGTCCTGGTAAACTCCGTATCGTCCTCCAGTGCTTCATCGACGCCAACCGCAACAGCATCCTTATCGGCCACTCCAAGTGCTAGTACGACAGGGGAAGCCGCAGCACCTGCGGCTCCTCCTAGCAACAAGGGAAAGATGCTGACTGTGCTTGGAGCCACCCTTGGTACAATCTTTGGCATTGCATTCATCCTAATCCTGATCTTGTTCTGTCTCAAGTACAGGAAGAACAAGAGCAGGCAGAATCCAGGTTACGTCGAGAAGAATGACCGCATGAGCTTTGCCGACCGTGGTGCCGCTTTCATGAAGGAGGCTGGTGGATCTGTCGTCACTTACCAGCCCAAACATAACAACGACTCACTGACATCACTTGCCATCATTCAAGGACGCGGTGGTGGCCACAAGAAGAACGTCGCGAGTGATGCCAGCACAGCAGGACTCGTCAAGAAGACTAGCCCACTAGGCTACTCTGAAGGCTACAACGAGCCCTACGAGCTTGCCAAGTTCGACCTGAAGCCGGAGCCTGTTGAGCCCATGGTTCGTCAAAATTCCAGTCGGAACCCCAAGCCTGCGCCAAGAGCTCGCAGCTCCGGCTGGAGTCGGTATTTCGCAAACAACGAAGCCACGAACCTTGCTAGTGCACCACCTGCCGACCGATCGACCTTCGCATCGGACCGAACAAGTACCGGTAGTCAGTCTCATTACACAAATTCGCGCATGTACAGTTCACGTCCATCACAACATATCGCTCCGCTGGAGATCCCCAAGTTCAACGATGGGCAGCGTCTGAGTCGAGTGGCGAGCGGAAGTCCAACGCTTGGAACGCCCACCAGCAGTCTACCCGGCCTACCACATCAAGTGCAACCCATGCAAGCTGAGCTCGCCCGCGCGAACTCGAACGCTAGCTCGATATCCGCTCTTAGTCACGACGATCGTCATTACCTACGCAATCCTGTAGAGAGCTGGACCCCAATGGGTGATGACCGACGGACCAGCAGTCAGTACACTGGCAGCATGGTCATCGATAACAACAAGTTCGATGGCACTAGCTCGTACTACCCCGATGGCACAGAGTCTTTCTATCCCAAGAGCAACTTCAGCTCCTTCTACCCTGGACAAGGCGACAACTCACCAACTGTTCCTGACATGCGAGACAGCACGTTTACCATGTTCCCATCTGGTAACGCGTCTCTTGCACCGAAAGACGAGATGCCCAAGAGCAAGTTCAGCTCGATGTATCCTGCGCCGCCGCGTCTCGGTCTCCCACAAGATCGTGAGAGCACCGCAACGGTGTTCCCAGGTGGTCCAGGTGGCGCACAGGGAGGACATGTTGACCAGGCGCTGCCGAGCCCAAAGTTCAACTCTTTCTACCCACCACCAAGAGTTGGACACGAAAGCTCAGCAACCTTGTTCCCGGGCCCTGGTCCCCACCAGCAACCGAACGCGAAGGAGCAATCGGATATGTCATGGCTGAACCTCGGTCAAAGCCGATAAAGGTCTTGACTCCAATCTAGCCTGCCATCATGCCTATAATGCGCCCATGCTCCAAGCAATCTTTAGCCGCCATCCTCATCACCCCACACACATCCTCAAACCTCTCGAAAAGTAGCGTCATTCCAGCAACCGCACACCTCTGTACAGCAGATCTTTCTTTCTCGAGCATAGCATTCATCAGCGCCGGGCGTCTTTTCCCACATCCCTTGTTACCAAACACGAAGCGTTGTCGAACTTCGCATTCAGTCGCTACAGATACCCGACGCCAACCTCACCACAGCGCGTCAACCTCTCCCCAACTCCCAACCTCGCCGACCACCAACCTTCTCTCCTCTCGAAACGGAAGAGTCTCAGTTGTAAATAGAACACTCTTACCCCACAAACTCGTTTCTTTTCTCATACACTCTTTGCTTTTTCCTCGTTTCCTGATATCTCTTTTTACTTTTCAACTTGGTCCGTGTCCAAAGGTACCTTTCGGATGCAGTATCATCTTGATCTTGTTGTTGTTGGCTGTTGTGTTATCGCAGATCTACGGATCTGGATATGTTTGTTTTTCACTGGCGTCGTCGTGCAAGATGGAAAGATCTCCTCCTGTCTTGTTCTCTGTTGTTGTTGTTGTAGGTCGCTCGAGTGTGAGTGAGTTGGGAAGGTAGTAGCTTAGCTTGTTCCGAATGTTTCGCACGCAGTGAGAGGGTTACGTCTATTGTTGACGTAGTGGCTGACTTGAGGAATTGGATCGGACGTTAATATTTTAATGAAAGAAGCGAGTGTCGTACCAAACTATCGTGTCTGTGTGTGTGATGTTCCAATCAATAAAGTAACGCGATTGCGCCAGATATAACTCATGAGCGGTCGCACCGCATTCGAGGGAGATACCGGGCTGGTACGCTGGAGTCTTCTACCACTATACAGCATGCACGGCACTAAACACAACTACTACTTACATGCACATAAAGCTAGAAATCGGGTCACGGTTAGAGGAATCGATCAGGACAGGCTCACTATAGTTTTCGAGGACTTGGTCCAACCGCTGTTCCCTCGGTTTACGGTGTGAAGACGATTTCCTCTGACGAGCTGCACTGTTACCATATTGCTAGGTTTTCAAGACGCTGGCGTAACCACGATGTTCCGTACTTCTTGGTAGTCTATTTGTTAACACCGCTAGCCTCAATCTAGCTGATTCACTGCTCGACACGGCCTGCATGGCTCTCTCTCTCTCTCTCTCCACTGGTGTTCCTCTAGATTGTATGAGTATGCCCTGACCCTCGTCTTACAATACCTAGGTACCATCTTGATCTCACGCACGATTGTCATTCGGGGTTGTCCGAGTCTTTGTGTATATTCGTTTCACATAGTAACACATAATATCGTATCTCTAGACCGCGAGTCTAAACGTCTATCAACGAACCAACCACCAACATCTACATTAACCATGATACTCCCCAAACGCCCCAAGAATGCCATACCATCTCACTTCCCCCCACCCTAATTAACAACCCTCTTCATCTGCGCCGCCTGTCTCGGCTCAATAAACAACGCCTCCGCCTCCGCCAGCACCAGCGGCTCCTTTCCCTCCTTAGGAACCGTCTCCAACCACCCCCTAACCCACGCCTTCCTGCCCTCAACCTTTGTCGTCTCAGCCCTGAGAACAACAATCTGCCCCGCCATACACGGCGCCTTGTACGTAATGTTCAAACTGGCAGTGACACCTACTTTGTTGGGCAAAGCGGGGAAACAGCAGCGTGCTAGGCCTTCGTCTAGGAGCGTGGCTAGGAGGCCGCCGTGCACGATGCCAGGGTGTCCGCAGAGTGCGCTACCGAGGTATTGTAGACAGACGAAGGATGAGCCGTCTGCGGTGCTGAATTGTAGTGGGGGGACGGCGATCTTGTCGGGGCCGAGGAGGGTGCCGCCAGTTAGGTTTTGTGCTCGTAGGCCCTCTGGGATCTTGAGGTGGGGACGCGAGGGAGTGTATTTGGGGTCTTCGAGGAGGGATTTCGTGAGCGGGTGCTCGAATATGCTTCGTTCTATTTCTGCGACTTGTTCTGTGGAGGGCTGGAACATTTCTAGGGTCTCGGCGTCGGTGGGTGGGTTCGAGAGGTCCCTGAGGGATTCGATTGCGGGTGCGCCGGCCATGATGAAGCCGCCTGTGAAGGTGAGAAGTGTGAGAGCAAAGGCGATGGGTAGACGGATGTAAATTGGACGTTTGGCCTTTTGTGGATTTGAATTGGGTGGTGGCGGCGGCGGCGTTGTGTGTTGTGAAGTTTGCGACTCTGCTACAAAAATGTTAGTTTCGATATCCTTCTTCGATTCTTCTATGACGACAGCCAATAGCCCTACCAGATCAATTGAGACCAAGGAAGACTTACAAATAGTACTCTGCCACCTTATAATCCTCCCATCTGTACCGCGACCAGCCTTTATACAACGCTGGCCGACTTCGCGCGGGGCCAATGCCCTCCTACCCCCGAGTCCCAGACTCCGGCCCACATGCCGAGATAAGGCAGACCTTGCGGATATCATGGTTACGTATCTGCGCGGCGCCTAGAATCAGAAACTTTTCCTAGGCTAGAGGGAAGTCGGTGAGCGCATGGTAACATCGGAGGTTCCGCGCGAGCTCGGACTCTCTGGAATTGAAATGCCTCGGCAGAGAGAAGGCGAGCCGTTGGTTCGACTATCCAAGTCAGGGGAAATTTGGGTTTCAACGGCAGCCAAGATAAATACTATTGAAATGTCGTCGACTGTGTCAGTGAGTGTTTTGGTGCGTACTTCGGCCGATGGTGGACTTGGTTCAAGCTGGAAGGTCTGGCGTGGGTGTGCCCACCTTTCGAGTTGAACGGGTTGGCGCTGAAGCCTGCCATGCCCGTAAACCATGCCCCTGTACGAATTGCAATGTGTATGCTGTTGACTCGAGCAGTCTCATTTCAGAATCCGACGGTTATGGCAAGGACGAAGATATGGCTCAGGGGAATGCACAACGTACAAAGTGAGGATTGATTCATCTCAACTCCATCTTCAGGGCATATTCCTCATGCTTTACACGTGGTATTTCCACTCCACCAATCCATCAAGTCATAATACTATACATACAGAGTAGAGAAGTGTGTCATGTAGGACGCCGTACTCTTCCACAGCGTCCGTCTATCCACTTCCATGACCCATTGACGAAAACAAAATAAGCCTCATGAAGAGGCCGGGACCATAGTAAAAACAGAGCAATAGCTGTATCTTTTTAAGACGCCAAAGATGCCGGAATAACATGAGATGCGCAAAAGCATGGCGTATTCGTACAGGGTAGGGACGCAGCGTGGAAAGAAAAAGGGATAATTTGGCGACTCGCTCAGTAGTAATCCCTGGCACTCTTCTGCAGCTCGATCAATCTCCATCCCCGAGTCTCGGGGTTGTTCACGTCTTCTGGTATCCTGGTGACACCAATAGCGTATGTGACTTGCTGAACCTTGTCGTCCATGCCAGATGCGAGTTCACCTGACTTGGCGTTGCGGTATACGTGCACTTCTTGTGTTCTGCAGGTGAGGATGAAGACTGGGATCTCTCCTGGCTCTAGCAGTTTCGCGTTCAAAACGTCAACACCACGGATGTCGACAATCTTTCCGTCAGACTTGAGACCCGCGGCTTGGTATTGTTGCATCAGCGCTGCGTAGACTGAGTATTGTGCTGCTGACAACCACTCTTTCAGAACTGCAATGTCGCCCTTGACATATGCGTCCAAGACTTCTGGGAGGATGTATTCGCGCATCTCGGTCAGGAAAGGTTCCATTTGGAAGTTGGGATCCATTTCTCTGAACCTCTTGATGACCATGGCTGTCTCGTTCTCGGCGAAGAAGCCGGTGATGCGGTCGGTAATGCTGCGGGCGGTCTCGATGAGAGGGTTTTCGGACTCCCTGTAGACGGTCTTCATGCCGAAGAAGCCCTGGGCGATCTTCGAGTTGTCCTTCCACTCTCTCCAGACTTCCTTGTACTTGGCGTCCTTGTGTAGAGTGACGTTTGTACCAGCACTGCAGATTGTTAGTCAAAGACTCTGGGCTGCTTTCAAGAATCTTACTTTGGGTCTTCCTCCATTGGCCCCAGGCTCCTACCACCTGTTCTCTGGAGTTCGTTGAGTTCGCGCAGCTCGCGCCTCTTCCTACGCTCCTCCTTCTCGACCCAGCCACCATATCTCGATGAGCTACCATCATCAATGGTCTCCTTCACAGCCTGGAAGGCCTTTGTCTGTCGCACTGGTCGGGTTGCGTATTCGATACCGCTTCCGGTCACCCTCGCAGCAGCCCGAACACCCTTGACCGGCAGAGTGTCCCATGTCCACGCCGCACCATGACCGACAGCTGACGCCGTAGCCTTCAATGCCTCGGTAGTCTTTGTCTTGGCAGCTTCAGAGATCTGTCCAGCTTTTTGGACATTTGGATTTTGCTGAAAGTCGTGTAGTGCACCGCCCAACTGCTTTGTACCCTCGTTCCAGTCTTTGGAGGCCTGGAACTCCTGCTTCAAGGTCTCAGTGAAGACTTGCCATGGTGTCTTGTCACCGTGGGGTGGAGGTGGGGGCGCATCGTCCTTCTTTTTCTTCTGACCCTCCTCGCCCTCTTTCTGCTCACCAGATTCCTCCTCTCCCTCTTTCTTCTCTTTGGCCTCCTCGCCCTCTTTATTTGCCTGGTCGCCTGCAGCCTGCTCTGCTGTGTTGCCCTCAGAGTTTGTCGGCTTTGTAGGCTGAGGCTCCTCGTCCTTTACGGGTTTTTGCTTTTGCGCTTGCTCGCGGAGTGCGGGGTGAGAGGAGAAGTGGCGGGCGTATGCGGATGACGTGCGGAAGAGAATGTCTTGGGGCAAGAACTCGCTGCGGAGGAAGCGTTGAGAGAAAAGTGCAGGTGTGGGTGGCAGTGAGGTGCGTGCGGAGGAAACTTGCGAGGCTCTTGGCAGTGTCGATATCCGTCTATACGCTGCAGCTCTTCCGTATGCGCTTGCAGGCGTAGCAGCGGCGGGTTGTATGCTCCATCGCGCAGTGGCGGCGAATGTGTTTGCTGTTTGGGGCCTCATGCTCTGGAATTGAACACAACAAGACTAATATTAAATTCAAGTACAACCGGCCCAGAGGGGGTTTGTTTGGAAAGTGGGCGCGGCAAATGTTGGGTGAAGGACGTCAGTTTCGGCATCGCCATCTTTTTCCGCGGTAGTGCCAAGGCCAAGCTCCCAACTTTCTTCGACCTTCTAGCAAGTCACTGCATCCGCGAACCTCGATCGGGGCATCTACCGCCTCCAGCATGGCCAGCAACACCACCCTACGGACGTTCCGGTCGCTCACATGCACGATTCGCGCATCATGTCAACACACGCAACCGCTGCGACCCTTCTCCCACAGCACACGAGCCCTCAATGCATCCCCCACCGACCGCAACAAGCCTTCTTTGTCAATGGACAGTCTCCTCGGCAACGTGTCACGCAACTTCCAGAACGCCAGCCCTGACCCCTACTCCTATGGTACCATGATACCCAACCCCGACGGGACCCCGGGCTTCAAGAATCTCGCACCACGCGAGTGGGAAGAGGACGACAAGCACAAACTACACATCTACGCTACCAAGCACAACACACATCTGTGTCTTACGCAGCCAAATCGCAACCCCTTGATCTCGGTATCGTGTGGAAACATTGGGTTCCGGAAAGCGGGGCGCGGAACATACGATGCTGCCTACCAACTCGCAGCTTTCCTCATGAACCGGATCCAGGACAAGGGCTTGCTGCCGCAGATTGAAAAGTTGGAGTTGATCTACAGAGGGTTTGGGCCAGGCAGGGAGGCAGTCACAAAGGCGATACTGGGTTCAGAGGGAAAGCGGATACGGCCGTTGATTGTCAAACTGGCCGACTCGACGAGATTGAAGTTCGGTGGTGTGAGGAGCAAGAAGCCCAGGAGATTGGGTTAGAGACTGCGGGGCAGCGCAAGTGTACGATGATAGTAGGGCATCACCAGGCGTCTATGGGTATAGGCCTTCGCTTGAAGGCACGCATCACAAAGAGCCGTGTATAGTGACCAAGGGCCAATTAGACCAATTCCAGAGTCATGTCAGATTTTTCGGCAATGGTGCCCTTTCAGCGGGTGGAATAGACCGACCACTAGAGTCCGTTTCCGCGATGTTAACAAGCCTGGGTGCAAGATTTCCGGCCTCATACCTAATAGGCCCTCTTGCGCCTCCTTGATCACCACGACTACTTCCAGCAGAATAGCTCGCGTTTTCCCAGCCCCTTGCCTCCTCAGCTGTGCGATGGCGTTCTCGTTCTCGGTCGTGCCGCAGCATCGACGCTCCTTCGTCTTCGAACTCCTCGTCAAGCAACTCTCCATCAGCAGTATCATAATCCGGTGGCGCTATCCATTCCCGTGGTACAACGCATGGTAGAGCGACGCCGATGCTAGCAGCACGATTCAGATAGCTTGGGGCTGGGCGGCCGGTGAGCTTCTCGCAGAGGTAGGACGTGAAGTGGTTGCAGTTCTTGGTGAGGAGGTTATACGACGTGCCTTGGAACTCGTGTGAGGCCTGTGACACGTTAGCCAGTTCTCCGAATACGATCATTGTCGCATACCTCTTGTATGATGGCCTCTAGTTCTTCTTCAGGCCGGAAAGAGAAGCCATGTAGGATCGCCTGCTTGAATGTGCCGCCCGGAGGTTCTTGCCCAGGTTTCGTCCAGTACACTCCCGTCAGATCTCGCCGGTCGTGCCCGCCATATGCATATTCCCGGTCGCCAATAACCACACCCGTGTGCAGGAGAGAGCTTCCAATCGCCCAGAGCACAGTGGCGACCTTGCCTGGGGGTAATAGATCATAGACGTGTATGGTGACCTCGGTTCGTGTAAGCGACAACGTACTCCTATGGTTGCCGGAACTTTTGCGCAAGGGTTTTGGTCGGGTAGAGGACGACATGTTGTGTGTGCGAATGTGTGTGAGTGTGGTGAGATGTGTGGAAATGGAGTGTGGTATCTATTGCGATAGGTATCCCTCTACGTGTGGTACCGAAGATGGAGGGTGGGGTATCATAGACGCTGGTAAAGGACGGCGGATGGTGCGAGGTACTGGTACAGGTACAGGGGAGAGAGAGTGCAGATCAGTGAGCGGGACCAGCCCTCGAAGTAATATGCGGCGATGGAGGAGTAGTGAGGTTGGGGCACTTCATCGTCGGCATGACCGCCCATGCTCTGGATCGGCGCTCGACGACCCAGGCGCTTGCCGCGTTGGAGCAAGCGCCGCACGGACGCCACCCTAGCCACATAAACTCTTGAAAATTCGATTGGACCTCCAGCCTCTGCTTGTTCCAGGAAAATGCATTTCGGCTGCTAATGCCCCTCACGCCGCCTCTGACGACCTTCTCTTTCTCTTCTTTGATACCCACTTTTTACGCTCCGGCAGCAAGAACTGCCTGCCATTTTTCGGCCTCTTTGCACTCTGCACCTTCTCCCTCCAAATTCTTCGTCGTCTTTGCCGCTGCCCGCACCTACGCGTCCGCGCCCAAGAAGAAAAAGATGCCTCCCAAGAAGCAGGTCCAGGAGGTCAAGCTCCCGCTCGGCAGGCCAGGCAACAACCTGAAGACCGGTATCGTGAGTGAGAGCCCTGCATAGCCTGTCTCGCCGCGTTCTCACATTAACAGTGATTGCCAGGTTGGCCTAGCAAACGTCGGCAAGTCGACGCTGTTCCAAGCCATCACAAAATGCTCGCTTGGTAACCCCGCCAACTTCCCGTATGCCACCATCGACCCAGAAGAGTCGCGCGTCATTGTCCCAGACGAGCGCTTCGACTGGCTGGTAGAGCACTACAAGCCCAAGTCGGTCGTACCCGCCCACCTGACCATCTACGACATTGCTGGTCTTACGCGCGGTGCCTCGACTGGTGCCGGTCTGGGCAACGCCTTCTTGTCGCACATCCGCGCCGTCGACGCCATCTTCCAAGTAGTCCGATGCTTCGACGACGCCGAGATTATCCACGTCGAGGGTGACGTCGACCCCATCCGTGACTTGGACATTATCGCCGAGGAGCTGCGCTTGAAAGATATCGAGTTCACCGAGAAGGCACTTGCAGCGCTTGTCAAGGAGACAAGGAGAGGCGGTCAGAGTTTGGAGATGAAGAAGCTCAAGGAGGAGCAGGCCACAGTCGAGAAGGTCCTCGAGATGCTCAAGGACGGCAAGGATGTCCGGAAGGGCAACTGGTCGCCCAAGGAGGTACGTACATCTTGCTTCTTCCCCCCACACCCCCTGTTAGAAGATGACAAAGAGCGATTGCTCTATAATCCCAGCTCTCTGATGGCCCATTAACGCTGGGCCGTTCTGAAGTGAAGTCCTTCTCTGATCAACAACATCCCAACCACATCATGTCTCTGAGATACTTCTTGCAAGCATTTACTTACCGTTTGCTAGGTCGAGCACATCAACCCTCTTTTCCTCCTCTCAGCCAAGCCCGTCGTAACTCTCGTCAACTTGAGTGAGAGGGACTATATCCGCAAGAAGAACAAGCATCTTCCCAAGATTGCTGAATGGGTCAAGACCAACGCCCCCGGCGACCCAATTATCCCCATCTCAGTACAACTCGAGGAGCGCATCGCTGTCATGTCTGATGAGGAGGCTGCCGAAGAGCTCAAGAAGCTCGAGACCACGTCAGCGCTGCCCAAGGCCATCCAGACCATGCGCAAGGCCCTTCAACTTGGTAGCTTCTTCACCACTGGCACTGATGAAGTTCGCCAATGGACAATCAGGACTGGCACCAAGGCGCCACAAGCTGCTGGTGTCATTCACGGTGACTTTGAGAAGACCTTCATCCAGGCCATCGTGTACAACTACAACGCACTGAGGGAAGAGGGAGACGAAGCCACTTTGAAGGCAAAGGGCAAGATCATGACCAAGGGCAAGGACTACGTTGTCGAGGATGGTGATATTCTCCTCATCAAGGCTGGTGCCGCGAAGGCATAGACGGCTTTCTTGAGTCTTGTCCACGTGTGTATGTGTTTACGATCTACTGCCGTCTTACGATGAGCCACATGAAAAGCAGCTAGACTGCACTGAATGAATGAGAACGAACATACCCACGAACAAGATCCTTGCACATCATGCTGTGATTCCGAGTATTGATAGTTTTATTATGAGGAGCTAAGAAATACTCCTAGCAGACATCTATGTTCGACCAACATACCTCATCGGAAAGCCAACTACTTCGCCTTGCCTTTGGTCTCAACAAGCATCCAGCTATTGCCACAGATACAATGCTTGCTCACGCCCAGCAAGTACTGGTAGTGTGCCGCAGTATACCCGGGCAGCCCAAGCACAACATCCTCCATACAAGCACCGCACCTCGTACACTGTCTGAGCAGATTCCTCCTCTTCTTTTCCCCACCCGCCGCATCCCCATTCGCTCCAGCAGCACTATTAGTACTGTCGCTCCTCCCACGATTGCCCCCACCCGTCGCACTCCCCACCGGGTGCACCCAAGTCCCCGTGCCCCTAATAATCATCTTCTGACACACATCCACAACGTGCTGATCATGCCACGTCCTCGCACGCTTGCTATCCTGGAAACCAAGCCACGTGGTATCGAAGAACATGAGTCTCCCCATATCGATCTTATCAGCCAGACAGCCGTTTTGCTGGTTGCTGTTCCAGAGGGTATCAGTAACGAGGCGTTTCGCTGCGGGGAAGAGTATGTCGGGAATTTTGCCTAGCAAGAGTTCACGCTCGATGCTGTTGCGTTGCATGTCGGTTAGATTGCGCTGTTTGTAGATGCCGCGGACGTGGTTCTGGGTTTCGCTGATGAGCACTTCGAACCAGCGGTATTCAAAGGGGACTTCGGTCACGGCTTGTTCGAGGGGAGTGTATAGTTTTTTGGCTTCTGGGGGCTGGGGCGGCCCGGGAGGGCTGGCTTCTGGCGGGGTCCGGGTATATGCTCCTGCGCTGCGCTTTACCCATTGGATTGGTTGAGCCCAGAGTTTCATCATGGCGCGGGGGAAGGCAGAGAGGAGGAGCAGGAGGGCGGGCTTATTGAGCTCGTGGATTTTGGCTTCGAGAACGGGGCGTGTGAGCTCAGTGGTGGCGGGGAGGTCGGATATCGCGCGGCCGATGGTGAAGAGCTCGTCGAAGATGTATGCCATGAAGTGCATGGTCCATCTGCTTGTTCCGATCATTTGTGGTACACCTTCGGGCTTGAGGTTGTTCTTTGATGTGTCGCCATGCAGGCGGAAGATGGTCGTCAGGGTTTGCGTGACGAACCTGATATTGATAATCTGCCAGGCCATCTTGCTGCTCAGGTAGCGTTCGACGGTGCCTTGAAGGCCAAGAAGGTTCATGGCCGAAAGCGTCTTAACGAAAAAGGGACCGCGACCGAGGAGGAGGAAGTGGTTGCTAGAAGTGTCGTCCACACCACAATCAATGTTAACTTGGAGTCCTTCGAAGAGGAGGTTGATGAAATCATGCTTGCGCTTTTCGCTAATCGAGCTGATGATAGCGAAGATGTCATCGCTAGAATAGTATTGATTCGCTGCTGAAGAGGATTGTAGGATGAGTGCTGCGAGTGCGGCAGAATGCCGTGGGTCATCGTCATCTGATGAGAGGGTACCGTGAGTGTATTCCATGGAGCGTAGCTTTGGGTTGCCGTCCAACTGCATGCATACCGCCATGCAGTGATTGGGTGACAAAGCAACGTGTAACGAGGGTTCTGCATGTTGGAAGACAAACCCAGCTTGCAATAGCGAGGTTACAGTATTGGTGTCATCATCTGGCATGACCACTTCCATGGTGGATCGCTTCCTGAACTCGATAGACCCATCACTGTAGGCGAACGCCAGGAGCATGTTATACCATATCGGGTAAAAGTCCAAGACGACGGCATGCAGGGAGAATTCAGGCATTCTCTTCAGGAGGAAAGTGTTTTGCGCAGGTATTGAGCTTACACTCTTCTTCTTTGACGTTACCTGATCGAGGCTAGAATGCAGTTGACTGTGTTGCTCTTGATGCACTTCCCATTTGACAATGATACTGTAGCGAGTCTCATGCGCGTTGAGGTCGTATGACATGGGATTCGGTGGCTTGCAAAATATAGCTTGAATAGCGGGTATTGAGCCGTCGTCTTGTTCTGGCGTGACTGGAAGAAAATTGAGATGTGTAAGTTGGGCAGCAGCAGCGCCTCTTGATGCTGTCCCGTTGCTCAAGTCGTCGTTCACGAGTTGGATAGGATTGCAGTCGTCTTCCAAAGCAATCAGTGAGACCTGGATTGTCGGTTTCTCGAAGGGCCCTGCATTCTGGCTGCGCTTGTCTGTCGGCACATTCCAGACTGTCTCGACTCGGTACAAGTGCAGCCGCCTTTTTACATCGTAGGCTGCCAGTAGAAGGGTATTGTCTGCCTCGAGTTAGTTTGGTAGTGTCAGAGGTTGAATTGACACCTTACCATTGTTGGACGCAAATGCCGCATGGGTGAATGACTCCTTGGTAGAGATCATGGGCCCAAGCTGGGCAGACACGTCCTGCCAGTGGTTGTCAATCTGCTGGAAGCGAAGCCTAAGTTCACCATGTCTCTTCAGATAGATAAAGGACGCTTTGCCGTCTATGGGATGATGTGCGTTGTTGAACATGTGTTGTTTAATGTTCCATCTCCATTTGCCTCCTTCTCGCGCAGCTGACCAGGCGATGAGGTTCTGGGTACATGTTAGAATTACACTGCCGAATGCCTGGGAAGTCTTGCCTTGTGTGCATAGGGTAGGATGGCCAGCCAGTGCATCCCAACGACAGCATCTATTTCAGACTCTGGCTGAGCTACTTCGGCTCTGGTGAAATGCATGCGGTCCAAGGCCATGGCGCATGAGAAGACCATGACTCGACCTGCCTCGTCCGTGACAGCGAGATCGTTGCCTAGGTGACTCCATGACAAATGGGTTAGAGGGAAGACATCGCGGCCTTGTGGTAGCTCGAGAGGGACGCTTTTTCCGAGGTGCCATTTGCCAGATTCAGGGTCGCGTGAGAAAATCTTCAGGTTGACAGAGTAGCCGTCTGGATTTATGTACGCGACGCAGCCATTCTTGGACCAGGATATCTTTCTGTCACCTGTTAGTGAAGGCAGTAGACTCGCCCCGGCTCACTTACTGGCAACAGCCGCTAGACGCAAGCTCGTCGAGTCGGCCGTCGAGGCCTTTTACTGGGGGCGTTGTGTTGATGGTCTGTATGTTGACATGCTCCGAGTCTCCGAAGAGATCATCCACGTCCATGTTGTAGCTTGCACCGTCCATGTTGGTGAGAAAACAAGAGATGGGAAGGAGCTTGGCAAACAAGGCCGTACTAGACAGGACGCGAAGGTGGTGACGAGCAAACCGTCGGGTATCACAGAGAGTACAGGAAAGGAGAAACAAAAATCTAAGAATGCGAACAGAGGCGCAGAGTCTCAGAGGTCGATGAGGCTGCGCTCCGGTTGTCTGGGATCAGCTCGCGGCAGTAAGCGATGAGCTAACGCTGGCTAGCGCGGTCCCATCTGGTGTGCTGTTGGTAAGAGCCGTCACTATGCTCAGAATGCTGGCCAAGATTACCGCAAGAGCCCAGAACAGGGTGCGAAGCGCTCGCAACCGCTATGCCATGTCAGCATGGTCACGGTGTAATAAGCGCATTGCGCCGATCGCTCAGAGCCTGGGAGGGGTCGCATGCGCTGTGGCTGTCACGGTACCTGGGGAGAGCATGATGCCGTGCCGTCCGGATGGAAGCATGACGGATGGAGACTTGCTGAAGCCCGCCTTTGTGCTTCATGTTTACGGCTTCGGCACAACACTCCTGAGTGTCTACATAACAATTCTGCCGATCGGACAACGCAATGCTCGGTCAAGCACAGACATTTCCGCAAGCGTAAACATGTCGAGTGTTTAGGTTCTTTTCTTGGCGTGACTACCCGGCGCCCATGGTTGTCCAGGTCAACCAGCGTTCGCCCGTCATCGCATCCACCGCCAAACCTCTTTACCTCTCCCACCCACTCCTTCACCACCACCCACAGACGCGTCTACCCCGGACCCGCGCCTGCCCTATCGTTACCGCGCCTTCTCCAAGTTTCACAATGACCTAGCGCGTCTTTTCCATCTGACGGATTTCCTCCACGGGGATCCAAACGGCAGCGACGGCAGCGACGACCGACAGCCCCCAGCCCACGTTCTTCACACACCACCACCACGCACACACACCACGATCCACGCATATTCTCAGCACACGGCACACCTGGCATCAACAGACTAAATTTGATGCGCAATTCGACCACGTCCGCCAAGCTGCACGCAGTCCTGTAACACCAGACGCGTCGTGACCCTGAAGCAAGGCGCTTTGCCTTCACCGTTGAGCCTTCCTCACGACACACCGCTGCCGCTGCCGCTGCCTATTGTTGTGCACCCTGCGCGCCTTCACAATGGCCGGCACCACGCTAAACAACGAGCCAAGCTCGCCCTTGACCGACATCTCGGATTCGGATCTCTCTATTCTTTCTCGGTCACCCACTCCGCCGCCTGAGCTGAGCAAATCCTTCGCTCAGCGTCGCGCATACATGTCCCCGTCCTCCTCGCGACGCTCGTCCGCCAAGACCTCACCCGCGCCAGAAGACATGCCCTCTCCGCCTTCCAGCAACGACGATAACCCGCGCCCAGCAAAGAGGAGGAAGACGGCAGAGCCCAAGGAGCGTACGGCAGAGTACCTGGACCTCTCAGGGTCTACTGTGGAAGAGGACGAGCTACCACAGCTGCAGCGCTTGCTGAGCGTCTTGCACAAAAAGCGCAAGATTGTCGTTATAGCAGGTGCAGGCATCTCGGTTTCCGCTGGTATTCCTGACTTCCGATCAGCTTCAGGCTTATTCAACACTCTCAAGAAGGAGCACAAGCTCAAGTCCTCTGGCAAGGACCTTTTCGATGCGTCCGTGTACCAGGATGACACGTCCACTTCGACATTTCACGACATGGTGCGCACACTATCCCAGCACACCAAAGCTGCAGAGCCCACCGCCTTCCACCATCTTCTCGCAACCCTAGCCCAGGAAGGACGCCTGATGCGACTTTACACCCAGAACGTCGACGGCATAGACACTTCCCTACCACCTCTAAGCACACAGGTTCCCTTGCCTAAGAAAGGGCCTTGGCCCAAGACTGTTCAGGTGCATGGTGGTCTAGACTACATGGTGTGCTCCAAGTGCCAGGAAGTAACAGACTTCGACGCCGACCAATTCAAGGGACCCAGCCCGCCACCCTGCCCGAGCTGCGTGGAGAACGATGAGCTTCGTCAGTTCGCAGACAAGCGAAGCCACGGTATTGGTCGCTTGCGTCCTCGGATGGTCCTCTACAACGAACACAACCCGGATGATGAGTCCATCGGTTCTTGTGCGTCCTATGACATGCGCATGAGACCAGACGCTGTTATTGTGGCTGGCACCACGTTGAAGGTGCCTGGTGTGCGGCGCATAGCTCGCGAGATGTGCAACATTGTTCGCGATCGAAAGGACGGTGTCACAGTATGGTTGAACAACGACCCTGAGCCGATGGGCAAAGATCTTGAGGATAAGTGGGATCTGGTAGTGAAAGGACCCTGTGATGAGGTTGCACGTCATGCCAACATGCGGCGATGGGACGACCCCATGCACTACAGGACAGTTACGGACGAGGATCTAAACAAGGTCAGAGAGAAGCAAAGAGCAGAGGTCATCATTGGCACTCCCCGAAAACCTGGTGTACTCCGCAATGCCGGACAGCTCACACCTGGACAAAGTCCACGTATGCTTCCCCTCTTGTTCAACAAAGAAGAGCCCGATACGCCCTCGAAGAGAGGCACAAAGAGGAAGGCAGATGCGCAGATGGATTTATTCGGCAAAGTCGCAGCCAAAGCACCCGCAAGGAAGCCGAAGGCACAGCCAAAGAAGCCGGCAACAGCGACCAAGAGCAAGGCGAAGAAGGAGTCCAAGAAAGAGGCTCCCGCCATCAACAATGTCTTCAAAGCTACCAAGGGCGGTGCCAAACCTGCAGGCAAGGCTGTAGGCAAGCCTCAGGCCAAAGGATCCGATCCGGCCCTCACCATCATCGAGTCGAAGTTCAACTCGTCAACCAAACTGGATCCGAATGAAAATATCAGCGACGTGATTCATGTCGAGAAGCGGCGGGCCCCGTCTACTCCCAGGAAGCCAACAAGGCTGACCAAGATAAAGTCAGACTTTGTGTTTCAACCTGTTTCCAATGCGGATGGCCGCAACAATCACTCACCAAAGCGACCACTGATGGAGAGCTTTACTCCAACCAAGGACCGCACGCCTAGTGTTCAGATCCAGGAGGAGATGGCTTACGCACATGGGGCAGTGACTACGTGTGATTCTCGACCCTCATCATCTGGCAGCGCACAGCGGCACGTTATTGAGAGCCCGACAGGTGCTGTGCCCAAAAACATGAATCACCTTCTTTGCTAGCGACCATTGCATTTCTCGGCGTTGGTGGATTACCTTTCACAAGCAGACGTCGCGTTCGTATGCGCAATGCATTGGATAAGAGGCGTTTGCTCGAGTGTGCAGAAGAGACAACAATTGTACCAGTACTTTTCTCATTGTTGGACATGCACATCTTACCTTTTGACTGCATGATACCCAGGAGGACCCCTAGTAGAGGCAGGTCCGGGTGCTTTGGCGTTGTTTTATACGCAAGATAGTGAATCAAATGATAGTTCATGGCTCCGGCCTCGATTGATATTCGCGACGAGTGCGAGATGTTGTTATCATGTGTTGACGTGTTGATGACCAAGCTCTTCATATTTAATAATGTTTACAGTCTGACAACGGTTTGCAGTACCCTTGAATCGGTGATCTCGAGCCATCCGTGGCACCGATAAGCCTCCGATTGTACCTCGTACAACACGCCTCGAGTGCGCGCCTTCCCAATATGGAGCCTTGGCGTTTGGTTCGGCCTGTGCACATTAGCTGACGACAACTTCTCAACCTTTTGTCTTTCACGCAGCTACGTCTCAGCGAAACAGGAGTTGCCCTTTACTTCAACTGCAATCTGCGTGCATCCCCAATCATTGTTGTCGGTCCAGATTTACTAATTTGAGGTGCTTCCAATTGGCATCTTAAGCTGCCAACATCTACGTGCGACAACGTGTCATGAAAGCGTTCGGTCCTAAATCTGCATTACCAAGGCCATCGAAACATTTTAGCCAAAGTGAGCTAGGGACGACCAATTATGATTCCGCCACTTACCGTTCGGAATCTCACCCCGATTAGCATCACAATCCAGCGTGTTGAGCGATTTGAAGACCCAAGCACGCTTCAGTCCAAATCAAGCGGATATTTCCTCGGCAGTCAAAGTGCTACTTCGGCCACACCGACTTCACCTGAGCTCAGCGGACATGCGCAAAGCTTCAATCATCAAGATCTCGATGTTCTGTTGCAGCCCTTTGAGTCGTATACGCTGAGATTCCCAGACTCGGAGCAGTCCAGCAGTACGTCTACTATTTCAAATCCAACTCTTCGTATTACGGTTCGGACGTCGCATGGTGAACGTCATCGTATCGATGCGCATCCCTCATATACGCAGAAATCGACACAGTCCTTCACCCCACTGTCCGGAATATCATCAACGACGTACAAAGCCCTTTTCCACCCATCGAAGCCGGTACCTCATCTCTCCATTCATGTCAACCACCTTCCGGACTACACTTGTTGGATGGCCACACTGCCAGATGATCTACCTTTGTCGGCTATAAGCATCCCAGGAACGCACAATTCGCACACACACTACCGAGCTCTCCCATCTGTGCGTTGCCAGGTTCACGATGTGAAGACACAGCTAGAGAACGGGATCCGATTCCTAGATATACGGGTGCAGCCAACGCACGCTACAGATGCATCGAAGAAAGACCTCTACCTCGTACACGGTGCATTCCCAGTCAGTCTGACGGGGCCGAAGTACCTTGAACCGATCTTGAAGATATGCTACGACTTTCTCCGAGAGCATCCTAGTGAAACAGTGCTGGTAAGTTTGAAACGAGAAGGAGTAGGAAGCGCAACAGACGAACATGTTGCTCGTATTCTAGAGGAACAGTACATCACACCCAATGCGCGTCACTGGTATACGGAAAACGCGATACCTTACTTGGGAGCTGTGAGAAGCAAGCTGGTTTTGGTGCGGCGATACAATGTAGCGCAAATTGAGAATTCTTATTCGAGTCCGGATTGCAGGAATGGTGGACTGGACGCAACAGCGTGGCCGCACAACGCAACTCACGCCGTCTTCCCGTCGCAATCGACTTCGCCGACCTTCTGTCTGCAAGATTTCTGCGAGGTTATGGTACCGGACATCATCCCAACAAAGATGCAGCATTGCAACGACCATCTGGTGCGCTCGGCTGCTGCCATGCACCCTATTCCCGGCGTAACAACAGATGTCGCGAACCCAGTGCCGCCAGGTCCCTTGTATCTCAACTTTCTCTCTGGAAGCAACTTCTGGAAGAAGTCCTGTTGGCCCGGGGCTATCTCTAAGATTGTCAACAGGGGTATGGAGGAGTGGCTTTGCCAGGGACATCATTTGGAAGTTCCCAATACAACGCCCCGCCACCCGGATGTGACAGACGACGGGGAAGAGAAAGGGATAAGGAGGGCAAAGAGCGGCGATGGCAGTACGGGTGTTGTTGTTATGGACCATGTGGGTGAACACGGGGACTGGGAGTTGGTCAGGCTGATCGTGGGCATGAACATGGGAGTGTTGGCCAAGATGAACGCACTCGGGGAGAGTTGATGGAAGATGGTGTGAATACAAGCTTGCGAACATGTCAAAGTGTATACCCAGATCCAAGCTGTCAGTGTACCATCTGAGATGAGACCAGTGATGTGAAGCTTGTACTGTAGGACTGGCGTGGCTGACGGAGCGTCTGTGCATCTCCTCCGAGATGCCGATGCAACATTTTGGCGATGAGCATCATGCATGTGGCGCGCCAAACCCCACGAACGTGCGTATCATGCATTGCGTGCTCCCAGCAAACCCGGCTGGCGAGACGACAACGGAAAGGTAGCCTATTACCCTGCCTCGACTTTGGGTGTTTTGATTGCCGTGGGGCGGCGCATCCCACCCAATGTCTCTCCTCCGACCAACGTGCGCATCACTCGCGCGGCGACTGTGTACTGCGCAACCGCATCCAGAGCAAACCCTGAGGTCGCCCTTGCTAGCCCTCATACAACGCCACCGATCCTCTCGACCGCAATGCCGTTCCTTTGTCTCAACACCCCGCTACCGGGCAAGAGTTATAGACACGCCACAGAACCCGAGCATCCCCCAATCACGCAAGCGCACAGTCAAGATAGGCCCTCTGCCCGAAGGTCCAGTCAGTGAAGCGGCCATACAACGCATCTTTGGGCGGAGACTATCAGCCCCCGATGGCAACAACGTTCTGCGGATACTGCACCACCGACGGACAGCAGGCTCGCTAGCCGACTATGGCGTAGACAACCTGGGCAAGCAATACACACACGTGAGCAGGGACACTGCACTCAAGGGCCTGGAGTGGCTGCGGGAGAAGTACCCCATCGACGAAGCGCGCGCAGCAGAAGAATGGGCAGAGAGAGAGGCAAACCGCATAGCCTACGAGCTCTGGCTGGCCGACCCAGAGACCGAGTCCAAATACAAGGATCCCGCTCGCGCGTTCAAAGAGCAGATGGAAAAGGAAGAGGCCGAGAGGCAGCGCCAGGAAGCCGACGAGCGCAAGATTGGTATACTGCACGCGGGCAAGAGCCAGTTTGAGCTCAACATTGAGGAGAAACGGAGACAGCGACTCGAGGAGATTACGCGGATAGCCGAAGAGAAGGAGCAGAAGGAGCGGGAAATGGAGGAGAAGCTGGCGACTGGAGAGTATGTGCGCACACCGACTGGCACACAGCTCATGAAGCCCGGCCAGACGGCTTATGTTGATATCTTTGGCCGCGAACAAGTCAGTCGGAGAAAAGAGGAAATGGAGAAATACAACAAGGCTGCCCAAGTGACGGATGCAAAGACGGCAGAAGAACTACTGGCACAAACCACTCTTGTCAGTTTTCCTGCTCCCTCTTTTTCCCTCTCTACATATTGCTAACAACACTACAGGCTCAACGTCTCTACCCCATGTCCGCCTTTGTCCTCCTCACGGTTCTCGCCTGCTACGCCTTCGCACACTACTACCACCCGCCTTCACCCTCGTACCGCCTGTTCCCAGACCTCAGCCCAACAACCGCCACCATTAGCGCGATCCTTGCCGCGAATGTCGCCGTGGCAATAGGATGGCGCATCATGCCCCTCTGGCCCTTCCTAACAAACTACTTCATGCACATCCCCGGCTACCCCCGTGCCATCCAAAGCATCACCAATATCTTCAGTCACGTGCAATACGAGCATCTCTTCGCCAACATGATGACGTTGGTCCTAGTCGGCCCCGCATGCTGCGACCTCGTTGGCCGTGGAGTCTTCATGGGAACCTACATCTCTGCCGGCGCTGTCGGCACCTTGTTCTCCCTGTACTGGGCTAACCTTGGTCGCGGCGATATTGCCGCGCACTCTGTTGGTGCGTCTGCGGCTATCTGGGGCATCGCAGCCCTGTTCTGTCTCCTTACCGATCAAGAGAAGATTAAGATTCCTTTCTTGAAGGACAGCGAGGTGACATTCTGGCCCAAGATGCTGTTTGCTGCGTTTGTCTTTTTTGAGATGCTCACCGCGTTGAAGAGGGGGGGTGCTCCCTCTACTATGGACCATGCTAGTCATTTTGGTGGCATCTTTGTTGGTGTAGCTGTTGCGGGCTATATGCGAGCGACTGGCTGGCAGGGCAGACCGTCTTTCTTGGACAGAGAGGGTGGTGCTGTGCAACAGGGTATCCAGGAGAAAGCTGGCGTAGACGGCAAGACAGTCGATGTTGGTGCCATGGCGAAAGAAGGGATCAAAGAAGTCAAGGAGAGCATATCATCGAAAGTCGGAAAGTAAACGTGGCCTCGTTTGGTTAAAGAAATATGAACCATTGGTACTGTATCATAACACGTGTACAACAGAAAGTCAAGGATATGCCATATATCCATTCTTCCCCCTCACCCCCTTCCTAAACCTCAGGGAAGATGTAAACACCCTTCTCCAGCGCACTCTTGACAGCCTTGACCGGCTTGAGATACTTGCTTACACCCGGTACCTCGGCCTTGATCAGCATAGCCACCAAGTTACCAAACACAACACTCCCCTGCGCATTCAAATGCGTGCTATCGCCCGCCTTGAGGTCATACGTAGGCGCCTTCTCCGACCCGATCGCATTCAGATACTTTGTGCTCGCGGCATTCAAATCGATAATGGCCGCGCCCGACTCGGCCGCCGCATTCTTCGTCGCAGCCACGACATCGGCCAGGTCTGGCTTGATTTTCCCGTCGCTGCCGTACTTGCGCCGGCTCAGCGACGTGACGAGGATGGGCGTTGCGCCTGCGGTTCTGGCTTCGTTGACAAGCGCGACGAGGTTAGTCGTGAGCTGAGCAGCGCTAATGTTCTTGTCGGGCTTCTGGTCGTTGTGTCCGAATTGGATGGTGATGTACGGTGTATAGTTTTCCGAGACATTCTTTGCGGACGCCAGGACGGTGGCCCAGTTGCCGCCTTCCCGGAAGGAGACGGTGGTTGCGCCGTTGCGGCCGTAGTTGATGCCGGAGGCGCCGCTTGTGAGCGTCGTGGTTAGGAAGCCAGTGCCCCAACCGCCGCCGCCGGTGGATTGTACGGCTGTGGTGGAGTCGCCGGCGAGGATGAAGAATGGGGCTTTTGCGGCTTTTGGGAGGGCAAAGGCGGAAGTGGCGAGGAGGGAGATGTAGGTGAGTGGTGTGGAGAGATGCATTGTGAAGGTTTAGGATTGATGTCACTGTCGAGTAGGAATGGAAGAGACGAGAATAAAATAGTCGAAGCTGACTCGGTAGGATTGCCTAGGTAGTCTGACTTTGAGAAGGACAGGTGTTTAATGCCTTTATACTTTGGAACTATATCCCCTAGTCTTCTTCTTGTCTACAGTCCCCTCCCTAGTTAAGATGTGTAGCGCCTTTTCTTTGCTATTCTTCTCTATTATTTACTATGTACCCCTACTAGAGCTTACACGTAATCTTTATACTTCTTGCTAGCAGCTTCTATACTTTGTAAAGTAATAGAACTAAGAAATAAGCCCCTGTTTAGAGCGTTTTCTTCCTTGTAGAGGCTTTTTCTGCACCTCTTTCCTTGCTCAAAAGCACGCTACGTACCTCAACTTAGGAGGAATGTAGATTGCATGCCATCCAGATGACAGTTTACCGAAGTGCTACCCCATAATTTCCTTTCGTGGGCACAGAGTGGAGAGTATGGGGTAGCATGCGACGTTCGAGTTGAAGAATTCCCACCAATCAGTTTCGTGAAAGCCCACGGGTACGTCATGGATGGTGTCGACGGAAAAAATCCGACGACGTAAAGAACGGGGTCACATCCTTGTGAATGCACGATCTCCGTTCATCCGGCAGCGCAAGGTGAGAAGCACGCACGTTGTGTTTGCATATGAGGTGACTGATGTTCGGGGAATGCCTAGTGCGTTGAGGCTTAGTTTCGCGTTTGATGAGAATGGAACTGCGCAGCAGGGTAGAACCTTGGAAATCAACAGCGATAGATCTAGATGCAGAGACTTGTGAGATCTTAGCTGGTTGCGTGCGCGCTCCAGGTAATGAGGTACATTCATGCAATGCGTCGTATATTTCCTCGGTTGAATATGCGATGGAGATGGGAGAGCAATACAGAGGCGAGGCGAGTACGATGAGTACATGATAAAGAGTCTCGTACTCACCTACCGGCGTTGTCAAACTTTGGGAATTAAGAAGGGCCGGAACATACCCAGGTACTGGTTTCTGATCGGGAGTAGGTACAGTCGCGGGTCCTGAGAATCCGCTGAGTGAAGAAGGTCCCACCCCCGCACTTTTGTCTCCCCGGAAACAACACCGCTCTAGTACCATGCTGTTCTCGCAATTTTGCAGATGTGATTACACTCAAAACCGACTCATGATTCATCTAGGAGCTGCGATACGAGCACGGGATGCTGGATTCTTACACTGAGCCCTTTGCTCTTTCGTTGATCGAGACGGTGGTCCACAGATTTCGTTTCTGTAAAAATCGTCTAAGCCGTCATGAGCTCAAGTAGGCGAAGGCTTGCCAAAGACGTGTTCCTATTCGTGGATGCAGCGCAAGCTGCAATAAATGAAGTAGTCGTTCAGGATAAGCCTCAGATTTTATTCCATCCGGCAGGCGAGTACCAGCGCCCATCTTTAGCGGACATTTCGTCTTTTCCGCACAGATGGGATAATTTGCTTGTTCCACAGGAGGAAAATGATTGGTTTTCGCACATTCTGAACAGTATTGACCTTGAAACAAGCAAAGCAAAGCTCATCCAAAAGAGCCTGGGCTCCGGTGTCGGTCCGATGTCCAGTGCATCAACATGCCAGCCAGCCACAAACAAATCCACAGGTCGCAAGAATACGATAGCAAGAGTAAAAGGGTATAGGATATGGAGATGCACTAATGCCTAAAACGCCGCATCCAATCGAGTCGACACACGAGACAGATGAGTTCAAGATCTCAGTAATGCTCATTTAGCGACGGCGTCTGCGAGTGCGCATTCCCCTCCTGGACGCTCACTTGCGTTGTCTTCATGATGTTCACGCCCTGTTTCCTGTCTTCAAGCTCCAAGATATGCCGCTCGCTCTCGTCGTCATCCTTGTGATCCAGCTTGGTGCGTCCTCTCGAGCTGAAGTGCGAAGAGGATGCGTGGAACTGGCTGTTGTTTTTCCGCGAATTGCCAGCGCCGGTTGCGTAGCTTCCAGGCAGAACTCTGGAGAAGAGATTTAGGATGGTTTTTCGCAGCGGTGGTAGGTTCGCGATGATTATGCCGACACAGACCTCGTTGATGCTGCAGATGCTCAAATCGATCGCGTCCCACATCATCTCCTCTGACCGCAGGAACTTGTACGTGATGAAGGTTTTCGCGACGGACAGGCCGGTTCCACTTTCTCAAATCAGCGCTTGTATCTAGGTAACGGTACAGAAGTTGCTTACACAAGTGCAAGCAGGAATACGATGCTAACGCCCCACTGCGTCCGCTTGCTGAGTTGTACGCGCCTGAGATATACGATAGGCGCGGCAGCGTAAATCTATCGTGTATCAGTCTTTGTATTCAAAAGGAGTGCACAAGTTGCCTACCAGATCTGTAAAGATGTTCGATGCAATCTGTATGTACGCCGTCACCTCACTCACCGCTTCCGGCCAGCACTCTCCTTGTACGGAAAAGTCCCACCGAGAGTAGTATGGCCGGCAATACGCAAAGTGCAGTATCAACATCATAATGAAGTTGCATATCACCACAACGACTACCGATACCCATATGAGGATTCGGTAGCTGCGGCCGAAGTCCAGAGCCATGAGGTATGCGCAAATCGAGGCCTTGACCAAGAACATGGCGTACACATTCAAACACTGCGAGATGAAGATCAAGTGCAGTTCTTTGGATGTCCTCCCTGGTATGAGCCACCATGGATCTGCCATCAAGCGACCTTGGCCACCCTTTGCGCAGAGCACGGAATACGGTACACATCCTAGGAAGTTGAGAATCTGTACAAAGTCAGTTGTCTTGTGATGTTACACTGTCTCGACTTCAATGTACCACACCGCCGATCATAAGCCAGTCGCTTATCCCCAACCAAGGCTTCATCTGCATTCGGACAACGATGCGGAAACCCGCCACCAAGGTGGAGAGGGCGGCCATAGTTGAGGCAGTCACTATAAGCTCATGCCCCCGATTGGGCCATTCTTCAGTGGAAGGTGAGTCGGCCATTGCGGGATGGTAGGTAGTTCTTTCAAAGTAGATCACTGTTAGGTGTTCATAAAGCAGTGTGAGTGATGAGTACTCGAGAGATAGGAACAAGTGGCAAACATTACATATCCGCCATGCATCAGAGTAGTTATCGCAACAAAGACCGACAGAGTGGTTCGAGATCCCATAGGAAGAAATTCGCCTACGCGGACTTGCAGATGGGACGGCTCCTGAATGCGCCGGTACGAGGCCTCCACTTCAGTCACTCAATCCCACACAACTTCCCAGTTTCTCGTCATCTCAGGGACTATGTTGCATGGGATCGAATCAGCTCGGCCTATTCCTTCGTACCAAGGAGCCGGCGCGATTTCGTATGCGGACTTCTGAAAATCAGCCCTTATTCGCGGGATTATTCTTGGAAAGGAATACGACATGTACGGGTCGAGAATACTAGGTAAGTAAGCAGGTATTTTGTAGAGCATAGCAATCTCTTGTCGTCCCAGAACCCCGTGCTCATGCAACTACCGTCTCGGCATTGAAGCCACTACAACGCTCAATTACCTGTTCAAGCAGGTGGCTGAATCCTGCAGACGGGATGTCAGCATGTCTGGGTAGTAGAGCGAAAGTCCAGTGTATGAAGATATTTCCATCGAAGGAGAAAAGGAGAACGTCATCAGGAGATGCTTCAAGCCTCACGCTGTACTGCAAGACTTGATTGTGTTGCTTTTGTAATGCTCTGCGTCCACGTATATCATACTGCGAAGGGGACAAGCGGGACGTTGACCTCTGTAAATGGAGTTGATTCCCGTACCTGGCGACGCGGCTCGGCAGAAGTCTTCGGGTAAGATTTGGCCCGCGTGGGTGGCGACAGCGCTAACCTGATTAGCTGTGGTGGAGAACCAGCCACTTGGGCAGCATACCAAGATCGCGAAAATTACCAATCTCGTAGCAACCATCGGAGTTTCCTGAGCACGACAAAAGATGAACGTTATTGCATCTGGAGAAACAGCGCCCAGTGGTAGTGTTGAATCTTCACGCGCCGAACCGCCTCGTAGCTTCCGTCGCCCGTTGCGCGTGGACCCTGATTAACTCCCATGCCGTTGGTACATCAAGTTATCAATCATCATGACTAGTAATGTCCCGTCCCGTCAATTACCCACCAGCATTCTCTCCGGTGTATTCCCTCCGATGCTTGACACGCACCATGTGCTGACCCGGCCTTCCGCTCCAATCCATCGCTGGAAAACGCGAGCTGTTCGCCCATCCTTCTGCGAGGCCGGCAGACGAGCATGCGTCCGGACTTTGATGGATACCAAAGGTCCAGGCTTTGCCACATGCGAGGATCTTCTTTAGCGACTTTCACTGAGAAACTCTTAAGTGTTGCTTAGAGAGCCTCATGCTATCCTCTGCACAGTCAATCGTTTAATTTCGCAATCCGCGTCGATTGGTCCGGTTGGAGAGCGGCTTTCCTTGTGCGGTGTCTATCGTTTTCCTCGTACTTGGCTAAAGATGCATTCGTTCATTGTCCCTTCATTCTTGGGCGCTGCCGTATTGGCAGTCGCCTCAGCCCAAACCACCTACGACTATGTTATTGTCGGTGGAGGCACCACAGGCCTCGTTGTTGCGAACCGATTGAGCGAAGACCCAAAGAGTAAGTACTGGACGATTGGAAGTCGCCTCGCGAGCACCAAAACTGACGACGATGTACCACAGAGTCCGTTTTGGTCATTGAGAATGGCGCTCTCAGCAACAGCACCTTATCTAGCTTTCCCGGCAACTCTGGCGGTCTCAACCTTGCTGCCATGTATGACATATACAGCGCACCCGTTCCGAACCTTGGCAACCAAACTTTCCTGGTAACAGTTGGCAATGTTGTCGGCGGCGGGTCCTTCGTGAATGGAATGCAGTTTGACCGAGGTGCCGATGCTGACTACGATGCCTGGGGTCAGCTTGGGAACAAAGGATGGGACTGGAAGGGGTTGAAGCCATACTTTATGAAGAGCAACGACTTCGACGCGCCATCCAAGAAGACTACCAAGGATTTTGGTATCACCTACGATGACAAGGCGTACGGTAATGGACCGCTCAAGGTATCGATACCAGACTACCAATTCCCGGACATGAAGACGTTCTATCACTCGTGGGATAACGTCGATATTCCACATCCACAGGAAGGCTTCGCACAGCCTGTCGGGCATTACTGGTCGCCGAACTCGATAAACAAAGCGACAGCTATGCGCAGCACATCGCGCACTGCGTACTACGATCCCATAGTAGCGAGGAAGAATCTGAAGCTCCTGACGGACACTCATGTCGACGAAATCGCCTTCTCAAAGAACAGAGTAGGCGTCCTGACCGCCACTGGTGTCAAATATACACCTAAGAGTACCAACAAGCAAGTCCAAGCCATTGCTGCGAAGGAGGTCATTCTCGCCGCTGGTGGTGTGTTTACGCCGCACTTGCTCATGTACTCTGGTATTGGACCCAGCGACGTCCTGACAGCTGCTGGTGTCGCCGTTAAGAAGAACCTCCCAGCTGTGGGTTCCAACTTTCAAGACCACATCGCCAACTACATGAACTTTGATCTGCAGAATCTGAACCCCGAAAACCAGGGTGCCCTCAACACGAATGCAACCTTCAACCAGACCTCCTACGACCAATACCTGGAGTCACGTACCGGTCCCTACTCCGTCGGCAAAGCCCAGGGCCTTGTCTTTGTCGCACTACAGCACTTCGACTCTGCCTTCAAGAAGACTGTAGCCAAGATGCGATCTCAAGTAGCTTCCAATTTCCTCCCCGAACGTTACGCCAAAGACAAGAAGCTCCTCGCCGGCTTCAAAAAGCAGCGCGACATCCTCGCGAAGCAGTTCTCAGGCGCCGACGCCGCCGTAGGTGAGATTGTCATCCAGCCCTGGGGCTTCTCCGGTATCGCCAACAACAAGCCCCTCTCACGAGGAACCATCACGCTCAACAACACACATCCCGCCGCCTACCCCATCGTACAATGGAACACGTTCCAAAACCCTGTTGACGCAGATGTCATGGTAGCTCTTACGCGATACAATCGCGCACATTGGGCGTCCAAGGAACTCGCACAATACAAGCCCGTAGAGACCACGCCCGGCGCTCAATACCAGACCGACGAAGAGATTATCCAGGGCGGCATTACATCGGGCTCGCTGCAGCCGACATTTGCGCATCCGAGTGGTGGGTGCAGTATGATGCCTGAGGAGCTAGGTGGATGTGTTAGTGATGAGCTGTTGGTCTATGGGGTAAAGGGACTGAGTGTTGTGGATGCAAGTATCATTCCGATGATTCCTGCTGCGCATTTGCAGGCTACCATGTATGCGATCGCAGAGAAGGCGGCAGACATAATCAAGAAGAGGGCGTAGGTGAGGTTGCTAGGCAGATACGTGGTAGTTTAGCTAGTCTTCGTTGTGTTGTATTGGTACGACATCATTCAAAGTGCATCATCAAACTTGGCATGCGTCCAGTCTCCTTTTCCGATAAGGCTAGCAGCCCATCACGTTAGTCGTACACCCTCTTCGCATCTGCCTCGTGGCATAACCATTGTGGCACATCTTGCTTATGCCTGTTACTTCCTTTTCCTTTCGGCATCCGCGCACCCGAGCCTTGGGGAAGCAAAAACAACGAAAAGAACCTGAAGTGAACATTCGAGAAAAAGACGAGGCACTTTCTGAGCAAGCCTTTGTTGATGATCATCATCACGCCACAGTAGTATAGGTGTGAAGTGTGATGTGATCATGCCAAGAGAACAACATCCTCCAAACTACATATCGCGTATGTGTGCATTTCATTCCGCGATCGTATATACTACGTCATCCGGCTGCAACGAATCATAGGGAGTTTGTTATTCTTAGGCCTGCGTTATTCCTTCTTCACGACGAAGTGTGTGTGATCGGGGTGATCGGGGCGTCCGGGGCAACACCAAGCGCACAACACTGGATCAACACGGGTATGCGAGATTCCCTGGCGATCTTGTAAAGGGTGTATAATGAGAAGGGGGGACGCTAGGCAGAAATATGAGGTCGACAGTGTTAGCCATGAGGCCGCCGAAGTATGTACCGTCGCAACCGCTTAAAGTAGTCTGTTGTTGGATTGATATAGCCGCTCGACCGGATGTATCGAGAAGCTAAGAGGGTGTTCAACATAGCCTTTCAGGCAATCAGCTCCATGCCCTTGACGCGGAACAACTACCGATGGCGTGACGACGTGATGAACTGCAAGTCATCGTGGGTACCTAGGTATCGGATAACGAACGCGGCATCAGTGCTCAGCTGCCGATGCAGGACGCCATGGTATATCGCTGGTGAATGTGGCTTCATCATCATCGGCGACGTGGGTGGACTGGCTAGACCAGGGGAGGCGAGATAGGCTGGCGTAGAAGTTCTTAGATATCAGCGAATGACTACACGATGCGGTTTTACGAAGACTAGAAAGAGTCAGCACGCTGAGGTACGTGCGGCCTCGCATACCCTTCCGCGTGGCAATTGCACGGGCTAGGGCATCTCGAGCCGATAAAGTTGACGCCGTCTGCGGAGAATTTCATAAGGATGTAGCCAGGTTGCCGACCAAGATTGGGTTCTCGATCTGGCCCGATGGCCATGACAATTCTTGATCAGGGCGAACAAAATGAACATACTTCTGGCCATTGTGCGATCCTGTTCAGCTGCCACATGCTCGATGGGAGAGGCATCCCCTCGTCGAGGACGTTGTAGTCTTCAACGGTGTGATACTAAGGCCGATAGCTGGTCAATGGGAAGCGGTTCCGCATTGGTATAGCAGTCGAGCCCTATCCGTAAGGATGGGGTGATTGTGGGATGCTCTGGATTAGTCCTGGTATGGTGCAATCGAAACCCTCTTCCGAGGAGTCGACGATATGTTGAGCAACGAAAGCGGATATCAATTAGCTTGGACATGTCGTGGGCATCCAATCGTATGCGATAACCGAGAGCAGACGGGAAGGAGAAGCTTTGTTACTTAGCCGCTGGGGTTAGCGGGTCTCTAATTCGAGACCGTACCCCACACCACTGGACCCACGAATTGCCAATAAGGATAGATAGGAGCGAAACCCGTGTTGTGAAAGTGTTTTTTGGTAGCCAATACTTGGGGAGCTGAAGAAGTAAAACCGTTGCCAACGAGCGAGCACCGAAGCCGTATGCACACCAAGGCGTCGCGTGCATGTCGCTAAATGAGCTGCATATCTCCAGGGAGTGGAGCACAGTCGCGGAAGGATCATTAGTGTCTTGACGGTGGAAGTATGTAACGGCTGACTGCAGTGGCTAGTCCCAAAGGCCAGGGAATTCTGGCCGGGGAAGCGGTTTGGAAAAGGTGATGTTTGCAAGGAAGAGGGATGAAGATTTTGGAAGACCAGGAGCAGGCATCTAACTTGACAAGTGGAATCGGGGCCTTTGTACCCGTACCTCCAACTCGAAGTTTCTGCGTGGCACAGATGGATGGCGTCCGATTGCGCCCGCGTATGCAAACCCGGTCTTAACATGTCTCATAATGTGGATGGCGTGAGTTTGGAGACCATCAGCCGTGTGTACCTGAGGGTAAGCTAGAACGGTGATAGCAGTGACTGTGGCTTCTTACATGCAAGACACAAGGTGCTGACGACCAAGCCTGGGTGTGTGGTACCGAAGACGGGACGTCACCACGGAGTAGACGGCTAGCAATCGATGGCGAGTAGGTGTTGTGGAATAGAGGCGGGCGGAGTATTGCACGCCACGAGAGAGCGGAGACTGGGACTGGCGCCCTCGAGAAGCCGCATCCGCAGCATTTCGCGCATTGCGAAGGCGGATCACACATGGGCGTGATGCGGTGAGGTTATTCGTTGTCGAGATAGACGAGGCCGGGGGTGGCCCCTGCTGCTGGGCGGGCGATCCGAGGCGCTTCGCCACGACAGGCAAATTTCAACGCTGGACCCTTTGCGTCTTTCATCCACGACACGCGACAACCGCGTTGGCATGGGAGCAAAAAACGGCATCATGGCTTGACAGAATGCGGCAGTCTAGATGACGCCGCTGGTCATGCAGAGTATCGGCTCATTTTGCGGCCTCCAAATCAAGTTGAGCTGCGGCAAAACGTCCAGACGCCGGCTTCGGTACTACAGTCCAGCTACCCCGGCATGGACAAGGCGATTGGCTCAGCGTCGAATCTCGCTCTATCCACTGATGAGCCGCAGCAACAAGTTGCCTGGACCCGGTCACGTCGACGCTCCACAATCAGCTCCGGGCTACTGGTCAGTCATCCACACTTGACTTGTCTTTTGTGCCAGTCACGGTGCGAGCTGAAGACTACGCATGTCGCTGGTACCTGGACCCCTGCGGGCGAAACCGACACTATGCCGTACCCGCTACGGAGCTCCCGTGGAGCGCTCCCAATGGTACTGCGCAGATGAGCTTTGTGTACTTTGGCATTCCATGCGTCCCAACCATGGCCAAGCTCCACTTGCATTCGAGCCTTTGTGCACGGCGCAGCTGGAGCATACGAGTGGAGATCTGGCTCGCCCTGAGTTGATGGTTATATTCCTGTCCATTCCCAGTCCCGTGCTCTTTGGACGCTGGTGACGCTCGTTCCTCAGTCGTCTTACACTCCAACCGACCAACATACGTTCACGGCTTCCAAAACACACACGCCATCACCATGAGGTCCCCGCCGCCCGAGGTCCTTGCGACATGGCCCGAGCCGAACTACGTCGACCCGGTCACAAGAGGTTCGGGTTTGATGATAGTCGAGTTGACACTATTACCGATTGCTATGATTGTTGTATTTCTCAGACTTTGGGTACGGATAGCATGGCTGAAGAAGAGCTGGTACGACGACTACCTTATGATTCTGGCAATGGTCTTCAGTATCGGTACGCAAGTCCATCTTGTTCCGACTCCCCGTCATCTAACGTCCAATACAGGCACAACAGTCATTGTCATCATGGCATCCCAACTCTATGGTTGGGATCGCCACGTTTGGGACCTTACACCGCACGAGATGATGGTCGGTAGACAGGTACGACAGTGTGCAACCCGTACCACCACAAGCTGATATTGACGGCGTCAGGCGTCCATGGCAGGTCAGACACTATTCGTCCTTGCTTCGTCCACGGTCAAGATGTCCATCCTCGTATCGTACTTTCGCATCGCACCAGAAAAGTCGCTCTTCCGTAAGCTCGTCTGGGCAACCTTCGCGCTCGTATTTGCTGCCTTTGTGGTCTTCCTAGTGGCACTCTGGGTACAATGCATGTATGTATATGCACGTGTTCAAGTCATTCTAGTGCTGACAACTACAGCCCAATCTCCAGCTACTGGGAGCTCAAAGCCGACCACCGTGACTGCATTCCCGAGGGACCACCACTAGTCGTGCAAAGCGTGCTCAACGTGGTGACTGACTTTATGATTTACGCCCTTCCGATCCCCACGCTATTCTCGCTCTCGCTACCATGGAGCCAACGCATCGGCCTCGTTGTTCTCTTTTCCGTTGGTGGCGTTATTGTCGTGGCGAGTAGCTTCCGAGCCTACTGGGTCCACTACACACTCTTCGAGACGTACGATTCCACGTGGGAAGGATACCAGATCTGGCTTTGGACCGCGGTTGAAACAAATGTTGGTGTCATCTGCGGATGTATTCCAGCGCTCAAGCCATTACTCTTCCCCCACCGGGCAAGGGCGCAAGGGTCCAAGTACGGCAACAACTCGCAGAGCAGCAAAAGAAAGGAAAAAATCACCCCTGTCCTCGACCAAGTCGAGCTGGATACCCGAAAGCTCACGGACAACGATGAGACGCGGCCCGGGACTGCCATTGCCCCGGCCCATTACCGTCCCCTCTCGGAACGTCCGATGAGCGGCGATACCGATAAGAGTCGGTTCGATATCGATATAGAGCAGCAAAAAGCTTTCATGTACTGATTGCGCGGCGCAGCACTTTCCATTTATCTCTTAGTCTAATATGCGCACTCGTTCAGCGAGCGATGTTTCAACGGTCAGTAGTTGGTAGGCCCGCAGAGGCCAATTTATACTCAACTCACCTCAGCTCACCGTAGCACTTTTCTTTCTCTTTATTGTCAATACCCGTCGGACACGACAACTGGGCGGATTTCTCAGATTTAGCGAGTCGCGCTCTTAGCAGCAGCATTCTTTTTTTTCCTCTTCGATCAAAAAGCGTCGAGCACGATAGCGAATAACACGATTTCAAACACTTGTCTGGCCATTCCTTCTTTTATGTTTGGACTACGATTGGCTCGTTGTTGAGGTGTTCCCACGCGACACGCACCAACCATGCCACCGCTTCTTTTGCGTCTCGCGTAGACTGCGCCACCGGTTGAAGGTGACGGTGGACTGATTGTCGCATTGTTGCAGCGTCTTCCCTCCACTGTCCGGACCCGAAGCAAGGTATTTGGAGGTGGTTTGCCGCTTGCTGCTTTATTTTCGGGCGATTTCATTTCGTGGATGTATACTGCCGAAGCGGTCATCATGCGGTGAGACGGTTTAATCGGAGGTTCATTCGTCATGCCGCACGCATCAAACGTTGTCGAGATGAACAGACACTCTGGTGGTGTGAAGCGTCGAAGCATGGTGCGACGACGACAGCTCCTTGCTTCTATTCTGCCTCAGCCGGACCCTGAGCTCATCTCTTTGTTTTGTTAACGTTGGGCTGGTGGTCGGTCTGTGCGGCAAAGATGATGTCACTCTGCCAACTTGCCTCGCTGTTCTACACAACTTCCATTGCGGTCGCAATTTCGGCCTCCTCCTCCAGGCTTAAAAATGTCATCGCCCTGGGCGGGATGGTGAGCTGTCAGGCTCGCGGAGAGGCCAACGCAGAGGCATCATGGCCTCAGTATGACGTCCACGCCGCAATGTATACGGGCATACGGCGCAACGGCCTTGGATACCGAATCATGGCCCGGTCGCAATACCGGAACTGCGACGTCTCACACAGCGAGCGCATCCGCAATCCAGTCGGGCACGAGAGCTTTTTCAAGAGTCAGGAACCAGTCCCGATTGTGTGGGCGGCTGGGCCTCAAACGGTGGCTTGGAAACTAGTGGCAGGGCTGAAGGCCAAACCTCGGCACCAATTGAGCGGCTCCAGAGACAGACGGCATACGCTCTGCAGCATGACATCTGCAGACAGCTGTTCACCGCTTCTAGCGCCCTGCAGTGTGATTTTAGCGATCGCGAAGCATCCGATGCATCCTCGAGGCGCCCTCTCAGCGGCACTGTGAAAGGCAGCCCTTCGGCAGTGGTGGTGGTTACCTGGACTACAATTATGCCAGGGGTGAATGTTAATGAAAAATCAACGCTCCGAGTAGCAGACCCTCGTCTAAGGCGTCACAGCGGGCGCCAGTGCTTCGCCGCACGACCGTTGTCCGTTCAAACTTACCTCATTGATGCTCCTTCGGGCCTGATGAGGCTTGCAAATCGCCCATCTGGCTTCGAGGGAAGGGTACTAGTCTTGCTCTTTGCCGTTTAATGCCAACGCACCGTGCAGCGCCTGCCCAGCTCGCCCTCTTCACCTTCACTCGCAAACGAGAAAGTCATGGACCCAAAAGGATGCAGGGACCTGCAGACGCGTCCCTGCCATCTATTATAAGCTGCAACTACTTCGTCGTTTCCCCAAAACTTCCGTTGTTCCCATTGTTGCCATTGCTCGCTCAACCGCTCTCCATTCCAGTCCCCAAAAATGTGGTCGACGCTAGTACTACCATTGCTTGCCCTTTCACTGCGCACAGTATTGGCCCTTCCTCAAGGTCGTCGATGCAATTGTGAAGAGCACCCAGTATGCATCATCGGCGCAGGTCCCGCCGGCCTGGCTGCTGCCGGCCGTTTGGAAGAGAAGGGCGTCAAGGCAGTCATGTTCGACCGTCAAGCAGAGGTTGGTGGTAAATGCCAGGCTTGGTACAACGACGAGTAAGCGTTACACAGCATCCGCCTCCATGCGCACTAGACGCGGCTGACCACCCTTCCAGAGGAGTTTTCCACCCACTCGGCGCCGCCTTCTTCTCAAATGCGACATACACAGACACCATCAGCATCCTCAACCAGACCAATGTCTCCATCGAGCCCTTTGCGCTTGCCGGTGCGCGCGAAATGTACCGCTACAACTACACCACCGGCGACATCTCCATCAACCCCACCCTAACCCCGCAGTTCACTGCGCAGGTATCCGCGGAAATTCCGAGGTACATTCAGCTGTGGAATCAGCGCTTCCGACCGATTAGTGTTGTGAACTACAAGGTACGACGCCCGTTGCAGTGCGCCGTTGCACAACGTGCGGCAGGCTAATGCAGGAACAGAATGGTGTACCAGACGAATTCACCGTATCGGGCGCAGAATGGTTCCGCCAGAACAACTTCACAGCGCTACCTATTCTCCTTGTCAACCCCGTCGCGCTTTACGGTTATGGCGACATCAACATCGTTCCAGCAGTACGTCATCCTCTGAAATTCTTGCAGGGATTGCACATGCAGGACGCTAACGTGTGATTAGCTGTACATCCTGCAGTACTTCGCCCCGGATATCCTCACGGCCTTTGTCGGCTTACACAGTGTCTACTACATGGATTTCCACAAGATGTTCGTCGAGTACGCCAAGAACCAGCTGTGCAAGACGCCCATCCACACCTCGTCCGAGGTCCGTTGCGTTGACCGGTCTGGCGACCACCCTATCGTGACATACACTACCCCTGCACCCAACGGCAGCTATGTCACCTGGGAGAAGCAGGAATGCTCCTCGGTCATCTTCGCATTCCCGCCAAGCATGGAGAACTTGGAGCGCGTTGGCGTAGATTTGACAGCACAGGAACATGACACCTTCGCCAACATCACGACCCACCAGTACTACTCTTCCGCTGTAGAGCTGGAGCTCCCCTTTGGCGTCTCTTACATTGCTGAAAGCTCCAACGATACTGTCCCGCCGCCAAACGACGGCGAGCCCGTAGCCGTTCTCCACCTGAGCCGTGAGTCCAACGTCTCCGTAGCCTGGTCGTGGGGCCCCTACGAGTTCCAAACCGAGGACGCTGCACGGGATCTGCTCGTCGAGAGCCTATCTCAGATCAACAAGGACCCACGCAACGCCACGGTGCCACCTCAGCCCTTCTGCGAGGACGACGTCAAGGCCTTCAAAAAGTGGGATTACTTCCCGCATTTCGAAGGCGACGCGCTTTCTAGCGGCGCGTACAACAAGCTTAATAAGCTTCAGGGCCAGAAGAAGACGTACTACGCCAGTGGACTCAGCGGCATGGAAATTGTCGAATGGGCCATTCGCGGTGGACGTGACGTTGCCGACACGTACTTCTAGGCTGAACCCGACCACGAATTTCTTTTTGTTCACTAGATCATGACCAAAAGGCTCAGTCTTCGGATGAGTACTGAGCTGGAGAGGAATCTTTGCATGTTGCGACATGCTCGTAAATATCTGGGGGGACGACTGTTTTTTTTTTCTCTTTTCTGTTCTATCATTGAGATGATATCACGGCAGCAGGTTTTGTTTTCGCACGCGCTTTAGATGATGATACCTACTACACGCCTTCGATGAGCGTCATGATCACGGTTCCAGGAGAGGTTTGCGACCTGGGAAACGGTTGCGGGACGGAGGAACCTTACGATTATGACCTGTTTTCTGCCCTTTCAGGGCTATTTAATGGTAATGAGATTATATATGTAGACATGTAGATAATGCGATTTGCACTAGAGTGCAATTCTCTCGATTTCTTTCTCCGGCGCTCCATTGATCATACCCTTCGCTTGCTCTTCTTACTGGATAGTATTATATCAATACATTTGCCTTGCTTACGCTCGTAGATTGTAACCTCGTCGCTTCAGAGACAAGAGAAATCTGGACATGCAGTGACAACCAACGTCAATCTCTCACAGTCTGTTTGACTTTACAGAAATCCGTAGCTGGCCAAGACGAGTAAAGATTCCTCGCGGACTGCGTCAGTCATCAGGTGAGCGCGCTTCTATCAAGCTATGTGTCCTTGAGTAATGCTTGATACAGATGCTTGTCGTGTCCGTGATGTATAGCAGAGAGAGGCTTAGAAGTGCAACACCTGTTGATGCGGACGTTCAACAAGAGTCGTACATTTTGCGACTCAGTTTTGCCAAACGCAGCATTCTCAACATCTGATCATGGTTCAGTCAACGTTCAACGAGTGTAGAACATGTCTTCGGCTTCCGAGGAGATGTTGCTATTTTCGGAGCGTATTGACGTCGATTCACTCAACACAGTCCTGTTGTGGGTCAGTGGAAGGGATCCGACATGGGTCTAGGTTCAGCTCGACACGAGGAGGACGCGTGTTGCTTACGCCTCCCCACGGACCTGGGGGAACGTTACTTAAGTACGGGTGTTTCAGGCATCTCCTCATCGCATTCACTCTCGGTCATAAGCCCCGTCATTTACTGCGTCGACTGATTAAATATTAAAGCTATTTACAACCATCTACCAGCACCATCCCCGAACTCGCTCGCTCGCTCGATCGAACAACAAACCAGCAACCCGGGATGCAGAAGCATTACAGTCAGAGTTATCACATGAAGATCCATCAATCCGCCCATTCGGTGTTTCCTCCCCTCATCAAATCCAAAAAAAAGTCAAAAAGGTATAGTGCGAATCGTTGCCCAAGAAGAATAACAGCATCGCGTCGTAAAGAAACGTTAAAGTGAAGACGAGCAACAGGCTGCAGCAAGACGCATGACATCAGACGAACTCATGACATCTTGGTGCAACCTGATACCACGAACCTAGAATGCAGGACCAAGTAGACAAGGGGGACGTCTACAAAGCGAGCATACCAAGAACGAGCGCAGCACCGAGACCAGCGCCGATAGAGAGCTTGGAAGCCGCGCCTTCGAACTCGGGGCTATCCGGAGTGGAAGAAGCAGTGCCACTGGGAGCCAGTGTTACACTGATGCTGGCACCTCCAGTAGCGCTCATGGTAGGCTTGACCATGGTGCTGTTCATTCCCGTTGGGTAGGGAGTGAATTCGACGGTGGAGCTCTCTACAACACTGCTGCTGCTCTTCGCGACGTACGCGCTGGAAGATGGCGTGGGCGCGAGCGTGGGCGTAGGTGTCGGTGTAGTCTGAACGGGAGCAGGGTAGATTTGAGGCAAGAGGCTCTGAACGTCGGTCGGGAGCGCTTGGTACCAGGATGGTGTGTTGCCAGCGGAGAGCGACGATGCCATCTCAGCGGCGAACGCAGAGGATGATGCGAGCGCGTATGCGACGCTGTCCGATGGGATCGCCTGAGCGAGAACCATGAGGACGGATTGTTGAACTTCGGGCCTACGTTTACCAGCATGTTAGCAAGGATGTAGACATGATTGTCGCGGGTGAGCCACGTGGCAGTCGCGTTGCGGGTGAGATCAGGCATCTGGGGGATGTGGGTTGTGGAGATGTCTTACGCAACTGCATCCTGAGCCCTCGCTCCCATGGCAAGCGCACCCAGCGCCATGATCATGGTGTTTGCCTTCATCTTGACGGTTGTTTCGTGTTGAATATCGTAATTACAATGAGCGTGATGGACCCGTGTGTGACGTGTGGCGTTGGAAACAACGGACCGACGATGATTAAAGAATGTGGAGAATGCTGACGATGACGGGCAGCAAACAGCAAACACTGGGTCGCAAAAAAGCAAGGAGCGTAGAGGTTTGGAGAGCGATGCGGCGAGGAGAGATGAGAAGGGAGGATCCCCGGCTGTATTTGAAACCGGGGGTTCGACTCAGGAACTCACGATGGTTTGCTCGCCTCAGGCCCTCTGAAGGGGGTGGAGTACCGGTAGCGGCTAACGGAAGGTGGAAAAATAAGATTGCAACACCAATCTTGTGACAAGGCTGCGGGCGAACAAATGGCTATTGGAATTGGAATCGCCGCGCAAGCGCGAGTGATTCGTCGATGGACTTTGCTCCTTTATGCTGCCATGTTTCTGGTTGGGTGGGCGTTTAGATGCGCGACGTTTGACTGTTCGTTCTTCTACCCATTTGCTGCCCACTCCACCTCTTCAAACACCTAACATGGTCGGCCATCGTGATGCGCGATATCTTCATTGCAGCGCGATGGCGGATGGCGGCGCTCAGAGCCATGGCCTCATCTCCTTGAAGCGCAGAGAAGTTCCTTTAGCAGGCCAATCACAATGGTTAGCGATGTCGCTAGCGGCAGTCAAATTTCCACTTTTTAAACAAGACAGGGGGTTCTGCGAGCCGTCTCCACGGCAGCCCACATGGCCTCAACTCGAGTGATGCAGGGACAGGTGAGTTGCATATGTTATACTTTGCAGCCTCGTTTCGTCGCTTGAGTAGCTTGAGCTGCGTCATAAGTACGCTCGTGGTGACGCAGCGCGTGAGTGCCTTGCATCATACTGGCCCCCCCCAGACCCAGCGGCTAGAGGTAATGCTCTGCAAAGTCAATAACTCCGTCGCGATATTCCATGGTAGATGATTGGCGACCTGAAAGCCGACAAGCGACATTGCACATCGCAATTACCCCGGCAATTCGGCAGTGTTGCCCAGATGGAAGAATGTTAAGCAACCACGGTACCACGCCGAGAACCATGGTACAGCAGTGACCTAGATAAACCTAGCGAATTGACAATACAGCTTTACAATCATCTGTTCCTTAAAGCACAATCTGATGACCATCGCAATACAATAGCCTCTACCAGAAGACTGAAAAGCGATTTTGTACACTTGTGGAAAAACATTAAGCGCCTTTTGCTGTTCTTGCATCAAGACATCGCGAACTTGGCTATCGTGTTGACCAGTATGCGAAATCTCGTTATGACGGCACATATTCTTTTGGGTTAATTACGCCGTCGAACAACGGCAAATGGTCGGGAAGACGACGAGAAGAGACGTTGTCGGCGGTCTGGCGGATCAAGGAGCGGACCTTGCTATCTCACGTTATTACGTACACAATCACGATAACATGATACTATTGCTTACCCGACATCCTTCTGGCGAACCTGACATGTGCTGCGACAACGGTACGGCCATTCACGAGAGAACCACGAGATGGAAGTACAGTCTCTACACTGGTCCATTGGGGTGATATTGCCAAAGAGCATTGACGAGCGTGGTTGAGCTCTACAGAACCCGTCTACACAGAAAGCTCCACGATCGAGGCTGACGCGATTCACAAAAGCGCCGAATGATTCATTCTCAGATCTCCATCTCCATTGCGCGCGTTACTCCCGCCACAGCGGTATGGCTCTGGCCACCAACACGCTCACCACACTCGGGGCAACGCGCCACCTCCATAGGCATGCCACACTCTCCGATCGCGAACTACGTTGCGTTAGAACATACTTTGTGAGAGCGAAGAGCAGTAACCTACCGGATGTCCGTTGACACATTTGTACCAGTGTCCAGAGTGAGTTGCGATACCGCCGCGCCCGCTGACCATAGCCTGTTTGATGGACTCCAGCTCCTCCTTCGATATCGCCTGATAGAACTCACTGTTCAGCATCTTTGACGCAGCGGCGATGGCTCGACGCAAATCATCTCGACCGCCGAAGGGATGCTCACAGAGCTTGTCTGCCTTCGCCAACAGGTCTTTTGCCGTGTTACGGTACGCGATAGCTTTCGCACTATCGTCTTTGTTGCCAGCCTGGACACCACTGAAGGCATGGGCAATTTGGGCGTAGTGTAGCGTTGCCTCAACTGCAAGTTTAGGCAGGCTCTCCTGTGTGCAGTCATCGATGAGCTTCTCGGTGTCTTTGAGAAACTGATGCGCCTTCACAAGCGGCGAACCTCCGGAAAATTTAAGAGGCAATTTACTGTCAAGATTCTTCTGGCCCACGGCACGCATGACCTCAAAGTTGTCTTCAAGCGCCAAGCAGCGAACCTTGATCTCGAGCAGTCTACTCCCGAGAGTGATACGTTGGTCGCGGTCGCGCTTGGCAGACGCCTCTGAAGAATCGATCGTCAACTTTGCGAGCTTGGCATCTAATGAGTCGTCTCGTGATATGCTATGAAGAGTTGCTTGGTGCAACTTGAAGGTCGGCTGATGTCGATTGTCCATCCGACGTTGGAATGCTTTGACTGCATTCAACAGATTGATGGTGTCTCCAGAACGGTTCCTGATCTCGTCGTTGATGGACTGCATGGTAAACTCGTGAGCCGCCTGGCCACGTAATTGAACGATTTCAGCCGGAACAACACCCTTTCGCGACGCTTCAAGCTCTTTTCGGACATCTTCAAGCTGGCCTTGTAGTTGCTGCAGTTCCTGTTGACCGTTCACAATGAAGCGTTTGGACATCTCGTCAATGACAGCCCGATTGATGAGACGATTGTAGCGCTGAGTGACGTATTGCTTGATAGGCTCTCGGCAGTTCGGGCATTGTGGAACTGACGCGGAAAGTTCGGCGTTCTCAATCAGCCCGGTAAAGAGACCTGTGGTTGCGTCGACACTGTACACATCTTTGAGGCCGACAAGCCCATCCAGTGTTTCAGTCGTGAAGAAATGCCCGCAACCAAGAACGACTATAGGTGATTCGTTCAAGTCAATGTCAGCGTACGGCACCATCATAATCATATCCGGCTGCTCTTCAGATTTCATGCCACACTCTTGACAGTAGTCCCTAGGGCATGCTTCGCCGCAGATGCTCGGACATTGGTGGCCACATAGAAGAAGCTTGGTACAGCGCTCATCGCAGGGCAGGCGACTGCACGGGGACGAACAAGGCATCTTGCAGTCGCCTTGGTGCTCACACGACCAGACACATGGCTCAGCGCACGGTGCGCACGGCTCATGACACCTCTGTGGACATCTAGTGTGCTTGCAACGTACCTATATGGAGTCAGAATGTACTTTGGGGATAGACAGATGTCACTTACTTCACATTGTGCTTGACACAGACCGCAGTCTGTACCATCATGGCATAGGCGACCGCAATCGTGATTGCAAGTTCCATGCTTCCTTCCACAGGTCTTCGTGCAAGTAGCGTGCTCGACAACTGGTTGGTTGGTCATATCCGTGGTGTTGCACTGACCGCACGTTCCAGGACATGGATGACCACAAGACAGAACTGTACTGCACGGAGTGGGGCACTTGAATCCTTTCCTGGAAACATCCACTGAGCATTTTACAATCACATCGTGTTTGCAGCCAGGTACGGACTTCGAGACCTTGACGTCGCATGATATGCTAGACATGTTTCTGGTGAGGTGGCAGGCGACGCCATGCTTGACATGACCGCATGGAAGCTGTACGTTGTCGAGTGAGACCATGCAAATTCCACAAGGCTCTCCGCATGTGGCTTTCTGGCAGGCGTGACCACAAGGTTGATGTCGGCGCTGGCATGATTGCTCGCACAGGAAGACCTCATGCATCGCTTTCGAATGGCATCGGGCTCCACATTGATGACCACAACCGAGACGATCGGCGCATGCCTCTCTGCAGCCACCTTCAGGACTCAGCCTATGGAAGTCTTCAGGTTGCTGAACTTCAGCGTCCGTATCGGGATGTCGAGGGCAGGACAAAGCCAGGGCCTTACCCACCGAATTGGTGGCACGTAGCATACCAATGACCCTCTGCCACATTTCGACGCTAGAGTAGGTGTCTGCGTTGCCGATGAGATACATGCCATGCTGAGCGCGACTCAACAAGACATTGATACGGTTTGTTGTCTTGAGAAACCCGACGTTCTGCCTCTCATTGCTTCGAACAAGAGAGACGATGATGATCTTGGCCTCTTCACCTTGGAAGTTGTCCACTGTAGCAATTCTCAATAGCTCCGACAGCTGCTTCTTCTCCAACGGCTTGCCTTGATGACTCTCACGATCGGATGTCGCAACCTCCGGACTGCTGTCGCTATCCACTGCAAAGCCATCCCTCTCGAGCGCTTCTCGGTCGCGATCGCTGAGACAAATCTCAAAATCGCTGCGCATAGCGGCTCGTAGTTTCTGGAGCTGACCGGTATATGGTGTTAGTACCGCGATATCATCCGGCTTGTAAACACCTTGTCGAACGACGTGTCGCACTAGTGCATGCACCATCTTGACTTCCCACATATTGGACTTGGACTTGGTGTTGTGTACATCGCTATCCTTGTCGTTTTCGAGGTTGGTGTGATCAAGCCAGAAGACGTTATGGCGCAATCCGACAACGTCGGGCAGCTCGATGGTAGATGCATGATCCTTGAGTTTGTCGTATATGGTCTCGCGAATCAGCGATGATATTTGCGGGCGCATGCGGCGTTGCACATTGAGCTGAGCAACGGGCATAAGAGGCCGCCCGGGCTCACCGATGGAGAGGCGTTCGAACTGGCTCCTGTCGAGCGCATGGAGCTTTCCTCGATCGCTCTCGAGCGACAGGTCGCGGAAATTGCTGACTGAAGGCCGAAGTTGCTCGTGATCACCAATCTGGATCAGGTGCTCAACATCAGGTAGTAGCGCAGAGATCATATGGCTCTCCATGACCTCTCCCGCTTCCTCACAGATGATGACCTTACACTTCACCTGCTGAAGGACCGAGATACGCTTCGCTAGACCAGAGGTCGTCACACCAATGACATCTGCATCCTCTAGCATTCGACGGTTGAGCTCTTCGTGGATGTTACTCAGCTCGAGCTGAGTCTTGGCAGCGTCGTTGACAATCTCAAAAAGCTCACTGACCTTGTTGTTTTGAGCCTCCGAAATCCAATGAGCGATTAGCGCACCCCTCTCGTGCATTGATAGGGAGAACACGTTTACGGTCGCTTTTTGTACGACTTCTCGCAAGACTTCCGCAGATAGTGCTGGACGATGATGCGTCTCACTATCTGCAATCCATACATCGAATGGGTGGCGACCAGCTGTTTGGAAGCCTTGGTCATCGAAGCGGCGGAATTGATTGTAGATTTTCGGGTATTCTTCGAGGATATGGCCTTTGAGATTGTGCCACTGCGCACGTTTTGATAAACCGCGAAGACCTGCAAAGGTCTTTCCAGCCTCCTCCTCAGTCTCATCCAAATTCTTGTACCTCAAAGCTGCCATGTACTTTTCGGATTTAGTCTTGGTCTCCAAGTCGCTCAGGGTGCGAAGGTTGTGGTTGGAAAGCTTCTTTGACTTACTCATGCCTCCGACACGGATGAGCTTGTTGACGCCGATGTCTAGTAGATGTTCCAGAAACTGGTCCAAGGCATGGTTCGTATAACATACGATAAGTATGGGCCCAAGATCCTTCCTCTTATTCTTGATATCCAGCAGTATTTTCATGATCTGGAGACCCAAGTAGCTCTTTCCTGTTCCTGGAGGTCCTTGAATGAACGCAAATTCGCGGGTCAATGCAGCAACTAGTGCGTGACACTGTCCACGATCAAGCTGCGTCTTGGCCTCAAGCTTGTCAAGTAATGCCTCGTCGTCGCACGACGCGGTTGGTTCGATCCAAAACGGCTCGTCGTTCGTGTCCTTCCTGAGCGCTGTAGCTGGGAACCTGAAGCCAGCAGTGCGCGCATAAAGAGGTGGAGGAATCCTCTGGATCCCACGTGCCCCTAAAGGGTCACTGTTCTTTTCTAGAACGATCCACTGCCGGAAAGGCAGACGATTCAGCCGCTGCATAACCTGTAGGCGCTCCAGAGTAGGTGCAAATGTCGCCGGCACGACCTTTGGGAACTCCAGCAAGAGGCCGCGGGCCGCTCCAATGTTTGCATGCATGAGCATCTTGACTGTTGCTCGGTCTTGAGTTACCAAGCTCGTTGTGACGTAAGCTACCTGGTTGTGGTTTGTGAGACTATATTCCTTCTTGGGATCAGTGTTCTTGTCTGAGACAGTAAGGAAGATGTGTTGAACGACGTTGTCTTGGATCCAGATGAACGACAGGAGCGACCCATCATCGAATCGCCGGGACTCCTCCCACCACTTCACCTTTTGGTCTGGATTCTTCTTTCGAACGATCGCAGGTTGCAAAAATTCGATCTGTGCCTGCAGGCCCTTTCGCTTGTTGAGCGTGACGTAGGAGACACGGGCGTTGGTATACTGATTGGCACGCATATCCCCAAGATTGGCATAGGACAGCGCGCTGGGATCTTGGGATACTGCATGCATGATACCAGCCAAAGAGCCTTTCAGCTCACCAAAGATGTCGTGACGCATCAGCCGAAAGTAAGTGTCGATGTGGCGTTGTACAGGGTCTTGCAGGAAATGCGGTTGATCTGGATCCGTGTATGGCAGAAATTCTTTCTCATCAGTCATGATTTCGTCACGAGTTGGAAAGAGTACCAGGTCGCCGATGTCCTTTTTGTCGTTGTCGAAGCGGCCCGAAGGAACTACCAAGTCTCTTGGATAGAAAGACTTCATGCCAATCCCATCGTCGTGGTCGCCGGTGTCATCATCACCTACACTATCGGCAAGCAGTCCTTGCGCACGTGCAACCAGGGCTCGAATGTCGTTGAGGCAATTGATAATCCGTGCCGCAGTATCTGGAGAAGCCTTGCAAGCATCGCTTGCAGTCTGGATTGAGTCCACCAGCGGGATGACATCGTCGTTGAAACGTGCTCTTCGCTCCCGCTTCAGCAGCTCAAATAGCGCCAACGCCATTGCCAGAAGCGTTGTTTGATGATCCTCCGTAGATACTGCAGAAGGCATAGCTGTTAGAGTAGCTAAGATAGCTTTGGAAACCCGCTGAAGATATTGTACCGCCGTACGCCCACCAACCCCGCCGAAGAGGTTGTAAATGGATCCAACATGTGTATCGACGGCGAGACAGCGCAGGAGTGCGGGGTGTGTAAGCGTGAGGAGGAAATTGCGAGCATTATCAAGAAAGGTGCCGTAATCTGAGCCAACAACGGCTGTGCGTAGAATGGCGAGAATGTGGCGACGAGCGCTCTCGTCGTTCGAGTCATCATTGAGATCTTGCGGGAGTTGTTGGCACCAGTCTCTGTCTCCAGTTTCGAGTATGCTCAATGCACCTTCCCTAAAGTGTTGATGGGAGAAGTCAGTGTGTGTCTCATGAATAGTCTGGACAACAAAGTACTTACCAAAGGCGCCGCATATTTGTCGGATCAGTCTCAGCCTCACCAAGGCGGCGCTTCCAAGAGCTGTATGACTTTCTGGCATCTCTCTGCTCGTCCGTCTCTTTGGCTCTAGCAGGCCTCGACTCATACTGTGGTGTGCCATCGCGATTGCCGTATGAGTTGCCGCCACGACCGCGGCCGCGACCGCGATCAGAGCCTCTTCCTCCTCGCCAGCCCCGCCCACCTCGTCCACCGCCGCGTCCAGACATATTGAGTCTGCTCGAGTGTTATCTTGAGTGTAATTTGCGAAACAGTGTGTCGCTACAAATATTGTGTTGTTGGCGACTCTTGCTAGGAAGGAGCAACTTGTTAGCGTTTGTGTTGACGCTAGTCGAAGACCCCTCTTTGCTGTGATGAGAGGTGAAGGTGAGGTATCGGATTCCTTTTATCAGCGGTGGAACAGCGCGCACAGTTCGATGGAGAACAAACATGCGTGTATACGGCGTCTGCATGTGTGCGCAAACATCGGCCGATTGTGGCGTTCCAGCTGTTCAGCCTCGTGGGCGCGTACAGGTGCCAATCACAGGATTCCATCTCTTCAGCCTCGCAGCATATCTAGGCAGACACTCTACGCATGATAAACAGAACCGCTTTGGGCAACATCGTATCATCCTTTGTGTCTGTCTTCATGCCTAAGGTATCCGTACTTTGAGAGGCCGCCACTATGACGTATTGAAAGCAAAGAGAGGAAAGAGCGAGTGACCGTAGTTACCACAAGAAGACTAGAACCAGCACAGGACATGTAAACTTGGATTTGAGACAGGAAACAAGCATGATACCAATAGATCCAATACTCCACCGTGGCGCCTACGCAGAACGCCAGCTATGCAACACCATCTCATGCGTACCATTGAACATTACCTCGTACCAGCATCCGGAAACAGAACCTGAATCATCTCGTCCAGCAGCGTAAAAGCAATATGCGTACTGCGTCTCGTTAGCTCTACCCTAAACACTGAACTCACTTGCAAACTTACTTCAGCCTTGTATTATTAATGGTCCCCTCAATCTTCTTTGCTGCCAACTGCGCATTCTGCCTCCCCACCACACTGCTTGCCAACTCAGGCACGAGTGTACTAAGAACCTCGCTCGCCGCTTTCCTACTTCCCTCCTTGTCTTTGCTGGTCCGCTCAACGCCTGCTTTCATTCTGCCGTTGGGCCACATGCTGTCCTTCAACGTATCAATGTACTTGACGATGTTGTTCTCAGACAGCAAGTTGTCAAAGGACTCGCGGACTTTGCGTTCGATGGTGCCGCCGAGGAGTTGGTGGAGGACTACGACCACGGCGCGACCTCGCAGCCAGTTGTTCTCGCGGTTTAGCTCGAAGACTTCCAGGAAGATATCGCAGATTGGTTTCACAAAGGGCTCGAGCTCTTTGTTTTCAAAGGCAAGGAGTTCTGCTTCTGCTTCTGCATCGTTGTTGGATTCGCCGGCGACGAGAACACCGGAGGAAGACAGATTGCCGGGTTGGGCTGTCGCGCCATTTGTATTCGCGAGCTGAGTGGTAGCAGCGGATATGAGGTTTTGACCTGCGACGGATAGTTGATCGAGCACAGGTATATTGCCCAAGAATTCTTCCATGCCATCAGCGACCGAGTTGTAGATTCGAGTCACAAAGTCGTTGGAGTTAGGATTCTGGTTTCTCAACGCATCGGCAGGACTGATCGCTGCCTGAGAAAGAAAGGCGCGTAGTTCACGGCTGCGGCACACAGCTGGGATGAGTAGGAGCTCTCTCAGGTATTTCTCAAGACCAAGCCGCCTCTTGTGGAGGAAGTCTTTCTGAAGCTTGAGCATCATCTGCCGGCGCGGAAATTCTAGATTCCGGACTTGGGGAAATTTCGCTCGAAGTCTTTTGTTGAGTTCGTGGAACTCGCTATACCGTCGTGAAACGACCCAAGTAGCAGCAGGCATCTGATCACCAGCACGTCGTCGAACCTCGATGACATACATGGCGTACTCCTTACCGTCTTCCTCGGTACCGACCATGATCGATTGGATGAACACAGTCGCTCGTCCGTACAAGCTGTTATCGCTCTCTTGAACAATGTACTGCTGACGTTGTAGCTCCTTCCTCTGTATCTCTCGCTGAAGGCTAGCTTTCGATTTTCGTAGGATCCTCAGCTCGGCGGCGTTATTTGTCAACTCGGCCTTCGACGTAAGAGAGTCCACGATAGACTCTTGCGATACAAGACGCTCGATATCTGCAGTAAGCGCATCGATAGCCTCGGCAAGACCCAGATCTCCAGGCGCTGCCTCATGTATCTCTTCCTCCTCGGATTTACTTCTTGGTATGGGATCATCGATCTCGTCTTCCAGGAATCTTTCCTCGTCGCCAAAGATATCATCATCAAAGACTCCACGCGTTCTGGGCTCGCCAACCAGGCCTAGTGACGCTATACTTGGCTTGAGGTCTTCCTTGCTTTGATGTGATTGTGCTTGAGGGCGGGGGGACGACACTCGTGGTATATCGACGGATCCGCGCATTGAGACATTATCTAGTGGCGACTTTAGACTTGACTCATAGAACAAAGATCCCTCAGGCTCATCCATGATATCAATAATAGCAGCTTGCATGGCATCGACCACTTGCGTGTTGTTGCCATTGGTGCGGCCATGGCCGAAATCCGAGTTGAGACTTGCGGTCGAGTGTGCGAGAGGGTCGGAGTCGTAGTCATCGTCAAAAAGAGGCGGACGTGCAGACGACGGCGTCTGTACATCTAAAGAGCGTCGTGCGGGCGGTTCGGCGTTCTTGACATTTCCTTGGCTTTTCAAATCTGACGATGATGCGACGGCTCGACGCAGGTCGCTATGCGGGATCTGCAACGCACTCTTCTGCCGTGACTGTGTCCGGACCATGGCAGGTGCCGTGGCAGACGAGTTGTCAAGCGTTTGCGCTACAGTCCTGGTATTGACGGTGCTGTTCTGAGCGTTCGCTGCCTCGTCCATGGCTAGCCACTTGTAGTACAGATTGGATTTCTTGAATCTCCGGAAATAGGGTTCTTGTAACTGGTCGTATGCCGCCGTCTGCGCACACAACAATGAACGCCGCGCATTATGATATTGCTGCGGTGTCGCCTTGCGTCCAGCTTTGAGAAACTCCGAGACCGCTTGCCGGGCTTCGGGTAGTATCTTCAGTTCCGGTTTTGACAGATATGCATCGTGGATTTGCGCCAGGTCTGCACGGTCAGACTCTGTCCAGGCCGGGAGCGCGCCTATATAGTCCGGCGCTTCTTCAGTCTCTACTTCTAGCGGATTGCGGAAGCCATCAACCACGATCCAAAATTGCACCAGTCTCATCAGGTCTACCTGATCCATGAACTCCATGAAGCAAGACAAACCCGAGGCATCGTACAGCACTTCGCGTAGGGACGCGTTTGCGAATTTGGACGATGTACGTTTGTGCCTTGGTTTCTCCTGTTCGGCAACTTTTGCCCGAACCGAGCCACCAGCGCTGAGGTTGGCAACCTTTGTGTCCAGAATTTGCCGCGCTGTTTCTAGACGCCGAAGATATACCGGATCTTGACCGTCCACCGTTGAGTCCTTCCGTAACTGACTTGACACCTCGCTGCGAAATCGTCTAGCATCTGCAAGGGTATTGGTTTGCCGGATGGCTCGAATGAAACGTTCGAATCGTCGCTCGTTATCGCCAGGCGCAAGCTTCGGGAACTGAACGTTCTTGGGGTTCTTCGGTGACGGCGGAGCGTGCTCGTCGAGAGCAGCTCGAATCTTGCGAACAGTCTTCCGTTCTTGGATCAACGATTTTCCCTGCCATGTTAGCTACATCCTACTGCGGGCGGGTAAACTCTTACATAGCCCTCCATAAGCTGGTTCCACATGTCTGGGTCAGCGAGCATCTGCATCACAGGAAACAAGACTGCGCAGGCTACAAGCTCTTTGATCAGTACATTGACGGCAGGACTGGTGGACATGTTCGCAGGCATGATCTTTGGCAGTAGTCGCGCGACGATGCTTCGTAGATGTTGCTGCTGTATAGGCTTGGTATTCGAGTATGCCAACGAAGCCGCCGGATGCAATCGACCCTCCTTGTATTTGGCGGCAATAGCCAGGTCAAGCTCCTCGGAATCTGTGATATCCCGTGACAGCTTGCGTCCACGGACTATGCGCTCTGCCTCATACGATGCCCGCAAGTGGTCTGTGATAAGAGGTATCATGCGCGACACGACTGTCTCGACCATGTCCACTGCCAGTATGCGTTCGCGCACCTCGCCCATGGAAGCGCGTATCGCCCGGTCCACCTCGTTGACGAATGTCGGGCTTTTGCTAATGCTGCCATACCAGCTCTTCACAAAGTCGCGCATTATCAGGCCGATGAGCACGTCAATGCTGTCCGATATCATAAAGGACGCGGGGTATAGCGGCTCCATCATGTACGTGTTCCTCCTGTCCATGGCCTCCCTCTCAGCCTTCCACCTGCCCGGCGCAACGAAGGCGACATGGCGCGGCCCGTAGTCGACATTTCCGCCGCTCCGTACGTCCCTGTCCCAGGCAGTCGTCAGGGTGAGCCATGCTAAGAGCGCAAGCGTCGCGAGCACTCCGGCGATAAAGGCGTAGGGTAGGTAGTGTAGCTTGGGCTGCCAGTGCGTCAGGTACCCCCAGGCGATGAAGATGGCGATAGCGGCGAAGACCACATCTCTGTGCTTCACGGGGGCCATAATCGTGCGGGTGCCGCCCGTTTCTGCATCTTGAGCGGGATGGTTGGGAGTGCGGGAGGCTTGGTGTTCTTTGGACAACCCACTTTCAAGCTTAGACCACTGACGTATCCCGCGTATCCCGTATTCACATGCATCAGGCTGGGCACACTCCAGGGCTCGCTACTGCACAGCTTCATGTTGGTTGGAACAAACCTGGGCTGAGGATTACTCGTGGGACTATCAGTATCGTGCCGAGTCTTTATATGCGCTATCAATAACCGTGGAAATGGTTGCGCTCTTCGTGCTTTGGTATAACCTCCTATGCTAACGATGCCATGATCCCAATAATCTTACATTCTTGACGCCAATCCAACTCCGAACACTATGCACACGCTACTTCGTCTTCCTAAGCCAGTCTACTCTAGAACTTCCGCCGTCCGAGTGTCGGCTGCCAGTCGAGTGGATGTGTCTCTTGAGTAGCGTCCTCATCCTCCTTCCAAATCTTGATTGATTTGTCCGACTCTCCAGTGATGAGACGCAGACCAGACTTGTCGAACGTCGAGCACATGACGCCTGCTTCTGCTTCAAGAGAACCCGGTTGCGCGATGCTTTCTCCGTGTTGGAAGCGGTGACCTGTCTTCCAGTCGTAGAATGAGGCCTCGCCGTTATCGCTACCAGCGAACATGACGTTATTCTTGTTGACCGACAGAGTGTTGATGATGCTGTCGACGGGCGAGAAGTTCTGCATAAATTTGCCTTCCGGACACAGCCATTGCTTCGCCGATTGTGCAGATCCAGAGGCGAATGTGAATTCTGTTGGATGTGTGGCAAGAGAGCGAACAGACTTCTTGTGGTGGGTGAGTACCGTGCGCGTCTTTCCTGCAACGAGATCCCAGAGTCGTATTGTGCTGTCCATGCTTCCCGAAATAACTTGGGGGTCGGCTTCCTGACACTGGATTGAAGAGATGGTTCCCTTGTGGCCGCCCAGGACGTGGATGTTGCTGCGCGATCGCATGTCCCAGACGCGGACTACACCGTCTCGTCCTCCTGTGCAGAGCACATCTACGGTCGGATGAAGCGAAAGCGAGTAGACTCCGCTCAAGTGACCGTGGTAATGTCTGATTACCTTGTTGGTCTCGAGATCCCAGCACTTGACCATCTTGTCTTCTCCGCAAGAGAAGAGGTATGGATGTCTCGGGCTCACTGCCAGTCCTCTGACTGCCGAAATGTGACCTGTCAATGTGATTTTCAGTTGGCCGCTGATCAGATCCCAGAGCTTAATTGTCCTGTCTGCGGCACCCGTAGCGAACCATTGGTTTCCAGGCTCCATGGCCACCGATCGCACCTATACAGAGTCAGCTGCTATCGCTATCGCGCGTGGTACTGTCCCGTTGCTTACCCATCCCATGTGTCCGCTAATGACCGTCTTGATCTTCCAGGGCGCATGCCAGTCGGGCTTCGCTTGGCGGACCACGTCCTTCCTCACCAGCGCGCTGGACGTCTGGTCTCTGTTCGGCGTAGGCCCTTGAGCATTTGGCGCCGCGCCCTTTCCTCCGGCCCTCACTGCCAACTGCATCGACTGCGTGTCGCGCGCCTTGTCCGCCTTTTCTGCGACACCATCAATCATCCTCTGCATCTTCGGATCAGATGCCTTCTCTTCGGCATTCTGCGCCTTGATCTTCTTGCGTCGTTCGGCCGCCGTGGAGGCTGCGCTAGCCATTTTCGCGGCCAGCGCAGGTGGGAGCTCGCGTACATGCTCATATTCGCTGCGGATGCGTGATGCGACGCTGGCCTGGTCGGCGGCGGCCGAGGGTGCTGGTGTGGTTGGATGTATCGAGAAACTGCCGTTAGAGGCGTGGTCTAGTGCGGCCGGAGACGCAAAGTCGGCGGCGAATATCTCTCGTGTGCGCTTCGAAGAGGATCTAATCAGCTGTTCCGCTGTGCTTTGCGGTCGCGAAGCTGCCGTCTCGGCCATGATGACGACGTGTTGTGGAGCTTGAAGACGGACTGGACTAGCGTAAACTGTGATTGTTCGCGACTGCAGCGGCGGGTATGGAAAAAACCTACGCGTTGATGTGTTGGGTGAGACCAGAGGCCAACTGCTGGTCATCGACTCTCCATGGTGAACACTGACGGCCGAAGTTTCACTAGCGCGTCTGCCTCACCAAGCCGAGCTAGGACCGAGCGTCATCTTATCTGATCTCTAGCACTGCCATCTTCTAAGCTTGCTCAGCCTCGCACTCGACTTCAGCACGACATATGTGACTATCCTTGCACCATTTTTTGATTTCCTATATTACCCGTCGCGATCTTCTTTCTGTCTTCGTTGCATCGAATTGCTGTCATACCCTCTGGTCTTCCAGCGACCATCGGTATACTTCGCCCTTTTGCACGGTTCCGCTTCATCTCAACTGGGACTCTGAATATCGCAATACATATATATTTGGTTCTTTCCGGAGAGACGACTTCTATTTTGATCACATTCGTTGTCAGAATGGACAGTGCCGGTCGCTGCGCAGATCAGCAGTAGCATCATACTCCAGCCCGCGAAACGAGATGGACGCAGATACCTTGCGCGGGTCCTCTATCGCAAACGCCCCTGGTCGTGAACGCGTCAGACTATGGATCTGTTGCATCCTTTGAAGCGCAAGCTCTGAGACGAACCCAGTTTGAGGAGTTCATTGCGTTCAATTGCAGCGTATCGCACAACAGCATCACTTTCGATCATGTCGTTTGCTCATAGTTACAGCTTCGTCTTCCGCCAATCCCAACCTCTGGAAATCCAGGGATCGAAAGATGGCACTCGATAGCGGCCGCAGGATCGGTGCGCAGGCCTCGTACAATACATCTCGATCGGAGGAAGAGCCCGGAATGTTGGGAGCTCGATGAGGTTACATAGCCGGCAACCTTGTACGTAAGAGAGCTGGTGGGCAATCTCCTATGGGTGCCAACACCGAATCTTCCAATCTCTGCCATGGCTAAATGGTCCAATGCACGACGCTCGCACATACACACCACATTTTAAGACCTGCAGGGGCAATACGAGACCCCGCGCCGCAACAGCGTAGAGCCACGGCACGGAGCTCACATGTCAGATACTGTGAACAACATGTGTGGCGCTCACCGAAAAGAATGGCCGGACAAACACATCTATGATCACGCAGCGCATCGCGAACACGTCAACACGCCCCGTCTATGTTCGTTGCTATGATGCTTGTTTCCCCAGATCTCCCGGGTTCTCCACTTTACACCTCATGGCCCTGACTCCCTGTGCTTGCGCAGGAGCAGTGGACGGGCGCAAGTACAAGCACATGCTGCCGAGGAACTTGAAGCCAGAGACATACCGAGCCGCCAAATCCTTCCAGAGGAGGAAGCTGACTCCGCATAATATGACGCAGGAACAGCCATACCCTTGCTCTACAACAACGACGTCGTACTGTACTGGTCTCACGACAGCGCTATACATGTCAAGAATACACCCTACAGCACCGCGCATGAAGATTCACAGGACAACTCCCTCTCCTGAAAACAGGTCCTGTAAACGAATGTAGGCATAGTAAAGCCGCCACGCTTACGCCACCCAATCAATCGTCACTCTCTGAGTATTTCACAGCGATCAGCGTTCTGATGATACATTCACTCGACGAGTGGGCCAGGTTCCTGGCGACTTTCTGCGCGACTAAATGGGGAGCTTAGCCAGAAAGCTGGGGGCATGGATTGCCCCGGGGGTATGGCCGGGAAGGGTCGAAAGTTTGCGGGGTTGTAACAATGGATCCAGCGCCAGCTATTGATTTTATTTCGCCTTCTATCTGCCGCCACCCAATTACCATATCGCCCATGCTCGAGGGGGAGTGTTATCGACGAATAACTTCTCAAGGCAGCGAGGTACATCCTCGTTCAGTTTGCGTTTTGGCATGTGCATGCGTACCTTCCAAGACTGCCCCGGATTTTCATGCACCGCACTAACTCCGAAAGCGGTTAAATCAGGACGGCCAGCTCCGTCATTGGCTGCAGGACGCCCAATGAGCAAAAGCTTCTAGTGTCTTGGCGCCTTAACAGGTTCTTTCCCCCGTCCCTTGCCTGCGCCTGCCATCGCCTGAGCGCCAATGGTCACCAATGACATCCAACCGACACACCAATGGCCCCTTATTCACGCACACTCTCCAGTTTTCATATACAACATGTCAAGAATATTAATACTCAAACTACGCGGATGATACGTCCTTCGTGAATCACGACCAAGTGTGTGGCGAGACGCGGCGCGCTTCGTTCCGTGGCAGTGGCAAGCAATGGACTTGTCCATCGTCAGTCCAGTCTCGACCAGCCGCCGCTAGCAGCTGGTAGTCTGGGGTAGCGTCATCAAGCTCTACCGCATTGAGCAATACCTCCAGGGGCTGCACGCAGATCTCGAATGGGGGGCGAACGAGATGCCCTCTGCAGTATCCACTTGGGTGCTACAGTGCTAGCTTGTTTCCCACCAGGACTTGGGAGGCCTCGAGACGCGGTTGATATAAAGAGCTTGTGACAGCCGGCTACTCGTTTTTCTGCAAGCTTCACTGTCGTTATACATATACCAAAGAACTTTCACTACATCCATCACTGTATCAACACCAGATCTTCCGTCAAAATGAAGACCTTCACCATCGCTACCGTCGTCGCTCTGGCCTCCGTTGGCGCCGCTCAGCTCAATAACATCCCGTCTTGCGCTGTACGTTGGCAGAAACTTTCCATGGGTGTCATGTAAACTAACACTGCACAGCTCAACTGCTTCATCGGCCCCCTCACCAGCGACGGCTGCTCCTCTCTTACCGACTTCGAATGCCACTGCCAAAAGGGTGCTCAGCTCCTCTCCCAGGTTCAGCCCTGCGTTGAGGGTGCCTGTTCTCCTTCGGACCAGGCCGCCGCCATCTCCGCTGTTGAGTCCACCTGCGCTGCCGCTGGTGTTCCCATCAGCATCCCTGAGGGCAGCGCAGCCAGCTCTGCTGTAGCCTCCGCTACATCTGCTGCTGCCTCCGCCACATCTGCTGCTGCCTCGGCCGCTTCCTCCGTGGCTTCTTCCGTGGCCTCCGAGGTGACTTCTATCCTCTCTGAGGCCTCTTCCGTTGTCGCATCTGCCGCTTCATCGCTGTCGTCTGCCCTGTCCGACGATGATGAGTCCACGTCCATGACTGCTACCCCTACCGCCACTGGCAGCGTGAGCACGACTCCCTCCTCCTCCGTGTCTGAGTTCACCGGTGGTGCTGCTCAGGCTACCCAGGCTGTCGGTATCCTTGGTGCCGCTGCCCTTGCCATGTTCGCGTTGTAAATACCTTTCATACTCTGGACGGCTGCATGAATCATCGACTCGTTAGTCATGGTTGGGATATAATGGTATGATGTTGGGACGGCATGATCGGAATTCTGTAACTATACCTAAAATAAAAATGGGAATGCGATACTTAATATCTTCACTGCGTCATCTTATATCCCTACCCGTTTTTGCTATCAATGAAACCGATCGCGCTGAGTTTCAACGCCTGCATCCACGAATGTTCATTTTCCTGCACGCTGTAGCTGTAATCGCACTACTTTTGTCTCGAAACGATGCCTGAATAGGTTCGCGACCGCCCGAGCACACTGGACCCAGGTGTTGACATTGAAAGCAACATCGCCCTTGTCGAACACGATGAAAGATTGTATGTACCAGAAGTCGCGCACAAGTCAGTGATACATATATTATTGTGTTCAATTCTCGATGGTTTGGCTGGAGGTCTATTTACACATAGATATAGCAAAATGGCCCACCAAGTGTGCTCATCGCATCCTTGATCGTAATGTTTTTGAAAGTATCCTGGAACATCGGACCCAAGGTCAAAGTGTCATTGAGTGTACCGTTGCGACTCGGCGGTGAGTTCAGAAAAGTGATGGTGCCATCGATCGCGTTCCTCCTGTTCTTGAGATCTTGGTTCTGCCAGATCCACCATGTGCGGTCAATCTGGGCGTGGTGGAAGTAGAAAGCCTGACGAATGTTAAAAATCATTCTAGGTGAATATGAATCGCGAGAAAAGAACTTACAGGATCAGACGGCGAATTGAAAAAGTCGGAGCCTTGATCTCCTCCAACGGTGTAGTGACCAGCGCTGTGGACGCCAAGGTAACCGGTCGGGAAATCGCCTTGCATGCGATTCTGGAAGGAAAGAATGTCCTTGCTGCTCTTGATGAGTTCAGTGATGACTTCGTCCCTCGACCTGTAAGCAGCATGCTTGTTGACATCCCGACTCAAGCATCTCGGGTTGTAGCCCAAGCCGTCAGCCTGCGGGTTCGGCTTGAGTCCCTTGACCTTGGATTGGATAGGCCCAATACCTGAGGTCCAGTTTGCCAAAGGACCGGAGATACAACCACCGCCGCTTCCAGGCTCGAGTTTGATGGGACATCCCGCCGCTTCGGAAGGTAGACAAGTGTAGTTCCTTCCGGGAACGTAGGCACCAGCATCACCAATACTGGTATCACTGCCGTCGAAGAGCGGAGATGAGGCAGGGTCTTCATGCCACCATGCCCAGTTGTAGTATGGCAAGTAACCTTTGTAGCCACACTCGTCACGCAGGAGCTGCTCATAGGCCCAGATGTAGTATCGGTGCCACGATAGGAAGTTGGCCTGATAATGTCAGCACACCATGTCGCCCCGCCCGCTGCAGTACTCCGTTCAAACAAAACGAGTGGTTTGACTTGAAGGGGTGTTCGAAGTTTAGACATACAGTTGCGTGGACGGCGTACGTCTGTAAGACGTGTGTCACGACAAAGTCGTCGAAGCGGCTCTTTGCACCAGGCGCAACCCCAGCTGGTGTGAGAGTAGGCTTAGAGTGGAGACACTTGATGGCATCGATGTAGTTGCGCCTCTCAGGCTTTGTGAGCATGGACCTATGTCGATGTTAGATATGAGAGGCTTTCTTCTAGGGATCATTTGCATACCATTCCTTTCGTACAGATGCCGTCTCTAGTGTACATTGATCAGGATTAGGGTAGCCGTTCTGCGCTACATAACTCTGGACGTTTTCCAGACCAAGCATGGCCAGCTTATCGTGTTCAGTAGATTTGGATGCACTGGCACTGCTGGCCAGTACCAAGGCTAATATGCAAGATAGCCTCATAATGAAGCGATGAGGAGGCTATTTGCGCTTGCGAATACCAGTATGCGAGAGACGAGATTAGGCAACGAACGGAGCCGAATGATTGAGGCTATTGTTCGCAGAAAGAACTGCCATACGCATTATACCTTATATTTTTTCCGCTCACAATATCGTTGCCGTTGCGCCGATCTAGTCTTCTGGATCCCTTGCGTAGTACTCCTGCATATGCAGCTGTGCCGCAACCTAGATCCAAGAGTGGAGCTGCGTAGGATGACCTAGGATCCATAATGCTGCCGTCCCATGTATGAATGGACAGGATGTCAGAATATTAGACAAGACGAGATGGCAGGTTGATCTCACCTGATCACTCAACATTTTCTTCATGTATATGAATCTTTCCATGTACCGAGATCTTGGCTAGCATTGCCGAAGATACCTTGAGGAATTGTCCAGGGCGCAAGCGACAACGATCAGCCTGTTTGAGAGTACAAGAAATACTTGCTAAGCTCTGTATTAAACTGTGCAGCGATATCGGCAAGGAGGAAAGATGTGCGGTGGAATATTGAGATTTGAGTTAAGATGTTTCGGGCATTGCGTCCGCGGACACGGCTGCGGGCCGGTTGCCAACGTGGCACAATCATCGAGCCGCATGTCTCCACCTGCGAAAGACGTTTAATATAGATCTTAGTTCAATAGCATAGTCGGCTTGGCCTACATGCATGTCAACTCCTTGCGCTCCTAACCCAATAGTTTCTCCGTCCGTCCCACGTCCCTGCTGGTTCAGCATGTAGGCAAATCCACAGCTCCCTAGTCCGAGCTACCGACACCCATAACGCCTCTGCCGAACCACTCACTAATAACAGCAAAACCATCCTTGCCTCTCTTGAGCGCGTCTTGGAAGAGATCATGCCTCTCTGCGCTCTCCACTTGCGCCCTCCGAATAGCCTTGACGGTCGCATTGTTGGAGCTACAAATCGGACACTCGACCTCCGCATCATGCACATCCTCATCCGTACTCAAACAACTCTGGTGATAGCTATGCTTACACAAAAAGTGCACAACAGGCAACTCCAGACTCTTCATGCAAACCTGACAACGCGAGTTCTGGAACACGGCAGGCTTGGTGTTTAGATTCTCGAGCTCGTGTTTCTTAGCAACGGTGTCGGAGCGGAAGGTTTCGATATTGCAGCGGTTGGCGGCGATTTCTGCACGCTCGCGCTCGATGGTGGCGCTGAGATAAGATTTTATCATACCCATTGTTGCGACGCCGTTGGTGGAGAGGGTTTGGATTACTTGGAGGGGGGCCATGAGACCGTCTTCGTCAATCTTTTGGAGGACTGAATCGAGTTCGTCGCCGGCTTCTGCCAGGATTTCGGGGGTGGAGGTGAAGTAGGCGAGGGCTGCAGGGTAAAGTGCTGGTTCCACCGGGCCATATTTGCGGAGAGCGCGGATGGCGCCTTGGGTGTCGCTTGCTGCGGTGAAGGACCGGAATATATCAAAGTGCAGTCCTTGTTGTTCGCGGACGAGGATCGCGCCATCGCGGAAGTTGGAAAGATGGGAGAGTAACAGGACGTTGGATGTATCTATCGGTATGTCCTTGCCTTCGACGAGCTTCTTGGCTTTGTTCTCCCACTCTTGTCGTTCGCCATCCTTCTTCGATGATGCCGTGTGGAGGTACATCTCGAACAACGTTGTGTAAAGATCGACTTTGTCGTCCTCGCGTAGGTCGTCGGATGCGATACATGCCTCGAGGAAGACTATAAACTCCTGAGGATGGTCGACAAATGCGGAGAACGCAGTTCGCGGTTTCGGTACTTTGTATTCTGGGGCAGGCTCATCTGTAGTCGTTTCGATGATCTGAGCTTGGCTCATGGTACTCTTCTGTTCACCACTGGGAGGCGATGCCAACGCGTTGGTGTTCATGTATGGCAGAGGAAGTAGTGCAGCAAGGTTTTGAACAGCGCTCGATGCAACTCCTAGGCCCATACTCATACCACCACCGCCTCCTCCTGATGCAGGCGCGTTGGGTATGACTATAGCGTCCTTCTTGGGTCGGAACTTTCCAGTATAGTAGTCGATAAAAAGCTGCGTTGTATCCTTGGGGATGTGCTGCAATAGTGTTGTCGCGTACTTCATCAGGTTAAAGTAGGCTACCTCCGGCTCCAACCGCCATACGTAGGCGAGGGCTTCCGCGTACCGCTTTGAATCTTCGATAAGTACATCGACGACCAGCTCGTGTTCACCGTGTTTTCGTGCAAGGAATGCCGCTTGGTTGTAGTAGCCTCCCTGTCGACACATCAAAATGGCGGTATCGAGGTCGAACTTGAGATCGTCTGGTGATTTGATGAACTCTTCGAGCTTCTCTACATCCTTTAGCTTGGCGTAACAGTTCAGCAGGAGAGTTGTGTGGTCTGATGTCGCTTTGTGATGATCATGGAGCTCCTCCAGGTACTCTATCAAGTTGTGTATCCGTTGCGTATCGAGGAACTGCACGAGGCATTAGCATTTGACGCATTGCGAATCAACCATAACATACCTTCCGGATGACCTGGGATGGCTCGGTGTTGTCGATAGCTTTCAGGTATTGCTGCATAGCAGTGTCATAATCTTGCTTGGAATACAGGTAGTCGCCAAACTTCCGGAGGATGATGTTTTGTTGTGACGAATCTAGTCCGGCTTTCTGGGCCAGATTGATGGCCAAGACGTATAGGTTACGCTGGTACAGTATGTCGAGTTTTTGGGCGAAGGGCTTCTCATGGTATCTGAAGATCTTGCCGTCGATTGTGAAGACAAACAGGTCGCCCCATTCGGAGATGACAGCCTTCACTTGCGACGTCAACTGTTCCTGATGTGCGACGAACCTCAACTCTGTGTTGAGCAGGGTGAAGCTCGACGTATTGAAGACATCGTCAGCGGCACCGATGCCAAAGGTACGGAGAGGGTTCGACCGGGGCATCGCATTTGATTTGGGAGGTGCGACTATGGCAACGTAGTCCTTGAATATGGAGATCATCTTCTTCTCGCCCTCGTATGTGTACGGCGGCCCGCGACCATGTTGGCCATAGTAGTATATGGCGTCGCTTCGTGCGACGACAACATCGCGCGATGCCTTATCCACGGCCATGCAACCCACACCACAGCCATACTCATCCAGAGACTTTGCAGGCTGGCCTTGACCCCTTCCAGATATTACTAGCGTCATAATGCGTGAGGTTGTCGCGATGTACAAGGTTGTGATGCTCCCCTCTCTGAACTCTATGCCGGTGATGGGCTCCTCCGATTCGAACACGGTCCGTTGTCGAGCGCCGCGGTCATGTATGAGGTCGCCTCGGACAACGGTGACGGCGCCGTTTGCGAAGCCGACGGCAAGCTGCGAGAGGTCGTCGAGGGCGGCGAAGGCAGATATGGGGAACTGCTTGCGCCCATTGTGGACGGTGAGGGTGCTCTGACAGCGCGGAACGCCCGTCTTCTTCTCCAGCTTGTCGAGAGCCCATACTTTCAGCACCGGCTCTGCAGAGAGGTCTTCGGCTATGGTTACGAGAAGAGACGTGCCCTCAACCTGCTTCATGTGCGTGATTGCGCCTGCGTCATGGGCCTTGAATGAGCGCACAACCTTGAAGGCCTGCGACACGATACGAACGATGCCATCTGCGCTGCCGAGAAAGATGCTTTCGGATCCAGATGTTATGCACGTGATGTTCCCGATCTGTTGAGCTTCATGAGACGGGCTGGCTAGGCATGTGTGGAGGGCATCGTCATACCTCGGACAGGAAGGAGCTCTCGTCGTCGGGGAGCTTGACTTGCGAGACGTCGAAGAACTTGAACTGCCACTGTTCGCGCATTAGCCTCGCCATTGTGTAGAGGGGAGGGTGAATGATGCAATACACACCGGAGTGACTGCCATAGCTGCTATCGCTCCATTATCGTCGCCCGTTGCCTGAATGGCAGGAGCTATCGTCACTCGCGACACCCAGGGAAGCTGCGGGCATATGCGACCGTGCACGTTGGCCAATCAGCACTCACCAAGCGTGCGTGGCAGTGTCGGGGCTTGGCGCGACCCTCTCTTGTCATCCTGCTGCCTCGCGCTCTCCCTTTTCCTCATCTTCCCATCACACTCCTCTTTATCTAATACACCACCCATCTGCCCTTCATCATCAGCAGTCCACCACAACCAGCGCTACACTCTCTACTTTCGCGCAAGCCCACTCTGACTCCCCCTTCAGCGAGTCTCACCTCTGCGACGCGCGACCTGCCATCAAACGCGCCCCTTTGTCCTTGCAGCCTTCGACCGGTTCAGTCACCCGTCCATCAAAGAGACTCTTAGCCGTCGCTACTTTATCTGCTCACGTCGCCCTCTCGACAGCAGCGCGCAATTTCATCAACGCCCGCTCATCCAAGTATCACCATCCCTCAACCACTCATCACCATGTCTTCAAACAAGATGGAGCAGAGCCTCGACGACATCCTCAAGGCCTCCAAGACCTCTCGCCGTGGCCGCAGCGGTCGCAAGTCGACCGGCACTGGACGACCTGCCGCCGCCGCACCTGTAGGCGGTGTGTCCAAGTCCACCAAGCAGCAGGGCAGGCAACCCAAGGCCGCCCCCACCGCGCCTGCCGCCTCCCTCGGCGGCGAGACCAAGATCATGGTATCCAACTTGGTATGTCAACAACCGCAATCATGCACAAACACAACTAACACGTTGCAGCCACGGGACATTGACAATGTCCAACTCCAGGTATGTAAGACCGATGCAGGTCTTTGAACCTACTGCAGCTTCGCTTTTGCAAGCATGAACGAGTCCGATACAACGAACCGAACCATTCCACCCCAGAACCGGTATGGATGTTGAGCCATAGCTTGCCTAAAGTCACGCCGAGATCTGTGTTGGGCACACAAGACCGGTCGAAGACTAGCAGTATGCGAACAATCCAGGGTACCGCAGCGACGAAAGTGGGTGATCCTAGACAGATGCTACACTTTGCAAGTGCAAGCAAAGACGGCAGCACACCGGTGACATATTCCCGGTGGCCCTGCAGCAACTCCCAGCGATCAAACGAGCAGCGAGACGCGAATTCAGATCCAGTTCCGAATAGCCGCATGGCTTTCACATGGGTGGGCAGATATCACAAGACTGGTTCGCAGCGTTACAAGACGTTACTCGCAACAACTGCTCTCGCGCTGAGTATGCTTTCGTCTCACTGAACCTTGTGTTCATTGTGTTCTGATCAGGACACCCACTTTTCGAGCGTTACCTTTTGACCGTGTGATATGGAATCGACGAATACCCACCGCCGACGCCGGAGCCTCTTTATCGAACCTCTTTGTCAATGATGATCCATTTGCGCGAATTATAACCCCTGGTACGAGGACTAATACGCCTTATAGGACTACTTTGTTTCAGCTGTTGGTGTAGGTCGCCCCAAGAAGGTTCTGATCCAGTACGATGCCCAGGGCCGCAGCGTGGGTAGCGCTACCATCATCTTCAACAAGCACGATCAAGCCGCCAAGGCCACTGCCGCTCTTGATGGTGTCAAGATTGATGGTCGCCCTGTTCGTGTCGAGATGCTCGTCAGCGCTGCAGCCATCCCTGCCGCCACCCGCCCCTCTTCGCTCGCCGACCGTGTAACGTACGTATTATTAATCTAGTGTGTTGGTATCAGCAACTAACCAGTTTGCAGCCAACCAAAGAAGGACAAGCCCAAGCCCGCCACCGCCGAGAAGGCGGCCCCTGGCGCCACGCGTGGCCGCGGTCAAACTCGTGGCAAGGGCAAGGGTCGCGGAGGCCGAGAGGCTCGCCCCAAGAAGAAGACGGTTGAGGAGCTTGATGCTGAGATGGCCGACTACTTCCCTGGTGGCGAGACCAATGCTGCTGCTGGTACTGCTGAAGTTGCTCAGATCACCGCCGGCGGTGACACTGCGATGGATGACGAGATGCTCTGAGCAGCTTTCGCCTTAAGACGTCCTCCATTCACTTCAGTTTTCACGGTTTAATCGAGCATCAACGACATCGGTACGGCTTTGTTTGCCAGTTGGTCTGCTTTCAATCTTTCTTTTCTTAGAGGCGTCATCTTTTCGGAAACAGCTGGTTAGCACTGGACACGATTTGACTTTTGTACACTACTCACGGACGTTCATGTACGGCTCCCAAATTGCGACGTGAGCTTTGACGTAGCTTCAACCAAGAATGGCTATGGCTTCTGGAACATGATCAACACTTCTCTCCCAGTGATTTCGCACTGTGACATTCTTTCACCAAAACACCGCCTGGTTATATTTGCATGTCTGTGGCTACGTCGATCGAAAACGAATAGGACACGAATATGATGCCAATGATGGTCACATGCCGGATTGATAAGCAGTCATACCCACTCAAATCGACGTCAAGACGTGGCAAGGATGGATTCCACGTGGACGCAACATCAGCACTGGCATGCTTGAAAGAGACGATCGTATCGGAGATCTGCGAGAGCTTGGGAAGCTTGCCAGAACAGTCGGCCATGTACAGCGGAATTGCTCCGTGATCTTACGTGCGCAACAACATAAGATATGAAGTCTACCCGTGGCTGACTTGGGCGGGGCGTTCCAGGCACACATGTCACACCATCATCTGTCCATGTGTGATGTTCTGTCGTCGGGTTCACAACGTCTTCGCCTTTGAAGCGTTCCTATTCGCGCCGCAGTACCCGTTCGTGCGAAAGTATCACACCAAACATGATTAGCCCAAATTTTGTCGCATGTTCCCCGCGATCGACTAGGTGTGGTGGGTGTGGAGGCCCGCGGCTATCTTAGTCTCGCGACTAGGATATGGCCGGGCTGGGTGAAAGGAGCATTCATCCGATGCATCAGCTTACGCATCGGACGAGTCGGAAACCTTGAATACTAAACACGTTCTCAACAGACGAAGAGCAAATATGCTGGCTCGGTGAATGGATCAGAGGTGGCCGTTGACACACGGGTGCTCGCTTTAAAACGGGCCGAGCTCGCTCGGGGTGCGACAATATGGGCCATAGGGCTGCCGCTTCGGATTTAGCGCTGTGGCCCCGATGGTGGGTATGTTTGGCTTGGTACGTGTCTAGAGCTCCAAGGTTAGGATATCAGTAATGCAGGTTGAAAAACACGCTGTGTCGAGACGGCCACGCGACGCAGGTGGAGACCCGCGAACATTTTGCGGATGCGCATGAGTTGCCAATAGGTCTCTATTCCAAATTGGATGTCCAGTACGCGTGTAGCATGGTTAGGTGCGGCTTCAGCGACTCCCAGAGGAGAACTGCGGGGGAGGGGTAGCTTACCACTGGTTGCAAGAGCGGGGCAGGAGCTTCCGCCGTTGCGTCAAGCTCCACCCGCCCATGCATCCACCATACACGCCATAGGCTACGGAGCCTTCTCGAGACGGGCTCCTGACGGCCGAGGCTGCTTAGGCGATCGTACTGCTGTCCCTTTGTCCAGTTTAGATAATCTCTAGCGTCGTCATGTGGAGCTCCTGGGAGTACTTAAGATTTGCCTACGCCTCTACCCCTCATCCACTGCACCTCTCTGTTTTCTTCATATACCCCAATTTGTTTTCTCAGCCATGACATCTGTAAAGCTCACAACCCCCCAGACGGGCGAGTACGAGCAGCCCACCGGACTGTAAGTTGGATATCAGGCGTCCGAAAACCTTCGGAGGCTGTGCAATGCTTCGGCATTGCCCATGACATGCGCCCGCACTAACACCCCAGTCAGCTTCATCAATAATGAGTTCGTAAAGGCCGTTGACGGCAAGACCTTTGACGTCATCAACCCAAGTACCGAGGAGGTCATCTGCAGTGTTCAGGAGGCCACCGAGAAGGATGTCGACATTGCTGTCGCCGCCGCCCGCAAAGCCTTCAACGGCCCATGGCGGAAGGAGACACCCGAGAACAGAGGAAGGCTGCTCACTAAGCTCGCCGACCTTTTCGAGAAGAATGCCGACCTTATTGCCGCTGTCGAGGCTCTCGACAACGGTAAGGCCTTCAGCATGGCCAAGAACGTCGACGTACCCTCAGCCGCTGGTTGCCTGAGGTACTACGGAGGTTGGGCCGACAAGATTGAGGGCAAGGTCGTCGACACATCACCTGACACCTTCAACTATATCCGCAAGGAGCCTGTCAGTGAAATCTCTCTCATCATCCAAGTCTCGTAGCTAACAATCACAGGTTGGTGTTTGCGGTCAAATCATTCCATGGAACTTCCCCATTCTCATGTGGGCATGGAAGATTGGCCCTGCCATCGCCACTGGTAACACTGTTGTCCTGAAGACTGCTGAGCAGACACCCCTCTCCGCATACATTGCCTGCACACTTATCAAAGAGGCCGGTTTCCCACCAGGTGTTATCAACGTCATCACTGGTTTCGGAAAGATTGCCGGTGCTGCCATGTCCGCTCACATGGACATTGACAAGATTGCCTTTACTGGTTCAACCGTTGTCGGTCGTCAGATCATGAAGTCTGCCGCTGGCTCCAACCTGAAGAAGGTCACTCTTGAGCTTGGAGGCAAGAGTCCCAACATTGTCTTTGCCGACGCAGACATCGACGAGGCTATCCACTGGGTCAACTTTGGTATTTACTTCAACCACGGCCAGGCTTGCTGTGCCGGTTCGCGTATCTACGTTCAAGAGGAGATCTACGACAAGTTCATCCAGCGCTTCAAGGAGCGGGCTGCTCAGAACGCTGTCGGTGACCCATTCGCCGCGGATACCTTCCAGGGTCCTCAGGTCTCGCAGCTCCAGTTTGACCGTATCATGGGGTAAGCAGTATCCTTTTTGTTTGAGACAAGGTCACTGACTTTCAACCTAGCTATATCGAGGAGGGTAAGAAGTCTGGCGCGACCATCGAGACTGGTGGCAAGCGCAAGGGCGACAAGGGCTACTTCATCGAGCCCACAATCTTCTCCAACGTAACCGAGGACATGAAGATCCAGCAAGAAGAGATCTTCGGCCCCGTGTGCACAATCTCAAAGTTCAAGACAAAGGCCGATGTCATCAAGCTCGGCAACAACAGCACATACGGTCTTGCTGCCGCCGTCCACACATCCAACCTGACCACTGCCATTGAGGTTGCCAACGCGCTCCGTGCGGGAACCGTCTGGGTCAACTCCTACAACACGCTTCACTGGAGTTTGCCCTTTGGGGGGTATAAGGAGTCGGGGCTAGGTCGTGAGTTGGGTGAATCGGCGTTGGAGAACTACATCCAGACCAAGACGGTATCCATTCGTCTTGGCGATGTTCTGTTCGGTTAGCGCAGATAGAACTGTTTATAGCGCTACAAATGTCAAACTGCTTATGAAACGTGTAAAGGTCCCACAAAGATCGGGTGGTTGGAATCGTGTTGAGTTACAAAGTGATTGCAGTGGTGGAGGAGTCCAAAGGTGGCCCGCAGAGTTTGGATACAGAAAGCCTCAACCATGCTGCGGTCTGTGCGCAGAAACGTTCCGCACCGGGATGGAACGTTCTCGCACCATACAAGCACTCGGTGATGGGGAAAGATCGAACACCTAACACCAGGGCACGGGCCAAACATGTTCAATCATTCCTCATCACAGAGTGCAAGGGTAAGATCGAACGCCACCCCTGTAGTTGCCCAGGTAGAGTATCGCCATACAAGGAGGATTATTGTTCCTCCTGTAGTCGCCTAAATGAGGTTTTCGATTTTTCTCTTGTATGGCGTGTTTTGGAGAACAGGAACATGAACATCAACGTCTCAAAACTATCACGAAATTCACTATCCGCACAAGAGAAGTTGTAGAAGGAAAAAAGCACTACGCGTGTGTGCGTGTGTGCGTGTGTGCGCGCTGTGGTGTTGGGTGGGTCGAAGATGTGGTGAGTGAACTACTGTTCGCAGCGCGGCTCGGATAATTACCCCAGAGTATCCGTGCACACCACCTGATGCTACAAACACACAGTACCTAACCTTGCAGCCTAGAGATCTCGACACAATCGTAACCGCACAACCAATCAACCATTCAACCAAGATCCAATCACATCTCAAGATGCCGTCTCCATTCTCCACCGACCGTCGTGCACTCTGCCAACACGCCGACTATCGAGTAGGCTGCCTGTCTTGCAGCGCCAACGACATGCGGAGCGAGCTTAAAGAGGTAGCGTGGTATCATCGTTGTTTTCACTTGCTAGGCTGACAACTCTCAGGCTATTACAGAGAGCGGCAATCGAGGAGAATTAATGAGGTCCTATCAAGTCCTTGTCGCAGACACCACTGTTCGTGGCAGCGATAGAGACAGCTATATTGCAAAGCTGGAAAGAGTCACAAAACAATGCGCAGCATGGGATAATCGTTGCCGAGTGTTGAAGGAAATGGTTGCCTCTGTGGAGGCACAAGTCAAAGATGTGTGCGATCGTAAGCACAGCACCATGTTATGTTCAGTTTTAAACGACACTGATATCCAGCAGGCACCGACCCAAACGCACTCTCGGAAGCATTTGAGTACAATGCAACGGAGCGCGAAGACGAGCTCCAGCAAGTATGGCGCAATGCTGCGAAGAGTGGGATTGACAACGGATTCCTGGTCTTCTGTTCAGAGGATCCCACATGCGAGCTGCCATTCAAGGGCATAGACCGCTCCGATATTCCGGCGACCGCAGACACGCTGGTGAGCGATGGGATTGGCCTACAAGTATTTCTCAAAGCTGGCAGAGCTTCCCAGAGGCTGCCAAATCAAGTAGTAGGTGACCGGACTGGCCCATCTATCGTGAGTTATGGTCGCGCTCTTGAGATGTTCGGTATGCCAGATGGGCCTGGGAAAGACCGGCGCCAAGTAAGCGAGCCAAGTACAGAGTCTGTGGTAAAGAAGACACCGGCGCAGCTCGATCTCACGGAAACAACACCCGAAGCCGAGACGCAAAAGGCAATAACCGAGTACGATTACCGAGACTGTGCTATTGGCAACCTCCAACCACTCCATTGTTGTCAGAGGACCAACAATGGGCCCTTTTCGGCAGCAAGAAGCATATGGCAGATGCGGCTATCCTTGCTCGTCAATATGCAAAGCTGGTGGCCGAAAGGGAGGTCAAGAACGGCTTTCAAGACGACGGGAGCCCAACGGAAGGTCCTACAACACCAGAGAGTCCTGCGGAGACTACAATCAACAATGGATGGCCACCAGTTGACCAACTCAATTGGGCGGGGATCACAAACTGGTTATACCGCTGCAAACAAGCGGACAAAACCTTCGGGAAAGAGACTCTCCCGTCTTGGAACAAGCAACGAGAGCAACGCCGAGCCACGGTAGTAGCCCAACTCAAGGCATGGGTGCCTCCTCCAGGATTCGATGACGGTTCGTCGAGCCACGAGCACCCGCAACAATTCTACACCGGCCCACCTCGTTGCATGCTCGACGCGAAGAAACTTGGATTCAGCTTTGCGCCAAACACTAAATAGTATTAGAATCAGTTTATCCTGACTGGGGCTATGTCGAAGAAATTTACTTAGCTTACAGGTGATATTGTACTTCTTGTCGAAGTACTGTGCCAACGAGATTTGCTGTGAACACTCAGATGGGTCATCAGATCTGGGCATAGATTAAGTTGCCTTGCATGTCATCTCTGAATTTGCAGATGGCAAAGAGGCAGCGCTCGTTTCAATGACCGATATGTTGGTTCGAAAATAGCTCCAACTAACCACACTCTACTTTTGCCATTGTGAACTTCAATTGCCAGATTGATCAATCGAATAGGGTGATTCGCAAAGCCTTGAGAGAATTCCATGATTGGACGCAGCCAAAACCTCTCGTTATTTGGCAAGAGTAGAGTGAGCGCTGAGAAACCGGTGCCGATTACCCAAGGTGGCTAGTCGACTACCCAAGGTAGACTAGCCCGAGCAAGATCCCACTAATCTGGTAGATGCGCCAAGTTAGTCGGGCCGAATGTGACCGAATTAGGTAGCGCGTCAGGTACGCAGTGACAGTACCTAGGTAGGTATCCATAGGCTTCTAGTATACGCACAATTCGCTACAGCTTCACGCCCACTACACACCACACAATCAACCAGAATTTACTTTCATAAATCACAATGTCTTCCTCCAATGTCGAAATCCACCCCTTCACCAGAAAGGCCTACAGTGCCAACTACTTCGTCCTGCGCACGACGGCGCAAACTCTTCCTGTCTCGCAGCAAATTCCTCGGCTGCTTTCCGCCATAAAGCAACATAATATTGTAGTGGTTGTTGGTGAGACGGGCTCGGGCAAGTCTACACAGCTGCCCAAGGCGATATTGCTCGATGATGAGTTTAGAAAGAGCGGCAAGAAGATTGCTCTCACTCAGAATCGCCGCCTAACGGCCCAGCTGGTAAGCCGCCTCAAGCCTGACTCTACACAAGTGCTGATCGTTGGTAATCATAGGTCGCCGACCGAATTGCAGAGGAGATGGACGTGCAAGTCGGCAATGTTGTCGGTCTGAAACATAGAGGCCGTGACCAGACCAACCGCTCGACCCGCCTCGAGGTCGTCACAGATGGTTAGTCAATCAGTACATGCGATGAGCGACCGTCTTTTACTTACCATATATTAGGCTCGCTTATTGCGGCAGCAAAATCTGATGTCGAGCTGCAGAATTACAGCGCGATCGTCGTCGATGAAGCACACCAGCATACCGTCCCGACCGATCTACTACTCGGTCTTTTAAAAGAGCTTGCGGCGAGAAGGAAACACGATTTGAAAATCATCATCATGTCTGCTACAATAGACGCGGACCTTTTTCTGAAGTTTCTACCTGGCTCCGTGCTCGAAACAGTCAGCGGTAGAACACACAAGGTGTCCGTGTCGTACCTAGCGGAGCCGCCCACAGAGGACACCATCGTGAAGACCATCTTGCAGGTGCATTTGACTGGCCGAAATGGCAACATTCTGGTGTTCGTATCTGGCGTACGCGAAATCCACCAGATCATCAAGAAGGTCCAGAAAGCGCTCAATGGATCCACAGCCCGATTTGGTCCTCATGAAATCGGACCGCTTGAATACTGGCCGCTACACGCCACACTCTCCCCGGAGGCACAGGATGATGCTGTAGAAACCATCTCGCCCCCGCCGCGAAATGGCAAGCTTGGCCGGAAACTCCTGATTACAACGAACATTGCAGAAACGTCCGTGACTCTTACGGGAGTCACTCATGTCATTGATTCCTGCAAAGTCAAAAGCAAGATCTGGAATCCGCGCAACGAGTCATGGTGTCTCCGTGAGCAGTGGATCAGCAAATCTGTAGCGCGGCAACGCGCTGGCAGGGCAGGTCGAACGAGAGACGGCATGGCATACCGCATGTGCACGCAAGGTGGGTTCCAAGAGCAAATGTTGGAGCATTCTGTGCCTGCTATCATGGAGGGCGACATGCTCAGTGAATGTCTGAGCATCTTGAAAATGGGTCGAAGCCCGCTCACATTCCCCTACATTGTTGCACCAGCGACCGAAACAATAGTGAAAGCGCTGGGGATCCTGCATCTTCTCGGAGCCGTGGACGCGAGAGGCGAGAGGCTCACTCCGCGTGGAAACGACATCACGAGCCTTCCCGTCGATGTCTACTCGGCGGTGGTGTTGCTGGAAAGCCCGCGATTTGGTTGCTCGGATGAGATGATCTCCCTGATCGCGATGATCGAAGCCACCGATGGAGGCAGCAATTTGTTCAACAATCCCTCCGACGCCGACGAGAAAGCGGCGATCAAGGCTATCCGAGCCCGATTCCACCATAGTAGCGGCGATCATATCACTCTCTTCAATATCTATATGGCTTGGACAGCAGCCTGCACGGCCAACGAAGCTGGCGAATTCTTGTCGAAGAACAAGCTCAAAGGGAGTGTCTTACGATATGCAGACCAGATCCGCTTAGAACTGTTCTCTAAGCTGGTGAAGAACAAGAACTGGCGCCTCAACTGTTTGGATGCGACTAAACCAGGCTACCATGTCCCAATGTTGAAGGCTCTTGCGGCAGGCAATCATCTACGAATTGCCAAGCGCGAATCCTCGACAAAGCCGAGATCGTATGTGACCACCCGCCACGGTGCTCCAGCGAAATTAACAGCCGACACGAATCTCGGCGCTGTTTCTCGTGGCAATGAGTGGGTGATGTACAACGAGTTTCACAGTGATGGCGCCTCCAACCACACTTTACGTCTCGTGTCAGCAATCGTACCCGAACTCTTTGTTTCTGCACAACCTGATTACTGGTACGACACAGAGTTCCTGCTACCGAGTCCAATTCGGGATGAACTGGTCAAAATCATCGCCGGAATGACTGGTAACACTGAGGACTTCATTCGTGGAGGCATGCCAAAGAACCCTACAAGCGGACAATCCTAGTACCAGACGACTACCTGCCACTCATTCAATTCCCTGGTTTTCCTTCTACCTGCTATTGATTCAGTTCTCTGGCTTTTCTTCTACATGCTATTGATTCAGTTCTCTAGCTTCTCTTAGATAGCTGCCATCAATATCATTTGATTTGCCATTGCTTGCACATCCGGCTCGCCCAGTGTTTGGTGTCTATGTTCTGCGATAGGGATTTCTCGTGACATGCTGCATCTTTTCACTTGCGAAGTCTCTCATTTAAGAGAACCTGTTCGTTCAGATTGTTGAGAATTGAGGAAAATCTGCACACTAGAATACGTAAGCAAGCATCACGATGAGAGAGGAATAGCAAAGGAGATGTTATCCAAGGGCTTCTACAAGGGGTCCTTCCAAGCTGTGGAACATGGAGAACCACCGCGACGATATCGAGGCCTAATTTACCAGCGCTTAAGCCACGAGTGTGTAAAGTCGCTTTTCAATTTCCGGAGAGGCTTACTGTATCGCGATAATCATTGGGTAAAGCTTTATAGAACAGTTCATTGTGTGCATAGCTATAGTTTTAATTCGCTAGGCCTACTTTCTCTAGGTTACCCGCTGTACCGTGATTGTCGTGAATAGGCGTTTAGTTAGTTAATTAGTTATAGTTAGTATAGGGATTAGGTACTAGTTACTAGTTTTAGTAAATAGAATATAAAAAATAATAATAATAGATAATAGTCTACTAAAAGATTAGAAGCCGCCTCTATTTGCCCTTGTATAGCGTGTAGGGTTACTGACTTCTTCCGGTTCGTGTTCATGACACCAAAGCGGTGCCAGGCGAGTCTTAATCCGGCTAGCCTCGATCAAGCGGGGCAAGACGCTCGACCTCTGATAAAAAGGAGTGCTGCCTAGGTACTATCGTCCTCAGATGTCGATATCTGCTTGCACTCCGGAAACGCATGATGATGGTAGGAAGAGGAGGGATGCATGTTCGCATCCGACGCAGCAAAACGCACGTTCTTCCGTTCGTAGACCATGCTGGCAATGAGGCGCTTATGGTGTTCGATGGCACAGAAACATGTCCCCTTCCGCCGCTGTACAGTTTCTCATTCTACTTCACGCACGAAGGTGTCAACGCGGCGAATGTTCAGGCGGCTGCCTTGCTAAAAGCCATTCTTCAAGACACCCCGCTCGTTTCATATCGATGCCCTTTCCGTCTGGAGATATATTTTCTGCCTATGCCAGGTGTGAAAGTGGAAGAATGCGATGAGGCATGCATCACTCACTACGAAGAAGAAAAGCGAAGCCGAGGGATCTACCACCGCCAGATTATGGCGTTCAAGGCTTCCGTCAGGTCTGGCCGCGATAGCAGTACCGACCATGGACGTCTGCCTGGCTTCGTATCTAGTTACATCAACGACCGGTACTGCGAATATCACCGGGGGCTTCTCTATAGCTATCAAGGACCAGATTGGCGTACAGATAGGCAGCCAGCACGTCGGATCAACTTCCATGCCATTCCGCACGCGGAGAATGACCTGTTGGCGGATGAAATAAAAGAAGACGATATCTTCACCCCAGTCTACGTCACTCTGCAAGCGATCCAGAAGAGCGATACAGAGTGGAATGATGTAGGAATAGTTGGCGAAGGAATGTTTTACACGGCACATGGCGAAACGGAAAATAGGACGAACGGGCCATGGCAGGAAGCAGAAGAACGTGGGTGGACCACGTGGCAGGAGATCTGATATTACGACTCGGTGTAACTTTTGACATAGTCACCCTCAAATATCTAGCAGAGAACTCATGCATTTGCATAACGAGATACCTTCTTGGGAGCTATCGGTAGCTGGCGCTACCCGCGTCGCTCTTTGGACCTGTGAAACCCTGGTAGTCTTGACATGTGATTGTTGTATCTGCCACCCTATCCCCCACGTGGGTAAGCGGGTACTCATCATGTTCCAAGCGGGCCTTATTCCTCAGCTTGTTTTCCAGACCAATATGTGCAGAGTAGCTATCACGGTCCGATGTGCTAGCTTTATTAGAGGTCCATAGGCGGGCAGGTGATATGAGCTTGAGCAACGGCCGCAGAGTCGCAATACAGCAGTTGATGATGGCCACAGCAGGTTCGGCGACGGACCAAAAGGCGGCGTTGTGCATGGAGTAGGAGAGGTCCGTCAAGTCGACGTGAAGGAGGACGTTGATACGAATGATAGTAATGGCTGTGACACTGTGATATGCGTTAACTAACGGATACAAATCTGTTTCACCTAGTGAACGTACAAGAGACCTATGCTGAAGATCGCTATCAGCCCAAGCTTCGTGCCAACAGCCATCTGTAAGTTTCTCAGAAATGGTATAGGCAACAGCATAATGATCAAGTCAGTGATGATGTTGAAGACTCCGATCGTTACAAATGCTGTATTGTAACTTGCGCAGTGTCCGCCAGGGATGGCCGGGTTCCAATTCATCTCAAAAGGCGCGCAGATGAGAAAGATCTGAAGCATGCTGCCAAGCCAGTAACCACCAACCAAGCTCATGCAAATCCATATCCATTTACGAAAATCCTCCTGGGGGAATATGCGCAAGTAGAACCAGAGGTAGGATAGCTTGACACTAGACATGGCTGCGTAATATACCGCCTGATAAGCTACGAGCTGCTTCGCCATGAAGACTACATTGGCAATCGGGAGTTCGTCGACGTGATAGCGCATCCCATGATTCGCATATGAGATATGCATCGCAAGCATACCTACGTCAACGTTCAGCATCGTGATCTGGTTAAACGACATCGCACTACATTGCTCGTATGCTCTGTTGAGAGGTTATACATACCTATGGTGAAGACCAAAGAAGTCACCGCGGCGACGTCATCCCACCTACAGTCTTATTAGATTGGCTCGATGAAACCAGGAAATCAGTTGCGACTTACCATACCTCGGTTTTCCGGACGTGTCTAGCGACGAATCGCAAGGTAACGAGAGCGGCAGCGAAAATGACAAGGAAAAAGTTGGCAACTAGCTGTTTGGTGACGATATCGAACTTGAATACGTCCGTTTTGGTCAAAGGATCCGTCGCTAACATAGTATTAGTCTTTTCCGGCAACTTGACGAGACCACATAGGACAGATAGTGTGGTTATATGGTTATTGGTCATGCGACGAAATGACTATTACCGCATCGAGCAAAGGCGGCAAGCCCCGCGAGGGTAAACACTAATCATTTAATTCTTGCTCAAATCCTTCATAACGCGAGGTTTGCCTGACGCCAAGGACTTTCAAGCACCCTGGTCGTGACTGTGCCGCACACCTGCAGAACAAGTGCTGCAACTTCGGAAATAGCTTCGACACTCGGATGCATGAAATGCCTTGTCTTAAGACATATATATATCAGGGTAGATGATTTTTTTGAGCGCGTGCGCTCGTCTTGGTAACCACAATCGTATAGTGAAGGTCTCGCCAATGCCTTCAGGGGCGCAGGGACGTGATCTCAAGGCTGCATTGGGTCGAGAGCGAGCCCGACTGCATACTTTGTAGTCGCCGGTCTGATCTGAGAACTATTGGTCAAGTAATGCTTCCCGGTGTACGCGCTCGTCAGTTGCAGCGCGGAAGAACAGCCGCGTGTTTTGACCACGGTCCGTGAGCGTCGAACAGGAAGGTGGTGGAGGAATAACAGGAACATGACAAGATACCGGCATGCTATACGCGCTGCTGTGGATCCTCTTAACCTACCTTGGCCTCGCTTGCTACCTTCCGAGGTAGTCGCCGCCATTAGGCTCAAATTCATCGTTTCTCGTCGAATGAGTTGGTCGGTTTTACAGGAAGATGATTACTACTTCTTCTGTTATATATCGAAGCTGTTGAGGTACGTTCACATTTGTCAACCATTCCTAGATACAACAGTCTGATCGCAATCGGCCATGGTCCAGCATACCGGCTGCGTGACATCTATCGATGCGCTCTCCACGCAAGAGCCTGACTTTATCGTCATTGGCGGGGGAATCGGTGGCTTGGTCGTCGCAAACCGTCTGAGTGAAGATGCTGAAAAGACGGTACTCTTGATTGAAGCGGGGGCCAATCGTAGAGGAGACCCCAAAATCGACACGGTTGGCATGCTGTCAACCCTCTACGGAGATCTCGATTACGATTGGGACTTTATGACTGAGCCTCAGGTGAGTTGCGTGTTACGATGCCATATCGTCGTCTGGTAAAGGTTTGACAAAGACTGACGATTACCTTCAAGACGCACGTCAACGGCCGGCAGATCCCACATCCACGAGGAAAGGTTCTCGGTGGGTCTTCAGCAATTAACTTTGGTGCAACTGTGTATCCGTCAAAGGCCAATTTTGAATCTTGGAAAGCACTTGGCAATGAGGGCTGGGACGCTGCCGGGGTGGCGCCATACCTTCGCAAGTTCAGTCGTTTCACAGCACCCAGTGCGGAAACGAAAGAGCTCCTGAGCATAGACTATATCAACGAGGAGTTGCACGGTAAAGACGGCCCTCTTCCAGTAACGATTCCGGACGTGTACGGGCCTTTTCAGGCATCATGGGTCAAGACTCTGAATAGTCTTGGTTGGTGTAACTCGGATGACCCTATCGAAGGCGAGAAGCTGGGCACATTTGCTTGTGGGCTATCCATCGATGCAGAGACAAAGACCCGCAGCTACGCTGCGTCAGCCTACTATACCCAAGAAGTTGCAAAAAGGCCTAACCTGGAAGTGTTGACGGAAACTTTCGTCGAAAAAATACTTACCAATGTTCGTGACGGCTCCGTACAAGCGACTGGTGTAAAGGTTCGGACAAAGAGCGGGGTGCATGAGATTAGGGCGAAGAAGGAAGTTATCCTTTCCGCAGGCGCCATCCAGTCACCACAGGTTCTTGAGCTTTCTGGCATCGGCCAAAAAGAGCTTCTTGAGAAGCATGGCATTCCGGTAGTTCTCGACAGTCCTGGTGTTGGGGAGAACCTCCAGGATCATGCCATCTCGGCGCCCTGCTTCGAGATTGCGGATGACCAGTTCTCAGCAGACATCATGCGCGATCCAAACATCGTACAGGCCGTGCTTCAACAGTACATGTCCACCAAGACCGGCCCGCTTGTTGGCATACCGATCAGCGTGACTATGCTTCCGCTTATCGACTCTAATGGCCGCGTCAGTCACGATGAAATTGCCCAGTTGGCGAAGCAGTGCAACGAAGACAAAGATTTGCCTCTCTGGCAAAAGAGACAATACGAGCAGCTCGAGAAGCAGATATTAGGTCCGAAGGAGGCAGCTGGATACGTGATGATGCTGCCAATGCAGTTGAACATATCCGCGGGAGCCTCGCGGGCGAAGGAGCTGCTTGCGCCATCGAATCCCAAGAACTTCATCACCATAATGGCGGTCAACAACCACCCCTTCTCTCGTGGCTTCTGCCACATTCGATCCGCAGATCCGAAAGAAAAGCCAGTTCTAGACCCTCGGTATCTTTCTCATCCCCTGGATCTGGAGATCCTTGCCCGGTATACGCAATACATTGAAACCATTGTCAAGACTGAACCCTTCGCTTCGCTGCTCAAGCCTAGTGGGCGATTACCCGAGGGCAAGCGAGCCACAGACCTAGATGCGGCCAAGGATATTGTCAAGGAGCGATTACTGAGCACCTTCCACCCCACGGGTACTTGTGCCATGATGCCCAAGGAGCTAAATGGCGTCGTCGATAGCAGACTAAAGGTACACGGGACGAAGAACCTGCGGGTTGTTGACGCGTCGATCTTTCCGATGGAGACGTTGGGAAACATCCAGGCGACAGTGTATGCGGTGGCGGAGAAGGCAGCGGACCTTATCAAGGAGGACTGGAAAAAGTAGTAGTGATGTGCAAATGCAACTGGCTGCCTGGAGTTGATGAGCATCGGCCCCTGAAGCCGACAGCCCGCAGTTTCGTAGTCCGAGTTGGCGTCTCGATGCCTAGGTAGTCTTCAGCAATTGGCCAAATGGAGTGTACGTCCTGCTCGTATCTGCATCAGGGATTACTTGTTGGCGTCGAGTTCAAGGCAGCAGTCACAACACGTGCAAGGCAGGGCAACAGGCAGCAGCTGACAGTCACGTTTTCGGGCCAACTTAGCTTCGCACGGTCCAGCTGCCGTGTCTATATCAACACGGCTTCCCCACGTCCCTCGGTCCCTCACCAGCTTTCTTTGCCATTCAGGCTTTGATCATAGTGTAGTATCTGTTCTTTATAGTTTAATCGCTATAATGCCACTACGGTGGCTTTCCGATTCTTATTTTTGAAGCAAGACCTTGGGTCCCTGAGCCTGCTCACACCCGAGGCCACAGTGCCGCTCCTGCCTGCACTACCAGGAGCTGGCGCGACTTTTTCATTGAGCGTTTTCGCTTGCGAGAACCTTGAGGAAGAAGAGAAATGCCATCCTTCACCTGCTACTCCGGTGGCTCTGCGCGACACCAATTTGTAGCTGCGTGTCGGATATTGACTAACCCAAAGCATCCTAGTACAGTCTCTTAGCGTCATATGCACCTACCATGAAACTCTGGCGTGGTGCTGGTCATGACTCTGATTCCCCCAAAGGCGTCTTTCCAAACAAACTACCTCCTATAATGAGTGATACGAGGCCAAAAAAGAAGCGGAGAGGCGGACCTCGTAGTAGAACAGGTAGGTATCGCTACGCTTGCCTGCAGTCATGTGCAAATATGCTGACTCCATCAAGGTTGGTATGTTGCTCTCGACGTGGGAATCTCGACTTGGACTGATTGTGTTGGTCTAGTGCCACCTGCAAACGCCGTCATACACGTTGCGACGAGAGGAAGCCTGTGTGCGGAAACTGTGAACGCCTGAATCTCGATTGCGAGCCATCTGAAGAGGTTGTGTGGGCCGCTTCGCAAAGTGATGCAATACAGGACGAGCCAAACAATGAGGCCATGAATGATGCGCCGTTGCTCGTTGACGTCTTCAGAACACGTATGAATGACCTAGACCTTCCCGAAGACTCGTTGTTGTTCGGTCAGAATTACATACCCGTGACTGGGATTACACCACCAGGACCGACCGAGACGAGCGGTCGGAAGAAGATACGCTTAACTCGGGAGAGCGCATTTCTACTGCAAACCTATGTGCGCACTGTAGCTACCTGGATGGACATTTTTGACCATAGTAGCACCTTTCAGCATAAGGTTCCACAGCTGGTCCTGGCATCACCACTGTTGTTCCATTGCGTGTGCGCCTTTACCGCAAACTACCTCGCGCTTTCAAACTCGAGCCATGACCCTTCTTGGCAAGTCACGGCTAGGAAGCATTATGGAGAAGCGTTGCGTCTGCTGATAGACGCCTTGAGTGTGCCATCGCACGAACACGCGCTGACCGCAAGTATGCTGCTCTTGAGCTACGAGATTCACGGCGCCTTGCGCTCCGAAGACTATCGCCGTCACTTTCTAGGCCTGACAATACTCATCAAGTCGCGACACGTCACTGCGCAGTCGAGCGGGACTGATCTTGCGAACTTCTGGATCTATATTCGGCACGAGATTGTAGTCGCCATGGCAAGCGAACAGCCACTAATACTGAACCCTGCAGAGTGGGAGGTATCTTGGATCGAGGGCGAGACTAGGGAAGATGTGCTCGGAAACCATGTTCTCTGGATACTAGCAAGAGTAATAAACCTCATTTTCGGACCGGACGGACAAACAGCAGCTGGCAAAGAACAACGCCAAAACTTCTTGCATGAGATAGAAATGTGGCGCAGGGGGCTCTCCGATACCTTTGTGGGTATTGGATATGGTGATAAAGACACGGATGGCTTTCGCAAAGTGTACTTTCCTGTTGCTGCTGCTGCGGCAGCTGCTTTTTGTGCGTACGTGCATGTTCTTGATACTCAATACGTTCTGACCTATCCAGGGTATCACATAACACACATCCTGCTCTATGCGGAGCCGGAGCTTCAAGATGAAGCCTATATACCTCTAATACAGGAGCAGGCTATGAGGATCACTGACATAGCCATATCGGATTTCCCCCCAGCGTTGATGGTATTCTCTACGCATGGTTTGTTTTACGGTATGTGTTCGTTCATATTGCTGGACGTTGTCACCCATCTTTCCAACCGTCTCAAGCTCGGTCTAAATCTCTGCAGCTGCGAAACACATCCACGGCATATCTAGAAAGGCACGAATCTGGAACATACTGAACGAAGTCGAGCGTCAAACCGGATACAATACAGGAACGACCGTGAGACTCCTCCAGACTCTGGTTGAAGAAGACGCACAACGTCGTAACAGGAGCATCCCGTGAGCCACTTGGACTACGCCGAAGATACTCTGATTCAAATGTATTAATTGCCGATCTGAAGCCCGACTGTGCAGGACCCATATCTTCTAAACCCTGTACCAGGGTTCCATCCGGTATCGGAACACACCACCCGGTCGATCGGCTGCAGGCTCAAGCGAAGCCAACAACTGATTGAACATCACGACAAGACTTTCCGGGGGAATGGGGTGGTTATGGTGCGCTGCTAAGACTTTTGGCCTATCACTTTCCTTGAACAAAGCCACGGCGGTAAAGCTTCGGACCTATAGCGCGTACAGCACATCTGTCAATGGCAAACATCACCATAACCTACGCACTTCCTTAGGCCCGGCACGAGCCCTGATCAAGTAAGCCAGTCGTTGTCACTATAATAGAATTAACTGGGATATTCAGTTGACGGATCACTTTTACGCAAATCCATTTATCATATTTCAATTCTACAGAGATTGGAAACAAGACCCGGAACGTGGGATTTAGGATTTGAATGTGGGATTCGATTTGCGACACTGCGAGCTTCGCCACCCGCACAGCCCACAAAGTTGCAGGTAGGCAGCAACACAACTCGTCGAGACATGTTCCCTGTCTAAACAAGCGACTGGGCATCGCAGATCAATGTCCTTTTCGAGCCGTTTGTGAACGTATCGCATGAATTTGCTCAGCTTTTGGATAGCATCTACGCCACAACTTCGTTTATGCGCGGGTAGTCCCTCAAGGCCTCAGTCATGAGCGCCAAATCGGGTTGCGCAGCACCGAAGCATCGAAAACAGCTTTTGAATATATTCGTCACTTCAGCTAGTTTCTGATGTGTTATTTCCTCTTCATCGTAATTCATGATGGCACCTCAACTCAACTCTCAGGACGACCGTGTAGCATTCGTTGATGCTTGCGTTGATAAGCGCAAGAGGGCGATGCATGTTTGGGAGTCACTTGGATTGACTAGTGAGAGGACTGATGATTCACACAAAGGGTATTTTGTCAAGAAAGAAGCCAACGAGCTGCAAGAAGCGATTGAGCAGATAGCAAAGCCTTTCGCTACTTCCCATCGTGGCAGACCGGAAGAGTTGAGGTCCTACCTGGCGGATGAGCATGCCTTCTCCGATGATATTTCCAGGCTCGGAAGAGAGTATGGAGCAAAGATATGGGGTCGTGCGGAAGACGGCGAGATACGCTCGTCAGGTCAATCCCAAGGAAAGGGGATTGAAGAACATGACTGGGACGACGCTACAGACCGCAGAAAGTAAGTTTCAGTTTGTGACGGGGTGGGCGACTTTGCTGACTATATTTCAGCATTCTCTTTTACTTCCGCTGCTGGATCATATGCACTGTCGTAGCTCCACGAAGATCAAAAGGGAAAGGCCGAGGCCGAGAGTCGGGTCCGTCAGAAGACCATCGCAGCCATGTCGTTATCGATCTCTCTGAGCCTGATAGTCCCGCTTCTCCAGGCTTTTCTTTCCGGGCACCCGAGCCACCGCGCATGTACCCGACGTCTGAGCCGCGCAGGGAGGCGGATAAACCTTCAGGCATTTCTCAGATCTCCGTAACTCAGGCCGGAAGCAACAATGATACAACACCAAGCAAGAGAAAAGCGCAGGGCTCCCACGAACGAGCACCTCTGGGAAAGCTACCAAAGCCTTCAAAGAGCCCTCGAACGGTTCCAGTACTTACACCGCATCAACGAGATACCTACTCGATTCCCGACACGCCCCCAGCGTTTCCCAATCTACTGCATTCATCATTGGAGAAACGGAGAGAGACCATACAAGATACAGATGCGACGTATATGCTCCGAGGGGCTACAGCGGACACCGAGACCGTAGTCGGTGACGAAGAAATACGTACGAGAGAAGTCGGTGAGTTCAGCGACCCGGGAAAAAACTAGGTATTCAAGCTGACTTGAGTATCAGACTCCCGCCTACAGAATGCCATTGCTATGGCTTGCCAAGACGAAATGCAGTACGAGTATGAAGACGAGAACGCCGCTGGCCCATCGGGTACCTACATCAACCCCCTCAGGCAGGACTCTGTCATCCCAAATGACACCCAGATGCAAAAAGACATGGGCGAAGACGATACAGCCACCGATGCATACAACGACGCAATCATACGTTCTCTCATCTCCGACTCTTCGCATGACACCAGACAGAACCGCACCTACCGCCTTGAGCTTACCCGACTCCTCATTTCCTATCTAGACGGCATCAATGAGTTTGACTCCACTAGCTACGACTTTGCAGCCGAAGAACGCATGAACTTTTTGCTCCACCACTTTCAGTGCGCCGAGACAGAGGTCTGGCATACTAACCACAGCGACAGTGCGATTCGCTTGGACCTCACGCTGGAGCGATGGATGACTATGCGCCACCGCTTAAGCGCTTTCCGCAGCGCAACGGGCTACTTTGGCCCGCCGGGTCAGCAGTGGGAAGAGTTTCTGCGAGGGTTAGAGAATGCTCCGCATGCAAAGGCCATCCTAGCTTTTGTAGAGTTGAAGGACGACGGAGAATTGGAAGACGGGAAAGGGATTGGTGCAGGGCATGGGTTCGATGCGGATCTTATGGTGGTGTTTGATGGGCTGACGAGGATCAAGGGGTGTAATGGCCCGGATGCATTCAAAGGCGTGAAGGGGTACAATGAGGGGCTGTGGAAGTGGTTTGACGGGTGTGAGGAGAACTGAATGAACGGTAGGACGTGGCGGCGATGACACTGATTACGACAACATGAACATTTTCCTCTTGTACTAGTAGATCTCCGACTTCCGAATTAGACGTTCCTACGTTCCTCTACGACGTGATAAGCAAGTCTCTAGGTGCCCTGAAATAGAACTGGATTGGATGCTGTAGAAGGGAATCTAATATGCAAGTTCCAAAAACGAACAAAAAAAAAAACGCATAGACTCAAGGAGACCGCAGCTTATGCTTTCCCGTCGAATCTGCTCCATCCGTGGTATCTCTGATGCCGCCACTTTGTTTCTTCAAACTACCCGTGCCGCAACGCCCTGTGTGAAACTCCGTTTTATGAACCTCAAGCTGCCACATGGTGGCCGTCCATGCCAGTATAAACACCATTCGTGAATTTCCTTACAACGCCATGGATATATATGTGTATGTGTGCTCAAACGCCGTGTCGTCCATCGTGCTCATGACTGCTCGTTGGCGTGACCGTTTGTCGTAGTCATGACAGGTCCATGGACCTTGACGGTAGAGATGTGGTCTTGTTCGTCGGTCATGGCCACCTCGGTGGTCTGGCCGTCGGGTATCATCTTGTGTTGTAGAGTCCAGCCCGCCCTCCGCGCCAGTTCGGCCACGACGACGTCGCAATCGCCGAGGAGGTTGATGTCGAAGTTGATGTGGTGGATGGGGTCTCGCGAGATGTAGATCTGGGGTACGTCGCGGGGCAGGAAGTTTGGGATTTCGGAAACGGGTGCGACCTTCATGCTCGTGCCCATTACGATGACGAGATCGACCTTGTCTTTGTCGACGTCCTTTAGTCGATCGAAGAAGTCGTTGGGCAGGGCTTCGCCGAAGAAGGTGATGTCGGGCTTCATGATGCCGGGCTGCGGGATGTCGAATGCGCCGTCTGACTCGGAGTCTTCGTCGCTCGATCGCTTCTTCCTGGCACCGTTGCCGTTGGACGTCCGCTTGCGCTTCTTGCTTGGCTGCGCAGCAATCTCGTCCTTGCAGCGCTTGCACTCGGCTGGCTTTTGGGCGCGCACACAGTCGAAGATGTCCTCGCCGGGCACCTTGAATTTGCATTTTCTGCACGTGGCAGTCGCCCACGAGCCGTGACACTGGATCAGCTTGTCGCTGCGTATGCCGGCATGTGCCTCGACGTTGTCAATGTTTTGTGTGTAGTTTGTGAGCAGCTTCTCCTTGTCCTGCAACAGGCGGATGAACTCGTGCGTGGGCGTCCACTTCTCCAGATCGGGTATGATGTCGCCAGCGAGAGCATAGAAGGTTTTTGGGTTCTCGTCAAAGTTGTGAATGTCAAAGACCTCCTCGGGCTCGTCGAAGCCCATCTCTCGCAGGCGCGAGTAGAAGCCCGTGTTCTTTGAGCGGAAGTCGGGTATGCCGAGGCTCGTGGATATGCCTGCGCCAGTGATGACCATGATGTTGTTGCGTTCGCGCAGCAGCGTGGCAGCGTCGTCAATGGTCTTGTACTGGGCCAGGCGGGGGCGCTTGTTGAGCTCGCGGTTGATGGCCAGGCCCAGCAGCTGGTAGAAGTTTTCATCGGGCGCATCTTGGAGGAACTTGGGTATCTTGACGCCAAAAGCGGTGCACAGCTTGCGCGCCGTCATCTTCTCGCTGGTAATGTTCTCCATGACGAAAGCACTCGCGCCAATCTGGTGGAGGCGCTGGCGCAAGCGGCGTGCCTCGTCGGCGGTGCACGTGTCTACGCCTATGCGAGAGTCAATGGTTGTTGTGGGTGTGGGAGGCCAGGCCCGACTCACCATCGTCCGAGTACTCAAAGGCTTCCACTTCGTCTAGAATCTCCTCGTACAGCGAGGCCTGGTCCCACGCGCCGCCATCGTCGTCGTCGTGGTCAGGCGCAGGCGCGTCCTCGTCTCTGCACTTGGTCGCGCCTCCCGCTCCTGGCTCCGCCTTGGTGCCGGCGCCAGGCGGCGGGGCGGATTGCTGGGCGACGGCGGGTCCCTCTGAGGCATGGGCAGCCATGGTGAAAGTGTCCCGCGTGCACTCGCTGTCGGCCAAGCGATGCGGGTCGAGAGGTTGAGGCGAAAGGTGGTCCGACGGGGCAGGTTGGAGACACACGGCACTAAGCCCGTTTGGGCCGGACGGACATGGCCGCACCCAGTCTGCCAATCCGGGCGGCGGACTGCCTCGGTGCTCGACATCCATGGCCTGCGCAACGAGCTGTCGTTGTCTGCTCCGCCAACCTCAGCACATACAGGTATGCAGTCATCGAAAAGAAACAAACCGCATGCACGAGCTGCATACCGCGATGCAGCCACCCGGAACTCGACTCCAGCAGACAAATCACAGCCCCGAGAATGCACCTTTCGGCATGCCGAGCCAATCCCGGCCTGCATCCTCCACTGCCCGCCACGCCTGCTACCTGTCGCTTTTTTGTCCAACATCCGGTATAAGGCTCTATGCCTGTCGTATGGTCGAGGTGAGGTTGCTGCTCCTTCTCATTCTGTCGCCCTCTTCTCCCCCTCTTCATGGCCTCCATGACTGCCCTCGCTACCGGGCTGGTCCCTTCTTTGCTGCTCACTACGGCGCGGTTGCCCGTCGACAGCCATGACGACCTTGTACAACCACCTCCAATTCTAGCCTCGCCTAAAATTCGTCCCCGCGGGGTTCCCTCATTACCCAATGCGGGTCCATCTAGCAACGCCACATCTTCATTGAGCAAGCTAGAATCCCTTCCCGTCGAGATAGTTGATCAGATACTGTCCTGTCTCATATACCCTCGCTGCCGCTTGCCAGGTCTCACCGAGGCCCAGAGCCAGTACGACATTTCGGAACAGCAGAAGCGCAGCATCAAGAACCAAGAAGACCTTACCCAAACAGCAGACAGCCATCGGTGGGCTGCCGACATCTTCTCCCTGCACTTGCTTCCGCATCCCTTTAATTCTCTCTCGCTCACGTCCAGGCGGTGCAATGAGTTTGTCGAGGGGTACTGCTCGCATCTCGTACGGCATTGCAACATGTTCAATCTACCCTTCGCCCAGTGGGACATGTACGGCATTGTTTACCCAGATCTGAGCCATATTGTATATCGAAGACTGTGGCTGCAGCGTGCTCCGCGGACATGTATCTACTGCTCTGCAGTACTAGACAATTATCCCTTTCGGCTTGTCAAACGTGTCATCACGGCTTGTGAAGGGTGCTTCTATCGCCAGACCTTGGTTAGTGACATCCAACATTGGCGTCTGCCGTCTATACACGTTAGTTAACGAGGAATACCAGACAGTCGACGAGGTACAGATGCAATACCACATCTCCACTGCCACTGTTCTCTCCTCTCGAGACATCAGAGGCAACCATGGTTCAGTGTGGGTCTTGCGTGTCGATGTGGAAGAACTGGCCCTGCAACTTTACCGCACTCGCGAGTTCCACAACGCTCGCAAGGAGCAGTTCGGTAAGCCGTGTTCTCTCTGTGCCATCACCAGATTCAGACCGGAGCATCACATCGGCAAGCCACGGCCCGCCCAGAAGGCCGCTGTCCGCTTGATGGCGAAGAAGCGCTCGACGAGGCGCTCAACCCGATCTTGAGTTGTGGATTCCAGTTCGGGTATTTCGGTTTCTTTGCTGATGTTTCCATCTTCTTCCTTAATTCTGCATCGTGACAAAGTGAAGGGCGTGAGAGGGCGGTGCTGGGTACATAGGATCCGCAGATGTAGCTCGTATTCCTTCCAAACACACATCTCTACTTCTCTAGTGACATGTTGAAGAATGAATTTTAAAAGGAGGTTTGCATACGGCCTGGGTTGCCGTCTGATTCATCCATACTGCGATGACGCATATCAGCTTGAGCTAATCACAACTTCCTCAATTCTCAACGATCTAAACGAACAGGTTCTCTCGAAGTGAGAGAATTCGCAAGTAAAAGGATGCATACAACGTGCGCAGGGCCGCTGAATGGACTTCACATGTTAGCGCGTTGGGGTCTGCGTCATCGGGCTGAACAACGCGTTCTCGTGCCGAAAGCCCACGCGACAAAAGTTCGGTCCGCATTCTTCGCGCAACTCCAGCCCACCGCCAGCCGCCCCTGCGCCGAACCCACGCCCCCTCTCGCCGTGACTCGCACAAGATGCTCGATATACACCGTGCCGATTCTGCGCCCGATACGAAAATATACTTCTCCCACAGCGTCCTGCCGTCGTACATTGACCCGCAAAATGCCTCGACGAAAAAGAAGCCCTTCTCCGCCTTCAACAAGCAGAAATACAGCTACACCGTAGACGCGATTCTCCCCGGAGAGATATACGAGCTCGTAAAGAACGAGCTGAACCGCGCCGACGGTCCTGCCAGAGCGCAGTACGCGCGGCTCCACATGAAGCTTGGAGAAATGCTCGAGAGCGAGTTCCTAGACACGTACATCAAGCAAGGGAACATCATGATGCTCAGCGAAGGCCGGCCACTGATCGACGACCGGTTCGAGCTATACGAAGGCACTCTGCGCATGGAGCTCACGCGCCCGACGTACGAACGATGCGGCCTCCAGGGCACCCCAATCGAAGACGGCGGCAAGAAGCACCAGAAGCAGCGGTGGGTGGTGGAATACGATCTGCGCGCAAGTGCAATGAAGCATGGGAAAAAGGGGTTCTCGAGACTGGAGTGGGCGTGCAAGAATGTCCTGGATCGGTCGCTCACCTGGCTCTTCTACAACTTCAATCCTTCGTCTGCCGAGTCGCTTGCTGAGGGCAAGGAACCCATATCGAAACACGCGCCTTGGCTACACAGTATAGTGCCTGAGGTGACAAGCATGGACAACGTTCTGGTGCCGCAGATCCCCGTCAGCGATCTCACAGCCTTGTATGCGGAAGAAGAGGCGCTCGGTCTCCTCGAGTACCTCCACATGCTGCAGCTGAAGTCTCCTCGAGTGGAGAAGGGCGACAGCATCAATCCGCACCTCGCGCGTTACGAGGTTCCAGATCTGGGCAAAGGCGTCGCTACCGGGAACATGGTCACCGTGCGATGGAGAGGCTTCATGTCGCCAGCGTTTGTGCGCGACCTCTTCCTCATGGTAAGAAAAGAGGGCTTCAAGAGCAGGAGGAAGCTCAATGGCACACAAGGCACAGATGTGGATATGGAAGGGAACAGCATGATCAAGGAGGAAGATGCGGGGTGGTTTTCTATCAGCGCTCAAGCCTTCGGAGGCAAGAATGCCTGGACGGTGATGCAGTTTGCAGGGCGCGAGACTCTCGTCTGGGAAATGGAAAATTGAGCTGTGGTGAACGACAAAACACAACTTCGTCCAAGTACACATCACCGTACCTCTCACACGGCACTCCCAGCTATGGACCCCTCACTCAGGAGAGAGAGCCTCATCCCGAGCACAAGCACTAGGCTTGCACTCTCCGGGACAGCATTCTCGCCCAGAATTCCTTGGCACATATGTACCACCACATTGCAACCACCACGCGATACACGATACGCGCACATGGTCGTGCTTCTGAAGCGGGCGTCCGGGCCCCTGCGGTATGCAGTCCTCGTAGGCAAAGGGTACGAGACACAAGACGATCTCAATCCCTATTCTCGGTGGCCTCGTATGCAGGGTGTAGGGCGACAAGATGTACGATGCCACGTACATGGGATCTTGTCATTTGACCACACGGCGGGCACCATCGCTATCGGTGTGCGTTGACGTGTGGTCGCATGCCTTGATGCACGAAGCATGTTGAATCTCTTCACGGGTTGTGCAGCCATCAAAACACGCTGATGAGGTTGAAACAGCTAGGGCATTGCATTGTCCGATGACATGTTTAGCCTTTGACTTACATCAAGCACTTTCTCGACACGACGGACTAGTCATCTCTCCTCCAGCCATGACAGACTACCGTTTTCTACCCACTGTCGTTAGTTATTTGGCAGTCTCTTGCTGCCGTTACAACTTGTCGATCTAATCTTTTACATTACTATACCCGGTTGACAAACGTCATGTATGTCAAGCACCCCTAGATCGCTGTACATCAATATCCGAAGGTCGTCTCCAAAAAGCTCTCCAACATGTGAAAGTCAACTACAACACCTAGTCTCGGATCCTCGTGATGGATGGTACGCTTGTAGTCATCGCTACCACAAACCTAATGGCATGCTAACTTTAGCATCGACTTTCGTGTTTATGCAGGTAGCCGTGCGATCCGCAAAAGAGTTGTAAAGTTGTCCGACGGAGTGTTGTTTAGAGTTTCTCACTACTCAATGGCCAAGGCTTGATCCAATAGTCGCCTCGGCGCAACCCTCGGTGCCGAGGATGCCGAACTTAAATATGAGCTCGTCCAGCGATTCGAACGTTGAGGCTCTTGACTGCGCTGCGAGAGCTTGCGGAGTGGCATCCGAGACGCGTTTCTGGGTCAGTACCAAGCCACGATGTTACGCCGTGGTGCATTGTGACAGACCCTGCATCTGCTTGATATCCTTATCTTGTTATCTCATTAGGCTTTGGGTTCGAGATTTGTTTGGCAGACAGGTGTGCTGTGCATCTCTCGCACGACAACATGACGCCTCCTACTGGACATGATGTATGCAGGTCTTCTGGTCGCCAGATCGGGGATCCTAAAGGCGGCAGTGCATCGTTGTACGATTGTATTTCTGCATGAAATGTACGAGCATCTCTGCAATGCGAGTGCGGGTGCGGGTGTACTTGCAAGTCAGACTTGGAAGCAAAGCCATAAACTATGGGGCTTTCCTTGACCTTGACAATCCAGACATAGTTGCGGCTCCACTCTGGGCCGACATGAAAGTTGATGCTGAAGCCGCAACTCAGAGTCCATCTAGGTGCTTATCGCCAAGTGGCTGCAATCCCGTATGCTTTGGCTGAAATGACCCTCATTTCAACAGGGTAGAGCACGAGAGCCCATTTTCCAGTTTAGATCTATGGGGCAGCGGTCAGCGTAGTGCAACTTCGGGGCAATGGTACCGATCAAAGAATTGTGGCTGTACGAAGAGGATGGACTACACGAGCAAAGAGTCAGCGCCTCGAGTCCAGCATGGTGCCTGGACTCTCATGCTCGTGATCGAACGACTTGACGCGGTGTGTTGGATCAGGCTTCCTCGCGCAGATACGCAGCCAAGTAAGCCTAATCTTGAGTGGCTGATGACTGAGCGGGGATCGAGTACCTGTCCAGAGTCAGACGCTTAGCAGTCAGCCACCGCTGCAGACGTCAGCCAGCACTGTCTTGGAGATATTGATTTTGAAGGGCCTGAAATGCTAAGCAGACGAATAAGAGCGCTCAGAGTCGTGATCGAGCAAACTTCAGCATCGAACATGTACATGTCAAAATTTGCACGCGCCCAACAAGGATTCCTCGACTGCCAACTCCACGTACCCAGAGTGATGTTGTTGACTCCACGCCTAGGCCTGCACTTACATTGTGATCCGCAATGTTTCCCTAATGAGGTAAGGCTGTCAAAGGATCTCATGCACATACGAGCTCCTTCACTCCACAGTATGGACTGCTTCTCCGTCTGCACCCTCACCGGCCCGGAACCCTTCGGCCAAAGTCTTGGCTACCGTGCCTGGAAACCTGATGTTCGCGGAGCTTCCGCCAAATCAGAGCAACATTTTAGGTAATCGAGTCCGCTTCATAAGCAGCGAGCTATTTTGTTTTTTCGAAGCTACACAGTAAAGGTTTCGTTGTTGTATCAATTGTCACCTGACGCTTGCGAAGAACAACTCTGAAGCCACAAAGCTTGGTACGTTGAGTAAGCCAGCTAGTTGTTCGCCTGGATTTCAAAAAGCCCCCCGGTTTGTTTTCCAGGGCGGAAAAACCAAAGCGGAAACACGATGCTAGGCCACCCGTTTAATGCTTAGCTGCCCGCCTGAGAAAAACGAATCGACATGCGACGCTGCAGATACCAAGGCGGTAGTTGGCTACCGTCTTCGTGTTGTTTTTGTTCCGATCCGCGCCGCTAGTGATTTAAGGTCGGCTAAAAATACGCCTGGAGCTTGTGATCTAAGAATCCACTGCTCCACGACGATACGAAATGCGATCGCAAACTTTCAGCTGCGATGTGGGCTCTCGTATGGCAGCAAGTGCGGGGCGTCCAAGTGACAACCAGTCACTTGCGATTCAAGGCAAGCGACTTGTATCCACATCCGAAGCTGCGTCGGACGATAGGAGGTATAGTAAATATGTTGTTGGGCAATGCAGGATCCATGCTGCATGCACGGGTAGTGCCTTGTGTCCTTGGTAGCGAGAAAGAAAGGACAATAGCTGCTACGAACCAAACGCCGGGTCGGGCTCTGTGATCCTTCTCGGAGATAATACGAGAAGTATTATGATTGCCATCAGGCATGATTCACGACGCGAGATTGAGGTGCTGAAACTCTTGTTAGCTGCCTAGAAGGCTGAGGGTCTCTGAGACATGCAATCTTTGGTCTTACTCTTCTCGGTCTGGGGGATGAAATTATGTCATCTGAGAGGCTCACGCCACACACTGTCCGTGTTGGGTTGCGGAGATGTGCGACGCCGGGGAAGCAGGGACGCGGTGCATGCGCTGTCTCGTCGATGAGCAGTCAGACGGCACGCACTTGCCGTGCCTCTTCTGACGCTACCCATCTTTTCACAATGGTACCTTCTGGGCCGCTCTGCGACGGAGGCATTGAATTTCTCTGCCATGACACGCACACTGGTTCCAAGCGTTCGGACGTCGGAGAGGAGATCCATACCCTGGAGCGATCATGTTAGCTCACATCCCCCACCAAGCTATCAATTAGGAAGACCCACATGGTTCGATGTTTGCCACGATACTGCGCGACCGTGTCTTCGCTACGACCTGGAAACCTGCACGACCCTTGTGTTCCCACATTCGGGGCTATTGATGTGGCACAATGCCGGGGCTTTGGTTCGTGTCACGTCAAGAAAGGAGGCTGCGCTTGCGGTGCTTGCATTGTGCAGGCAGCAGGTAAGCCAGCCACGAACAAGGGTTGACGACATTGGTTTGCGGGCGTCAGTGTCAGCATATTAGCGCCGCTGCCAGGGCGTCAAGGCGGCTGTCGTGGCGTATCAACGGATAAATTTACTCAAGGTTCCATCTTCATGTCCGAGTTTGGTCATTGCTTGCATAGCGGGGCAGGGTTCCGAGGATGCCGATGATGCATCCTAGGTATTGGTGTGTGACGTGTTGACAGCACGAGCAATGCAGGTGGGACGACGATGCAAGGCGGCTGTAGGTAGGCGGCAGCGTCAGTGTCACAGAGGCACGGCAGATGCAACAGGTAAATGGTTTGGATAGTTTGGTAGAGAAAAAGTCATGAATTCGTTTGACCGGTGCTATGCACATCAGTCGTGCTACATGCAATGCGCGCTCAAACAACAGCAAATGTAAATCAAATAATTAAAGGCCCGAATCTAGCACCGCCCAAGATTCACTACAACCGCCAGAAATGACCACCGTGCTTCTTACAGGCACTCACTGACGCAGAAGGAGTTATCGTTGTTGTCTTGGTAAATGTGCCGCCATACGTAATGACCTTGGTTGTTGTGGCATAGGCTAGCTTGAACTTGGTCTTGGTCGGGGTTGGCAGCGTAGTGGTCAAAGTCAGAAGGCCAGAGAGAACAGTGGGAGGAGGAAGCGTTGTCGTAGCAGAGGCCGTAAGCAAGACAGTCTCGGTTGTGGTGATAGCTGGCGCAGTTATAGTGGCGTTCACTGAGACTGGAGTTTCGAAGGTGACGGTTGTCGTGGGAGCGTCAGGAGCACGGCGCTCAAGTTTTCCAGCCTGCTCTGCGCGCCTCTGCTTTGCAGCCTCAATGCGAGCGCGTGCCCATTCGTAATCGACTTCGCGGTCGCCCTTGCGGAACAAACGATTGGCGTTGGGGATGTGAGTTGGTGTCTCAAGGGCGGCGGGATGAAGCTTGGTGGGAGAGTACTCGCAAGGCTTGTCCGGCTTGCCAACATGAACTGGGGTAGTGCATTTGGCTTCAACAGTCTTGGTAGTAACACCAACTTGTTTGGTCCAGGAGAGCTTAGTGCGGGTCATAGTCTTGGTGGATGTCGTGGTGACTGCTTTGGGTCTGACTGTCTTTATCTTCTTGGCCGTGCCACTGGGTACGGTGACAGTCGAGAATGGTCCAGCAGTGACAACATCAGTCGAGGTAGTAGTAGTAGTTTGGGTTATTATTGGTGTCTCAGTCATGGATGCTGTCACGGTTGGGGTGTATGTGGTAGTGACCTTTGTACCAACGGTCAAGTACAAATCTGAATTGGTCAGTAAGCCATCCATGCAGATCAGAGGATAGATGAAAACTTACCTCTTTGCCATGCAAAAGGTTTGCCGAGTGTGACACCATCAGCTTCATAACCGTTGTTTCCCAAAACGAGAAGCAGCCAGTGTCCTGAAATCATCTGATTCTTTTGGATAGGACATTTCGAGAGCTCATTCTCATTGTCAGGGGTTGTAGGGATCTGATCGCATATGTATTCCTTCTCTCCAGGTGCTTCGTCAGGCGCGATGAGCATGACATCGGCCTTGCCATTTTTGTTGCAGCCTTGGAAGTAAGAGACAGCACTAAAGCCCTCGGTCAATGCTGAGTCAATGAAGTAGCTTCCTTCATCGATAAAGTCAACACCATATGAGTAGCAGACGGGGCCGTCGCTGGGAACGTCGAATTGGGGAGCAGCTCTAACGAACGTAATGGAGGCAGCAGCCGCCGTGAAGAGTACAGAACGAGAGTACATCATGATGACAGGTCAAGCAAGCGACCGAAGGTGCAGGTATGATACGTTGAATGTGATATGCGGAGGCAGTGGGCCATGACTTCTTTTGTACCTTGTATGATGATCGAGCTGAGCAGGTTCTTCAAACAATACGGCTTATCTTTTGCGCATACGAATATGCTCCGACCGCCGAGTAAGCCGGCTTGGATCGAAGACGCAATGAAAATAGCCCAATGAAAATAGTCATGGCAAGTGCTTGATCTAACACAGTCAACACGGAAGCGTGGAAGCGAGCTTGTGACAGAATGGAAGATGTGGGCCGGACAGGCGGTCAGCACTTCGTAAAGACACTCAAACAGTGTTCTGCGCCTCATCAATACCTAGTCCTCGTAAGGCGTCACATCGCCTTGCAGAAGGAAGAAAAAGTGGTGATAAGTGGAGGAGGCAAAGGCATGCGGCCGCTATGAAAGCCACTCGGAACTAGTGTCAGCCCGTGCTTGGGTTAGCGCCCATACCCCTGAACCGATCTTAGTGTTCACGTCACCTCACTCGGCCCCAACGTCCGCATATTCTTGCAGCGTCCTGCCCAGTCAGTGGGTTATTCCTAGCGATGATAGGCTCGTCAGTCGCTTGTCAGCCTGTCCCGCTGTTTCCAGCGCGTTTCCACGAGCTGCGCCTGCCGACCCAAGCGTTTGTCAACCAAACTATCACCTCCGCGCTCGTGTCTATTCGCGGGCGCACCCCCTTCTGCTGAGATAGGCGCATCCATGCATGTATCTCAAGCTTTTCTAGCGGTCGGCTTGTCGGCCGTTTATTCGGATGCATAATTTGGTCGCTGCAGTGTATCGAGTAAGTTTAGTTGTCGGAAGGCCATCCCTGAGCCCTGAGGTCGAGCTACACAGCATGCATGAGAGGCATGTCATACCACCTTGGACGAGGCGTGGAATGGCAAGGCCAGACCGACCAGCCAATTTTCATGGACCCCTTCAAGCTGACAATGGTTCCGATAAGCCCGCGTCTGATCGGGTCAGTACAAGCCACAGCAGGGAAACTGGATATCGACATCTGATGCTCAACGTCAGCAACAAAATGGTAAGGATACCGCTGCTTCTAAGCTTCTGTCAGCCTGACTCTGATCCTAGATTTCGATGCCATCTTGGAAGAACCGGTGATCCGGAATACGGCTGGTCCATGTACCATCGGTTAGCTCTCGCATCTGCCGTGTGATGTTATTCTGGTAACAGAGCTCAACGCTGCATTGGGTCCACTTGTGTAGTTGGCTTGCCTTGGTACCGAATGAGATGGTCTTATTCCCATCTTGCATTCGCGTGGGTCAAGCCACACGGTCCGCACAAGCAATATGCGTTCTTCGTGCTTTTGTCACCTCGCAAACAGATTCTGCATCAGGACTAAGACACGCCTTACACTCGCTCATACACCTACATCTGACTATACCGTTCGAGCCCTTCTCTCCGATAAGCACATGGTAGCTCGAAGTAGCGGCATTGACTCTGTGGAGTACCGGATCTGCAATTCAATAGATCTTGCATTTGACAAGGGTCTACCATCTCACGCGAGTTTTAGTATCGTTTACCTCAGAAAGATTTGCAACACGAGTAGGGCCGCCCATCACCCACCGTTCCTAGTAAGTTTGGACTGCCAGTGAATTAGCGCCGGCCTTGTCCCTACACACCGGAAGCCTAATGCGGAGTTATATCCGTGCATCGCCTCATGTCTTGGCTTCATCGACTTCGCCTGACAGTCACTCAGTCGCCGACATGCTCGTAATTGATCCACTATCATTGTTGGACTTCAGCCCATCGGCCTTTGTGTCTACCGACATCGTACACCCGTGTCGATCTGACCACCTGGACCACGCGGGTCTAACTGACATGCAGCAACAAGCGAGGAAAAAGTCGGTGTCACAGCTAGGAGGGCTGGCTGACTTCGCCCTGAGCAATACCCATGGCCAAGCACGCACTGCCGCCACCGTCAATGACCTGGGCCCGGGGCGTCTTTCGAGATGAACTTCATATATAATGGTGTCCTGTACTCTGGTCAGCCCCTGCCTTGCATTGATTAACTCCAGGGCCCATCCATCGTTCATTGGCCTGGTCAGCATCTCTTTACATATATCGACCAGAGTTCCGTTCTTTCCTCGCATTCATATATTGCATTTTATACCACCATGTTGGTCCCTTCATTAGCCGTATGGCTCTCCTTTGGATCGCTTGCTCTCGCTGGTCCACTACGGGCCGAACCGCTCTCAGATGACTTTCCGTCTTATGAAGAGCTTGTCAAGAGACAAGATGGCGCTTGTACCAACACAGCACGAACAAGAAGCTGCTGGAGCGATGGTTACAGCATTGCCACCGACTTCGATGCTAAGGCCCCTCCTAATGGAAACACTGTGACTGTAGGTATCTCGCCGCATCTGCGACTTAAACGCATGCTAATTGGTTTATAGTACAACTTTGAGATTACCAATGTTACGAGGCCAAATCCAGATGGCAGTGGCACTTCGAAAGACATGATGTTGGTCAACGGCCAATATCCTGGTCCTCTTTTACGGGCAAAGTGGGGTGATACTGTAATCATCAATGTTAAGAACAGCCTCCAGCACAACGGAACTGGCATCCACTGGCATGGTCTCAGGCAGCTGAACACTTGCCAGGACGACGGAGTTCCTGGCGTCACCGAGTGTCCAATCGCACCTGGGAAGACCCGACAGTACAAGTGGAGAGCCACTCAGTTTGGTACATCTTGGTACCACTCTCATTTTTCAGCTCAATACGGCGATGGCGTCGTGGGCCCCATTATCATCGATGGTCCTGCCACTGCCAACTACGATATCGACCTTGGCACCCTGCCTATAACCGATTGGTACTACAGGCCGGCTTTCACGCTTAACGAGATTGCACAGCATTCTACGCGTGGGCCTCCCGAGCCTGACAATATCTTGGTCAACGGTACCCACATCAACGCGGCCAACGACAACGGACAGTATGCCAGGATGAACGTGGTCAAGGGAAAGAAGTACCGCATCCGCCTCATCAACACAGCTGTCGATACTACATTCAGTGTATCCCTGGACGGCCATCCTTTCACCGTCCTGACCTCCGACTTTGTGCCTATCAAGACCTACGTCACCGACCAATTGACCCTGCAGATCGGTCAAAGGTACGACGTAGTCATCACTGCCAACCAGACTGTGGACAACTACTGGTTCCGTGTAGCCGTGGGAGCATGCGGTAGGAACGCCATCACCAGGTCTGGCAAGCAAGTAGGTGCCATACTCCACTATGACGGCGCAGCCACAACCGGCAACCCCACGTCTACCACCACAGTCACCATGCGTACATCGTGCGACGATGAGCTTTCCAGCAATCTCGTTCCCTATGTCCCCAATACCGTGCCCAATACCGTCATGGGAGACGTCCAGGGCCACAAGATGGAGGTAAATCACTTCTCCGATCCTACCAAGAACAACCTCTTCCGCTGGCTCATCGACGGCACACCACATATTGTGGACTGGAACGACCCGACTCTAGAGACCGTTCTCGCCGGATCCAAGGACTTTGGTCCAAACGGCAATGTCTATACCATGGACGGATCTGGCTGGTACATGTGGTGGATCCAATCCACGGCCACAATTACACTTCCCCATCCTATCCATCTCCACGGCCACGACTTCTACATTGTTGGCCGTGGCGCTGGTACTTGGGACGGATCCACCAGCGGTCTCAACTTCAACAATCCTACGCGTCGTGATACTGCTGTGCTGCCGGCTGGTGGTTACATGCTCATTGCTTTTCCTGCTGACAACCCCGGCATGTGGATTATGCATTGCCATATCGCGTGGCACGCTAGTCAGGGTCTCAGTCTGCAGTTCATGGAGCGCATGGGTGAGATCAAGGGCAAGTTGGGCGACACCAGCATACTCAAGAACGGGTGCGACGAGTGGGACTCTTACTGGGCGGAGGGATCAGCTCCCGATGATGATAGGCCGTACAACCAGACTGACTCTGGTATCTAATGGGCGTCCGAGATGAAGAATAATGATTTGCTTGATGGTTGGAGCTTGGCGTTTCCTGATTGGGCCGGAGGGGATATTTCCGCTTCATCTGGCACGCTCGAGCTTGTCCCTGCATTCGACTTCTACGTATATATTGCAACGCACACTGTTCTCAAATAAAGATACATTTAATTCATCGATGCTGTGGGTGGCCCTCGTAGGTGTGATGTATTGAGCTCCGTGCAAGTACTGTCAAGCTTAGAGCTCATCCTTGTTCTCGTCTTTCTCCTCGTGCGCTGTCACCTTGGTTCGTGCTTGGTCGATAAGGCCCCTCCGTACCATGCTCGTAAGTACCTCGTAAGCGACTTGTGCGGCTGCCATTCCCGTGGTTTCTGCTGAACCATCATACGCTGGGCTGACCTCAACGATGTCGGCACCAATGACATTCATGCCTTCAATACCCCTCAAGATGCGAATGAGTTCACGCGTAGTCCAGCCACCCGGTTCTGGCGTTCCAGTGCCTGGTGCTAGGCCAGGGTCGATCACATCAATATCGATACTGAGGTAGACTGGCATCTCGGTCCCCACGCGATTCATGATCGAAGTAATGACTCCTTTTACTCCGATCTCATCGATGTCATCTGTCGCGATACGAATCCAGCCTTGTTGCGAGTCATCAGTATAGTCCTCTGGCTCGTCGCCTGAAAGCCTTGTCCTCAGTCCCGCGTGTACGCTCGAGTCGTTTGCAATTAGGCCCTCTGTTGACGCGATCCAGAACATGCTGCCGTGGTTGAAGAAAGACTGGGTGGAGGGGTCTTCTTGGTCAATCCACGCAGACGGGTATTTCGCTGGGTGCCACGTATCGCTAGAGATTGGGTTTCAATGTCAGCATACATCTCGTGTACACTTGGGGAGGGAAAACGCTTACAGGTGAGCGTCAAAGTGCACCACAGCAACCGGCTGCCCATACACTTCCTTCAGAGCCCTCAGGGCTGGGAGGGCGATGCTGTGGTCCCCACCCAGCGTGAGCAGTTTCGGCTTCTTGAGATATTGTACACCGCTCTCCGTGCTTTTCTCGGTCGCAGGTCGCTTTCCGAGTTCGAGAAAAGCCTCGCTCATCTGTTTCAACGCCAGAGTATTATCGAAAGGCGTGATTGGTATATCTCCGCAGTCTACAATCTTCGCCCATGATGTGTATGGGTTGAGGTTCGCGCGAGGATTGAAGCCACGGAAGGATGTCTGACGGCTTGAACCTGCGCGGATTGCACGTGGTCCGAATCGAGCTCCAGGCCGGTACGAAACGGCAGTATCGAAGGGAGCACCGAGGATAGCGATGTCGTATGTCGTTTCTGGGTGCGTCAAGCAGCGCGTGTGCGGCAGGTGGGCGAAGGTCGAGATACCCGAAAACCCCCACTGAGGGCACTTGTGAGCCGAGTCCAGAGGCGGTTGAAGAAGAGACTTACATCTGTACCCCATTTCCTCTCCAGCTCATCCAATCGTTCCTGGGAGAAGGCCTGTTGATCATCGACATGATGAGTTGCGTGTGATGAGACGCAAGCTGCACTTGCAGCAACAGCTATCCAATTCCACCGCATGATGTCTGTGTTGTACCGTCTCGAAGATTGCAGGAAGAAATCATCGGAGTGACGCACTTGTGGGTTGGCGTGTAGGGCGGACAATTATGTAAACCGCGTCTTATCATGCGTCGATGTCATTCCGATCCCGCAACCGGCGTGTTGCGGGGCATCCCATAAAGGCAGGTCCATCCCTCTGTGTCTAGGGACGATGGCACTCCATCAGAATTGCGCTCTAGAAGCTCAGAGGAACCACATCCATGGTGGATTGATAGCATCGAGAAGATATGACAAGGGATAACACGGAAGATGAGTGGTGACGTAGCGGGCTTACCCCGTGAGAACGCGTCTCGCGCTAAGCCTTTGACGCGACAATCAGGGTACCACTCTCCAGCTCAACTCACGACGGCGGTTCCATCGAGTGGCGTGTCGCGCATCATATCCTAGCTACTTCATCTTCACAGTGCATACTCGTGCGACCATACGACAGAGTCCAATCAAGCGTCGAAGCCATGCCCGAGGTCAGGACGCGTCCCAGCCGCACGCGCATGACAGCTGCTGATATCAGGTAGATCGCAGAAGTTGCGCGCATAGTGAGCTTCCTGAGGAAACATGCAGTTGGCAAAACAATCGAGGCCGTCAAGGCACAGGAGGATAACGTAAGCCTTCCTCTTCTTATTCTGGCCAGAGAAAGTTGACTCACAACAACATTCAGATCGTCTTTGGAAAGGTCGGCACTTCCGCGACCGCCTTCAAGGAGGCCTTGACCGGCAAGAAGATAGTAGATGCGCGGCAGCAAGGCAAATATTTTTGGCTGGTCATGGACTCGCCGCCACATCCCTTGATGCACTTTGGAATGGCGGGCTGGATGAAAGTAGGCATCATGTTTCTGATCCACCGGGCCCAAACTGACGATCCGAAAGTTCAGCAACGACGAGTCAGCATACTATCGTCCAACAAAGCCCGAAGAAGCAGAATGGCCCCCAAAATACTGGAAGTTCATCTTGCAGCTGAAGGACTCCAAGAACGAAGTGGCATTGGTGGATGCAAGGCGACTTGCTCGTGTTAGATTGGTGGATGCTGCTGCCGAAGATATGAGGAAGACTACACCACTAAAAGAGAATGGACCGGATCCTGTCATCGACAAGGACATTTTGACAGTGGAGTGGCTGAGCACCAAACTACGGAGTAAGAAGGTGCCTGTGAAAGCACTGCTCCTTGAGTAAGCATAGACACAGCACTCCTACCGTACAAATGAGCTGACGGTCGACAGCCAAGCGAACATCTCGGGTATAGGAAACTGGGTTGGGTACGTCAAACCCCGTCAAGAGTCATGTGTATAGTTTGCTAATCCTTGTAGTGACGAGGTCATGTACCAGGCCCGTCTACATCCGGAACAATACAGCAACACCTTCAGCGACGAGCAGATAAAGCGGCTGCACGATGCCATCATGTACGTCTGCGATACCGCCGTAGAGGCCAACGGGGACTCGGATGCCTTCCCCAAAGACTGGTTGATGAAGCATAGGTGGGGCAAAGGCAAAAAGGAAGCACAGAAGCTCCCCACGGGAGAGAAGATTACGTTTCTCAAGGTTGGAGGGCGAACTTCGGCCATTGTACCAAGTGTCCAGAAGAAGACAGCAGCTGTTGCTGGTGACGTATCTGAAGGTGCAGATGAAGAGGATGCAGAAGAGGAGGCGAAGCCTAAAAAGGGTGGTAAGCGGAAGGCAAATACTGTCAAGGAGGAAGACGATGAAGTCGAGGAGGACGCACCAGTCAAGCCAAAGCGAGGGCGCAAGAGTGTGAAGGAGCAAGTCAAGGAGGAGGTCAAAGAAGAATCGTCCAACGAAGCAGAGGAGATGTTAGCCAAGGCCAAGCGGGGGCGCAAGAATGTCAAGGAGGAAGTTGAGGGGAAGACAGTCAATGCTGCGGAGGAGAAGCTACCAGCAAGAACGAAACCTGGCGGCAAGAAGGCAAAAGAAGACGTCAAAGAGGTCGAGGAGCAAGTCGACGAGGAAGCAGATGATGGAGCGGAGGAGACGCAGCCAACCAAGAAACGCAAGACTGCTGCGAATGGCACCGCAAAAAAGACCAAGGCTCCGGCTAAAGAAGTGACCAAAGGCAATGAGACGGGTGAAAAGCGACGATCAGGACGTCTGTCGAAGTGAGGCGCTGTCGGAAAAGTGTCCAGATAGTTCCCATAGCTGTATCATGTATTCTCGGAATGTGTCTCAGCGACGACGATGTGACGACTATATGCCGGCGGGGTGTAGAGATGGGCACGTGCATGACGGACGAACTGGAGGGTGCCGGCGGGCGTTGTGGTCCTAGCACTCGGACATTGAATTTCAGAGCTCCCCACACACGACGTAGTGCTATACCCACCACCAGCCACCAGCACTGCGGCTGCTCATCCAACGACCACTGTCGCGATGATATCCTGCGCCGAATAAATCTCCCATTCGTCAGCCCCCAAACTGCCCCCTCATCCCGCCCCAATTGCGTCAATAACAATAACAACAACCTCCTCCTGTCCATTCCGACCGGGAGTCGTGCGTAGACGGAACCTCGCCCACACTTTGCGCCTTGGACACACGGCCCGCCGCCGCGATGCCGCAACTACTCCCCAGCAAAGAGCAGACGCTCTTCCGATCGCTCGTCAAATTCTACGAGGGCAAGCTGTACAAGAAGGGTAGGCGTCAATTGCACGACAAGACACACGGCCGCTGACCCCGCCAGGCCTGAAAGCTGCCGAGCAGATCTTGAAGAAGCACCCCACCCATGGCGACACGCAGGCGATGAAGGCCCTGATCCTCAACTCGCAGGGCCAGGGCGACGAAGCCTTTGCCCTCTGCAAGGAAGCCCTCCGCAACGACATGAAGTCGCACATTTGCTGGCACGTCTACGGGCTGCTGTGGCGGTCGGTCAAGAACTACCCCGAGGCAATCAAGTCGTACAAGATGGCCCTGCGCCTCGAGCCCGGCTCGCTGAACATTCTCCGCGACCTCGCCCTTCTCCAGTGCCAAGTCCGCGACTACGAGGGATACATTGAGAGCCGGCGGAAGATGATGCAGGAGCGGCCGCAGCTGCGACAGAACTGGACGGCGCTGGCAGTAGCGTACCACCTCTCAGGCAACTACGCCGAGGCCGAGAACATCCTCAAGACGTACGAAGAGACGCTCAAGCAGCCCCCGTCCAAGCTGGACCTCGAGCACTCGGAAGCGACCCTCTACAAGAACCAGATAATATACGAGTCCGGCGACGTCCAACGTGCGCTGAAGCACTTGGACGACGTGGTGCGTGTCAGTCTGGACCGCGGCGCTGCGCTCGAGTTGAGGGCCAAGTACCTCCTGGAACTCGGACAGAAAGAGGAGGCTGAGAAGGCCTACAGGATTCTCCTGGGCCGGAACAGCGAGTACCGCGCATACTTCGACGGTCTGGAAAAGGCCCTCGGGCTGGACCGATCCAACGACGCCGACATCGAGAAGCTGAACGAGCTGTACCAGTCTTTCGCTAGCAAGAACGAGCGCAACGATGCTGCGAGGCGGATACCCCTGGACTTTCTTCGGGGCGAGGCTTTCAAGACACAAGTGGACCAATACCTCAGGAGGATGCTGAACAAAGGCGTGCCCTCCACCTTCCCCAACATCAAGTCGCTCTACCGCGATGAGGAGAAAAAGGCAGTCATTGAAGAGCTCGTTCTCGGCTATGCTTCGGAAAAGCAGACCAACGGCGAGAGCAACGGCGACAACTCTGATCGCTTCGAGCAATCTGTACTGTACTTCCTGGCTCAGCATTACAACTACGTTCAAAGTCGCGACTTGAACAAGGCCATGGAGTACATAGACAAGCTGCTTGAGAAGGACCCGAAATCGGTCGACTACAACCAGACAAAGGCCCGCATTTACAAGCACATGGGCAATATTCAGAAAGCTTCGGAAACCATCAACCATGCGCGAGAGCTCGACGAGAGAGACCGATACATCAACACCAAGTGCGCCAAGTACCAGTTGCGAAACAACGAGAACGAGACGGCGCTGAACACCATGAGTAAATTCACCCGCAATGAGGCTGTGGGTGGTCCCCTTGGTGATCTCCACGACATGCAGTGCATGTGGTACCTACTCGAAGACGGCGAGGCATACTTGCGACAAGAGAAATACGGTCTTGCTCTAAAGCGCTTCACAGCTATCGCCGACATCTTTGATATCTGGCATGAGGACCAATTCGACTTCCACAGCTTCTCGCTACGCAAGGGCCAGATTCGTTCTTACATCGACATGGTCAGATGGGAGGATCATCTTCGCGACCACCCTTTCTTCACTAGGGCAGCTACTCAAGCAGTCGAACTATACGTGCGTTTGGCAGACAACCCCAAGTTTGCGAATGCAGACGAGCTTGATCTGGAGAAACTAGATCCTACAGAGCGCAAAAAGGCTGAAAAGAAGGCCAAGAAGGAGCGCGAGAAGGCTGAGAAGGCCGAGGCTGAACGCAAGGCCGCAGCTGCAGCAAAGGCAACTGCCAAGGGTGACGATGGCGACACTAAGAAGGAGGACCAAGATCCAAACGGCGAGAAGCTTCTTCAGACGAAGCAGCCTCTGGAGGACGCACTACGTTTCCTGCAGCCAATGCTCGAGCTAGCACCCAAGAACATCAAAGCTCAGAACGTAGGATTCGAGGTCTACCTCCGACGAAGTAAGTTTCTCAACTCAAAGACCACATGATTGGAATGCTAACGGCCGTCGAGACAAATATCTGCTCGCGTTGAAATGCCTGCAGGCTGCTCGGGAAATTGATCCAGAGAACCCTAAACTACACGAGCAGAGCGTGCGCTTCCGTCAGGCTCGTAAGTCAAGTTCAAAAATACCCCTCCAGTCACACAGCTAATCATACAGTCGCCAAACCTGCCGAGCCACTCTCATCCCAAGCCTCAGAAGTCATCAAGGAATCGTTCACCACGCCGCCCGCGGATGCAGACCTCAAAGCTTACAACGACGACTTCCTTGCGAAGCACTCGCAGAGCGCATCCCATCTGCAGTCTGGATACAATGTCAGGCACATCCTCGACAACAGCTCGAAATCCCAGAACGAACAAGACCTACAGAAGACTCTAGAATTGCCGAGCATTACAATAGAAGAAGCCCGGTCTGGACTCGCGTTGCTCAACCAGTGGGGAAGCGAACAAAAGGTCAAGGACGACTACAGGGCGAAGGCCGCAGATTGCTGGAGCGATGCTACCGTGTTCAAGAACTAAGAGTAATCTTTTAGCTCAAGTGGAATGCTTCTTGGTTGTATGACTGTACATGTGGTTATGGTTAACGCATTGCATCTGATTTCTCGCCTGGTAGATGGCGCGCAGCATGTGCATTTGCAAGGCGTTTGAACGCTACACAAAAGCAATGAATGGAAATCAGCAGACCACATCAATGGCGAACGTGAAGTCTAGATCCCCACGGGACGATCAACAAGATGTCGAGGGTTGCGTCACACGTAGGAAGATCCGAAACGTCGATGCTTCCGGGTTCCATCAGCCAATCACACATCGCACAGTACGAAAACTACCATTCGTGGCTAGCTCCAGGCCCGGTGTGGGGAAGCCTCACAGCCGCACCTTATGAAACATTCAATCTCGAACTCAATGTCCTTTGTACGCTTCAACAGCGTCCCGTATATCGTGTCAGCATTCTTACTGCCGTAAATAGACGACCTCAACGTGTCGTGACCTCATCGAGAGCTTCGGCCGCTAATTCATTAATTACTCCTTCCATCTTCTTACGCCACTGTGTACCTTCACAGCCGAGAGCCATGGCAACTAGACGATCACACAACAAGACAAGACTTGGGTGTAAGGAGTGCAAGCGGAGGAGAATCAAGGTTAGTAGTTTATACTAGTCTCTTCTTGCATCGTTATGCACACCGGGCGGATAACACCGGCTTGATACATCCGAACCATGGTGCTTGCTCAGCGCCAGGGGGCAATCAAGGTGCTGGTCTGGAGATCACGTCAGTCTCAGCCGGCTTTGGGTTCCCTCGAAGAAGTCGAACTATGGCGCCCCAGAATCCAGCAAAGACATGTTACACAAGGCATCATAGATTTTCGACGCCGTTATCTGTGCGACCAGAGAAACGACCCACTTGCAAAAGGACCTAGCATTGACTATTCCATCGCCCATGATACTAATTTGGGTTTCAGTGCGACTGTAAGCATCCGTCATGTGGAAATTGCAATAAGCGAGGAGATACATGTAGCTTTCTTATGCTGGCTCCTTCGTCACGCCTCTCGACAACTTCAACTTCGCCCGCATCAACACAACAGCTCACTATATCACCATTTCCTACACCAAAGACACCAGAAACCAGAAATACGCCAGCCTACTCGCCGACCAACCTCGTCGCATTCAGTAACCAAGTAGCCCTTGCGGCGCAAACACCACGTCACACTGAGGTCTTTCTCGACGACTCCCCCCTAGACTTCCCCATCAGCTCAACGGCATCTCCTTTCCAACAAGGATACTCTACAGAGCTTACTATACCGCCTTACCTCCGCTTAGACGATGCCTGGAAAGATGTTCGGGAGCTTCTTCCGCCACCGCTGCAAGAGGTCTTGTGTCATTACGAGTTCACGACGTCTCTCACTCTTGCAGGTGATGACCCCGCGAAAGCAGCATGGCAGACCTATGTCCCTGAAATGGCGCAAAACCATGAATTCTTGACCAATTGCGTACTCTCCGTCGCCTGTTTACATCTCGGTCGGCTTTACGATCGCAAAGAGGACAAGAGGAGGATGGAAACCTTGGCAGCGGCACGGATGAACAAAGCTCTGGTGAGGTACAGAACTGAGCTCGAAACTGTAACTCAGGAGAACGCTGCAGCACTGTTCGCGAGTTCGACATTCACAGCTGTGTACCTCTTCCGCACATCCGCGATAGACATCGAGAATCTACGAGCTTCAATATCGCCAGATACCGTTGTCCCGCCACCCGATATAGTAGACAAGATGTTGTCTTGCGCACTCAGAACGATATGGGCACTTCGTGGTCCCCTCACCGTTCTTCTGTCAGGCTGGAATTGGGTCGTAGGAAGTAAAATGCAACCAGTCACAGCACGTGAATGGTGGCCAAGAACCTCTGCGCCAGCGACTCCGCGCGCCCTCGTAGAAGACCAACGTCTCGAAGCCATCGAGAAACTATGGATGGAGAGCGAAGCATTTTCAGAGCCGCACTGCGTCTACCTCTCCCAAGCCCTTCTCTACCTCCGTCAAAGCTTCAGTCTGATCAGCCAACTCACCTTGCCCGAACGCTACCCGCCCATGACAGCAGTGCCCTATTCCGTCGACGATACCACCATCTCTACACTCACCGATCGGGGTGCCATATTCGTCTGGGCAGCCCGCATACCCCGCGAGTTCATTGCTCTCATCGAGGCCAAGAATGCGCATGCCCTTGTCATACTAGCCCACTACGCTGTTTTGCCTGGACGAGTAAGGAACGTATGGTGGTTGGAGGGTTTGGGAGCTGACATTGTGACGGCGGTAGCAATGGCGTTGGGTCGCGAGAACTGGGCGTTGATTGAATGGCCTGCTGGCGTTGTGGGTGTGGATCTGAACTACGCGTTCGGGTCGGGGAAGAGGAGGGATGAGCTGGAAGGGAAGCCCTCTGAGATGCATATGGATGTTATTTGAATGGCACCGCGTGATGGGTTTAACTCTGTGACACTAGAGCTTCTGTGTGGTATGGAGTAGCGAGTGGGTGTAATAAAATAGAACAGATCTTCCAGAGATTTTGCAAGATTGATCACATGCTCTCACACTAAAAACTACTGTGTGCCATTTCCAAGGCTTCGAAGCGCGCAACACTGGGCGGCCATCGTGGCACGTTTATGTAGCGCACATACTACACAAACGTCCTCGTGGGAGTATTGTCTGATGTAAATCTGATATGAGCACGACGTACGACAGAAATTCTGGCCACATATGACCACTGAGGCTCATGGAGGAGGATTGGATTCTACATGCAAATACAAGAGGATCGACCTTTACTTACCTGATGAGGGCTGACGCGATACACCAGCGAAACATGGTGCGCATTTGTATGCCTCCCAATCCATGTGCATACCTACAGACGCTACCTAGGTACTTGCAGAATGTAGAATATCTTCCGAGCGGACGTTACTCAAACTAGGCTCATCCTACGTGCAGAGCAAGCGAGCAAGTAAGCCGAACAAGTCCAGATACATCCTTCTTCCTTTCAATACACGAAACTCGGCCTTTTTCTCTCTACCTACTTTTGCTGCCTTGCCCGCCGCAAAACACACCAACTCCCAACTCCCAACTCCCACAACTGACAAACCAATCTGTCGTTGGCTTGCTAAAAAAAAAAGCAAAAAAAGGAAAACGCCATGGGGGTCCAACAAGCGCCCCCCCCCCCGAACGACATTGCATACGCTGCGGATGAACCATGAAATCTCACACGTGTGCAAACCACACACCACTTCGCCGTTCAGCCTGAGGGCGTCGGCGTTACATTGAGGACCTCGCCGTCCATCCGCCCGCGACCCTCAACAGCCAATCAAGTAGGTAACTCAAGGATCTCGCATCCAAACAGGTAGTGGTGAACAAAGGCCACGTATGCGGCCGGCCAGCACAGTGATGTCCCAGCAAGCAAGCAAGCAAGCAAGCAAGCCCCCAACAGCGGCGGAGGTGTGATTGCAGAAGGGCGGGGGCGCGGCGGGGGGGACGCGATTGTGAATCCTGCTTCATGCACGCCTCAATGCATAATGTTTGTCCGGCACTACGCCTCGAAGAGAAGGCAGACGGAACAGAAGTTATTGGGGCGCTGGGCTATACGTGGAAAAAGCAGCTTCGCAATCATGGCATTGAATGGCTAGTTCCGCGCTGTAACGGCTTTCGCTTCGAGTTGGTGTTGTACGAAAAAAGGACGTGGGTGGTGCCCGTGGGTGGGTCATGGCAGCGCCCACGCAGGCTCGTGGTCTGGAACGGCTGGGGACGGCTAAAATATCATATACAACGATCTGGTTCGTTGGACAGTCCCGACCAGCGGCCCGGAGCTGTTGCGATTGTCCGATAAGTCTGTGGCACAATTCATTGAGCGGTGCACTTTGGCTGCAACCTTGATTGGCTTCATCGCATCATTCGCGAGATAAGAATTCAAGTGCAGAATCGGGCGTCAGGCCCTGAGGGATATATTACGTGGTCGCTAAAGGGATACAGATGTTGGATATTAAGAGCGCCGACTGCGCTTTGCTGATTGAATTGTGCCGTGGACACACCAGCCTTCTAGAATTTGCTGTGGTGGGGTCATGGGCAAATGCGACGAGGAGGGGCAACGAATGCATCACGCACCGAAACCTAAGCCACGGACCGTCTCATCATCGCCTAGTGCAAGTCGCACTTCATCTTCACCAACGCCAAGCCTCACGCGGCCAACTCGCTCGCCATGTCGGGCCTCTACGCCTATGATGCCTGCCTCTGCGAGCTCAGTGGCTGCAAGTGCAAGACCGAGCGCTCTCGCTGCCTTGAGGTCCGACTGCTTCGAGCCAAAGTTAGCGACAGCGTCTCTGTTCTTTGACGGCGTGGTAGACTGCGCTGCGCCGTTCATCATTTCACTACTGCCGTCTTCAGGGGCGAGTATGTAATCGTGCACTGGCAGCAACTGACTCATGAGCCCCAACCGTTTGGCTTCATCGACAACGTCTCCCAGGATCGCTTCGCCAATGCCCGACCTGCGGATCCGTGCCAAGAGTGCCGCAAGGAATACCTTGGACGCCAACGGTAGAGCCCGTAGTGCTTGCTGCAGGGGGCTACTTGTAGCCTCGTTGATTGCCTGTTTGATCGTCGCCATAGTAACTATACCTTTCCGCCCCGCCCGATCTTTTGACCGACCATCCGGATCTCCGGTACCTTTAATTGACCGAGAATTGTGTGGCAGATTTTCTTTATCACCCCGACCGGTCCTACTGGGGGTCGCTGGCTGCGCCTCATCGTCCCGGTCCGGCGATATCGTCTCCGTTTCGGCGATTTCCACGGCGCGTCTGCAAATGTCTAACGCGCGTCGCGCATCGCCGCTAACAGCTGCCACCTTGCGTGCAGCGAACTGAACGGCGTCAGGGTGCACAATGTTGCCAGGTACACCTTCAAGTCGAGACTGAATAATTTGCATTAGCTGGTCATGTGTGTAGCCTGGGAAGGTGATGCGTGTTAGGCCTAGAATGTGCGTGTTAGCTCGTGTCTGTCAAATAACGGCCATACTGGGCGATTCAAGTCGCACCGATAGCATCAAAGTGATACGCAGATCGTTGGAGGGCATCGGCCTCTCCGTTTGATATCGAAGCGTGATTTTTTTTTTCTCTTCCTTTCTTTTGATGAGGGGGATCGAAGGCTGCCAAACGCGTGGGGCGTTCCTGAAAGGATCGCTATGCTAGCTGGGACATACCTAGGCGACTGCTGATCTTATTACTCAAGGTCCGCTCGGGCAGGTCCATGGTGTTGGCCACAGCGAGGACGATTAATCTGCTGTGCCGCAGACCGGGCCAGTTGAAGAAGTTGTACATGACGGACTGGTTCTTCGTAACGAGTTGGTCGAGCTCGTCCATCAGGACAACGCAAGGTACCCGACGCGGACTAGGGGTGGAAAACTCCCGTTCTAGCAACTCGAGTGCATGTGACGGGCTCACCCGGTCGCCGCGCAATGCCTGCCATAGCAGCGAGTATGATTGGTGGGGGTCTGTGACCTTCATGCCATTGATCTCAACAAAGATGAAGTCGTCCAACTCTTCGGCCTGAACTGAGGCTTGCAGTTGGGCAACGACCTCGCGTACGGTTGCGGTCTTGCCTGTACCAGGCGTGCCCGAGATGTAGATGCAGGAGCCCGAGCCGTCTGTAATGGCCGCGTCCAAATGGCTATAGACGGTAGAGAACTCCTCCTCGCGACAGGGGAGCGCGGCAGGTACCGAGGAGACATGGAGTTGGTTCCGCGCGATCTGGAATGGTGAGTTTAGGGCCGAAGGGTCGAGCACGCGTGTGCCAAGCGGTGTGAACTCCAACTGCTTCTTGATGACTATTCGCTTGTGTGTTGGAGTAAGGAACTTCCTGGCAGCCGGGCTTTTCCTGGTCGATGTGGGGGTGGCCGCTTCATTAATTTTCCGGCGCTTCCGTGGAGTCTTTGGTAAGTCATCAAGGTCTGAGTCAGGGACCACGAACTGGTCCAAGTCGGGCTGCTGTTGCTTCTTAGGACGAGCACCGGCAGTTCTCCTAGTGGCTTTGGTCTGCGTCTCCACAAGATCGACCAGTGTTGGGATGTCCTTGGCATCTTTGTATACGTCTTCCCATTTGAATTCTCGAGTGTAGGTGGTCGTGCGCGTATTGCAGCCCCGCCGGCAGACAAAGACCTTGCCGTAGTCTTTCGAGTTCTTCTTGACGCCGGCCGGATACAACTCCTGAAATCGATCCAGGGAGAAGATCTTGGCAGTGCCGTTGATCGAGGCCAAGGGGTTGTCGTCGAATGCAGCAGATATGTAGAGTTCGTTCTGTCGAATGTCAGTTGTGCATAATCTTGGCATACGGCCGAAAGACGTACGGGGAGAAAGTCGGAGCGCTTTTTGCTCTGGTTGCGGATCTCCTTTTCGGACGAGAACCACAGGAACTTTGCCATTTTCTCGTGGTCGTCGTCGTCTGGGTCCTCGTACAGGTCGCAGATGATGCCCACCCATGCCTGGTTGCCCTCAGCCTTGAGCAGCACGGCATCGCCCACGCGGCACTTGAAGCTGCCCATGCGCGCACCGACGATGCGCTTTGCTGCCACTGAGGGCGCAGCTTTTCTCTTTCTTGGCGAGGCTTTCTGCTCTGGCGGCGCATCGTCGACGGCGTCGTCGTCGTGGATCCACTCCCAGGGGTGGTCTTCGTAGCCAAGCTCGTCGTCCGAGTCTTCGCGGAACACTGCGCCGCCCGCGAGGTATTGTCGTGCCTTGTCGACGCGCGAGCGCTTCGTGGGAGCCATGGGGGAGTCGTGGAAGACGTCGCCGTCGCTGTCGTCGAGGGTCGCAATCGGGGTTTGTCGCTGACGTTGCCCACGCGGGTCTGGAAGGCACGACGCGTCGCGAGGGGGCTTGGCAGAGCTGGCGGAGCTGGCGGCGGAGCACGCGCGCGAAAAGAAGCTATCATCTCACCGCCCACCACTCACTGCTGCTTGCACATTGCCCGTCACTTGCACATTTCATGCACATCTCCCAAGTCAGATCAGACAGAAACAGCGCTGGAGTGGATAAGAATATATTCATTCCTGTACGGTCCTACCACTGGCTCGCACTGGCTCTGGGGCTACCTATCCTAGCGAGCTTCGTCCCCAGTCATGACACAACAATCTCAGTGAAGAGATGGGTAACGCCACAAACTCCAAATTCCCCGGGTCAAGCGAGGGACCTTTGCTAAAACACGACCAATCGCTGAAATGCACAACAAATTAAAAAAAAATCTCTACTATAAACACAAAAGAGAGAGACAGTGTCTCGCAAAGAAGAGTAGTCAAAGCCCGTGGCACCACCGTCGCTGCTTCACATGGTGGAGAGCGCATGCAGCGGAGGTGTCCGTGGCGTCGTTGGCAAGTCAAAAGCCAGTGTCGTCTACCGGCGGCCGTCAGCGGTTGGTCGTCCAAGCAGTAGCAGTGGCAGCGGCCGCGAGTGCAAAAGTCGGGCGTTTATGCATAGTAGGGTTGGCGAGTAGGGATCCTTACAGAGTCTGCGTACGAGTGTGGTGGTAGCATGTCGTTCCCGCAAATGGCTGCGTAGCCCACGCCAAAGGGACTCGTATCTTCGTCGGCGTAGTACTCGTTCTTCATGCTCGGCACCAGGCTTGGTAGGCCAGTAGAGTACGACGACGAGTGAGGCGGGGGCAGGTAAGTGTAGCTTGGCATCTCCGGTGTGAGCGTCGTGGGTATTGTGTGGTAGGGCGAAGTCGAGTACGGCATTGAGTAGGCAACCGCATCTGGGGCTGGGTATGCCGACGAATACGACGCTACGGAAAAGGGAGGTGGGCTGGTGGAAAGCTGGCGTGTGTACTGGTGCGAGAACATGCGATCCTCGGCAGGTGGGGTCGTGTACGAGGATTCCGAAGACGACGGAGAAGGAAACTCCTGGCGCGGGGATCGCTGTGGTGGCTGCAGCTCGGCAGGCTTCTGCTCAGGTGAAGCTGAGCTCGAGGCAGCACGACGCTCCTGCAACCCGATTAGTATGCTATTCCGAGCGGGTACGAGGCGTGGTAGCACGAGAACTCACCAAGTCTTCGAGCCTCTTCTTGAGCTTCTTGCGGTAGTTGCGTTGGGCAATGCGGTTCTGTATCCGCCTGCGCTCGGCGAGATCTGAGATCTTGGTCCAGTCCTCGTTGGGGTTTGCTGAGGCTGAGAAGGCTGACGAGGTGCCCGAGTATCTTGTGGTGGTGGGCGCCGGGTTGGCATATGGGTAGGCAGCGTGTCTGTGCATGGTCATGGTAGATGTGGGGGACATTTACACACTGGAAGAAGGGAAGGAGGAATGCAAGATGGAGGATGGAGGATGGAGGGATGCAAGAAGGATGGTGATTATAGAGTGGGATGTGTCTGGTTATCAGTGGGATGATGAGAGGCTCTGGCACTCGGGGAGGACTGTATATTTATCTGGCCGTCTTGTCTACGTCCGCAGTCGTTCTTGTGGAGCACAGACTGGCTAGTGTTGGTCCCCAGCTTCAGGCCCTCGTATGTACCCTGGGCTACGCGATGCAGGCTCGAGCATTTCTCAATTTGGTACGATTTGGAGCAAAACCCTAGCTGGTGTACTTTCACCGACTGCGGTCTTGTAAATTTAGTATGGGCGCTAGCGCCGAGTGGCAGCGGGCCAGTGAGGGACGGGCAGACTGGCAGCTGAGGGCACGGAAGCGTCGGGCTGGCAGTGTATCGAAACCAAAACCCTCTACTGGGGAGCGGTGTCCTGCTCCCATGTCCTCTCCTCTCCTCTCCTCACCTCCCTGTCGCGTCCCCACCAACCCTGCTGCCCCTGCTCCCCTGCTCCCCTGCTCCCCTGCTACCCTGCCTGCTGGCGCATTGCACATCACAGACAGCCCTATGACCCCGGGGCCTGTCGGTGCCCCGTCACTGAACCTCACGCGGCGCCGGGTCTGTCATTAACTCCGTCCCTGCGTGCGGCGTGTGCGTATGCTCTCCCGCATGCGTCGACGTCTTGCGAGGACTCGCTATCATCACGCGTCGGCTCTCGTCCGAAGGCACAAGCTTGGTCAGTCCACTGCGCCGCATGCTCGCTCGCACACGGCATGGGGGCCAGAACTCACCACGCGGGTCAAGATGAGGGCGACGGCGACGACGACGACGACGACGACGGCCATGAGCACAGGCAGATGCGACACCCCTCTGCAAACAAATGCAGACGTCTCGCTGCCGTGGGTAAATTACGCCTTGACCGGCTCACACCAGATCATCACACCCGTCCATTGCCCGCCGCCATTGGCTGCTCCCCACTGCGCCGTTGTGCATGCGCAACGTCTTTGACGGCCTGGCACACCGCGACTCGTCCCCGTTTCCCTTAGCATTCCGACAGCTCCGACAGCTGCTCGACACCGACTCTCCCGCACTCGATCGTGGGATTTAGGAAGCCTGCTGTATCAGGACCATATCCTGCATCCAGCTAGCACCAGGGCAGCGACCCAGCCGTTCCCACCCTCTTAGTCTGCTTTGTAACGCGGTACCTAAGTAAAGTACCCTGCTGCGACAGCGCCACCACTCGTTGAGCCCCAGACGTCCGCTTGCAACAACAGCATAGCATCCCACCAGCCCTACGCACTGTCCCATATTCTTCCGCAGCCGCATCAGCACCTTACTGCAGTGTCGGTGAGTTCTGGGCCCAAGTGCGAGAAGAGGCAGTCAGCCCAAAGCTTAGCCATGCATTGTTTCCACCCACGACGCAGCAGAAGCCAATCACCATTGAAACTCTATCCTCTGCAAACACTACCATACACGCCAGACATGCCTTGAACCCGCCTGTTGCTGGCAAAATCCGCTGTTAGCGTTTTGTTGCCGTTATTTCCAACGGTACGCCCTACGCCCGGCGCTCGAGGCTTGAAGGCTTTGCGCCTTCCGCAGCTGCGCCTTCACTGAGCCGCCAGCGCAAGATATCCAAGAATACCTTGATACCACCATGGTACCGTTTCACGACTGCTTCTCCTTGTCAACTTGCTATACTCGTCGTCGACGCGTCTTGGGGGATTGCCTGGCACTACATAGCGCTATCACGTGGTATCCTTTGACATTGCATCGTCCATCTCTGTTTCACATACACCCACTACAGGCGCCGTGCTTTCGGTCCACACGGCGACTGGCGGGAAATCACTCGCCAGTTGAATGCATGGTGGCGCATTATCCGCTCAGATATGAACATAACTTGTCCCGTTGACCCCTGGCTGGTCATGGGCGAATATCAACCATCTCCAGCCCTCACTAGGGGCCAGTCTGCGCGTGCGCTATATGGCTTGGTGCTGTTGGTAGCATTACCATTGCATAGAGCATGGAGATTGCGCGGGCCGATATACAACCATAGGAGCGGCGAATCGAGTCAAATTCGAACAACACGACTGAGACACACGCGTTGGCTCAACGTCGATCACAGTGGCTCGCTTGCGCTAGCCATCAAAGAGGAAAGAGGGCATATCAATATGCTACACGTGTTGCGACCTCGACCTCAGCTACTCTTGTAGCGCTGCTCGGTTCGATTCTAGTCTCGTCTTGTGTGGGGCTCTGAGCCTGTCTAGAGCGACACGCCTCGAACATTGGAGCCCATATCCCCGCGCTTGAGAGACATTCCCCACTTTGTTATCAGACGTTCAGCTGTAGCAGTCGTCGAGCAGCGTTCAGATACCGACAGGGGACATGTTTACCGACAGTGTTCCAGCTGTTGTGACTGCACGAGTTGGCTCAGAGGGCACTGACATTGCTCATTCGGCTCTCTCATTGGGCATGTCTCAACGAACCTAAAAGGGGACCGTTTCGGCTCTTCAGGGCAAATGGGTCGGATATATATGCAGAATGTACCTTTTAGCCCGACACCGGGTCAGCAACGTGGACCCAGAAGACAGGCTAACGGTGTCGTGGGCCGCTCGAGTCGCCCACCCGCTCTGATATCCAGACTCGGCAAGCTTTCCTGGTACACTATACTCCCAACTTCGTGGTGCCGGGAGACTCTTCCTTCCCGCAGGCGCTTGCCAATGTACATCAGCATCGCACCACGCCATGTTTACTCACTCGTCGCTCCTAGCAAGATGGACTGGCTGTCGAGGCACAGCCTCGGAACATCTGAATCATTCTGTCGCTGCAGATGCCTGCTTGGAAATACTCTCTCGTCTAGCATGGCGGAGTTACGCCCTAATGGCCGAGTTTCTCAAACGTGAATCGGTGCTCTGCGCACTAACGGGCGTCAGGAACCCCAGCTTGACCAGCATTACCTACATGTCTTCTTTTGACCCCATGCACCGAGTCGGCTTGTCGTTGTAGCGCACAAACTGAAATGGTCCACACCGTTTGGGACACTACCATGCTACGGTGACGGATGGCACACCGTAGGAATGCCTGGCAGCACCTAAACCGCGCAGTGCATAGCCAAGCTCATGATCGGTCCACGGTAGCTGAAACGCATACTTTTCTAGGCGGATATTCAAGTCGCGAGAAAGCGACACAGACGTTGAAGTCGTTCCGACGGTGAGTCTGCTAGGCGGATAGACCCACGCGTGCACCCCAGACGGCTAGCGGCGTTCGAGATCCCTGTTAGCGGCTCTTGCCTCGAGCTGTGATTGGTCAAACAGCCACTGACACCAATCAACTTCCTCTTCGGGGCACTGCGCGACCGTTCCATCGGGCATTCCGGGCAAATCTCACCGCTGTACGCAATAACTACCTGAAAGACGTGGATGCTGCAAAAGGTCATGTGATTTCACCTGGAGCCGTAACATCGGGTTGGCTACCAGCATACCTTGGTATACTACTGTCCTTGGCCAGGTGTATGCCCAAGACGAGTATGTGCTGAGTGATTGCACAGCAAGTGCAACATTACCGACATGAGCATATTCCTCGATACCAAAACATACTAACCCCTCAATCGCCATACACGCTCTCGGTGCCATGTTACTGCCCCAGTGTCTTCAGATGACGATTCTCAAAGGGTAGCCACCGTGCTAATGTTGTCTCTTCCACATTTATCGCGAAAAGCAAGAAGCATTTCTGCAGCATGCAGCCGACAAATGCGCTCATTCGTCGCAGGAGGAGACGGCCTATATTTAGCGGCCGCTGTGCCAAGTCCAGCCACTTTCCCTATGATAGTAACTCATTCACCCCTCTGTCGCAGCCCTACAGCCCTACGACGCACACAGTCCAGCACCTGAAACACCATCATTGGTTTAGCAACCATGCGACGCATGAACCCCTCTCCGTGTGCCCACTGCGATTCTTCTGGCCGTCCGCTGCGGTAGCACCAGAGCAAACGACTGTGACAACTGCCGCTCGTCGAGCACACCAAAACTTGGTGAGGGGCACTCTGTAAACGTCCGTGTATGCGACCATCTCGCACAGTATCAAGCTCACCGGCAGCAGGGCGTACCCGGTAGCAAGGAACGACCAGCGTGGTGGGAAAGCCTACCGCTACTCTTGCCATTTGTCGCTGAATTCACCGAACATCATTTCCATATCTCATCGTGGACAGCAAGACCAGTGCCGCATTTGTCGCGCATTGCGCAGAATCGAGCATGCTCGCTTAGAGAGTTCCTGTATACCCAAGCGCCCGTTATTATCCACTCCCTTGTTCACCGATAACCATTGGTCGCCTTGCACACGGACGGTGTCGCCAGCGCGGTGCTTCCGCACGCAGAGGTCACACCTCGTGGCAGAATGGCAACAAAAGGTCTCGGTCTTTGATATTTCTTAAAGCAACGTGTCAGCCATAATACGCGCTCGCTTCCGTCATCATGCAGCTCAAGGCAGACACCCACACTCTGAGAGTGGAGGGTTACAACCAGCCGCAGCATTGTCGTCTCAGGTCCGTGGGTCGAAACACATGCAATCAAGAGCTAGCATCATCTCGACACGCTTCGACTCAGTTTTACAGCATTGGCGCATTCGAGGCCACAAGACTGCGAAGCGACGCTTCTAGCCCCATCGCCGTCGAGGCTTGAAGGCGTTTCCGTGCCAAGAAGGAGACTTGCCTTTCCTGACCGTTCAGCCGTTCTCGCGGGAACGGTAAGATCCCTGAATGAATCCTTCGAGGCCCCCGTTCACGCCCGTACTGCGAGCCGATCTTCGAAGCGCTCGGGCGTAAAGGTGTGCTGCAGACCAAGAAAGTCTGAACCGAGCAGAACCACAGAAGCGATGTTGGTGCAATGCGCACGACTCGCTATGTCTTTGGCCTGAATATGCCCGCCCAATACACAATTCTGTGAGAGCAAACAATTCAACTTGTGCGCCTTTCTCGATCGAACAAACAAAAGATCGGCTATGCCGACGCTTGGTACAAGTCGCTACCGAGTGGCTTGCTTCGACACTGGGGGTATCTCCCATTTGAGTGAGTATGCCGTGATTCCGTAAACATACACTAAAATCATACCATGATCGTCATACGGAGATCCGCTTCCCGACCGCCACGCAGGGACTCTACCGTTGGACTTTGGCATGGCGCTGACCCTGGCACACTGCAAACGCGGAACTTGGGGAAACATGCTCTCCACTGCACAGGTCCAGAATGCTGATTCATCCACGGTATGGACGGAGAGCACGAAGATCTTCCAGTATGACTCCTCTTTCGAGAGTGCCAACGTAGGCAGCATCATTTATCAGCATGTCGGAGTCGGATTTAAAGTCACGTAGCGGACCCGAGGGTGCAGCTCGACACACTGCATACCCAAATGGCGCAACTTTCTGGTTTTCAGACAAGGGCCCACCACATCACAGCCTATCATTGGACGCCACTCCTAAGCAACAATGTAACGAAACTATCTCGTAAGTACCGGAGTGAATTACTCAGCCCAAGCTGTATTGAAGGTGCTTGTTACTTGCTTCTGCAGCACTTCTAGAATCTGTATGGAGTGCGGGCAATGATAGGGCTGAACGAAACAGCTGACCAAACGAGGCTGGGATCGCTGCATTGCTTCAGTCTTGACGAACCAGTATGGGGTTTTGGTTGTCATATGGAAGATTGCTCAACATTGCTACAGCATACACGGACTTTGAACCGAACACACCACCTGCACTACTATAAGGTTGCCATCCGTGTTCATCTCTCACTTTAACGTTTTGCACTACATGGAGAAGTAGGAGGATTGATTGTGCAATGCGCCTCTTTTTGTGAATGGCAGTTGCAGAAGAATTCCTGTTGCATTGTCGCTGCGAATGGATAGATTGTTGTTTCCATTTCTAGGGCGCGCACTCGTACACACCTGCGCGTTGTCCCCAACATGCAGGTACTCGAAAAGAGCAAAACACAACACATACAGCGGCACTAGTCAAATAGTTTGCAAGTTGCGCATCTTGCGATAGTTGCATCAGTCGCTGAATCTACCAATTCAGGTAATGCGCCGCCGAGTACTAGGAAATGTTGATCTCTGAACAATCGTCATCGCATCTACCCCGCGGTCCCCCAAACAGCCCCGAGTCACCGGATGATCCGATGGCAGCCACAAGCCTGATTCAAAGCCCACGAACTCCGACTTGATCTCGCCGACTAACATTTTCTCCTCCATTGACATTCGCGCAAACAAGCCTATCTCTCAGCTACCGGTCAGGCTTCCCACCGATGCAACCCTACGCGCCTGCGGCGTAACGATGTGAACCTGAGCCAGCCAAGATGAGTTCCGGACAGGAGCCAACCATACCGCTTCTACACAACGCGTTTACTTCACAAGCTTGCGAGGTGCAGCAGCGTCATAGGTATCGCAGATACACCCCAAGGAATCCTACATGCGAGAGCAATTTGCCTTATCCGGAATCATATTGCGACGCCTGCGCCTCGTGGGATTCAGCCTCTAGCCGTGGGGCTGCGTGACTGTGCCTACGCAGCATGACGCCTCGCAAGTCATGTACACATACATAACTCATATTCGAGATGATACAGGAAAGTATCCACGTATGCTCTGTTATTGTGCACTACAACTGCATATCTAGCTCAAGAAGCATGCGGATCAGTCGGTACGCATCCCGCGCCACGAGACGCCTCGCTGCGTCTTCGTTACAACACGGTACGCTCTCCAGCATACTGAAAGCAATCTAGCCACTCACGATAACTGCGGGCACTCGGTGACCGGTTTTTCGTCACGTGCAGAACGCGAAGGAGTCGCGGCGCGGAGTCGAGTCCGACGCTACTTGGTGGAAAGCATTGTGAGAGGCTGGTGTGAAACGGCCAGTGGCACAGGCATCCTTCGCGGGCCCAACCGTATCTCGTTCTCTTGCCCATTTCACGATGCTATTCTGGGCCCCATGCCACCAGCAGGCAGCCATCCAGCAAGGCCACCAGCTCCGCCCTAGCCTTTTTGCATGCGATAATTTCAGAGCGCATGTTTGGGTAGCCCCCATTATGATTCACGACACGTATTCTATTCGCAAAACATGCTCTGACTTGATTGTTGAAACGCTCGCGCCACTTAGTCGTGTGCAGTCAGTAGGGAGTCGCACATCACGCTCGGGCTGGTGCACCGCCCACGAGGATCGTTACGATAGGTATGCCTCCCTTGTCGCTTTGTCATCCAAAGTGCATGGGCCTGCTGGACGTAACTAAACGCATAAACTGTCTACTGCTAAAGCTTTGACAGGACGTTTTAGCGCCGGTAACTATCGCAAGCCGCTAAGCACTCTGTCCATCCTTTTGCGCGGTCCCCAACGGTCGTTCTGTCGGTAATAACGCCCTTGGAGCTCCACCACCGTTGATCTTGGTCGATCTTGGAATTGTACGATTAAGTTTGTATTTCGAGTTGAACGTTGTTAACGCTCCGTAGCGTACAGCACACACCACGTTATCGCTGTCAGCCACTGACCTTTCCAAGGCGACCCCACTTGGCACCTGTCGACTCATTTCGATTCAGCCTTGCTTTCGTACGCTAGGTAGCCATGGGATTTCACATGTTGACGACCCAACGAATAGTGTTCGTTTAGTGGTGGACAGGCGAGTACGAGGCCGCCTAAGCGCTTTCAGGATAATGCAGAGAAGAAGGAAAGACTGCAATCCTTACCCAGAATGGCAAGGTTTCCAAATTCCCGTGCGAGCCCGAAGCACAGGTATTCGGCGATTTGTGCACAATCTCTCGCACTCACGCAGACCCGTTTCCGGCTGGCGACGGTTCCATGGAGTCCGACAGCGAAGTCGTCGTCCTCCACCACGTGCCATGTGCACCAAAGACGGACGAGAAACCAGAAACTTGGTCATTCTTGCAGACAAGTCACATGCGAAGAGGACATCAAATTGGTAGAATCGCGTCATATTGCTCACATAACCATCTTGTGGACGGCAGACATTTCGTACCCCGGATCTCCCACGTTGTGAAGGTCAGCACTCAAACCTCCTAGGGGGTAACTCCACCGGCGGTTGCTCGCGCAAGGGCTTACCGATCTGACAACCGTTCACGTGCGTTGTAGGGCTGAAGGGGAATTTACCTCCCACGCGGGGTGTAAGAAGTCGTGTCTGACATGTATTCTTCATCGTCTCCTGGCGTATTCGGTCTTGCAACACTGCAACCAACGTCTCGAAGCAACACGACGTCGAAATCGCAATCGCGACCTACTTGCTACACACTCCCGGCAGCGGAAGCCTCGGACGCCCGCGCGTCGCGTCCATCACCGCATCCTTGTCGAGGCCTTCTGATGAACAACACGAGCACGCACGCCGAAAGACTCCCCTTACCCCCAGTTCTCGTGAAACCCCTATACCGCAACAAAACCTGCGATGAAGCTGTATTTCTCATCGGCCAAATCCAAGGGTCCGAAACCCGATCTTCGCACAAAACGGTACAGTATTGCGAACAACCACGGTTCCCGGTCTTTCCGAGTAGATTAAGCTACAGTCAATCCGCAACGATCCGCCCATCAGCCCATCAGCCGTCCTGCTACCGGCATGTCCCATCGAGACAGATACTTGCTCATCGTGAGTCCGGCAGTCACGTTCAGGACGTTTAGTCAGGATCGGAGAGCCAGAACATGATCAACACCAGGCCATAAGCAGCCTAGACCCAATAAGCAATGGGATACCCATGCTCATAAAATCGCTCCGAATACTGGTCGCACCGATTAAATCACCAGCAAACGTCCTGCGCACACCGTACAGACTGCAGGACCAGAGCCTTGGTAGTTTGGTCCCCTTTCTTTGTCCTCCACTGGCCGCGTAACGTATCAACTGCCAAGTTTCATGGGCGGCCAGGTAAAACACCGCCCGTGTCGACTGCTTATCTAAGAAGGGAATAGATTGTTGGGCTGAATTATGATTCATGGGCTCTGAAATGACAGCGGGTGATAAGTAGGGCTGAAGAGATCAGCGTTTGCATGGGTCGCTTGACATTGCCCTTGATGTGGGGGCTGGTGGAAAAGGAGGCAGGGCACCGACCAGATGGAGAGTTCCTGGAGGAGATTTGAGGTGAGTCTGGCATGTGGCGGATGGAAGGCATGACTAGGGGTCGCGCTAATTTGTGGGGCGAAGATCTGATTGTCGGATTAATATGGGCGTGCTTTTAAGGTTTGGTTGGAGTTGATTTGGAGTAGGGTGCGAGTTGCACCACATGGACATTCGAATCGAGCTGGCAGCTTGAGCGAGCTTGGGTCAACAACGTTCTCGCTTGTCGGCCCGCCTTAGGTCATCCCTTTCGCTTACCCATGGGTACTCTTGCCGTTAACGACTATTCGAATCTGTTGCTGATTCCCTTCCCATGTCCTCTTCCCATACCTATTCTTGCAACGGATGCTATGTGTGCTCCGGGCTGTTTCTGGTAAGCCAAACGGCGTTTTCCATGGGCATCAAGCGCAGCTCGTAGCATCCGAAGTGAACGCATCACCCACGCACGAAATCAGACATACAGCCGAGCAACAGACTGTTCAATTACTATACATTGTAAAATCAACATGTGCTGCTGTGAACATGCATGTGATTACTTCCTATCCAAGTCCAAGTTGCGAATCTGCTTGTGTGGACCGCCACCTGCTTGGCTATCATGTCTGACAGCGGGGACGCTATTTAGAGACGCTTGTGTATATCAACGCTTCCATGGACTTCCAAAAGGGGGCATATGTAGGCCTCAAATGGATGCATCTAGATATTAGTGCGCAATGAGCACCAAACCCATCTACCTAATACCACACTAGCACACTCACTCTCTTTGTCTCAGCAATAGCGCAGGACACCTACCCCTCTTTCAAGTATCACAATGACCTAATTCTCCCTCCCATGACACGCCAACATTCCAAATAGAAAACACGCCCACTCACAAAGGCCTGCCACCGCCCTACACATGCTGGCGACATCCACACTCGAAACCTCTCCACGCAACATGCAGCGTCGAGTCTGCACCACGCGCATGTATCGTAGGCACTTTGCCACGTCCCGCCTTAATTAGCTGCCCCCCTAAAACCCAAGCCCATTAACCAACATTACATATGCCCACTGGTTTCACTCTCGAATGCGAAACGTAGCGAACCATGGGGTCGAATCAGCGCAGATGGAGCGGCGCACTGTGTGGGTAGGCTACACTACGCTACGCCCCAGCGTCTATGCAAGTTGTGATGAGCTGATTACGCCACTTACGCCCCGAGTAGCGTGGGGAGGGCGACCTCGTTGCGCAACCAACAGGGTGATAACGGGGCAAGATGCACTACTGGCTTGGTAATATGTGAACCGTAGGATGCCGCCTGGTAGGGCGAAAGTGCTTGTATGCTTGATATAGGTCGGACGAAAAGTGCGTGGATAGTTCAGTTCACTGACTCTGTTGAGACCGTGCTTTGAGGGGGCGAGTCTTGCTGGACGCCTGAGGAGTAGTAATAGATCTTGCACTGTTCATGGGACTGCGACTGCTCGAGGTACGATTCGGATGCGAGTTGGAGCTGCGGAAGGGAACTCGGGATGGAGTCTGTCCTTCTTCCAGTGCAGTAAGAGCACCGACCCATGACAAGAGTGGTGAGTGATACGCTACTAGACAGGGCGAACGAAAAAGTGTAAAGTTTGAAACCTTACATGAAGTAAGAGGACGCTCGAAGCGAAAAGTGGAGATGGATTGGTTAACCCTATGCTAATGCTAATGCAAACTCCTATTAAATGGCGTATGAAACGGGGTATAACTTGTAGAGGCAAGCAAAATGTAAACTCCGTACCGAAATGCCGTCAAGCTCGATGCCGATCCGCATCCTCTGTCATTCCCTGGCCACTATCTCCCGTACTATGCTGCTCCACCAAGAGCCACCTTCTTCTTCTGTGCTCTCATCTCTCTAATCGTACCCTCCTTCCCCAAACCCCTACCCACCTCAACCACAATCATTCGAACAAAGTCTTTGTTGATCCAATAACTACTATGTGCACCCAGCATGGTCAAGTACTGGATCTCCAATGGTCCACCACCATACTTCATATAAAAGTCAATCTGCCCGTTGTCATTGAGCAGATAGGCTCTCTTCTCAGCAATCTCCTCGCGTGTGAAGTTGTGGGTCTCGAGCTCGACGTTGCTGGGCAGACGAATGGGCGTTGGCTTGTCATGCGAAGAGTGATTGTAGTTGGAAGTGGAAGAGCGGAAAGGGTTCAGGGAGGCAAAGTAGGATGTAGATGCCGACGGGATGGTTGTTTGTTTTAGCATAGAGGCGTATACGATATCCACGGTTGGATTTATGCGACAGGCGACAGGATCGTAGGGATTGATGATGTTGTAGATGTTGTCGACAGCGAGACAGCCGTATGTGCCTTGTTCGCCAGCCACACCAGGAGCAGCATACGAGTCTGCGCCTGGCTTCTCCTTGTCGCGACGCGGAAGCAGGTTGGCGTTCTTCATGAGGAGGAAGAGGCCGACAGGGCTGCCACAGACAAAGAGGTCGGTGGTATTGAAGATGAACTGGTCTTGGGGGAGGTCGGCTTCGGGGAACGACGGGTCGGTGAATTGAGGATCAGCATAGGTCGGTTGTTGGCTCAGGATATCGATGGCCATTACTGAGCCGAGCGAATGCGCGATCAAGTGCACTCGCCCATACTCTGCGAACCCCGGGTTGTTGTGGCACCACAGGCGATAGATGCGATTCGCCTCTTGTATACAAGCTGATATCATCTTGGGGTTGTGCATGGGCGAGAGGTAGTATGGGATGTCGAGCATAACGTCGCTAACGATGCCACGGACCGAGGGCAGCGTATCTGGGGTGATATCTTTGAGTGTATATTTGTTCGCGGAGGGATCTTCGAGCTCGGGAGTCTCGGTGTTATCGACGTCGAGGGATACGCGATGCCGCCAGTTGACCTGTTCCATGTCAGTATCCTGGGTTGAAAATCGTGGTCATGGTGACTTACTGGCAAACACATGACGCCTCCCATGTCCTTTCGCAGATGTCGCTTTACATCTGGAGTTCCAAGCTCGACGTTCATCTCTCTACGAAAGGCGTTCATCGCGTGCGTGAAGTGAAATGTCTCCATTCTCTCCGACAACTTCTGCCCAATGCCGTGAATCACCAAGACTAGATCTGACACCTTTGGTCTCTCTGACTGCGCGAGTTCGGGATCCGACTTCTGTCGTCGATATTGGGGCGCGCCGGCTTGTGACGATGAGACACCTTCGCGTGCGGCTTGTACCTTTGGCGTGTTCTTGCTGGGATGTAGCTTGTCCCAGATGGCCTGATCAAACCCGCGGACGACTTGGACACCGATGGCTCTGCCCTTGCGAATATAGTTTGCAACCGGTCGTCGCCCGTAGTAGTCCGAGGGTTGGAGAGCTGGCTTGAGGATGAAAGCCTCTTTTTCATTGGAGTATATGACACCAGCTTTCAAGTACGTGCGCTTCCTTCCGTCGGCACCGTATTCCAGGTCTCCAGCTGCCTTGTGGTCTGGACCCTCCGGACCAGTGGAGATGTCGATGAGGTCGCAGGCGTTTTCCACAATCTCGCGTCGCTCCTTGTCTGGGTCGTCGTTGTCATCAGCAGGTAGGGTGCTCTGAACGAGACCGGCTGACTGCATGATGCCCTGCGAAGTCGAAGGTCTGCTCTCCGACCTCCTTGGCCTTTCGGGCCACAGGTGGTGTAGTATCTTCATCTCTCCAAGGGCACCAACCTCGACAGCGCTGTTCAGCTCGTCGGTCCACGTCTGGGTCCAGGGCTTCAGTTCAATGTATCCAGCTTCGAGCATGTTGGCGACCTCGACCTCGACGGGCATCATGCTGTCCTTGTAGAACCACGTGCCTCGAACAATCTGAGCGACATCGCTGAGCGGCGACCAGTATATGGGCTCCATGCGTATTGCGTCAGTGTCCATGACGACGTGGTGTAGCCTGGAGACACCCACGGGCACCTTTGCGGATGGCCCTGGCTTGTGCTTGGACGACTTTTTCGCGGGCGCCTTGTCTTTGGCAGTGGACAGAGCAGGCTCCATGTCGTCATCCCACCTGTAGCTGTCGACCTCGTGTATAGTGGGCCGGTGGCCGCCGTCCATGGGCGCAGGCTTCCATGACTTTGCCAGGTTGCCTCTCGAGGGGGCTCGGATGAAGGGCGTGCCGGTCGTGGCAGGCTCGAGGGGGGAGATGGGGCCGGGATCGTATGCCTTGAGCGAGGCCGGTATGGAGTGGCCGTAACTGCCAGAGCCAGAAGCAGAGCCCGAGCCTGAGCCGGGTGTCTTCTTGTCGACGAGCTCGGCAGACGTCGAGTACTGCCCGCGGCTTGATGAGCGACCGGAGGGGATGTCCCTTCCCTGGATCGAACCTTGGTCGCTCGACGCGCTGGCGCCTCTCTTCCTCTTCAGTCGCTCGACGGCCGGGTTGGTGGGCGTGCCCCGGCCCGTCGCATCCTTCTCGCCAAACTCCTCGTTGTGCTTCAGAATCTTCCTGCGCAGCTGCAGCCACGACTCCTGGATGGCGTCGTTGTCGTACTGCGAAAAGGGCCGCGGCGGCACTCGCTTGGCCGTCGAGGAGCCCGTTGGCGGCGGCGGGAGCGGAGACAGCGGGTCGTCTATGGCGAGGGGCGACGTGTAGAAGTAGCGGACGTCGATGGCGGGCGGGGCTTCGGTGTTGTGCAGGACCTCGCGGATGTACTGGTTGGCGCGCGACGAGAGCGTGGGCTCGTTGGCTGCCATGACGGATGGCGTCGTTTGGGTGCGTGCTGCAACTTTGCAGAGAAGCAGTCGTGCAGGACTCACATCATATCATGATGCTAGCGTATCCTCGATGTCCTCACGTGTACCTGCGAAGACGACAGCTGGCTCGGACAGGGTGGTCGCCCGAGGATGCTTCCTTGTTGTTCTAGGGCGGTATATTTCCCATCATCATTCGGAGCACTGACGCAACCGCCGCGCTAAGTCGACGCGCGCCTGAGCATGTGAACAGTCCTCCCTCACCCGCCAAGCCCCCCAATGCACTCGAACCCGTACACAAACAGTCGACCACAGGTCCGTCGCGACAGTTTGACACATGGACTGCGACACGCGCTTTACAGTCCAACATAGTAAATTTATTCTCGATTAATGATAGCGAATGTTTTGGGTATCTTTTTGCGCAACAAGTACTTCTGCCGAAGCTCAATCAAACAACCGCCTTTTCACCTCTGAGCGCCGTATGCATACGAAACCAAACAGGACTGTAGGAAATTCCACCCCGTAGCCCATATGAATATCAACAGCGCCGGGCAACTACCGCGAGGGTGTGCTTGTCCCCAGCGCTGCCGCACCCCTTGCTGCGAGCCATTCGTTGTCCGCCTCTTGAGAGCTTCCAAGCAGCGTCCCGACATCCACCTCAAACTCCGCCCAGAGGGCCTCCTCGACCTTTTCCTTGAACTCTTCATCCCTGCCATGGCTACCTGACAGCACTATCCTGCCTGGTGGCTTTCCCACTCCACCAACGGTATGCACGACAGCTTCCTGCAGCTTCGACCAGAATTTCGCTCGCGGCGCTTCGAAAACCGGAAGTTTCCACCAACCAAGATCGGAGCGGGCCACGTAGTTGATCATATGTTGCTGTGGCTGCGAGGATTTTTTATTGCAAGACGTTTGATGCATGCTCGCGCTCAAGGAGCTGTCGTCGAAGGCAACAACGAGAATGTGTTGGTGTTGTTGTTGTAGCGGTTGCTGAGTACACGAGGCATGTACCAGAGCAGCATGAATAGCGTACGATTCCGGGTATATATCGGAGCTATCCTCGGACTGTTTGGGCGATGCGAAGCCGGCAAGTAATAACGCGCTTTGGAACAGCGTCTTCTGAGCCCCGCGAAGCGGGAACACGACAGCTGGTGTCATCTCTCTGACGGGAGTTCCAAGCTGAGCTTCGATGGTTGTGTGAACTTTGGTGAGAAATGCACCTAGTACAACGCTGTCGTTCCGGTTTCTTAGGATGTCGTAGTCCGAGTATCGAAACATCCACCGCGACATTAGCTCCGTGTAGCCGGCGTCTCCGGGAATTTGTACCACGTCGATTGTTGTTCCATTCGGATATCGCGCAGCAACTACTGCCTGTGTTGTTGTAAAATGGACACCGATGCTGGGCGTGGCATCTACCTCCATCTCCTTCGCGCTTGTAAGGTCCTTGGTGGTTTCTTCGGCCATGGGTACCTGATGGTGGTATCGTACAGCTCGTGCACTAGCCAAAGGCACAAGGAAAAGAAGAAGACAAGAAAATTTCATTTTGAAAGTCGTGAAGTGATTACTACAAGAAAAAAACGTACGTGCCGAGAAAATCGCTTTTGAGAAATGATGCAAGGAGAGACAAATGAGCGTTGGAACAAAAACAGAAGGATACGTCAACAAAGCATGAGAGAGAGACGGCAGTGAGTAAGGCTTGTAGGTGTGGTGGATGAAGAAGAAGCAGTAGCAACGACAACGGCGGTACGCTCGTCGTCCCCTCGACCCGTCAACGGGGCGACTCCCGACACCTTATAGGAGTCGTCGCACAGCACCCCATCGTACCGTCAGGGCTTGGAGGATCCGAGGTTCTGGCAAGGGACATGTGGACCTGCCCACTGTTCCGCAGCCACTAGGCGGATACGAGCTAGCCCATCGTGTGGCTGGTGCAAGCTTACCATCTAGAATCTTCACGTTTCTGGTCGGTGCAAGGGACATGTGCGTTTCTTTGTCCCGACTGCCATATCTTGGACACTCAATTGGGTTTTCTGGTCCCTCGGCGAGCGACGTTGGGCGCCTATGTGAGGCGGTTGGAAGCGCTGCACTGGTGGTGTCGAGGTGTCAGTGAGCTGAAAATAGCAGCACGCGCCAAGACCGGCTCACTCGGCTCTACTGAAAAGCTTGTCTACCCCTCTCTCGTACTTTTGTACTAGTTATCAAGGACAATAGCTGGCTCACACGAGCCCTAGGCCGTCTAACCAGTTAGCACTCTATTGATTCATCCCCTCTTCTCCGCAAAAGGTTTCGGCCGAATCAAAATGCCTCCTGAGCGTTAAGCACTGTCGATAAAAACATATACTTTATCGGGCATCGAGCACCGAGCGTCGCTAGCCGTATACCTGTGTGCGCCCTCTGCATACCTGTTGCATTCGCCATGGCAGTCGACCAGTCGGCCCCAGCTGCAGTATAGAGGCTCCTGGCGAGTGCCGAGACGTCTTTTGTTGCCCTAGAACATTACTACAGCCTTTCCGACGTTCAAGCGCGGCGACAAGTCGTGGCCAGGAGCTGTCAACCAAATCGCAAAGCATGGTTGCCGTTGCGTCCGCATTTGGTCTAGCGCAACGCCGCAACAATAAGATCCGTGACATCCTGTCTGGGGTGCCCAGCCGCACTGCTCATCACCTCTGTCTATGATGTCTGGCAAGTTTCTCTTCCGGTGTGGCTGCGTACATACGCGGAACTCTGACTGGAAAACAAGCCGAAAACTGCTGTACTCGGGATGGGGATTGGGCTCGCCCAAGAACGTCCGACTCGCTAGGAAGCTCGTTGAACGCATTGGTAGTCGGACGATTCAACAACCACACGCCTTTCCGACACGTACCATGGAGTTATTGACGTGCTGCAGCTCCATCTCTATGGATGTTTGAGGGATCTTCGCTTCGCTTCCCTTCTCTTTGGGATCTTGGTACCGTCCAGCAACCGAGCGGCTGTGTGGACATGCCATGATTAACGTCTAGGTAAGGTCAGAGACGCGTCAATGACTTGGAGGTACATCGTCGGCGTGCCCTAGTGATACCTCACTGGCCTGAAGATGGGAGAGGAGGAGACATCTGCCGCATCCAGGACATCATACCCTATAGCAAGCGAGAACCTAACAGGATATAGATGAGCAGATCGTACGTAAAGACGCCTAGGCGCACGAGCTTTGGAACAGTTCAACGCTCGGCAGCGCGATCTTGAAGACACTGTTCCACCTGTGGAGGCTGAGGCCAACATCAGCTAGCACTAGCGATGTGTACACATATGTAGCTCTTGATGAGCATACTACATTTGACTACTCAAAAGGCTGGCTTCCTAGCACCGGGCTTAGCACGAACTGTCCGCTCCTACAGGATCACGAATGCGACTGGCTGAATGCGCCGAGTATCGGTACGACGTAACACTTGATGATGTCAATCAGCATCTCGGGGTCAGGCACTAAAGCTCACGAAAACTTGGACCTGCAAGACTTTGATCTTAATCTTTTCGCATTCCTTGAGAACTACGAGGTCTACCGTAGATTGTCGTTGCTAATCTTTCGGTATGGAGCGGGATTCCAAGGAAGACGATAGAAGGACAATTGCGACATCGGCAGAGTTCATCCTAGAACCTACTGAAATCGGACGTACTTTGAAACGGCAAGAGAAGTGCGCGATGGCGTCCGGCGGAGTGTCGTAGTTCCTGTACGGCTATCTTGGCTCCAAGACGATAAGACCTGGTCGGGTATTCTAGGCTTTGTTGCTCACCGAGTGTGGCCAGTAGGATTTCCAGCGTGGGAGCGTCCAGTTTAAGCGGTTGAATACGGCGTCACCTTGGGAGCATCAGCGAGCCAAGAATTTCGTCAAGAGCTAAAAACGTAAACGAATCGGTCTGCGACGTTGTACCTGCCTCTGACGGAGATATTCGAGTAAAAAACGCGCACAACAGCCACAGAAAACGGGAGCAACGGAACACACGTGGATCTGTTATAAGGAATTTCGTGTTCGCGGCACTGTCAACCACACGGTTCCAGCTCCGCCGCCGTTAGTGCGAACCCAATGAGCCTCGCAAAACCATCGTCTCAACGCCACAATACCTAGCAACTCCCGGTCGATCGAGAATTGTCAACATACTTTCCGGCGTTTACGCAAGAAAAAAGGCTGCTTTTGTGGGACTGCATCGCATGTCATGTTGGGGAAAGGGTCCAGTTAAGGACTCAAGGGTCCCCAATCGTATGATTTTCTCATCACATTTCTCTTCTTACGTGCGTGCACGACTCGTTTCTGCAGCAGCCCCAGGTTTTCACGGGGATGTGGCTTGTTGGTCTCCTGTTGATGCAGGCTCTTACTGCCCAAGGCTTCCCTTTGCGTACGCGCGGAGAGGACCTTCGGAATTCCAACTTGTTCATCAACAATGGCGAGCTTCCGCGGGATAGGTCGATCTTCACAATCATTTCATTGGTATGCATGATGGTGTTGTCGTTGTTGTTAGGTAGGCTCACCCCCCGCATTGGATCACATCAGAGTTCGACGATGTACCTATTACATGTGCTCCACGTCATAGAATTCACATCAAGCTTGCAATCGCATATTAACACAGAGCACAGGTTTGCGGTGGGCGAAACTCAGACGAAGCATTGTGGTAAAGCGCAGCCTCATGTCAACGCTTGTTCTTATGATGTACGTCCTGGTGTTGATGTTCATCACCTGTTCAGCTGTTCTGGTAGCAGGACAAGGACTATATACGTATGATCTATGCGTTGCAGGAACATGGGTTTGTTTGATCTTCTACACATCCATCAAAGCTATCATGTGAGTGTGTCCTGAAAACGACACGAATAACTGCTAACGGTGATAGCTACGTCTTTCTTGTCGAACGCATACACGTCGTCCGCGCACCCTTCGTCAACAGGCGAAACGACAAGATATACCTTGGTTGCATGGCCATGATAGTCATCATGTACAGTGCCGTCGCCATCAACTCGTACTGCAATCATGTCATCGAATTACGCGCATCAGACGGTCGCTGCCACTTTGGTATTCGCGGTGCTGTATCGATACCATTCACCATTGTCAACTTCTTCACAGACGCGGTTCTGACAGGTGTTTTCTTTTACCTGCTTCGTCCTGTCGTACAGGTACCTGGCCTATCTGCTCTCTCAAATATTTTCGAAGGAAAGTCGAAGCAAGAGGAAGACACAGTCGATGGTGAGAATGATACACCAGCTCGGAAGAACATCAGGACACTGTTGTGGAAGAGCATTATTGGCTCCCTCTTGATTGAGATCCCCATGGCGGCGAATATGATCCAGTTTGTTTTGACGAGGGGCGAAGAATTGGGCATGATTTGTCTTACAATCTGCCTAGTCGATGGTAGGCTGTTTTTCTCGCATGTCTTTATCATTGAAACTAACAATCTACAGTATGCTGGGATGCATTGGTACTTCATTGGCTGACCTTCAGTGCCTCAGGCTCGGCAGCCGAGAAGGACTTGTCGCGATCGACAGGGGAGTCATCTCGCGACCAGATACCACCTAGAGGTCGTTCTCGATTGAGCCTTCGTGGCGAAGCCAAATGCGCCACAGAAGACACGACTGAGAAGTCGAACAACTTACAACTCGGTGCGATAGACTTCCGGTGCGAGAGCCCTCGGGATTCAACAACTGATCTAATACGACCTGCGGCTGCGAAGCGATCAAAGTAAACGGTGTCGTCAATCTCATTCCACAAGCAACGAGTAAAATATCAGCCTGCATGTAGACGTAGTCCTCCTGGTCTACGTTAACAGCAAAATAAATGTCTTTGCCACCCCAGGTCGTTTTCCAGATGGAAATCAGCTCTTCACCTTTGTTATCCTAAACAAGACCGAATTCGAGCGCCTTGAGCATGATACTGGTGTCATACAGAGCACAACATAACTCGTGACGGCCACAAGCGAACCACTTACTCATGCCGTCTCCCAGTTGATGGCTGGTTCTGCGACCGTGTAGCTTTCTTCCGAAGATCAAAGTTCGATTGATTCCAAGGTTGTGTGCCTCTTCGTCACCCATCAACACTGCGATAGGCATAATACCGGCCCAATTCACAGCTTCGATGCTGCCAACTATCGCCTGCGAGAGTCTGAAGGATTAACGCTCATTTAGACAACAGTCTGAAAGCTAGCAAGACCCACTGCAGAAGGTCGATATGTATGTGCGATAGCCAAGCATGAACGCTTTTATGAGCAAGATTGCCGGGCTCTAGTCATAAATAAAAGTTTGGGCGCGGCGAACTCTCTGATTGCTCATATCGTCCCGTAGAAGTTATGCAGAGCATCAAAATTGATGGAAGAAAGCCAGTAGCAGCGGCAGTTTCGATGCCACTCAAATCTACCATCTCAAGCAATTGGTCACTGACAACCAAGTCACTTCGACAACGGGTTACTGGATCATACAGTGACAAACAAAGCCCTATCAATAACCTGACTTTCCTGGGACTATCTTGTAACATGGTCCGCCCTTCTCAAACATACTCTGCAGATCCGCAACGATCACATCCGGCCTCTCATGCGCGGCGAAATGGCCACCCTTATCGTTGACACTTTCGTGGACAAGAGGACCTATTCGCATGTAAGTATAAGCTTCATGCGCATCATCGCAACGGAGTCATACCTAAGGTTTTCGCCCACAGTCTTGGAACAACAGTGATCTCATTGGGAAAATGTGCGACACCAAGCTTCACACGATCAACCCACTGACTCGTTCGCTCTCGATTCGGGATCAGGTCCGTGGGGTTATGTTGCGCTTCGTAGTAGATCCTGATATGCGCATTGGGGCCCGCGGTACTGAACCAGTAAATACTAACCCAAGTGAGAACCTCGTCATCGGTCCACTCGTAGCCATCAGTCCAATCAACCAGCTTCTCGTAGATCCATGCCAGCAGAGCAACCGGACTATCGGCGAAGGCATATGAGAGTGTCTGTGGTTTGGTAGCTTGTAGTTGGCGATACGCTTGACCGTCGTTGAGAAACCATTCAGAGCGCTTTAGGCCTTTAGATTCGGCATCTGTGTAGGGGGTAATTGCGTGCTGGAGAGCGAGTACAGGCTGTGATGCAAACGTCGGCGCGTGCGCGCGTACCATGTTGATGTGACTGGCGAGCACATTATCCGGATAGAGAATACCCATCGACCGGGTTATGTAGAAACCCCAGTCGCCGCCTTGGGTGACATACTTTTCGTATCCGAGGTCTTGCATCAACCGGTGGCAAGTCTCCGCGTACTGCGACAGTGCAAAACCAGGCTTGAGGATCTTCTGGCTGAACCCAAAGTTCGGTAGCGATGGTGCCACGACGTGGAAAGCGGGCTTGCCCTCTTTCTCGCCATTTTCAAGAAGTGGAAGTAACTTTGTGACCTCGAGAAATGAGCCTGGCCATCCGTGACTGAATAACAGAGGCACAGCATTTGGGTTAGAGCTCCTCTTATGTACGAAATGTACGTCGATGTGTCCAAAGCCCTCAACCTGAACTTTTTTCCGGAAGTTCGGCAACTCGTTGATCTTGGATTCAGCTTTTCGCCAATCGAAGCTGGTTTCCCAATGTTTTGCTAGACGCTTGATGTCGGATAGTGGTGAACCGTATGGCCACTGGTCAGGTGTTTCCAGTTCGTCGGGAAAGTCAGCATCTGACAACTTTCTTTTCAGCTTGTCGATTGCAGCGTCTGCAACCGAGATGGTGTAAGGCTCGGGTTGCGAAGCCATTGTGAATGGGCGTGGAAATGTTGCAGATGTCTGCCTCTTAGTTGTCCGCTCTTTAGGTGATGCGACCCCTCAGTGGAGCCCTACGCCCTTACGATGTTTGCTGCGAGTAGTTACTGCCATAGCGCTTAGTAATGTCACACTTGTAGCAGGCACGCCCGCCCAGAGCTGTATTGGGGTAATTTCCCATTCGGAGCAATTTGCATTGCTCCAATGAGGTAAGCATCTCTCCGCGTCATGTGCTCCGCGATCGTACAATATGCTGCCGATCGTGCTGTCGGTCGAGCTGATAACTGGGTGGCCGGGTAAGCCCAACGGCTGGTCCTCTTCGAACGGTCGCCTAAGTGCGTGTCGCCTATGCCATCACACCATCATCAGCGCGTCATGCACGAAATCAACAGTCTGTCCTCGAGTTCGCGGACCAAATCTTCACACGGCGCCTGCGCGATACTTCCATCAAGCACACATCTCTCTGACAGAACCCCAGGCATTTATACGTAGGTAGGCTCCGACAACACCGAGAAAAGCGATTATGAAGTCTGTCAAGAGATACTGCCATTTGCGGCCGATCATATTCTAGTAGAGCCAGGTGGGCATTTCGGAAAGGTCAGGCCTATGAAGATCGCATCGCCTGGGACGGGTGATGATCTCGGAAGAGCGCTTTCGAAGAGTTTGTCGGCATTTCGGAATGCATCACTCGGAACTGGTCGGAATACTCACCGTGCCAGCTATCGCAGGCGCGGGGTCTCCGTAAGCCACTATGACATTTATCACTATAGTGCATCATGATAGTGTTGTCATTGGCTCTTGATAGGGGACCCGGAACGATTGGTTTTTGTTACTGCGATTGCTAAGTGATTCAAGCCGCCTGTGTTTAGGATTATTCTAAACATCCTCCGCAGTTCTCACAGGCTTGGGTGAGCTTGTCGCATTCGCAACATTCCAAGATTGTTGAGTCTGTGATCAAAGAGTCTTGCAACTTGCAAACACATCCAGTGGATTCAACGAGCGAATCAACATCCAGAACGCGAGTGGCAACAAGTGTCAGGCTATTGTACGGCAAATACTCACACGGCAAGGTTCCGAACGTCCATCTCGGACCGAAAGATTGACAGCCTATACCGGCCCTCTCGGATTGCCAGACGTGCAAGTATATTAGGCGTTGTCTTCCGAAGGCAATTCTCGTGCTTCTTTATCGCCCCTCTCTTCCAAAATGAGCTCAATGGCGTCGGCCAACCACACAAAGAGCGTATATGCTACCACCGGCGAAGCACTCCAAGCAGCTAAGCAACGGTTTGCAGAGCGGAACACTAAAAGCTCGCATCTACACGAAGAATCAAACAAAGCCCTGCCAGGCGGTAATACAAGGAGTGTACTTCACACTGCGCCTTTCCCGGTGTTCCTAAAGAGTGGCACAGGGTATCAAGTCACGTCTGAGGACGGGCAAACCTACACAGACCTCGTTGGCGAATTTACTGCCGCTTTGTATGGTCACTCGCAACCTCTCATCCAATCAGCGCTAGTCGATACTATAAACAAAGTCGGCCTTAATTTGGGTGGAACGACCACATTGGAGATGCGGCACGCCGCATTGATTTGTGCGCGATACAAGCTCGATCTTATTAGGTTTACGAACTCGGGCACAGAGGCAAATCTCCATGCCATCCAAGGAGCGAGAAAGTTCACCGGAAAGAAAAAGGTTGTAGTTTTCACTGGGGGCTACCATGGCGGTTGCTTCACCTTTCCGGAAGATCATCCTGCCGAGAACTGTGTCGACCAAGAGGAATGGATCGTTGCAGAATTCAACGACGTTGAAGACGCGAAGAGAAAGATCGAGGAATCTAAGGACGTTGCTGCAGTACTCATCGAAGGTATGCAGGGAAGAGGCCCGTGTCTCGTGGGTACTCAAAACTTCCTGCATCAGGTCCAAGAATCAGCAAAGAAAGCCGGTGCAATTTTCATTCTCGACGAGGTACAAACAAGTCGTTTGGCGCCGGGCGGACTGCAAGAAGTCGAGGGGTTAAAGCCGGACATTACGACTTTGGGCAAGTTCCTCGGTGGAGGCATTACATTTGGTGCCTTTGGGGGGCGAGCAGACATTATGCGTGTATATGACCCACGAGAAAAAGGATCTTTAGGACACTCTGGCACTTTCAACAACAATACGCTTGGAATGACAGCAGGATACGCTGGCCTTGCCAATGTCTACACACCTGAAGTCTGCCGCACCTTCAATGCAATGGGTGACAAACTTCGCCACCGTCTGCAAGAGCTTTCACAAGGAACCAAAATGACCGTTACGGGTTTGGGAACGATCATGGGTATACACTTCTTGCACGATGGAAAGAAAAAACTAAGAAGCTTCCGGGATCGGCATGAGGACCTTGATCTGACCATGTTGTTCTGGCTTGAGATGATGGAGGCAGGATTCTGGATAACCCAACGCGGTAGCGTAGCCATTATCCTAGGTACACCCTGGGAAGAACTGCAAAGGTTCGCAGACTGCGTAGGGGGCTTTTTGGAGAGATACAGGGATCTATTGAACCTTTGATCTTGATGGGTGGGAATATCAGGATACACTGGAAACTGGGTTCGTGACCTTCCTGCCGTTGTATTGGCTATTCTTCTGATGATTTAGAGTTCAGCAAACGTACAAGTGAGCTTTGAGCCTCTCGCTGCCAATGTGGTCTTAGTACATCCGTTGTGTGGGTTCCAGGCGCACACGAAGGTTTTCTTGGTTCGCTGATGCATTCTAGCATCTTTGTATGATCGTTAACTTGTTGGTGTATGATGAGCGTCTCACTACGCTCATACAGGTGTGGGATCTTCAGAGTGCTATCTGGTGTAGGGTCGACTTGGTACAAGGTGGAAAGCCGGCTTCTGCTGTCTTGATTAAGCCAAAGCGATAATAGATGGCACTGGAGTTCGTCTCTATTTTTGCGGGGGTACTTGATGGCTAAGGAAGGTATGGAGAGTAGGCGAGTTTTAATGAGCCTATAGGTATCAATAGAACCACTGACGGGAGTGGAGATAATCATGTATAGGCCTGGAGGCACTCGATGGATGGCGAAGGAAATTGGCCAGTATGCCGGTTTGAGCTTGGACGCTTGAGCATTATCGCCCAGACGAAATGCGTCCAGCGCTTGACTGGAAGCGATCTGGACAATTCCTCGTATCTGCGTGACACGACGGTTTCTTGTGTTGGACTGACCGGTGCGTACGTAACACCAATCTGAAAGCACCCGACGAGAACACTCGATCAAGAGGTCTGGGTTGGCTTCCGCGTAACGTGAATCGAGGAGGGTGGAATGTTCATCTCCTTGGATGATGGAGGTGAGTGCGCTGATAGAAATGATAACAACGGGTGTGAGGGGTGTAGAGAGCAAATCAGAGCGCTGATGCGAAGCTGTCTGTAGTCTGCGTCAAGAGCGGGTAGTTGCCACCTTGGCTGACGCACATCGCTAAAGGGGTATTTGGAGCAAGTTGTCGGAAAGAAATCAGTCATGGCTCGTCTCGGCACGCCAAGGCCGAGCAACCAATCGTCTCCATTGCAAATGAGGATCTGTTTTGTTCATGATCTTGTTTGTGCCCAGGTTGTAGAGGCTTGCGCGGCAAATCAAAGATCGCAATGATATTCTAATGTTCTTGGTCAATGTTCTTATGACCTAGTCTGCATTGGGCAATCGACTAGTCTACTTTAGGTCATCTGCACTACTATGGTACCTAGCTAGTTTCTCATTTCTCACCACAGTTCCACTCCAAAAATCACAGTACAACGATGACCTAGATAAACCCTAGCGAAACCACTCTAAAGCTATACAATGATCTATCTGTTCTCTAAAGAATAACCTAGTAACTGTCGCTAGACAAATCATGCCTCCTCTATGAAGCCCAAAGGCAATGCTACACACATCTGTTGAGTCAAGCGCAGAAGATGAAACATACCGTTGTCGCACGAACCAACTTTGAGCACCACATGGCACATGTCATGGTTTTTGATCAATGGTACAGATGTTCATGACCGGTTGTCGTTGCCGAAATACTGCAGAGAACGGCCCGAAATAGGCCACCGAGGATACACAGCCGCCCTCGTCTTTACCACACCTGCATCAGACCGCATTGCCACGCTGCCTTACAACCAATGAGCTTTCGTCTTCAATATATTCATCCACTATCGGGGATCAGAACTCGCTCGGTCTATCTAACGCAGCTCCATTCTGCCATATGGAATCTAAGATCCCATATGTCAACTTTTGCGAGCGTGTCTTCGCTACCATTCATGTCAATAGCGACACATTCGCAAGATAATCCCGAGGTCGTGTTGAGAAGGAAGATATGACTCTGAGCAACGCTACCTAGTTATAGTACAGTCAAATACCTTCATTGCGAATCATCTTTCTCCCATCAATGGCTGTTGCAATGATTGTATGGGATTGCAAAGTTCCCGCCAACCAAACACCGCTCATTTGGGCCACTCAAGTACCCCTGAGGCCTTGATCAAGATCGCGGCCGACGTATTCCATGACTCGTCTACGATAATCTGCCACATCTATTTGACTGAAACGAACTAGATACCACCGCCAATCATTAATATATAGTGGGTAAATTTGTTCATTCAGATAAGTAATCAGGGACTTTGAATCATTGTAGTCAATCTACATAGTGTTGGCAGGTCTAACTTCGGAGATAGCTACAGAAAATATGGAACCTTGGCTCTTGGCACAAGATTGACGGAATCTTGTAAAGCGTTACTGGTTATATAAGGAACACTGAGTATTCCTGCATTCAAACCAACTACAACATCCTCCCTACTTCAGATCCTGATCAAGATGCAGATCACCATTGTTACTCTCCTCTCTCTTGCTGCTTTGGCTTTGGCAGCTCCTCAACGGCAACTTCCTCCTTTTTGCAGCTCTGCCAATGAATGTGCAGGTTGGTGTGGAGGGGGCCGTATCCCATACTGCGAACTTTACCCTGATGGGTAGGTCACATAACCCTCTCCAGATACGAGCCTTACTGACAGTTTCGCAGCAGTGGAAATCGCTGCGTCTGCAGTGGCTAGAGGGCATGGAAAGAAGGATGGTAATTACTCAACCCTTTGGACTGCAGAATGAAGCTGATTACCTAGTTCCATACCCAATGCGAGCATTCATGCAAGTTTCACGCTTAGGGGCGATAAGTGGTATTAGTTGATCCGCAAATTACAAGCTTTTACTTCTGCACTTCTACTTTTTGCTTGGTTGTCTTGATCATGAACATTATCCTTGAACAAGCCGCCAACCAGCTCTTTGGAGCTCAATCCCACTCGATCCCTTCAGCGCAATGTGTCTTCATACTTGTCTTCCTCGGTTCTCCACAGTCCATCCTTACTTGCTCATCCAAGTCATTCAGGAGTATTGCTTGGATAAAAGATTTCCAAACAGCTTTGGCATTCCTATGCCTGTAGGCGCTTCTCGTCCTGTAGATTGTCAAGCCCAGAAACAGCACAGTCAAGAGCACCGAGCTAACAGAGAAGAATACCCGAGCTCATGATACTCGCATATACGCCTTGTCTTATACGGTTCTTCTGTTGCATACGTGGCTCGCGTCTACTATCGAAGCATAGGTGCCCATGAACGTATGGATCGCTTTTGTAAGCTTCTGAATGATCTTTTTTAGCCAAGACTTGCAAGTTGACCTGGAATGGCCAAGAGAGACGGTTTAACATGGAACGAAGCTTAGCGGTTGAGAGTTCTTGATGTTTTCATGGAGCTCGAATTGGTCCATCCTTGCACTGTTAATGTGGACTGTTAGCTAAAGTCTACAACCCACGACTAAATCACGAGAATAAGTCCATGAAGATATATTACTTGTGGTCTCTTCATATCGTCCATTCTCTATCTGGACCAAAGCGGTAATATTCAACAATATGATCTCTCGCTCTACTGGCCAAACTTGTTGAAAGGTGACAACAAAGTAGTAGAGTCCATACGCTTACAATTGCAGCAAACTCTGCATCAATTGTGACGACGTATGCTTCGCTAGGGGATCATACGTGGAACGTAGATTGTCGTTAGGGTCAGATTTAGATGTTCAAAGTGAGTGCACGAAATTTGAGACTGGTATACGGTCGGTTGCCATATTAAGACATGTTCCTCCGACACCTTGGCAGACTCGTTGTTGGGCTTCTTGATACTAGCACTAAGTGTAGTGTTTGGTCCACACTACCATCTGAGGTGCCATTAGAGAGTTGTGGTACGGCGCTGATCCGACGACGATATATATACGCCTGACGAAGCACGGAAATGGCCGTGGCGCAAACCGTGCGCACACCTTCCCGCTTCCTGAGCGTCTCCAGCGTGTGGAATCTCCTACGATTCTTCTTGACTGCGTATGTTGGTCCTTATCGAGAAGAGTGGGATGATGTTGATAACGGAGATGCTTTGCCGAAGTGCAGATCGACAAGGGTGTTATCGCTTGTTTTTGGAAGATCATGCATGCTGGCATCCATCAAGTACACAAAGCCATCTAGTGGCGTTCTGGGCAAATCCTTCCGCTCCACGTTCACTTGGCACGACCGTCAGATGTCCTGATATCGAGACAGTACCCTAGCCAAGGTACATCTTTTATATTATTATGCTGTGAATCAATACCACCTTACTTTGAATTGGCATTAGATGCAGATATAATTCCATGTGCCATCTCAGTGAAGGAATCCGCAGTAACGTCCATTTCGCCAAAGAGATTGTCGCAGCGAATCTTCTCCCAGATAGTGCAATATGCAGCCTTGAATCTGCTGCTTGGTTAGTGGCGGTAGTGCGAGCATTGATTCGACTGTGGAAACCTACCCATGGATTTTGGCAGCCGCTACATCCCAGTTATGCGCAGCGGCAAACCATTTCTCATCCTTGCCCAGCTTCTCTATCATCATCTGATATACCTTCGGATCCGGTTTACCAATCTTGGCCGTGTCGCATGAGACGAAGTTCTCCTTAGGCATAGGTATACTATTGTAGGTGAAGTAGCCTCCGACGCGCTCCACATCTCCTGCTGTCAACGCCCAGACCGTAAATCCAGCCTTCCTCAGCATGCGAAAGCATTCGGCCACACCAGGTCGCGCCTCGAGCTTCTTGTACTGCTCCAGAACGTATTCCAAATCTTCGTCGCTAGCGAACGTCTGAGGTTCCTCGATCCCGGACATGTACAGCATACGATAGAAGAGACTGCTGAAGATGTCGCGGAACCCAATATAACGGCCATTCATACTGAGGTAAGTATACTCTCTCTCAGTGACTTCGATCCACAGGTAGCCGAATAGTCGTGGTTTGATGCCTTCGGCACGCATCTTGTCGCCCAAGCGGTGATCAAGAGCTTCAAAAATTGCATCGTAGGAGACACAGGTACCGACAATGTCAAACACCACGTGCTTATTGGATGAGGACATTGCGACAGCGTTGTGTGTTCAAGGTGTTGGACTTCCGATCAGGAGTTTGGAACTTTCGAAAATGGGTGATGGTAAAGGTTGATAACGGATCCTGCTCGCATGTCAACAACGCACCATCTGGGTAACTATAACGAAGCAACGGCGTGTGCTGCAACGATATCGGGGCATATCTGTGCGAGGTTTTGGGCATGATAAGCGCTGGTCCACTTGAACCTTGGCCAGGTAGGGGCCTTATCTTGGCGGAGTCCGCATCGACCCAGCATCACTGCGGGGAGCGACTACTCACAATCCTGTCCGAGATTCCTGGGCCTGATAAGCACAGATAGGAAGCGGGACTCTGGGTTCATGACTATCTGATATAGAGAATATGGGCTGATACTAAGCTCAAGCCGCTGAGGAGTGCCATGCGAGCAGGCATCCGGGAGTGTGCAGCCGTCAAGATGCAGGTATATGTCTTGAACGCAATGTCTGTCTCTGTCGGCTGAATTCTTTGTTCGTTTGTTGTCACATCCGAACGACCTGTCGCCCATCTCCACATACAGGCGAACATAACCATGACGTCGAGGGATATGGAAGCATCGGGGGTGACGTTGAGAACCCCATCTATGCCAGGCGACGAGAAGAACAGTCTGCACATACAATATGGAGAAGTCGAAGATGCAGTGATCGTAGCCGCACTACAAGGCTATGTGCCGGGTACCACGGAAGAGAGATGTTTGGTCCGAAAGATCGATTTCGTTCTGCTCCCGATCCTTTGGTGGATGTATATCCTTGCCCATCTCGACAGGAGCAACATCGCCAACGCCAACGCGGCGGGTATGAGTGAAGACCTCGGACTATCCGATAATCGTAAGTGTCTGAACATGGAGCACTTGACAGTGCCAGAAGTCTAAGCTGACAGCACATAGAGTATGCAATGCTCGTATCACTCTTCTTTGTGGCATACGTCATCTTCGAGGTTCCTTCGAACATGATACTGATGAAGGTGAAGCCTTCGACCTACTTATGTATGTGTGCTCGATCAGCTGGAGTGTGTCATGGCAGGACTGACGAATATCGTTTCAGCCACGATCGTGTGGGTCTGGGGATGCGTTGTTCTCGGAATGTCGCAAACCAAAAGTGCGACAGGATTGCTTGTTGGACGCTTCTTCCTCTGAGCAATCGAGGCGGGCTTGTATCCGGGCGCGCTTTTCATCCTTACTTGCTGGTACACAAAGAAAGAAGTCGGTATGTACGCCGTCATGTGCTTGTAACATGGGTTGTTGACCAAGTCTCCAGGCAAGCGCTTTTGCATTTTCTACACCTCGGGGTGTGTTTCTCCAGCACTGGGCGGCATTATGGCAGGTACGGTAATATCCAGCCTGGACGGCGCTCGTGGAATTCCGGGTTGGCGTTGGCTGCTCGTGATAGAGTCCGCGATTACCATTGTCTGTGGCTTCGGACGTGAGTGATCTCGACGTCAGTTTTGTGAATGCTTCTGACTACCTGCTCATATTAGTGTATTTCATCCTTCCCAACTGGCCGATCGACTCGAAGATGTTGTCGCCGGAACAACGCGTTCTTGCTCACGTCCGCATTCTCCGCGATCGGGACGAGTCTTGGGACACCGAAGAAAAGGCCCTTACGCCACTACAGGCGTTTCTCGCAGTGATCAGAGATGGCCGAACATATCTTTTTCTGATCATCTATACGGCGAACTGTCTGGCACTGACCGTTTCGTACTTCATTCCGACCATGCTCAGAGGAATGGGCTATACGAGCACTAGTGCCCAGTGGATGACGGTACCTATTTGGAGTTGCGGCGCTGTGTTTCAGCTGTTCTGGTAAGTACCTCCTGTGCAAGAACAAGCCAAGAAGTATTCCCTAATTAGACATCCGCTGTGTAGGTCGTGGACCTCGGACAAGACCCAAGACCGAAGGTGGCACAATGCTGCCCTGCTCGGTTTTGCTGGGATCACTGCACTGGTAGCTCTCCTCGTCAGCAACAATGCGGTAAAGTATGCTATGCTGTGTCTCCAGACTGGGGCAATGTACACAACAATACCTCTGATTCTCAACTGGACGAGCGAAGTTCTGTCTCAGCCGACACGTAAGCGATCTATAGCTATCGCGTTGGTGAACTCATTTGGTCACACGAGTTACATTTACGGGAGCTTCCTGTGGCCCAGCGTCGAGGGGCCACGTAATCTCAAAGGATTCGCGGTATCGACTGCCGTCTTGTGGCTTGGCGTCTTGATGGCAGTATTGATGCCAGTGATTGCGAATTGCCTACCCAACCCGCAGCCTGACGGAACGCTGCATGGACAAGAGAGGTTTGTTGCTAGCGAAGAGAAGCTTGAGAAGCAGAACAAATGATGCTGCCATACAAGAGCGAAGAGAATGCAGAACGATGCGCACACGGGTTTGTGGAGTAAAACCGAACAACCTACTCAGACCGCTAGCCAAAAAGGGGTTCGATTTTATCCTCCGGGTTACCCTCCGGGAGGCGTGCGTAGGATGCAAAGATAACCGAGTCACGGAAGGTAAGGCTGCGATCGTGGAAGGGATTGCTAGGTAGGGATAACGTCTGTGCGCACCCAACGGGCTAAGTCAGCTAATAAGCTACCCTAACAGCAAGTTAATAATAGAAAAATAAGGCTGTAGATACCTACTAAAAAGCTATTATTATAAGATCTTTTAGTATATTATATATAGAGGCTTATATATTATTTATACTACTTATATCTTACTAGCGTCTTAATTTAGTAGCTACGTATACTATTTTTAGGTAGAGGAGATACTACTAGTAAACTAGTATTAACTTAACTTAATATAGTAATAATATAATAATACTTTATTAGATTTTTTACTACTTTATATAAGGCTTTTTACTTACCTTTATTTACTATATTATAAGATTTTTCTATAGTTATAGTATTATATTACTATTTTTTAAGCGCCTATTATATAGCTAGTTCTTTAACCTATACTTCTTACTTACTATTATACTATATTTTAGCCTATTATTAAGTAACTTATACTTCTTATTAAAGCTACTTTTTATATACTATTACTACTACTTTTAGCTATCTATTTTAGGTTTTTTATAGTTATAGTTACTTAGCTTTATTTAGTTTTATATACTTATACTTATAAGCTTTATAAAGCTTTCTTAGAGACTAGAAGATAGTGCTACTATAGTACTCCTTATACTATTAAAGGTCTATAATCTTACTCTTCTTAGTATACTTTTCTCTTACTATAACTACTTATTATAGACCTTAGTTCTTATAGTAGAGTAGTTTATTTTATACTTATAGTAAGTATAATAAAGCTTTAAGCTACTAGGCTTTAAGAGTTACCTTATTAGGTACTATAGTATTATAAATTTTTTATAGCTCTCTCTAGCTATTACTATTACTATATTAACTAATTTTTAAAGCTTTATCTTATTATAAAGTATAGTTATTAAAGTGTTTTAGAATAACTTTTATATCTATTAGCTATATACTTATAGCTTAAAAACTCTTCTTAATAATCTCTAGTATAGTTATAGAGGTTTATATAAGCTAAAAGTTCTTAAAAAAAATTATATTTTATAATTCTTATAATACTCTACGTATACTAGAAGTAATAATTAAATTTATAAGAGTAGTACTTTAAAAGAGATATAAAGATAATAATATCTAGTAGCTATAAGCTATAAGTTAAATAAGGTAGAAATATAGCTAAGAGGATATAATTACTATTATAAAAATTTATAAAGTTAGTTATAAGATAACTACTATAGCTATTAAGGATTAAAAGCTAGTAGTTATAATATACTTTTTACTTTATAAAGTGTTTAAAAACTTATTAAAGCTATACTAAACTTATATTATTATTACTTTATCTTATCTCTAAGTTTAAGAAGAAAACCTTATATTTCTTAGCCTTTATAGCGTCTACCTATCTTAATTAAATACTAGAGGTGCCCTAGTATATAAGAGCTAGTAGTAATACCTCTCTAGAAGTATATATATAAGCTAGTAGTATTATCTATTTATAATTACTATCTTATAAAGCTGATTTAGACTTAATTAAAGCCTTAGAGAAGATACGTTTACTATACTTTATAACTCTAATATAGAAGCCCTTCTTATTTATATTATATATATTATACTCTTTAATACTATGTTCTTATATCTTTAAATAAAGTATATTAAAGTATAGCTTATACTTAAATAGTAAGTTAGCTTTATACTTATTATAATTAATTTAAGTACTCTATTTAATAGTAAGCTTATTAATATAGTAATAAAAAAACTAAGTAACTTAACTTTAAGAAACCTCTTACTTTACTATTATTACTATAAAATTTTATATTATCTCTTACGTTAGTAGTAAGCCTTACCTTATATATCTTTCTATATATAATATAAGTTTATATTTTTATTATAAGTTAAGTAGTATTACTTATATACCTTATTATACTAAGAGTATTATAATCCCTTATACCTTTATAATAACGTTATTTAATTATCTTTAAATCTTTTTATAACTTATTAGTATAAAAGTTTACCTCTAGAGTCTTATAATTCTAAATATTTAATTACTTCTTAAATTAGGTCTATAGTAGTAGAGTTATAACGCGTTAAAGATAGGATAACATATAATATTACGCAGTACGCGTAGCTCGTTGGCTAACTTAGCTCGTTGGGTGCGCACAGACGTTATGTCGAGGTCCAAGCTTTAGCGCAGAACGCAAGGGGAGAATCTACGCCCTAAGATAGTGACGTCCGTTTTCCCCTGATCTAGACCTCCTAGCTTCCATTTTGCAGCTTTTCTCAACGACCGTGAGCGGTGCGCTGTTGCTGAGCTCGTATTCGGGCTTTGCGAATGAGATTGGCTTCGTTTCAATGCTACAGTACATCTTGTGCTCCCACGTACCACCTGGGCACGTACGAGAATTACGCCCATTATGCGCCGGATTGACACAACCTCCATGAGCGCCCGTACAACGTAAGGCACTACCGTTGGGAGTCGACTCGATCGCCCTTACCTACCTGCTTGGGTCTGCCGTGGCTTGAAATCGAATCCCTGCTGCAACACTGCTCAGCGCAAATCTCACGCCCTCACCGCTCCAAGACTACCTACCTAGGTAGCGTAAGATGGAATTGGCAACGCACCGAAAGATGACCTCGGATGGAGACAGAGCTCTCCTCAAGGATCATTGAATGTCGACTACGTGACTAACATGACTAGAACCCTGTTTAGTCGTCTAGTTGCAGAATTTCGGCCTAGTAGAGTTAAGCGCATGTCGAGCAAGAGTGCTGCCGTCGAGGTGATTGGCAATCTTCCGGTCGGATGCTTCAGAAATTGCCACACCCCCTGTGTCGCCCAGCGTTCAAGCGCAGTCTACACGACAATCGAACTTTACCGTGAACGGTCATCACGCTACGGAGCATTGGAGCAACAGAAGTCTACCTTCATTGATGTCGAAACTCATGCTCTACCCTGTTGTTGGGCATCAATGATTTTGCGAACCTCAACGGCACTCAGCACTTGGGATCGTATGCCGGGTTGATCTCTCCATGTCTCCGATATCAGAGGCACTTTTGCCTTACATTGCTGGCTGGGTCTATGAACAGTGACGAGCGCCCAGCGATACAAGTGCTTGGAAGGTCGACAACTACCTAAGTAGGGAACGCACAGCGAGTCCACACGTACGCTAAGGCACTTCGGCTTGGGTTCTCACATCATTCGTGTTACCAATGTCTCCAGACCGGCCTAGGTCGCCGTCGGCCTCGGCCGCCCACTGTGTGCACCTACCCTTCTCATCTGTCGATCGCAATAATCATAGGGCTGACAGATACGAACAGTCTATCTCCCGAGAGAAACATACGATCATGACGGAACAAGCATATACCTTTGTATCCCAGAGAGCCTTTTCCTACACGGACGTTGCCAAGATGGCGTGTAAAGCGTTGTTGACAAAATAGTGTGCTTCGTCAAATAAGCAATTTTGCATTTGCTTAAACTACATTCAGGGTCGAATCTTATGCCATGCGCTTGGTGGGTTCAACTACCGATACTCTTGTTTGTACAAAGTTTCTAATAGGTCCGAACTTTGAGGCTCTTTTGCTCACGGGTATCAGGGTCCCCCAGCCATGGGCTGGTAGGGTTCAATACAGGAACGCACATGGAGTCACCCATCTTGGCGAGGGATAGGGCAACGGTAGCACGAGGTAGATTACCTGAGCGAAGTATATAATGTAGCTGGAATAATGTGAGTTTCTGCATAACTCATCGAAGACTACATTTTCATTCTCTAATGTCAAACGACACTCTTTCAGGCGGCCTATTGGCTGAGCATTCTGCCGTCGCTCAAGGCATAATAATAGCAAGCGACTATGTGCTACGCTGGAAGCTTGCTGGCGCTCTTTTCGTCATGCTCATCGTCTCTCATGCCACTAAGATGATCTACCGCGCCTACATCGACCCTTTGCGAGCCATACCGGGGCCTTGGATCAGTTCAGTCACATCAGCCTGGATTCGCTGGCAGCGATGGCATGGCCGATTGTCCTTTGAAGCAGACAAGCTCATGACAAAATACGGGCCCATCGTTAGGATCGCTCCTAATCTCGTCATCCTAAACGATGCCGAGGCAGTGGAGAGGATCTTTGTGAGGAAGGACCTCGACACTTCACCAACATCCATCCGAGCCTTGCGCGTAGGCGGCCACGACTGGACCGTCACATATCCACAACACCCAGTTGCCCGCCAGAGACGACACCCCGTAATGATCGCTACCACAACGAAGAACATGAAGCTCTGGCATGACATCTTCGTGACCAACATCGAAGCCATGGTTCGCGATCTCGCAAAGTCAGACGGCGGAAGGTCCGAAGATATCGTATATCACCTGCGCATAGCCACCCTGAAGAACTCCCAAGTCGTCATGGGCGGCTCGGGAGTTGACCTCGACTGCAGCGACTTTCCCCGCGTGGTCGGCGAATACAACTTTCTTGTTGTCTGGCGCCTCTGCCTTCCAGAGTGGTTGTTCGCATGGCTTCAATACGGTCCTTTCGCGCACCCACGCTTTCGAGTACGATCCAGTGACAAGCTTTTCGACTTGGGCGCAGCGCTGTGTAAACAAGCTGCTGAAGGGGGAGAAGAACCAACTGATAACGTATACAAATTGTTCACTGCGCCAAACGCCAAATACCCCGTCGAGCAATCGTGGACAGACCCGGAAATCGGTGCGGAGATGGCAGGACAGGTACTCGCTGCGACTGAAACGACTTCATCGGCTCTCGCTTTCATATACTACGAATTAGCAAAGAACCCAAGTCTTCAGGAAGAGCTGTATGGGGAAGTAGCCGCCCATGAGGGCTACGAAGAGCTTGACTCCCTAAAACTTCTCGATGCGTGCATCAAAGAAGGTCTGCGTTACCGCCCACCTGTCGCTCTCACAGGTTCGCGCCTCGTCCCCGCTGGCGGTATCAACGTCCTTGACTATCACCTCCCTGCCGGCACTGTTGTGACCACACAGTCCCTTAGCATGTCTCGTCAACGCCCCGATCTTTTCCCCGACTTCGATACCTACAACCCGCGGCGCTGGCTCGTCGAGGACGAACATAGTGCCGAGCGTCGGAAGATGCTTGTGCCTTTTGGCGTAGGAGCGAGGCGCTGCCCAGGAGGCAACATGGCAACCTACCAAATGCGACTCATCTTGGCGGCGACATTCAGGGCGTTCAAAGTTGAACTTGCACCAGAGACAACACCAGAGAAGATGGCGCCATTTGAGGCAAACGGATACCGGAGTAGGCATGATCGGTGTGACCTAATGTTCCAGCCTAGGACGGCGTGATGATGTGGGGATAAACATAGATCGTTCATTGTCTTGGTTGCTTTCCTGTTGTTACTTTTGTTACTTAAGCAACCTTTGTTGTTTTGCTTTTGTGTGTTTGCAGCTCTTAGATCGCGTCAATACCACTCGTCATCAGTCCTTCTCAACTGTCGTGGAGGATAATTGAAAGACCCGTACGCATGATTGAATAGGCCATCTGTATGCTATAGATGTTGTGATTATATCCGCGATAATTTGGGCGAGTAGCATGTTGCGCGATGGCTGGTGACCAAATGACAAGGCTTCCCGACAGGTGTCAGTGATGACGCGTATCTAATGACGTCACCGTCTCCCTTGTGCCTTTGGACTTGGTCATTTGGGAACTACCACGTACACACCACGCTATACGTGGACATGGCGAAGTCGAGACAAGACACAAGCAAGGAACTTCTCTTGTTATCTGCGTCTCGGCAGGGCACATGCTTGCAGCTGCGCTTCCGCCTGGTGGAATCCCACAAAGCGGGGAGACGTGGCTCGCGGTTTGTAGCGCTTCCGGTGGGGCCTCAAGTTGCATCTTGACACATCTATCGAATCAATCTAGAAACCTCACATACCTCTCCAGATTGCAGACCGGCCAGGCTCACGTTCGTCGCATGCGCAGCCGCGCCAATACCTAGACAGCACAACTACAGCCGCAACCGCTCTTTATCCGTCCGGGTCCTTATCTTCCAACGCCACAACCGTAATATCCGGCATCATCGTGCGTCTGATCTGCAAGTGCAATGTTTCAGGTGCACCATATGCATTACCTGCAGCCTAACGGAAGCTTGATAAAGCTTGGAAAGCTTGGCCACATGCTTGTAAGCCCATGACCACTGCTGCGACAGTCCGGCCGGTGTGCCCGCCGGTTCCTGGTCGAGAGCTGATAATTGGAGCGTTTCATGTTGGGCCAGTAGGTTTGCTGCTTCAAAGTGGGTGTTATGCATGCGTTGGTGGAAAGCACGAAGGTATATATGCCGCCTCATCGATACTTCCAGCAGAACAAGTTCGCATCTCCCATTCTTCATTACACTAGTGCTGTAAAATAATTCTCCTTTATCAAGCCTGCAATAACATTCACAAACAGTCTAATAACAACATGGCATCTCTGCAACGTCTTGCTGTTCAGCGTAGCCCGGCATATAAGCCCGCAGGAGTCAAGAGCTATGTCTACGCGATGACAAAATGTAAGTGACCTATCTGATTCTCTCCTAACGTCTGGACTGACATGCGCAGATGGCTTCCATCCGACCAAGCCAGGCCCATATTTCCAAGCCAAGGTCATGTCACAGCAAGGCAAATTTGGACGAGTCGGCGGCCGCATGCGGTCACACTACGTTCTAAGAAAGCGCGAGCAAACATCAGCACCGGGCGGAGCGCAGAGCAAGGCCGCTGCCCCAAGCGACGGAGGTGGAACCGAGGGCGAGGTTCCAGCCGAAGACATCCAGAACGATTCGCTATATCTTTGCGAAGTCGGTGTCGGAACACCTGAACAAAAGCTGTATTTGGATTTTGATACCGGATCTTCGGATCTTTGGGTATGTGAGCCATCTGGGTTCAGGTAATAAATGCTAAGACGTACAGGTCTGGTCCACTGAGCTTCCCCAGAACATCCTCAGTTCGGCCAACCCTTCGAACCAGCAGGTTGCTTTTGACCCTTCCAAGTCAAGCACATTCAAAAAGCTCGATGGAGAGACCTGGAAAATCTCGTACGGAGATTCTTCATCAGCAAGTGGTGACGTAGGCACCGATGTTGTCGATCTGGGTGGCCTCAAGGTTGAGAACCAGGCCGTGGAGCTCGCGAAGGAGCTCTCACAGCAGTTTGCACAGGGCAATGGCAGCGGCCTGCTCGGACTTGCGTTCAGCTCCATCAACACTGTTTCTCCAACCCCGCAAAAGACGCCAGTCGACAACATCATCGCGCAGAAGACTGCCAAGGAACAGCTCTTCACGGCGTACCTCGGTAGCTGGCGTGATGCGAAAGAAGCTGACAAGGGAGAAGTAAGTTTCTTCTTCCGCATCTCTGCGGTTTGCGTTAACATACCCACAGAGCTTCTACACCTTCGGCTTCATAGACCAAGACGTCATGACCGCCTCTGGAGCCTCCGAACCCAACTACACCGACGTTGACAACAGCCAAGGCTTCTGGCAGATCCAGTCTACATCCGCCACCATCAATGGCCAGACTGTGAACCGATCTGGTAACACTTCCATCATGGACACTGGTACTACGCTTTGCTTGGTTGATGACGCTTTGGTTGATGCCGTCTACAAAGCTATTCCAGGCGCCCAGTACGACCAGAACAACCAAGGCTATGTCTTCCCCGCCTCCACACCCGCGGACGACTTGCCAGAGATCAAGATCGCGATTGGAGACGCCATGGTGACCTTCCAGAAAGAAGATCTGGGCTTCGCCGACGCCGGAAATGGTAACGTGTACGGAAGTATCCAGAGTAGAGGATCCATGGACATGGACATCTATGGCGACGCAGTTCTGAAAGCCATGTATGCAGTGAGTCATCATGAGTATGCTTAGATTAGTAAAGCAGTACTAATTTAGCTTTCCAGATCTTCGATATGAATAATGGTTCGCCGAGGTTCGGATGGGTGCAGAGGAAGGAGGCGACACAGAACACGACTGCTCCCCCGTCGCAGTAGATCGCGACATACACTCGTAAGAGGCGATGATCACGCACAGAACAGGAGGTACGACTGCTAGCGTTTGGTGCTTCAAGTGATGTGGATGTTCGCAATAGGCTTTCATGCGGCAGATGCTACGCTTCGGTGAACGATAGTATCTTAAGATGCATTTGACGAAGTTTCTTTCGAAGCCACAAGCTTCCCCACATCCCTCAAATCAGGTACAGCATCTGTGTCTCTATCGTCAGCTTCTTCCACCTTCTGCATCCAATTTTTGCAAAATGTCTGTAAATCCTTCTGCGCATCGTTCTGCACAGAGGCTCGATTTTGAAACCGCTCGCAATCGTCCTCGGGGTGGCTGCGACTTCTGGATGATAGTATGAGGCCCATCTCCACGGGCCTACGCCACGGCGGACTTCCGATAGTGTAGAGACTGCAACGCAGGTGCGCCAACTTTTGCCTACAAGTATGCCGAAAGCAAATGGGTTCGTGTGTTCGGCGGAGAAGGTGGCGAAGAGAAGGCAGCGATGAAGCAATACAACCAACTCCTATCTCGACGTTCGAACAGAGCACAATGTGGGCAGCCCAAACTGTGCATCACGTTAGCCTTCGCGAACCATTTTGCCCAAAGGTGTAGGAATTCAAGGCGCACATGGTATGTCTTTGCCCCCGCGGTATTTGTTGACATAAGGGATTCGGATAACTGTGATGATCGACGCGCTGGGTCGGGTCAGTCAGGTCAGCCATCAGTAGTAGAAGAGCATGTTGGTCATCGATTTAATCAACCGACTTACACGGAGGCAAACGATAGCAATGCTAAAGCTTGTAACTTCTGTTTCCTCTTCATGTGCGTGTCCCACAGGATGATGGCTGGCACAACCACGAGTGCAAAGTCCGTTACGATTGTCGAAGCAGTAGCAACGTGAGCAATGGTTATGAAAGTAGATGCCGGTGCGCAGTGTCCTTGGCGAGTCCATATCGCACTGACTGGTCGACAGTACAGCAAGACGCCGACGAAGGATACGAAGAAGGATGCCCATGTCGTAGCTAGTAGCGCATATACGACGATGCGCAGCCTAGGCTTCGTCGCAGTAACGAGGAGGATCGTCATGCAGATCGACGACTTGACTGTCGCGAGCGCGATCACATAGACGAGGATCCATATGATGCAAAACTTTGTCGCTTCCATTGAGTGCCACGCATCGAGATGCGCGTCTCGTCTCCCCATGCCGACAAGGAGAGCTCTTATTGCCAAGGAGGTAGTAGCAGTGTAGAATACCTGGCACCCGGAATCAGCAAACACTCGGAAGCAACTATACTCCTGTCCCACCTCCTGTGCAAGAAGTGACTTACGGCGCCGGCAACCATGAAGCCATCATCCAATCGGAAGAGGCTTCGCGAAAGTCGTACATAGGTTCTTGATGAAATGGCAATCAGGGATAGCCCCAGAAAGGTGCATGATATTACCGTAACAGTGAGGGGTAGACCATGGAGTCGCGAGTAATCCCCTTCCACAGACACGAATGGCGAAAACATTGGGTAGGTCGATTCATAGCCCCCACGAGAAGAGTATTGCTGTTTAACATATCGGCTTTCAACAAGCTGACTCCGGCTCTGTGATATTAGGTTTGCGCTGAGTCAGCTCCGCCTCTGCGAGCTAGCTTGTTTCGGCGACTGAAGTTGAACATAAAGTTAAAGTCGCAGTAACTAGACCAAATTCGGGAACGTCTGATAAGATCGAAACCGGGCCGTTGGATCGTTCCGACTATTCCTGCCGCGCCGACATGTCAGGCTGATAACCAATGCATACATTTGGGAAAGCAAAGCGTGGAAAGTCCGTTGCGATGACATACTGAAGCGCTGTGATTCGATGTGGTTGCACAAGCCGATGCTAAGGTACTCGATCTCACAAGATCCCAGCATATCAGACGATCGTTACCCTCACACCTCTATTCTCCTTCGTCATGGGCACGAACATATCGTGATCATATTTTACGTCCTCCTCAGTCGTATCCGACAATCGCATATGTGGCAGAACACGCAGTACCAGTGCAGCCAGACACAAATTAAGCTCACACAAAGCCAAACTGCAAGATCAATGTTAGGAACCATCTGCCAGATCCGTACGGATGTGTTGCACTTACTTCATGCCCAAACAAGAACGACTTCCCTTTGAGAAGGCCAACATACTACGCTCAGCTTCTTTTCTCCTGTTGTTGTTCTCGTCTAGCCATCGTTCGGGAGCAAAGGTGTAGGAATCGGGGAAAGCGCGTTCGTTATGGTGGGTGACGTAAGCTGACATGCCGATAGCAAAGCCTTTGGGAATAACATATTCGAGAGTCTTCTTGTTCCACTCTCCGCGGTAGAGTAGGCTTTCTTCGGTCGGCACACGGGCGGTACGGCTAGAGACCCCATAGGACAATCTCAAACCTTCTTGAATGACGGCTCCAAGATAAGGTAGCGTTTCGAGCTCGGCCCACCATAAGTTCCTCGGGTCATCTACGACCGTTTTTAGTTCTGCGGTGAGCTTGGCAAGAATCTCCGGCTTGGTCAATAGATGATAAGTCATGACTGCCAGCGCCCAACTTGTAGTCTCCGTGCCGGCCCCCAGTACAGCCTGCGCCTCTTCGGACAGACGCTGGGGCTCCTTGTCCAAAAGCTCGAGATCAGATTGCAAAAGACTGGCGAAAATCGTCGGTCGGTCATACGTAATCCCGGCATCCATGTCCTCCTTGGCCTTGCGTACTTTGGCCGGCAGATCAATCTGCAACGTCTTGACCATGAGCGCAATATCCTTGGGCAAGTAATCAACAAACGCCGCCGCCAACTTGGTACTAGCTTTCGTCCAAGGGAAGAAACGGAACACAAAAACAGGACGCAGGACCGAAGCCGTCGGTTCTCTGAAATTAGGGAACCAGCCTGGTTGATCGAGAAACCCGAAGCTCTCGCCGAAGCTGTAGCCGGATATCGCGTCGGAGGTGAAGCAGCTATATGCCATGGTAACGTCGAACGGCTCGTTGTCACCTGATTGCCGAAGGAGCTTGTCGCAGAGCTTTTGGACTCCAGCATGAAGCTCAGGTTCGAGTCGCGTAATCATTGCGCGAGAGAAGAACTTTGCTAGGGGGATGCGGCGGAGGCGGTGGACGTTGTGGTCTACGGTTCCAAAACCGGCTTCTCCAAGACTGTGCAATGGTCAGCTGGAAGTCGTGGATGAAAGAGATATGAGAGACTTGCGCTGACCCATTGATCTGGTGCACAGGCTTATCGCGCTTTCGGCCGCCGACGGCGTAGATTTCGTCGGCGAAGCTGATGTCGTCGCAGTGGATTTCGTTGGGGTTGATGCGGATGATGGGTCCTGGATGTCACATCAGCTCCTGTACCCGCGTACACTGTCAACTCATCTACTCACCATATACCTTGTGCATGTGTGCAATCTCCTTTGTATAGCAACCAAACCTAATGACATCGTGGTAGAACTCAGGCAGATACGTCGCTGCCGCTAATCGTGGTCCAGGGATCGAGCTCAACGGGTGGAAGGGCGAAATGTTGTAGATGGCCTCCAGAATCTTGTATGCCAGCCAAACACCTGCAAGGCCCAGCACGTAGCCCACTGGAGGAAGCCATGATCCCGACGGCGAACGGACACCTTCCGAGTCCATTTTGGAGAACAGTACAAGAAAGAAACCTCTGTTCTCGCAGGAGAACACATTGCATTTACACTATTTTCTATTCGTACAGAGAGACAACGCTATTGTACCGAGCTGCAGGGTCTGAAGCGTGTCTGCGGCAGAACCTGCGTATCTAAGTGGGGTGAAGTCGCTGGGCAAAGCGGGAACACGGTTAATACACGTTAGACGTTACGGTTATTCGGGAGCGAGCGAGTCCCGCGCGAATACCGACATGTGATAGAGTAGTGAGGCGGGACACGATACGCAAAAGGTTGGTGTAGACGTTGGAAATGAGGGTCCAGACTTGTGCGTGCGGAGTGGAGCTGGTTTCGAGTCAGGTGAGCTAAGGTTTCCGATCTAGACTTAGTCGCCCTGGAGTAGACGCAGTAAAGACCGGTATGTGGCTATTTTCATCTCACGGTTAATATCTGAAGGGCCGTTTGGCAGCGAAACAGTGAATTCGATGCAAGGGTTTGCTAGAAGAAAAACAGTTTTGTTGTCATTCATCATGCTCGTGCGCAAGGCTTGCAAGGTTCCGTGTGTCTCATACGTCGTTGACCTCGAACGTGTCATCCAGTTTTGCATGTCCTAGTCCATCAAACCTCTTTGTTCTGCCTTCAGGACGACCTTGGTCGAGGTGTAACCATCTTTCCTCTCGCCGCAAGCGCAAGCCAGCCTGCGATAAGGCAAGCCCCGCCGATCGGCGTGACAGGCCCCAAAGACTTGTACTTCTTGGCGTCCAGCACCAGTAGGTATATGCTTCCAGAGAACATCGTCATGCCCGCAGTGAAGAGCGCCATTGCGATTGTGTTTCCCGGTGCGACGACGGAGGTCATGGTCAGGACGACGGAGTGAACAAGCTATTCGAGTCGTGAGTAAGAGTCCATCGGCACGAGGATGCGGTGTGCGAAGAGGGGCATGCATTGGTGAAGCGGGGGGCAAATGTACCTGGTATTGAGCAGCGGTTCCCCAGCTCGCGATGAGCGCTGGATCTCTAATCCGTTGCTTCAGCCCATGCGCCCCGAAAGCACCCAGCGCAACGCTCGAAGCGCCGAGCAGCGTGCCAATTGTCCAGAATGGTGACATGGAACTGTAGGTTGTGCCGTACGATCTGCTGCTGCTGTAGCCGGACTCGTAGATGGGATCGTGCGATCGGGATTTGCGAGATGATGAGGATGAAGATTTCTTGGACGAAGACATAACCGCAAGTGAGTGTTGTATGGGGGGTGGAGTGAGGTGGGAGCGCAGGTTTCACTCAGCGAAAGCCGCGGTCTGCGGAGTCTCGGAGGTGTGCGTTGTCTGATTGGTCTGTGCACACAAAGACGGAATATGGAGCGCATCAAGGTTGTACATTTGTGTTGGTATCGTAGATGCTGAAGTTTGCATCCTCCTATATTTTCAACGCCATAACGCCGTTCTGATGCAATTGAGATGCCGCGTGTCGCACGAAAGATGCGACCAGAATGACGCGCACAACGTCCCATCGTCCGGCATCTAGTCCGAGTCAATTTCCATGACTTCTCCGTCCGCCTGTCTCTGTGGTGTCGCCTTCATTGCACTTGTAGTAGCCTTTCTCTTCCCCTTCCCGCTCTTCTGTTGTGCCTCCTTTATCTCCTCTTCGGAGATCAGCGCGCCATCGACACGCAGGAAACCTTTGCCCTTGCCTTTTCCATCCATTCTGCCATCAACGTCTCGTATCCTCACGCGCAATTCTCCTTCGACCTTTTCACCATCTCCATTCACCCACCAGCCTCCTTCGTCCGACAATCGTCCATCCCAGCCCTTCTTCATGTGCCCGGCTTCTTCCGAGTGCCACGACCAGTCCGAGGGCATACATTCCTTGAGTATGCTGACGGGGAAGGTGTTGAGATGTGCGAGCGTAAGATGCGTCTTCGCCTGGTCCGTAATATGAGCGGTCAGGTAAGCGTTTCGCGCTGGGCGCCACACAATGAAGGATGCAGTGACCCAGAGGAACGGCGCTGCGTACTCGTCGACGTGTCTGAGTAGTAAAGGCTCTGCAGGCGCATCATCGGAGCTGGACTCGCTTTGCTGTGGTGATTTTGACTTTTTGGATTTCGAGGCTGGTGCGGTTGGTGGTGTGCTGTTCAACTCAACATCTTCGTATGCGAGGACTACACCCTTCGCAGGCGGGAAGTATGTGAGGAGTAGTGGTGATAGTACGGTCGCGCACACTGCTGAGAAGGGATCTGCGAGACATGACGGCGGGATGGAGACGTATTGCGATATACGCTCGGTGTAGAATAAGGAATCGTCTCCGCTCTGTGATGGAGCCATTTTGGGGGAAGCGTAAGCAAAGTCTGAGGTGCAATGTGGTTTGCGATCGCGTCGTCGCGGATGTGCTGAGCTTGGAAAAAAGTTGGAGATGTCGGCGTGTGAAGATACCGACGTGTGGGGTCCAGTGCTAGGACGAGTTCGGCTAGGTAGCCACAACCAGCACGCAGCAATGAAAAGTGAAGGCAGCATAGAATCTAGAGTAAGAACGCTTCATGGCAGCGTACATATCTTGTGGTATATTTCCGATCTATAAGCAAGTTCAAACGCCAAATGTCGCTACACCAGACCAGGCCTCGTTTGTATGATGCTCATGCCGATGCCAATGTTGAGCTCGCCCGGGACCTTTGTTTTACAATTGATTTCGTAGCAAATCCGGAACCCCTCATCTTCTGGGCTTCTCTGCTTCCTTTCGCTGAAGCTTGGTAACAACGCGCTGCAGAGCTGTCTTGATCTCACCCTTCTTGAACTGCGACAAGTCATAGTAGTTTGGTGAAATGTCCTGGCTGATGTTAGTATCATAGTTAACAACCAAGGTATGAGGACAACTCACCAATAGCCATTCAGGCTTCACCGAGGTCACCGTACGGATATAGTTCTTGGTTGTCAAGACAAACTCGTTGTAGATGACCCATTCGCTGTCCTCAGCAAGAACAGTGCTAGGGTGCAAGAGAACGTTCTGCTCGTCCTTGACAGTAATGTAGCTCTTGCCGTTGCCATCGCGCTTGGCGACTTGCATGAAGAAGCCAGCCACGAGTGCACGCTGAATGTTCTCGTAGTACTTTTTGTTTTCAAATGGTGTTGACATGAGTTCAAGTTCCTCACGCTCCATTATGCGCTTAAGTTGGAGACGGACATTGTCGGCTTGCTGCAAGGCTCGGTAGGAGAGGAAATGGTCGTGGCACCACTGCTTCGGGTTTGCCTGTGCTTCTTCGCTCTTGAATGCGTGGTAGACGTTCAGCATGGTAAGCTGGTCGCCCTTGGGATGCGCAAAAAGCTCCTTCATCTCATCTGCTCGCTTTCGGTTGTTGGCCGGGCGGACAAAGATTTGGGGCACCGAGAGTAGCGCAGTAAGCGACAAAATCTCATTTGAGCAGTAGAACTCGGGTGATGTGATGAGCATGACGGCCAATGCGGGGTCCAGGGGAAACTGCGAGGCAAGCGCTCCAAGTGTGGTGAGCTCACCTTCGTCGTCGAGACATGCCAGGTAGTTGAGCTCCTCCAAGGCACGCATCAGCGTCTCTGGGGCAGGCGGGTCCATGAGATCGAAGTGTACCAGATCATCGACTCCAAGTTTCTTCAACTCCAGAACGGTGCTTGCCAAGTTCGATCGCAGAATTTCGGGGTAGGTTTGTTCGATGAGCTCCTTCTTGAAAGCCTGCTCGGTGTACAGACGGAAGCATTTACCGGGCCGCGTACGCCCCGCACGACCAGCTCGCTGTTGAGCAGAGGCCTTTGAGATGGGCGAAACGAGGAGCGATTCGACACGGATACGAGGGTTGTACACTTTTTGCTTGCTGAAACCAGGGTCCACGACATAAACGATACCATCGATAGTGAGAGACGTCTCGGCGATGTTGGTGGAGACGATGACCTTGCGCCCAGGACGACCGCCTGGAGTTGAAGGAGGAGGCGCAGGGCTGAAGATCTTCTGCTGTTGTGCGGGCGGCAGAGTTCCGTACAGCGGGTATACCACGAGCGGACCAGCACCGCCTTCCCGAGAAAGGTCCTGGGCCTCGAGGTTGATCTTCCTGCATGCGTCCTCAATCTCTTCTTCACCCGTCAAGAACAGCAGAATATCGCCCTCGGGTTCGGTGGCGTGGATCTGGAGGACGGTGCGTAGGGCGGCTTCGACGTAGTCTCGCTCGGGCGCAGGTGTGTAGAAGACCTCGACGGGGTGGGTTCGTCCGGGCACGGCGAGCAGCGGGGCGTTGTGGAAGTATTTTTGGAACTTGGTGGCGTCGAGCGTGGCGCTCATGATGATGAGCTTGAGGTCGGGCCGCCTCAGGACGACCTCCTTCAGCAGGCCCATGAGGATATCTGTCGCCAGGGTCCTCTCGTGGGCTTCGTCGAGGATGATGGTGCTGTAGCGGGTGAGGTTGTGGTCGTTCATGGCCTCGCGCAACAGCATTCCGTCGGTCATGTACTTGAGGATGGTGTTGGGCCCCGTCTTGTCCTCGAAACGGATGCTGTATCCGACCTCCTCGCCGAGCTCGACGTCCATCTCCTCGGCCACACGCTGGGCGACGGACATGGCAGCGACACGACGCGGCTGGGTACAGGCCACCATCTTCGCATTCTCCTGCGGCAGGTCGTCGAAGAGGACAAACTGGGGGATCTGCGTCGTCTTTCCGGAACCCGTCTCACCGACGAAGACGAGGATCTGCGACTCCTGGTAGAGCTTGAGGAACTCGTCGCGCTGCTGGTGGACGGGCAGGTCCCGCCGCTTCTTGAGGATGCTCATGTAATTGCTCGAGAGGGGGCGGCCGGTGAAGGCGTTGTTGGGGCCGTCTTCGGCGGCGTTTGCCTGGGCCGTCGTCGTCGCATGACGCTTGAAGCCCTGGAGTCCGGTGCCGGTGCCGCTGTACTCGCTCTCGACGGCCTTGTCGTCGTCCCAGTGCGCCAGGTACGGATTCGCCGCTGCGTCCGTTTTGCCCTGGCCGTTGGCCTCGGTCTTGACCCGCTTGACGCGGGCACTGTCGTCGTCGCCGTACTCGCGCTTAGTCATGGCAGTCATGGTGGTGAAGGGGCGTCGTGGGCGGCGTTGTGGTCGGCGGCGCGTGTAAAAGGCGACTGCAATGGCCGTCCCAGAAAAAGTTATGCGACGGGCCCAGGGAGCTCCACTTACCGCGACTTCTCGAGCTTGGCGCGAACGACGACAGGCTGCAAGGCACCACAGCAGAATCCACACGCCGCCATGTAGTCGATAATATATTTCTCCACCTCGCGTGGCCCCCTTCTTCCTGTCCAGCGCCATACCCGCCGCTGTCGTCACCCTCACCCTCCCCTGTCGCGCGCGCCCCAGCACTGCATTCGCGACTGTGCTGACCCCGCGGTAGTCCGCAACATCCACCAGCTTTTCGCCCGCCCGACCAAAAATATTCCCATATTGGCCCGAATAGCCCCCGGCTCTGATATGGACTACTCGGACGGCATGGACGAGTCGGCCCCCGTCTTTTACATTGGCCAGCACGAGTCGAAGCGGACCCTACACGTCTCGCCCGAATTGGTCCAGCATGCCCAAGATCTCGGGGTAAGTGTCTCCACGCACTCGGCAGGACCCTGGCTGACAACCCGACAGTATGATATGCTTACTACCACCATCACCAACGACCACTTCCAAAACCGCGTCTTGGGCCTCCTCAACTCCTACACCCAGACCCTCGCCGAGTCGCAAGACCAGCCCCTGCCCTTGATACCGGCCTTGGACAACTTTGACACACCACTTACTCCCAACGACATCATCGGCCAGCTGGTAGCCTTCACCAGCTCCTGGATTGACCTATCCTCGCCAGACCCAATCATCTCGCATTTGTCCCGCCAAGTCTTCCATCTCGAGGTTGCCTATGCTGCTTTCTGTGGTGTTAGCAATCTCGTCATCCCTGGGCCGAGACTCGCCCACGGACAGACGGGTGTATCTCAGTATGCTCGTTCCATCAAGGAAGCGCTCGTCACTGGATCCTACATCCAGCTGCACATCCAGATGCCCATGGACGGAAGACAGCCAGACTCCAGCAGCGACGACATGGGAGACCTAGCTCGCTTCGCAAGGCCCGAGTTCGAAGCGAGCAGTGAGACGAAGAGCGTTGACTCTTGGAGCTCATGGGACGCCTGGAACACCATCAGGTCCATCTGCAAGTATCACAACCGATTGTCAGTCATGCTCGATCTCCCGCGTCGCCTTCCATCCTTGGCCGTCCAGTCACGCTGGTTCTCCGAGCCTGTGAGACTACTCAACCTGCTGGCCTCGTCTTTCCTCGTCAATGCTCGCCAATCCTTTGTCCTCTCCAAAGCGCACCAGGTCTTCATCTTCCGTTGCATGCGCTTGCAGCGTGGACCTTGGCTACTCATCTCGGATGTCGGCCCACTACCAGGCATCGATGACCCGGATATGATCATGTCATACTCTACAGGTCATCTGTCTCCTCGTACAGTAGAGGATGCACCGAGCCCCGGGGCTTCAACAATGGCCGCACCAACTCCAGCTGAATCAGCTGAGATTGCAAAGAAAACTCCCAAAAAGAGCAGTAGCAGCAACGACCCAACTCCTCACCTGAGCTACGTACGGTACCTGCAGCGCAACCAGCCACCCAAGAGCCAAATCGAACGGTTCGGTGGTGGGTTCCAGGACTATCTACAGAGCCCACTGCAACCCCTGACGGACAATCTCGAATCTATTACATACGAGGTGTTTGAGAAGGATCCGATCAAGTATGCGTGGTACGAGCGAGCGATTGCGCAGGCGCTGAAGGATTGGCACACTGAGAAAAGATCAACTAGTTCCGACAACGGCGCTGTTGTTGTCGCCGTTGTAGGATCAGGTCGTGGTCCTCTCGTCACGCGTGCGCTCAACGCCAGCGCGAGCTCCGGAGTCCCCGTCAAGGTCTATGCGATCGAAAAGAACCCAAACGCGTACGTACTGCTGCAATGGCACAACATTGAGACGTGGGGCGGACGTGTCACTGTTGTCAAGACGGATATGCGAGCCTGGAAAGGCCCAACACAGCCGGACGGTACTTTCGGCAAAGTAGACATTCTCGTCAGTGAGCTCCTTGGATCTTTTGCCGACAACGAACTGTCTCCAGAGTGTCTAGATGGCGTCCAGCACGTCTTGAACCCAAACCACGGAATCTCGATCCCGTCCAGCTACACTGCACACTTCACTCCCATCTCGACTCCCAAGCTTTGGTCCGATCTGTATACTAGGAGCACCAGCGTCGACCCGAATGCTTTTGACATCCCGTGGGTGGTCATGTTGACACAGTTTGACTACCTCTCGACCGAGTCCCAAGAAACAATCGCTTCCCAACAACTAAGCAACGGCACCAAGATGCAGCACTTCAACCTTGAAGCGCCTCTTACACCCAACGTGCGAACAGCATGGGAGTTTACTCATCCCCTCCCACCTTCTGTTCTAGCACAGTCCTCGCTGCGCAAGGGCGGCTCGGCAGTGGGTGGCGGAGGCGGCTTCAGCGGCGGCGACGGCGCAAACGAACACAATCTGCGCTACTGCAAGATTGCTTTCCCTATCCAGGAACCCGGCGTCTGCCACGGTCTCGGCGCGTACTTTGAAACTGTGCTCTACAGCGGGTCTGAAGGACCTGTGGAACTCAGCACGAACCCTGTGACCATGGAGCAGAAGAGCAAGGATATGATTTCTTGGTTTCCCATCTTGTTTCCGCTCAAGGTATGTTATTCGCTCGGACATGATGATGTATAGAGGACGAGGACTAACGCCATGCGTAGAACCCCATGCAGCTTCCTGCAAACTCAGAGGTCGAAGTCAGTTTCTGGCGACAGACGGATGGTCGCAAGGTATGGTATGAATGGCTTGTTGAGAGCTATATGACGGTCAACGGACAGAGGATACGGTTGAGCGTATCTGATCTTCACTCGAGCAAGTCCAACGGCTGCATGATGTGAAGGGGAGTTGTTGAAAGTGCTCTTTTAGTGTCTGCTAGATACCACCTCATCCGCAGGACAAAAAGTTGTTGATTACCCCTGCTTCACCAGTCCTATACCAGGGCCATGTCACACAGTTACACATAATGCTACTGCAGTGTCACAACGACAGGCTGGTGCACAAGGAGCCCATTATTGGTGTCATGCAGCTTTACGATGAGATGTCAAAGGCGTTCACACACCAGCGTTCAGGACATCGCTTATGATTCGTGGTATCTCAAACTGAAAATAGTTCTCCTTTGCGCCATGATGGTCTTGCTGCCGTACTCTTCTCCACAGTCGTCCTGTCCTTTTTGCAGTCAAACACACTTCGCATCCACTCTACAAGTACTCCTTCTTCCGGCCCGTCCTCGTGTACTGGTTAAGATGCCATTCCACATCTCCCTCCTTGTTATCCAGCGTCCCTGCCCTAATCTCAAACAACCGCATGCTCATCCGCGGTCCCACTTCAGCCAGCTCGACCGACTGGAACCCGGTCTTGACAAAGACGTGATGTCGCACCTCAATCGTATCCTCAATGTTCTTGAACGTGACGACGCGGTTACCGATTTTTGCTGTGGCTTCGCGGGGCGGGAAGAGGTGTTTTAGGATCTGCACGCAGCGCTGCCCTAGCTTGGTGGAGAAGCCTTCGAAAATGAGGTGTGGGTAGGATTCCGAGACTGTGCCGCGGGAGGCGTTGGGGATATCGGCGCGGAGAACGACGTTGCTGGGAAATTGTGTAAGTGAAAATGTGACAATAGAAGACGCTGGTGGAGGGAGTGCCTACTGTAATGAGAAGCTGGCGGTTGGGCCGTGGGGGAAATGCGACACTGTTAATGCCGTGGGCGTTCCTCGGTGCTCGTGAAGCAAGACTATGTCGCTCAGCCCACCTGATTTTGCGCTCTCGACGAGGTTTGGCAGGATCATGTTTCCGCGGTTCAGTCGTATCGCCGTGGGCAGCAGTAGTCTGATTTCCTTTGCGAATGTGCCCAGTCTGCTTGACGGGTCTATCTCAGCGTCAGCATGTCCATGTCTTCCCACTGCGCTTAGGCTTTTGTACCTCTCGAAGTTGTGACCAATATCCGCGGGTCTACGACGCCCGACAGCTGCGCGTATTCGTCGTCTAGCCCGAGCTCTTCCTCGGCCGTGCGGTCCGCCCTGCTCTCATCGTATTTGTAGTCCTGGCGCAGGGTCTGGTCCTCGGCGACGTCTTTGGACAGAGGCTTGCCGCTGGCGAGGGAAGCTTTTAGCGCTGCTCTTTTCGAAGCGAGCTCGGCATCGCGGAGAGTCAGGGCGCGGCGGTACAGGTAGTCGCGACGTTCTCGGGCTTGTTTTCGAATCATGATGGGCGTGTGTGGCGTGTGGTTGGGGAATGAATGGCTTGGGGCGCAATGTTAGAGTTCGCGACGCAGCGAAAAGTAAAAGTGGGTCGGCTGAAGGAGCTTATCGATAACACGGTCAGTGCCATTACTCCAGACCTCTATCGACTACAAGCTTGTTTGATCACGTCGGGCTCAAGGCCCACTGGAAAGATATGCGCCCTCAGTCACTTGATTATACCTCGCATCATGGTTGAATTCTTCTAGCTTGTATTTCCAGTAGTTGCAAAATCGAGAACCTTCGTATCCCCCTCACTGCCACTAAAGACGACCTGGAACCACAGAAGCTCTACGCCGACGAACCGCTACGCCAGGAGACATGGACCCGACATCCTCGCTCCAGCACTCATAAAATGCCGCCCAGTTGTTGCTGCCAAAGTCCGCGTCGACAGGGCCCTTGAATTCGCCGATGAGATATCCAACGCCACGGGTCGCCTCGCTATAGAAGTTGCAAGCATGCGCAGGCCCGACATGATAGCTGGTGGGGTTGATGTAGTAGCCATCTTTTCTGTCCGAGGTGATGACGCGGATGTTGTTGTGGCCGGTGATGTCGAGCTGGTAAAGCTTGCCTTCGCTGTCGGTAACGTAGCCCACCTCACTGGTGAAGGTTAGCATTCAGCTGCAGCATTCGTCGTGCATAGCGTTTGGCTTTCGATTAGCTTCCGCTACTTCTGTAGTATGCTTCGACAAGATCTTTGAGAGGGATAACTTACTTGGCTACTGCGGCACATGCGAATGCAAGCGCGCTGAGTAGGGTAGAGAAGTGCATCGTAGAGCTGCAATTGACCTCTTGAGTTGCAGGCTGTCAATAATCACGGAATGGCGGTTGGAGTGAGGACAATGGAGTGAGGAAAGAGGAAAAACGAGGTTAATCACTTGTGAAAGGTATGCACAAACGCCTCTGTCTTGTCGCTGCCTTGCGTCTTATTGAAGCAGGAGCGTTTGTCTCTTGTACAAACGGACACTGAGAGACTATACTTATCCTGTACATAATGGCGTTCATCTAGAATGGTCACTACCGTGGGACCGAAGATGAGCTGAAAGAAAAAGGAATATACAGAACACTCTAGTCTGTATTCGGCCCTACCATAAACTCTTTTCCTACGTGCTCTAGCCTAAACACTAATCCAGAAGGCATTCGATTGGTTGTCGCAGTAGAAAACACTAGACTGGCGACAATATATCCAAAAAGCGTGCTTTAGTTTCGCATCTGGCCTTTGACAACGACCATGCACCGCACCTCTCAGCAGAGCTTGGTAGAACACAATCGCATATCGAGGCTCAAACAGGAGGGTTGTGGCAGCTCCAGAAGTTAGGCGACTTCTTCCAACGCTGTTCCTTCCTCGTGACAACGTCACAGCGCCCAAGCCTGTCGATAGTGTCGTCGACGCCGCTGTTGCAGGATCCGGAGTCGACAGAACTAGGTAGGCAAACATTAGCACGTAGACCTTCAGCGTCTAGAATGAAAATCGAGACCATGCGGATGTTCTCGTGTTTTCGGGCACTAACTGACGCCCGCCGATGATCAACGGGCGCGATATAGTCACCAAGTGGTTGGTTGGCTACTTACTAGTACAAGTTGCACTCGCAGTTCAACATCTTAATACCAGTGACATTTTCTGGGTCCAGAATCTTCTGGCACCCGTTGTAGTCCAGCTGCTGGTTGACCCTATCTCCAATCATGACCTCGGCACAGATGTTTGAGTTGATGTAACATTTGTCGTTCTTTGCAAAGGCGCTAGACGTTGCGAGGGAGAAGTCTCGAGGATGTTTTGTGGCAAGCGCGACCGAGAACATACCAATAAAGGCGACAGAGAAAGAGTTGAGGAGACGCATGTCGTCAAAGTCGTAAGGATTCGCCTAGAGACTGGTGTACGGGCTGAGTTACTGTTTCACGTGCGGTTGGCACACGGATTTGATTTGCGTTACAGTGTTGGGTAGGAGCTCGGAGTCGGTCTTGCTACCCACTGTTGTCCGGCCTGTGGGGAAGTAGTGAGAGAGAGACCTTTCGTGTCTGCTTTTATATCAATCTACGATGACACGCTAGGCTGTGCCGCGTAATGAATTTGCACGCAGCTCTAGGCCATGTAACGGTGAGAGTGAATCACTCGAGGAATGTATGCCCGAGCCCACAGAAGGCTCGCGCTGTATGGCTCGGGCCGTGCCTTCCACGGAAGTCAACCGTACGGGAAACGACGAACGCACTCTTCCGGACACCATTAGTACTGATTCAGGCTCGCGTACATGCGTGTATATTGCCAGCTCATCAATCATGCACGGTTGTGGCGTGAATGGGGGCCGATGCTGCACTTCGAACGTCAATTCAGACCCCATCTCGTATGTGAGGCGTGGTAGGGTGAACCCTACTCCTATTCGAGATATCATTGATATACGGCTATGCGGTCTAGACTTGAGAAGACGGACGGCATCAATAGGCCTGGGGGCTGATAACTCAGATCGAAAAAGCCCTAATGCGTTCGCAACGTTTTCACACTCTCCATGCGCAAGCAACGACACTGCGCATTCATTCGGGCTAACACGTCAATACCCGGCTACCAAAGAAAGAAAGAACATGATGAAAGAAACGTCTTACTATGCTAGCGAAGTTATGATATAATCTACCAGGGCCACACATGAACATTAACACAAACGAGCCAGTAGTTGAACCACCACCGATATGCTACAGACTTAACCAGGCCTAGTATCACCGCCAATGCCTTCACGTCTATCCAATCCACTCATGAAGTAATCAGCCAATCGTCGCGCACTTGTACCACTTGGGTCTCGGACTCTCGAAGCAGGGCTCCTTTCCCGGCGTGCCAGTCGGTCCTTCATACATGGGTGGGTTGGTTGCTCCTTTGCACTTCTCCTCGCTCCTACTAGTTGTCAGTCTACATTGTACAAACGGTGCTTGTTCGCCTTCGATAGTTCAACCCCAATTGGGAGTGTGTCTCGACAAGCGAATGTATGCTTGAGACTTACAAGTGAAATGAGCATTGGCATCCCCCATAGAGGCTGTAGGCATAGGCGTCTTGATATCCAGGGATGGAGTGATTGTAGTAGATCGCCGTGCAATCAGAGTATGCGGAGATACCAGCATAGGCACTGCTGTTCCGGACCGTGAGCACGTAGCCGCAGTTGTATGGCTCGCCATATGTAGGTGCGGAGAGTGCGATAGGCAAGGTAGAAAGCAAGCTCGTGAGAATGGTGGTGAGGTGCATCATGGCTGTCAATCGATGGTTTTGGCTTCGATCAAGACGCGGTATGTGACTGGTATGATATGGAGTATGTCGAAGATGTGGTTGTGCTGGCTACAAAAGAGCTGGAGGCTTTTGAAGACTATCTTCAAAGTGTTGCTTGGATGATGTGATGCTCCAGCAGAAAGCAGACGAAGCCTAAATACCACATGTGAGCCGCGATGAGCTCATACCGCATTGTTTTCGCCAGTCGTAACCGAGCTGTCAAAATGCAAGTTCCCGTCATCAGCATGGCCTTGGTACTCCCTTCCTTGCCTATCATGGATGTCTGGCGTTACACCCATATACCGTTTGGATGTCACCTTCGGCATGCTGACGAATGCGCTTGCCATGGTGTCCTATCAAGCACGGTGAAGACGATCAGGAGCCATGTGCGCAATATGTCGGTCAGGCCGAGTTGACGTGTTCAGAGGTCGAAGCAGGTTGACCGCTGAACCACGCCTCTCCGGTACAACGTTGGAATGTATTCGAGACGTTAGCAGCAGTAGCATGGCGTAATATATGTGTCGATAACATAGCTCTGGTGTACTTGGCACGGTTTGCTACTTCACCTCTATAGCAGCGCAAACACCGGTTGGCCGACGGTAGCGGTGAGTATAGTTGGAGGTGTTACTGCAACGGTATGACGAAAGAGAATGAACTTAAGTAGCGCTCGAAGCGGTCGTACCAGTTCCCTAGATAGATGTGATACGAGCAAGTTTAGCAGCATCAGGACAAATACGGGCGAAAACCAGGACTTTCATGTTACAATGAATGTAGTGTTCTGAAAATACAGTCTTCGGCGTCAAGAGACTGGACTTGTGCCATTGCGCGTAGACCAAGGGCTCAAGACCGCCTAGTCGAGTGCTGATAGTGGTCGCTGAAGGCTGTCACAGTATTTTGTGTCGATGGCTTAGAAAGTGGTGTGATAGTATATGCCTCTACGGTGACGTTGGTGATTCGCCGTAGTGGAAACGCGAGGAATTCATGTGGCGCGGTGGGGCGAATTGGCCTGTCTAGTGAATGTGGTCAAGCAGATGAGGGGGAAGACGCGTCGATGCCGGAGAAGATGACGAGGGTTGACTTTAGCGTGCACGTGAGAACGCGAGACCTGACGCGTCAACGTCGACATCGGATCAAGCATCCAGACCCATACCCAGGCTCAATACAACTCTCACAAAACATGAGCAGGGCAAGCATAGAACAAGCCCTCACGGGCTTGATACCCACGCTGAGCGGGCCATTGCCAGCCGAGCTGGTAGAGCTCGCGCTTTCGCTGCTCACGCGATCGCGAAGCGTTGCGACATCGATGAAGCCCGACGAAGAGATCGCACGGCCATATGCATGCGCGCAATTAGCATGTGAGAGGTACAAAAGCATCCAGCCCACGCCCTAACCCCACGCTGACATGCAAAAGGCTGAAGAAGCGTCTCAATCTCCCTACCATCACATCACGACCGCCCTGCCCTCCACGCATATATAAGAGACTCTACAACTACCTCAGCAGCGCACTCCCAGAGAGCACAGCGACCCGCGAGCCAACAACACCACGGAAGCCAACAGCTTCAGCCCCCGCATCAGCACGCAACACACCGTCCAAAACGCCATTGAGCGCGAGGAAAACACCAAGGAGGGTTGAGAGCAATGGCGAAGCACCAGAATGGGTTATGCCCACTATACGCGGCTTAGCAAAGTCATTCGACTACCCCAGTTTGATACCACACGTATACACGGGGGTAGAATCTATCTACCCACTGCTGTCCCGCATGTCCGCCGCCGCCGCCGAAACACCCAGCAAGCGACCTAAGCGAACCACACTATCATCCCATGGAGACGTCAGCGATGCTCGTATACTAAGTCTCATCGTCGTCGTGTTCCTCCTAGTCTACTCGCGCATGAAAGACATAGATGTTTCATTACAACAATACAATGAATGGATGGCAAAAGCAATCAAGGCTGTCATAGAAGTCCCTGCTGCCAAGGACATGACAGACGACGAACTCCAGATCAAGATAGAGGAGACGATGAAGATGGCAAAGGATGAGAAATGGCTGCAGATGCAGTGGTTCGATAGTGTTAAGCCTCAGGCCGATGGAGATGAGATGGAAGGTGTGGAGATGAGCGATAACGCGGCAGCCAAGGCGAAGGGTATGGGGTTGAGGGCTGGTGGCAGTGATTACATCGGCTTAGGGACTATGATGCAAGATGCGACTGATTATCTGGGTGAGCGCCAGCAGGAGGATTACATGAGGTGGAAAGCAAAGATCTTGGAGAGGGTGCAAGAACTTGAGGGGTCAGCTTAGTTGGGCGTTGTGAAGAGTAGGATGAAACACGAGCGATCTGTCGCAACAACACACGAGAGAGCAGAGTCATGGATACACGTCACCAAACACCTGCATGGTACGGTCGTAGAACCTCGAGGGTATTTGCAGCATCTTTTATGGTCACATCTACATTACAGATTTCGATGCCTCCCCCAGCCATGCCCTTCATTCAACACGCCATACGCAGCTCTAAACCATCATGGTATGCACCCGGACCATGTTCTTCCCCCGCTTCCTGACGCTGGCGACCCGAGTTTTCAACACACCTATTGGCTCATTTGGCCTGGTTACCTCAACGGTTGGTACATCTTCGATACTGAAGAAGATGTGTAAATCATCCGAAAGACGTCGGTTCCTGAATGGCGATTTCTCATTCTTCACTACAGTCACCTTGGTGATCCTCTTGATACCAAGTTCAGCCTTGTGTGCTGTAAGCAGGTGACCGGCCGTGGCGCCTATGGGTGAGCCTGGAGGTAATCAGCACAAGTTTTCAACAAAGCCAGTGAGCTGACAGTAAGGTCAGGAGCAACCCCCTCGGCTCTCTTGGTCAGTAGTCTCAGTCATCAAGCATGAATTTGCGCTGTAAGACTTACCAATCAAAGCTCTAAACTCCTCGCTCCCAATATTGAAGACGTTGCCCGGCCAGACCGATAATCTATCTGCACCGACGTTCTTCAAGGCTCGAGCTACCAAAAGAGTTGTGTCCGTATTGATGACATTGTGAGCGCCATAGACCCGGAAGTTCTTGACATTGGGGTTATCGCGGAACCAATAAGCCCAGAAGACGTCAGACGCGAACTCGATTGCAGGAAGCTCTCCAGGGTTGGCACTGCGACCCCAAGACATCGGACTAAGAACGGCATGGCGTGGACTCTCGATGTTCTTGGCAATGAGACCTCCATCGTGGTTGATGGCGAACTGGTAGACGCCAGCTGTGGCCTAGCGTGTCTTGTTAGCATCAGGTCTCGATGCAGGCTGTTGTGTCTACCTGTGGGGATGGATTCGACGTACTGTGTACTCCTTGCCGTCAACTTTGTACTTTTGGTCTTTGATAGGGATCGTCTGACCCCATTCGTCATCAGGGTCTGCAACCCAGAATTCGTCGTAATGTTGAATTGAATAGCAGTCATTGCTCCCTTCCTGTGGGTCACCCTCGTCATCGTACTTTGATTGCGAATTGAGACCGAGACCCTCAAACGCTGTTTTGAGTCCCAGGCCCTCGAAATCACACTCCCAGCCCTTGTCGTACTGCGACTCGTGCCAGAACCATGTTTTGAGCTCAGCTGTTGGAGTTTTAGTCTCATTGTAGCAGGAATCTGAAGAGATTGTGCCCACCTCGGAGATCGCCTGTCCACTTGCTCGCAGCGGAAGGTGGTTGTCTGGTATCCTGCTCTAGCCATCCTGCGCCTGCATCCGTAGCCTCCATCAAACACATCATGTGGTCTCCCTTTTTGAGGTATTTGTCCCAGAGAGTATCGTCAGCTGTCTTTTCTGGATCGAACACGTCACCGCCCAAAGCAGGCGCGAACTCAGGAGGATTCAATTGGGAAGGCGCCGCCGAGGAGTCAACACCGAAGATCTCGGGTGAGAGCGCAGAGCTCTCGCCAACAGTCAAGGCGGCGACTGCGATAGTGACACCTGAAGCAATTCGAAATCTCATGTTTGGAATTGCTGCGATTAGTTGGGGTTGCGATGCAAATACTGAGAGGTGCGCGGCAGGAAAGGAAAGCGCGTTTGTCTCTCAATATTTGCTAGCGGTACGTAGCAGTAGAGTGAAAGAGTGACCAGTGGACAAGGCATTAGCGCGCGACAGCTGGATCTCGAGATCAAGGGTTGCGTAAAGTAAAATTCAGGACTATGATATATACGCACACTTATTCCTTGTACAGTCCCGCAGTCCTCACCCTCCCTTCATCAAGCACATTGCCCAAGAGGTCACTCCCACTACCACCTCTCGGCACAAGCCTTACTCCGAAGTCCCTTGGTATTGCCACCAAAGCACTCTTGATCGCGTTGTAATCCACGTAATCCGTATTCGGTGGGTGTGTTACGCTGGCCTCAATCCTGTAGAGACTGAGCAAACGGAACAGCGCAGCATAGATCAGCTTGCTCGCTATCAAAGCGCCAGGGCAAGATCTGGATCCGGCACCAAAGGAGAGGTGAGGCGGGTTGGCGTGCGAAGTCGGCGTGTGTAAGGCGTCTGGGGATGAAGGGGGAGTGAGCCAGCGTTCTGGGTCGAAGGTAGCGGCTGTGGGACCCCAGTAGTCGGTATCTGTGACTCGTTAGCCATCCATCACATTCCCGTCAATTAGCTGCAGGGGGATGTTTTCGTACCGTGGTTACCAGCCTGAGCGTTGATCAACACCATTGTTCCCTTCGGGATGATAGCATCCCCCCACCTAACCTCTCCCATGGTCTTACGCGGTAAACTCATATTACTAACGGTGTAATACCGCCCCGCTTCCTTCACGATAGCATTCAAGTATGGTACGGTCTCTTTCTCAAAGTCTGTTGCCCAGGCCTCCTTTAACGCCGCATCAGTAGGATACATTTTGCGTATCTCGGCATACGCGCGATCTTGGAAGACCTGGCCTACGGGTGTAGAAAGGGAGCCGATACAGGATACGAGCGTACCAGGTATAGTCTCGAAGCCGCCAGAGACGAGGGACAGACAGATGGAGCTTACTTCTACGCCTGTGAGGCGGGTTTCTTCGTCCTTGAGGATGGCGGCACTGATACATGGTTTTTCGGTGCCGTTCTTGATCATCTCGCGGACTTTGTCGAGAAGTTCGTTCAAATACTTGTCTCGTCGATCACGTAGTTCTTTGGAGCGCCGGTTCTTTTCGTTGTTCGGCAGGTATCGTAAGATGGGCACGTAGTCTTGGTAGTTCTCGGAAGCAGAGCGGAGGAGTGAGATGGCGGATCCCACTTCGAGAATCTCGCGGAGAAGATCGTCGTAGACTGCGTCCATGCGGATGCCGTAGCATAATGTGAGGGTTGTGTTGAGGGCATAGCGCTGGATGTACGGTCTGATGCTGACCTCGACTTCTCCACTCTTGCTGTCGCGATGGAGGTCGCGAAGGATGCAGTAAGATTCCAGGTCGAACATGTCGTAGTAGTTCTTCATCATACTCTTACTCAACGTAGTCGATGCAGCCTTGCGCTTGTTCCGACAACTCTCATCCCATGGGGAGCTTCCAATAGTGAAACCTTGAGTCGAAGAGATCAGACCATGGAAAGTATACAGTTTCGGCCGATCGATCAGTCCTTGCGAATTCGAAACCAGAATCTTTTTGCAGTCTTCGAAGGAGTTGACAATCACGGCGCGTGTGTTACCAAGTCGAATCTGGAAGACGGAGTTGCCGTATTGTCGCCACCACTTCTCGCATACTGTAGCATGGTCGTCGCCGAGCTGGGTGAGATGACCCGTGATAGGGAGGGCGCCTGGTATCTCTGGTATACCGCGGATATACGGGATGTCAGTGCGGGTGAACAGCTGCCAACGTTAGCTCATGTCTCATTGGTATCCATGGCATGCTCACCTTGTATATTATGAAGACTGCAACTGCAACAATCAAAACCACTGCGACATGACCAGAAGGCAGGTACCTGGCATATGGTACTATATCCGGTAGATGATCCATCTTGGGAGAAGCAACACGAAGCTTTTAGATCAGCAGCAAATAGGAATAGCTATTGGTAGAGCGTCAGCATAGATTACTTATACTTGCCATAATCCAGATCTACTAGCATACTGCCCGTACCCGATCCAATCGTGCATGATCGTGAGGGGTTTGTTCGGAAGCATTCCGAAGATAACGGCCGCTTATCAGTGCCTGCTCCCACCTTTGGGTTCCTGGAAAGCCACTCAACGCGCTGACATCGCCTCTTGACCAACATAAAGGAGGTTATCGTGGGCCTAAAGCTCCTTTCGCATGGAACTTCTAAATCAAGCTAATAGCGTTTGCGATATGGAAAGAACGTAAGAATACTGTACACCATCCCACCGTTCGTCGTAGTCAAGCCTGGTAGGCCACAATGAGGGTATATGCTGCAATCTGCGTTGACGTACTAGCAAAATATGTGACAGCGTACGCTTTTGAGTGCGTTGTCGCGTAATCGTTGGATTGGGATCAGATGTCCAAAAGCCTGGCGTGCTTGACATCGATCCCATCAATGAAATATCCAATATCCCCAACCTCCGCGTATCCCTCCGTCTTGCCAAACTCCAAGTGTTTCTCAACGCTTTTCCACGGACAGAAAGCCACAGAGACATTTTCCTTGTCTCCTTTCCCACCAACACACCATCCACGCCCTGTCTTACCCTCCAACCCATTTATATGACCCCGCAAGAATCGCAGCTCTTCATCAAAGGCATCGAGGAACCGGTGTCTCTCACCAGCCTTGACGTTGCAATGGACGATACTCCACACCAATTCTCCACGACGCGCTTGTTCGAGTTGGGCCGGAGTTGTTGGTAAGGGAAGCTCGGCGTTGGATACATCGAGGTGTTCGAGGTTGGAGTCTACGGTAATGACGTCTTTTAGGCTCTCCAGTAAAGCTTGGTTGTCTGCGCTCGGGATGAAATGGTTCAAGTGCTGATCGAGCGAGTCCCATTCCCCGATGACGTAGATGCACGACGGGTCTTCCGTCTGCTGCAAGTAGTAAAAGGTGCGGCCCGTGTAATTCTGCAGGACTGTCCTTGCGTGCGACAACTTCGAGCGGAGGGTGGCATCATCGATTGTGGTACCGGGTGTGAGGTGAAGGAGAGCGAGTTCGGTGACGGGCATCGTGGGCGCGTGCTCAGTGGCTGCAATAGCTATGTTAACGCGTTGTTAGTGTATCATCAAAACGACATGTCGCTCTTTATAGCATTGTGGAGGTGAGCGATGTTCGCGTAAGGCAGACATGGCTGCGTAAGTGTGTTCAGGCAGAAGTCTGCTTGCGTGGAGAGGGAGGATTCGGGTTGCAGTGGGATGCACAGCGCGCGAACGCTAGCCAGCCACCAGCGGTACTTTGGCCCCCTGGGCCCGACGGTATCACCATAACTTCCTACGCCGTGTCCAACTGGGAAGCCGAAAGACACCATACCGCATGAACGAGTGCACAACTTAGGTCAAAAATGATCGTAGCTGTCCGTCTTGAACTACCTTGCCGCCGCCACATGTCATTCTCCAATCCACGATAATGCACCGCATAGGCATGTCCATCCAAACCGTCAAAGACTAACCGTCAAAGACTACCTCCCTGATAGTGGGCCTAGCAATAATGTGTATGGAAAGAAGGGAAAGGCGCGCTGCAGTCGGCTTGTATGCGTGGGGCATTCTCGGCCACCTCTTTGTCTGTATAATCATTCGTGGTATCGCACACAGTGCCTGCGTATGCACAGCCCGTGACGGCAGTAACCCTTCTCAACTTCTTGCTTGAAAAGGTCCGTATCTGTTGTCAGTAGGTCTCAGCTACTACCCCATCAATATCTTCAACGTCTCCACCCCGACCCCGAGCACCTCTGGACTCCTCGTCCCCTTCAGCACTTCCTTCAAATCCTCCGTCACACCCTTCGCCTTACACTTTTCCACCCCTTGGGGCACATCTACCACACTCCTCAAACAAACAATCCCTCGGTATCTGATCCCCTCATCTTCATCCTTACACAGCCCCACTAGCCACTCAACACTCTTCTCCTGCTGCAAAAACTCCAGCACAGCGATATCAACACTCAGCAGCATAGCCAGCGCGCCACCAGCCGCCGAGCGCGTAGCAGCATCATCCACGTCCGTCATAGCGAGCAGAAGGTGCAGCCGGTGTTTTGCGCGGGGGCTCCCGTCGGCGAAGTTCCCGATGCAGACTGGTGAGGCCATGAGGTTGCATAGTAGTTCTGTTGCTGCACGTCGTATCATGGTATTTGAACTGAGTAGCAGATCATCGACAACAGTATCGAAGGACTGACGTATGATATGGTCTTGTGTGTTCCGATCCAAACTCGCGAGGTTCGTGAGCGCGAGCAACGCTTCAAATGCGTGTAGTTGCCACGTGCTCGATTCTGTTCGCTGGAGCTGGCTGAGGAGCGGACGGATGGCTGAGGTGGATGGCAACGCGGCGTTGAAGACATGGGAAGGATTTATACTAATCAAGAGTCGGGAGAGGGCTTGTGCGGTTGTTGGTAAGGCAGCTGGCGGGAAAGGCGTTGTGCCTGTGGTTGAAAGGTCGTTGGTGGAGGATATGTGGTCCCAGATTTGGATGAGCAGTTTTACGGCGCCTTGCTGGGCCATCAGACCCCGGGACTTGGTGTCTTTCGAAAGTGAGAGGAGGATTAAACTGCTCTGAGTGAGGATCGATGGGGAGCCTTTCTTGCAAACGTGGACGAGGAGGGGGACGACTCCGGCTTCGAGAACGCGTTTGCATCGTATGGCGACATCTTCGTCGTTGAGTAGGACGTGTGGTGCAGATGGCTTCTGGACGTTGGCGTAGGCTTTCAGTTGTGCCATGCGCTTCTCCTCTTCCGACTGCAGAGGGAGGTACTGTGTGATGTTGACGAAGACGGTGAGACCGCCAAATATGATGTTCTTAGGAGATGAAGGATCGCTCATGGTTTCGATGAGGCGTTTGAGGAACTTTGGTGATTTGGAAAGATCCTCTCGTACTTTGGGTTGAAGAGAAGCATATGCAAGACCCTCGACAGAATCCTGCTTTGAAGATGTGTCGCCGCCTATGACCATCGACTTGAAGCTAGCGATGAGATCACTCTGGTCAACTTTTTCCGCCCTGACGATCCTTGGCGCATCCTCAGACGGTTGCTCCTCGCCCAGCTTGACAAGTATGAGCGCGGCTAGATTAGCTCGCTTCTTGTTCTGGCACTCTGCAACCACGTCCTCCAGCCACTCTCTGCAGTGCTTGCTGATCGCCTCACGGCAATTCTTATCGACACACGCAGCGCTGATCAGCTCCAAAGTCGCTTGTTCGAGGTTGTGTGACTTCTTGCTCTGGACCCTCGGCACCAACGTGCTGACGAAGCCATCTGTGAGGAAGAGGGCAGCTGCTGGTGTGACAGCGACTGGGAATATGGCTGCAGCCGCTGAGAACGCGATAACGAGGTCATTCGCTTCTCCCTTCTTAGTCCGAGCCGCAACAAATTTCGATATCAACTCGCTAGCAGTTTCGGGTGCAAGTTCGAACAGCTTGATGCTCGCGAGGGTAGCTTGACTGCGTAGGCTGACCGGCAGACGAATATCCAGTGAAGTTAGAATCACATCGAAGCTATCCGCATCGATGATACCCTTGAGATGCTCTGCGTAGTGAGCGAGCAACTGCGCAATGCCTTTCATCGCACGTTCTGGGTGCTCGAGCGCCTCCTCCATCATCATGGCCAGACTGAGCATGAACATATCTCGATGACCTTGCTTGAACGATTCATCGTCGGGCCAGACCGCTCGGTTGAGCAAGACCTTGAGCAAGCCGTCGATAGAGTCGTCACCCCGCTCGAACATTTCGTAGTAAATCCGCGTCGGCTGCTCTCGGACGGCTTTGGCAAGCCACATCTGTGCTCCTGGATTCTGCAGTAGCTCGCCCGAGACCTGGTCTAGGACATCATCTTCGCCCTTGAAGTCGAACAAGATATCCATCGCTTGTTCCGCCTCTTTTTGCTTCAAGCCATGCGACTTTATCGCCTTGAGTGCCTTTTCTCCATCATGTTCATCCTTGCTCTTCACCCAAGCCCGGCAATAACCCAGCAGTTCGCTCTTGTCTTCCTCTTCCTTCAGCGCCACCCATGCTTCTTTGATGCGCGGATGCTCGGGCGCAATCGTACTAGCCTCACGCAGGTACCGAGCTGCAACGGCCAAGTCGCCAGACTTGGTGCTCTCGTTCGCCTTCTCTACAAGCTGCACCGCCCGGTCTTCATCAGAAGTAGTCGTCATTGTGAGATGTATGGTGGATGGAGATCATCTCGACTGACAAACTTGTGGGCTCATGGTTGCGTACGTGTCACGGGGCCTGGAACGATTTGATGCAAGATGCACGGGCCTCAGCGGAGCAATTTAGTGGAGCGCGGGGGATGGCTGATCAGCTCACCCAGATTCAGTCTGCAGCGATCCTGGGGGGTCATTTCATCGAGAGAACTTGCCAAGTGGGGGGTATGTAAGATAATGTGCATTACCAAATACAGCTCGTGAAGTCATTACAATAATCTAATCCTCGCTTTTCAGCAATGAAGCCTACGCGAATCTGTTCTGCGCCAAAAAATATGCGCCTAGAAGATGCTCAAGTACTAAATGCTTCGCGAAGAACAATGAAACCAGCAGACACAACTCCGAATGTATCGTACAAGACCCCAACCAAAGTCATATGCAAAACGCTATGCGAAACCCAATGTGTGATTGCGAAACGTGCGCCAACCCCATTCCCAAATATCCTTGTCCCCACAACGCCGTGCTCATATGTTCTAACCACCGTTGTTGACACCGCTACTGGTCGTCGTCGACAGCAGTATCTGCTCGTTTGCGCGAGATAACGCCGAGGAATACCAGGCGCTCCCATACGTCGTCCTTGACGAGCACGCGCGTCTTGTCGAACGGCAGTCCGTCTAGCTCCCTTAGGCTCCTGCACATGTTGGCAAGCATCATCTCGGTGACCCGCCGCCTAATGCGGGTTTCGTAGTCCAGTCGCTGGAGGTGTTGCACATCTGCTTCAACTTCCCCTTCAGGTAGAACGAAGCGGTTCGTGAGCTGCTCGTCGGAGGGTTTCTGCCTGAGAGACATGATCCGGTTTTCGCATGTTGGAGCGTAGAAGCGAAGCGTTAGCGGATTGTCTCGCCAGTCTAGCTTCGCAAGTGTGCCTAGCTTGCCCAAAACCACTGCATTGGCACGTAGACGCTCGAGCTTGTTGCCTGCCAGAAGAAGCTCGCTCAGTCGCTTGATATTGAGAAGCGGCCGAAGATCTGTCAAAGAGTTGAAGTTGAGGTTGATAAATCGAATATTCGGCGTCAGCTGGCCGAAGTTGTCTGGTAGTTCCTTCAGACCCATGGAAGCCAGTTCCAGGCGCTGAAGACTCAGTAGATGTTGCGAGATCTGGAGGCCATAGGTCGGATTGAGCGAGAGATATAGGTGGCGAACTTCTGCATTCCTGACAAGATTGCTGGCACACATCTCCATGTCCGACTCCGAGTTGAGGACCTGCTCGCGAGCGGAGAACGTACGCAGGTGCCGAAGATGTTCCAGGCCAGAAACTTGGGTCAAACAGTTGCCATCGACATAGAGAGACTCGAGTTTCGGGAAGTACTGATCGACATCAAGCATCGTGGTTCCGTTCCGACAGATGCGGATAGACCGTAGGAATCTGCAAGGCTTGAAGGGCGTATCAATAAGGGGAAACTCTTCTATCTCATTGTCGTCTGCGTATTGTCAGTCCTGTCTCAGTAAATGTAGAGAGCAAACAACATACCAAGGTTGAGATGCTGGAGCTGTGGTAGGCAGTGCAGGTTTCGTACTTCAAGCAAGTGGTTCTTCCTCAAGTCCAGATCCGTGAGAGATTTTCTATCAAATAAATTAGCAGGCGATGGATAGAGTAGAGCCTATGCGGACTCACAGATTCGTTCGGCTGAAGTCAACCGTGTCGATCTCGTTGCCACGAACGCTTAGTTCCATCAGGCCATCGAGATGGAGAATGCCCTGAAGAGATCTGATTTTGTTGTTGTCGGCCTTGAGGATCCGGAGATGCACCAGTTCAGCAAGACCGTCCAATCTATCGATATCATTACCGGATATGTCAAGGTGTTGTAGGTTGATGAGGGTCGTCCAGGAAGTAAGTCCATTCAGACAGTTGTTCTGTGCCTGCAGTCGTCGCATGGAGTAGGGAATGCCCTCAACCTGATGAATTTTGTTGTCTGAGACGTCGAGTTCCTCGAGCTGGTAGCAGAGCTCATCGAGACGGTGTAAGCTGCTGAGGTCCTTTTTATGGAGATTGACAGTACGGAGATCTTCCCAATAAGGCTCATCAGGCTCGACATCTTGTAGTGCCTTCACAAGCTCAGCAGTACCTTGTGCATACCGATCCTCTAGAGCTTTAGAAAACCGGCTGCCGTTATGTTTTACCACGACCCGATCTGGGAGATCAAACTCGTCGACCTGGTTGAGAGTAAACTCAGGTAGGTCACTGAGCATGAATGTGACATCCTTTACAGGTGATGAAGGTGCAGTGACAAGTGTATCCCGTCGTCCGTGGCGAAGAGAGGGCGCCGAGACGTTCATCGATAGCTCCATCCGATAATTCTTCGATGGGCCATCATCCAAGATTGACAGGTCACCATCTCCGTCGAAGGCGGGTAAGCGGCTGGGTCGTCCGTGCGACCTGGAACGGGTACCATTTGTCTGTCCCCAGGCTGGTCGCTTCTTATCTGACATCTGCTGAGCACTGGAGGGTCCCCACTGTTGGCGGCGTTGCCCTTGAGCAGTTTCGATTTGAGAGTCACGCGCTGGACCCTCGCGCTCAGCGATGGAGATTGTAACATTTCGTACTCGCGGACGTTGCACACTTGCAGGAGGGTGATCTCTTCCTTCGAAATACTGAATCTCATGTTCGATGTCGTCTTCTTCCGACTCCGGAATGGCATACGTCGTAGGCGCCTGAGGCATCTTGTGTGTGCTGTAGACCCGCGGCGCTTGCGTGCTCCAGGATGTAGCTCGCGTGTCAGTTTTGGGGAAGCTCCAGCCAAAGTTTGAAGCCTTGGAAGGTGCCGAGCTTGTTTCCGTATATGCGACACCTTTGCCTTCACGAGTTACTGGGCGCGAGTCTTCATCGTCGTTAGGCTTTTCTGTGTCTTCGAGGATGGTTTCTGCTGTAGGCTGGAGGCGGACCGGAGAGCCTGCTTTAGTATCTAGCTCAGTTGTATCTTCTACTGTCAGGTCTGGGATGTTCCCGAAGGGATCATCTTCACTAGCGTTCATGGCGCTCTGCTCTTCCGCTTGTAGCTGGTGCTGCCTGGACGGGTTCTTCTGCCGAACCCAAATGTTCTTGTCACGATCAAAGCTCATGCCAGCCACTTGCTGAGGGATGAGGTGAGCCACCGCTTCGGGTGCTAGAGTCGCAACACATTCCGAACGACGTGACGCGTTTGTGACAATTGTGTTTCCAAAGGATGAAGCTGTCGACAGGAGAGTGGCGTTTCCGCGAGGTGCGGAGCTAGGGCGATGTTCTTCGTCATCCTCGGTCTGGTGTCTGTTGGGATTGTCCGTAATCCGAATATCATCCTGCTCAACCACAATGCTCTCTCCCTCCGGTGTTGCAGATCCTCGCAGGCGCGATACTCTGATCGAGTTGACCGAAGAGTTCAAGAAAGTGTCGTTCTCGTTTTCTTGGTATTTGCGGAGGTGATTCTCGATTCTCGCATCTATGTCTCGCTTATTCGCATCCTGCCATGATGACTGTCGACCTTCCTTGCTCGGGGGCCTCTCAAACGTTAATATGCTGGAAGGCTGGTCGTTGACTTCTTCGAGCAGCTGGGTTTCGGCCTCCGTTTCTTCGAGGCTAGCCAAACCGCTAGTGGGTCGACCCTTGGTGCGGATAAAGTCCATGATTTTGAGCGCTTCGTCCAGGAAATCTTGTGTGGTTACAGATCGTTTGCGAGTCTTATCGCGCGCGCCAGGCTGCCTCCTCAGAGTAAACGCTGCAACCTGGTTGGCGACCGCCTTTGCATGATCTCGTTCTAGGTCAGTATCTGACATGATAGACGAATCCAGGTGTTCGCGAATAGTGTTGAGCTTTGGTGAAGCTTGGATGAACGCCTCTGTAGCTTCCATGATCTCTGCTTGTATCTCCTCTCGCCTCCGTTGACTAGGCGTAGGGTTGCGGGGTCTCAAGATGTGTCGTCGGGCTAGCGTCTCCGAGTCGGCAATGGTCTTTGTGGGATCTAGGCTGCCGTCCTTCTGCGCACGTCCAACAACCGCTTGTATGGCTGCATGCGAACGCTGTATTGTGCCATCTTCAGCATCATCTGGGATATCCTCGTCGTCTTCATCTTCATCCGCCGCAGTAATCGTTCTCCTACGTTTGGGAGTGGGGTTCTTGAACGGGGATGTCGGTCCTCTCTTCCCTTCAGCATATTCGTGAACAACTTCTGAAAAGTCTTCTTCCGGAAAGGCCTCGGTCCTGGAGTCAGAAACTTTTCGGTGCGCCACAAACTTTGGTCGACTGACATTCCTCATCGGGTTCCCTGCCTGACTAGACACTCGTCTAGCTTTTGAAGGCTGCCGCCGGACTGGTGATTCGTCGAGCTGGAACTTGAAAGGTTGGCGGCTGCCGGGTGGCGCGATATCGGTAGAGGGTGACTCGTCGGGTGCGCTATCGTTTTGCGCATCGTAGTCGTCATCGGATGATATTGCGGAGAAGTCACCAGAAAATTCGTGCTGATTTAGCTGGCCTTGGCCAAAAGACGGGAGTCTGAATGGCAGTTGGGATTGGCTTTGGTCGATGTTCTGCATGCTCCTCTCTTCTACTGATGTCAGTCTCGATTGCTTCGGCGCCGCCTTGCTCGACTCTGCCGTGCCCTCTTTGACACTAGAAGCCTTCTCAGATTTGTACTCGAGCTGGCTAAGTCGTCTCTGTATACGGTTACTTGTGAAGGTGTCGTGCGCATCGAAGAGCTTCAACGGGCTTCCAGAGCCCTTTGCCCGGTCTGGACTCAAGAATTGTTCGCGTCGACGATGTGGCGTAGATGGGTTGGTGACCAATGCTGGAGGAGGGGAAGGGTGTTTCGCGGTTGCACTCGACTGGGCCGTGCTGGCACGGCTACTGGATGGCCGCGACCCAGCTATCCGTTCTGGCGACGGGCTGAGAGGCTTTCGATGGAAAGATCCGTCCCTAGAATATCCACCTCTTCGAAACTCTACGTTTCGATTCATGTCCGCCATGTCAGGAGTACCAGCAGGAAGGCCTTCCGGCAGCGACTCGTCTTGCAGTCTGACCAAAGACGAATCCTCGCGGCTGTATCCCAGTGCGCTTTCTTCTTGCTCAGACTGGAAGTGGTCCGGGGGCGGCGATCCGATCTGACGCAAGCGGTTGGCAAGTTCGGATCCTCTGAAGTTGGGGGCAGGGTTGGCAGCCTGGCTGGTCTTCATGTTTGCAGTCATGGTAAGATACACCGGGCTGAAGTTTTCGTTCTCGTATTCTATCTGGCCGCTCACGGTCCGTACAGCGTCGCTTGGCGGCGGGATAACGTTTGTAGAGCATTCTGATGGCTCTTCTTCGTGTATTGTCTCGCTCTGGGTGGATTCCTCTAGATCCGTTTGTTGTTGTTGCTCCTCATCTAGTGTGGCATCCTGATCCGGTCCCTTCTGGCGCGCGTTCCGTCGCGTGGCTGGCCATGGTGGTGGACTCGAGGGTAGCGGAACAGCAGAAAGCCCCTTCAGCAGCCCGAGTCTGCGCTTTGGTTGTGCAGAGTCGTCCGACGCACCTGCAGCCGGCGGCTGGAAGATGTTCTCGAGGCCTGTGGGGCCAAACAAGTCGGTCTGGCCGCCGTAGCCTACCTCGCCATTGACGAGCCTGCGCCTCCACTCGGGCGTGTCATTGGAGCCTGGCTCTTTCGTGGGCGATCTCGCGACCGTGTTGTGTGCGACTGTTCCATAGTGGATGTCTGAGCCTTGGGAGATGGAAAAAGACGAGTACGAGGCGCGACGCGGGGGCTCAATGTGTGACGCGTTGGGCGATGACGGGGCGGGCGGGGCGTTGATGTCGCTGTAGCTGCGCTCGAGCAGGGCGCTCCGCTGCTTTGGCGGGCGCAGCTCTTTGGCGATGCTGCGGACTTGGATTTCGGAGAAGGAGCCTGGGGATTGTCGCATGCGGGGAAGACGACTGCGGGCCTTTGCCGCGCTCTGGGGCGTCGCGGCCGGGCTCTGGGCAGTGCGTGCAAGTGTGGCGGGCGATTCCTGGGGCCATTCTTCCGAGAGGCCCTCGAAGTAGCTGGGCTGCGGGGGCATTTTGGCCATGGTGGTGGTGGTGGTGGTGGTGGTGGTTGTCTCGGCCGGGGTGCCGCGGTGGCCGTGTTGATGTCTCAAGTTTGGGCGCGGGAAAACGAAGCGGTGAGGAGGAAACTTGCTGGCTGGCGCCGACGCGTCAAAATAATGCTGCTATCTTAGCGCAAACGGGCACATTGCTTCTGCAGCGTTCTCAATGGCGGGCGCAGTGACGAGGAACGCGTCGACGAGTCGTGCTGACTTGTTATCGGGTGTATATCGATATACTAGCGAGCATCTATGACATCTGATGCCGGATGCACGGCCTGTCCCCGCGTGCGCTAACCGCCCGTTCCCACAGCAACCACATACGATCTCCCGCAAACCGCCTGGCGACAATGCGCCGACAGTGCCTATCCCGTCAATCACGACGACTAGACCGTCCCGAGAAAACGGCTATTCCATCTCTGAGACGGTAGCAGATCCTGGCTTGGCGCTTCCATTCGCTTGTCTCACGAGCTTGTCTGTTGCGCTTGGTCCTCCCTTCACGCCGCTGTGGCAGCCGCGACACACACACACGCCGACCGACCCATGCGACCTGACCCCGACCCCACCTATTCTTACATCATCACTGCTGCTGGCCCGTATAATCTTGTCACATGTTGGACTCTAGGTAGAGGTGGATTGCGTCGAGGACGAGCTTCTCGCCACGATTGTCCATAAACATGCCGCTGTATTTACACCCCCACCTGAAGCGGGGACTGGACTTTGATGGCTTCTATGTCGACCCTGAAGACCTGCTCGAAGAACCGCAGGCGGAGTACGAAGACCCAGAGCACCGGGCAGCGAAGCGACGACGGGTCGAAGCCATTGCATCCCGGTACCTACGCGGCCGACCACCCGTCATTGTCACAGCAGGATTGCGAGGGCCCTTCAGCAATGGCTGGAAGAACCCATGGGCGAACCCCATAGTGGAGAAGAAGAAGACGATGAAGAAGATACCAGACAAGGGCAACAATGCCAAGACCAAAAAGGCCGCTGTTGGTCAAGAAGACGCAGGCCGACGTAGGGGCGGCGCAAGCCTGAGAAGTACCGAAAGCGTCGTCGTCGAAGAATCCGCGCCACCCCAGACAGAGTCGCCAGAAACATCTAGAGCTGCCAAGGACGATTTGGACCGCCCCGAACACGACGATAGCCTCGACGAAATCGAAGTGCCGCCCGCGACAGCGCCCTCACCAGACGACGACGACGACGATCATGTTTCCTGCACAATAGAATCCGTGAGCATATCCACGGCCAGATGCATACAAAGTCGCTCTCCCATGACGAATCCATTCTGGTTGCGTCGCCCTGACTCCGCCAGAGTCGACATGCGCAAAGCCACAAACCGCAACACGGACACATCTCCAACATGGTCACGGTCGCGGAACAGCGCCTCACAAACACAAACATTGGCAGAATTGCGACTCAGTCTCCCGAAAGCGCCTATCCAGGCCCAGACGTCGGCTCCCGAAGTGTTGGAGCAAGAGGAATGGAGATCAAGCGCGTCGGCTTCCATGATGATTTCCTCACCAGTCAGTGGTACCGATATGGATGTTCAGGCACAAGTCCCAGCCGGTGCAGACTGGTCAATCGACACAGACAACGCTACGGCTCTGACGACAGCAACACCTCAGAGCAGTCAGTTGGGACAACGTTCGCAGCGGACGGTACCGATCATCACTTCTTCGATAGGTAGTCAAGGAAGACGTACAAGAGATGATGTACGGCTGTCTACGGAGCGACCTGTCGACCCGACACCAGCCTCTCAAACAATAGGACAGCCACGGCGCTCCAGTCGTCAAAGTACACAGAATACGTCCACGCCTAGGCCAGTTTCGAGAAAATCGAAACTGAGGCCAAGAGCAGTCAACTTCGACTCGTCGCCAGAGAAAGCTCCTTCAGTCAAAGAACCAGTCGTTGACAAGACAGCCACCCAGGATGAAGCCGAAAATGAGCTGCAGCAGGTCTGCACACATGCAGTTACCGTCGAAGTGCAGGCATCCTCGCAGGTGGAAGGACACGTTACCGTGGTCCAGGACGAGAATCCGGACTTCCGCACAAGTCGGGGCAGTCATGGCTCCGACTGGTCTACACAAGCTGCCTTGCTGCGAGCTCAGCTTGAGTTCCAGCAAAGCACTTTTCCTATGGTATCGCCCGAGGTCCTTCGGTTGGATTCACAAACGTCGCCTCAAGATACACCCCGTCGGTATTTGGCCGCACCCATTGCAGCAAGCACACCTCTTTCTGGCTTCACGGTACAGCGAGACGAACCGCTCGCACCCGAAACTGTACTCCAGGTTCCACCCATCAGTACGCAGGACCTCTTTGGCGCAGCGTCGCCATTCGCGTTCAGCACAGTGAAGAAGAAGGCTGAAGAATCTCAAAGAAGCAACCTGAGATTCGTTCTCAGCCCTTGTGATGGGGCACTGAAAGCTGACGCGGTCGCTAAGAGCCCCACTCCTGCTACCGACCGAATTCCGTTGAAGGACAAGAACAACATGACATCGTTCTGGAGCTTCACCACCGACAAAGCCTCACAAGGATCCCAGGGGCTTTTGAGTGACAGGTCAAAAGGAGGGTTGAAGGACATTAGACTTGGAGCGGCGGACATGGACACGTTACTGGGTGACTTCGGCCCTACTGGTGATCTGGGTTTTGCAGATGGATTTCTTCGTACTATAGACGACACTTGAATACTATGACAAAGAGGAAAGACCATGTCGCCTCCAGGCAATGGTGCACGAGCTAGAGCTCGACGGAAGCAGCGGCATGTTCACGCCCCACCAGTGGCCTTGGACGCCGTGGCACTTTGCTCCTGCCAGATGGAAGCATTCCTGTACCGGTATCACAGCGACGTGCAGCGATAGTCATGTAAGGATGCAGCAGGCGGTGAGAGGCCACGTTCTCGAGTGATTGGCCGTCGACACTTGAAGCCCATGCATAGTCGATGCAAGCAAGAGAGGTTGGGCAGAGCACGGATTGATATCGGCGAAAGGGGTGAAGCAATCGTGATGGGATGGTATGGCCGGAAGCGCATAGTTTGGGTACGGGCTTTGCTACGGCCACGGGGAGGAAGGCGCGGAGGCGGAAAGCCGTCTAGCCTGTGTCGCAGCTGTCAAGAATTGTGCTTTTCCAATTTCCCACGAAGCCGCAAAGTGAAGCTGCCACGAGTGACTGCAGCCTATGGTGATGGCATGTGTCGTGGGTTGAAGCTTGGAAGCGTCCCAGGTCGATTAGCTCAGTGCGTGAACCGTGCCGACATCGTTCATGTGGCTCAGGCTCAGGCTCTGGCTCTTTGTGCACGGACGCTCCTGCCTCGTCTTTCACATGGACCGGCAATCACGACGTTGCACGAAGTGCCTGCGCAATTGCCGCCAAGGCCAATTGTCTTTGTCGCCATGGACAGAAAACTGCCAGGTCACTTCTTCGGCATTGTGTAAACACAACATCGCTCTGCACGACACGGCACCCATCGCGACACGACCAACCAACTCGGGCCATCTGCTGCACCGACGCGCTTTGTCAACGCGGTGGCAGTCAGGCAGACGTCATTGGGCTGCTCGCTTGGGACAATCTTTGCGCCACTTTGGCCTGGACGCCAAACCACACAGAATTAGAACGTGGACCTTTCGCATCTCTCACTGGTGTCTCGCTCGCTAGCACCCTGCAACGACGCCTGCAGCCCTCCCATCCGCCAGCGCCGCTGCTCTGCACGCTAATCTGCAAGATCCGCCCCTGCTGGCCCTCCGCTGTGTCTCCGCCGCGCCCAAACGACAGCATCCTGGCCAACGACCTGAGCGCCCACCCGGCAATATCTGCCACCCATCCTGCCACGAGGTGCCTTCCCAGCGGTCGAATCAATGTCGAGCCCATGTCACCCCAGCCGGACGCCCAAGAAAATACCTCACCCCCCGCATCGGTGAGGGCCAGCGCCAGCCATGGAGTCCGCACGCCGGACCCCGAGCACCACGACCAAGTGACGCCCAGGACGCTCTCCCAGACGGGCCGTTCACGCACGGCTCCCATTGTCCACGATAACAACAACACTCTCTGGAAGTCGTCAATTGACCGCCCCCAGCTCGATGAGCGCGACAGCATATTCGCAACCACCTATCTTCACACCGACAGCCCCATCTCCTCTCCACGCGCCGCCGCCGCACGCAATGTAGACCCCGCCAACGATGCTCCCGAACACAGTCTGTCAGAGATGGCAGCACCAGCACCTCCCCAGAGGCGATTGATGGACCCGCCCATCATACGCAGGAAGCACTCCACCCTCACACCAACTCCTTCGTCTTTCGACCACCAAGCCGTCCTGACTACCCCTTTCAACCCCCGCGCAGCAATTGCGGCTGGCATGGGCTTCGACGCCATTCATCACAGTCCTCCGCCCTTTATGAGTCCTGTCGACTCGCCTGTACAGCACCCCAGCACCCCACCGCGTCCCGAACTCCAATATGAAGCTCTGCTCGAGAGCGAAGAGAGACGCAGGAACAGAGAATGGCGCGAGGGAAAGCCTGTTCCGTTCAAGGGCAACATCATTCCAGACCAACCTGTCCTGGACGTTGAAATGGAAAAGAAGATCGAAGCGACCCTTGCCAAGACTGATCAACCTACGTCAGCCCGCAGTCGCAAAGCAAGCCACTATCTACGCGTATTCAAGGATGGCGACCCTACCGAAGAACCGAGGAAGAAGGACACCAAGGCGAGAGAGCGCCCGTCCGCCGAGAGGACGCTGTCCACGCTTTCAGAAGAAGCCACAAACGAGACTGTTTCTCTTATCGACCAGCTCCGTCGCGCATCAATGGCGTCCTCCGTCGTACAGTCACCTCTAGGCGGTCCAATCGAGTCATACTTTGAAGCAAAAGCCGCACCTCGCACTGACACCGGCGCTGTCGCAACTCCCCCCGACGGAAGCGCGCGACCGGATGTGAGCACTCCAGACAAGAAGCAATTCCCGCGGCGTCTTCTCGAAGACATCCGTGGCTTCGGGAACCTGACTCCTGGCGCTGACCCAAGGTCGTTGCTCTCACGCAGTCTTCCCACATCGGCTGTCGAAAAGGTTCATGCGCACGCACCAACGAACGGATCAGCACACTATCACGAGCCGTCCGATTACTTTCAAGTCGAAGATGGAGGCAACAGAGAACGTACACCGGGCTCGGAGGAAGACGACGAATCGGAAAAAGAGCAAATTTCCTCAGCTCTGTACTTCCCCCACAGGCGTCTCAACGCAGGTGAGCAACTGCCTACAGAAACACAGGACCGAGATAGAGAGGTGAAAGATGTCGAGAAGAGGGCTTCGACTCACGAGGTTGCGGGGCCAAAGGGCTGGGCCACAGAGAAGGATGTTCAAACCCCACAAGAAGTAGAAATTTCTCTACAGTCCCAAGATACCAATCAATGCCTTCATGGTGATATCTCTACGGCGACGTCCGCAAAGAAAGACAAAGAACAACCGCTGACGTCCGCTGGCGATGCGCTCTCAGCTGAATCTGAATCTGAGTCGATTGCCGAATCTACTCAGTCACATCTTGGTTATGAATCCAGTGCGACTGATGACCTAGGAACGACGCCCACTGCGACTACGCACAAACAGGAAGTTAAAGCCGCTGCGCCACAGGTAGCTCAGCCACCCGCCCCACTGGGAGCTGTGGAGCTGAAGCCGTACGATCACCAAGTGGGCGGCCATTCCACCGTGTACCGTTTCTCAAGGCGAGCAGTTTGCAAGCAACTAAACAACCGCGAGAATGAGTTCTACGAAACAGTAGAGCGGCAGCACCCAGAGCTGTTGGAATTCCTGCCAAGGTACGAAAAGTTCCCTCTGCTACCGATCAAAGCTGAGACTTCAGCAAGATATTTGCGTTCGTCCCCAGTTTTAGTCAAGACAACTGCTAACATTGTCATCTTCTAGGTACATTGGCGTCTTGAACGTGACTTATCGGAAAGCACCCAAAAAGAAAAAGGCCGCCAAGGACAAGGCGAAATCTGACGCCGCACCTACTGCTTCTGCAACACAATCAGAAAACGCGTCAAGGCAAGCCTCCAAAGCCCCTGGAGACCGGAGCAATGGGGAACAACCCCGCGTAGTCAGCCACTCGCAACAAGTCGGCATGACCATTCCTCAGGTAATATTCGAGAACAATCGGCATATCATCCCAGACAACCTATTTCGTGTGCCACCACGCTCCACCACTCCCGATCCATGGATGAGTAATTCTTTGGCCTTACAGCAGCAACATCGGCGAAATCAGAGTGATTATGGACATGTCTCTGACAGTCCGACACGACCTACGTTGCAGCATACCAGCAGTTGGGGTGTCACAACGATCAACAGAAAGTTGCAAGAAGAAGTGCTCCGTCAAGTTTTCGCGCCGCCACCTATTCGCCATCGGTCGCGTCACAACCACCATGGCATCTCTACTCGTAAGGCTGGCAGAGATGCGCCACAGACCGTGGCTGGCTCTGCGCCTACCATAAGGAGGAACAGTACGGATGTATCTGGGTTGCATCCACCACTCACAGAAGAGTGCACACGGAAACAAGTTTTGAAGGCTGAAGCACATCGACATGCTCCCGAAAGGAACGCCGATTCTGCCCCCTCTAGCTCGGCTGGACGGCCAGACATGAATAACGACACACTAAAGCCGTCGCAAAACAATATTCCCCGCCGCCGCCATTCTGGAAGCGGACTTACTAGGAGACCTTTAGGAATAGATACTGTCCAGAGACACAATCTGGAATACTACGAAGAGGATGGCTATGGTGGTGATGCCGAAGAGGAGGTATTTGCCATGGACGAGGATCGTAACAACCTCATCGACGCAAGGGAACAGAACAGAGGTCGATCTGTGCAAATTTCTGGCGCGCTCAACGGTTCCGATGCTCAGAGGCCAACTGAGGGCACCATGCTACCAGCTCCAGCTGTGTCTAATGGCATGGGTCATCCGCTCAAGGATGAGCCCTCCAATCCTGATCAGGCGCAACACCAGCCCGACGAGCGCGTTCAGCACTTCATCCTCCTTGAAGATCTCACGGCAGGCATGTCCAGGCCTTGCGTCTTGGACTTGAAGATGGGTACGCGCCAGTATGGTGTGGAAGCTGATGAGAAGAAACAGCGGTCCCAACGGCGCAAGTGTCAGATGACCACTAGTGCTCAACTTGGCGTGCGAGTCTGCGGTATGCAAATTTGGAACGCCAAGACCCAGAGCTACATCTTCGAGGACAAGTACTTTGGTCGAGATCTGAAAGCAGGAAAAGAATTCCAGGACGCGCTTAAACGCTTTTTCTGGGATGGGACGAGTTACAAGGCAGCATCGAGACATATACCCGTCATACTGGAGAAGATTAGCCAGCTGGAACGCATGATACGAAAACTTCCAGGATACAGATTCTACGCGAGCAGTTTGTTGATGCTCTATGATCGCGGGGACGGTGAGTTGAAGGAGAAGGATCCAGCGCCCTCTTTATCGAACCAGACCAACGAAGACGATGCCTCAGCATTAGCATCTGGATCTACATCAGCAGGGCCGACAGCCAATTCTAAACCGCCAGCCCAGAAGCACGGAGAGATCAAACTGAAGATTGTCGACTTCGCCAACTGTGTGACCGCAGAAGACCCTCTACCAGACGATTTACCTTGTCCGCCTCAGAATCCCGACGGCATCGATAGGGGCTACCTCCGTGGTCTGCGATCGCTACGCCTCTACTTCCAACGCATTTGGCATGACATCAACGAAGAATGGGTCGAACGAGGCGAAGGTGAGGGCATGGCGCGAAATCATCACCATGGCCCTGGTTTAGGCGAGGTTGGTGCGGGCTGGATGGATGACGCTGGTGGTGAGGATACAGGCTACGTCAGCTTCTAAAGAAGAGGAGGAACAGCAAAGCTGCCCCCACTGAGCGGAAGTCGGGCAGTCGATCTCGACACGTCTATCGCTTTTCTCTTTGTTTCATTTTAACGTTCAGTTCATTTTATATTGTGTGTGCTTTGGGTTGCAAGCATGGCGTTCTGGTGCATCATGGTAAGACAAAGGGTAATGAAATTGGTAACTCTTTTAGCATGCATCGGCGCAGCATCTCGTGGGCGGTCAAAACGTTTGCGTTGTGGCTTTTAGTTTCTGGGTCGCGGGTGTTTTGAGGCTGTATATTATGATAAAGAGTAGGGTAGCGCTAGCTCATTAATCCAGCATTTTGAGTGTCCATCATACGCTGACCCACACGCGCACGCAGGCATGCAAACCCCCGTTACCCAAAATCTCATTCAGAAGCTATCTGCCCAAAAATATCCACACCTTTTCTTCCCAACGCCGTTCCCACCCCTACAGCTCCTGCCCCAACACTCTTCATTCTCTCAAACCCAGCCTTGTCCTCCACACCCCCGATCCCAATGATCGAGATCTCCATCAGGTTCTCATGTTTGTCCAGCATATTCCTGATCGTGTATACATTTCCCAGCGCAAGGGGATGCAAGGGCGCGCCTGCTAAACCACCTATACCAGATCCATTCGCCGACTTCAACGTAGGCCTCACGCCCTTGTCCGCCTCAGCATCCGGTACCATGAGTAAACTCGAACCCAGCGTATTAACCGCTGTTATAAAGTCCACTGGACAACCCAGGTATACTGGTTTCATGCTCACGCTTTCTTCCAACACACCGAGCAGTCCCTCAAATTGCTCCTGGTACGTATACGGCGGTACCTTGATGCCGACAGCCACCCGCTCATTTTCATCCATGCCACCGGCCTTTACCAAGGCGACATCGATCTCCGTCTTGAGCGCCTCTAGATACGTCCGTAGTGCAGCGAAATCGTACGCTGGCGGTGTTTTTCCAGGAATATTCGGACAAGAGAGGTTGATTTCCATGGCTAGGCGCATTTTCACCGATTTGCCGAGCTCGTGGATGAGCTGGTAACACTGTGTTATTTCTTCCGCGGAACCCGTTACCGAGATGATGACGGGCTTGAATGAATCTCTGCCGCTGGGCGGTACGTCACTCAGGCCATCGCTGATTGCTTTCACGAAATTTAGGTATTCGGAGAGTGGGGTGGGTGAGTATCCTAGTGTGTTTAGACTACCAGTCGTGCTTGCGTCACCACCGAGATCTTTGTTTGGAGTGCTGGAGGCGTGGGTTGAGGGATTGAAGAATGTGAATTGGTGATGTCCGGGGTCATGAGGGAAGCCTTGGATGAGCGAGGTGCGGGTGGTGATAGCGCCTGTGTGGGGACATTCGTAAAGCTCTTGGAGCTGATCGAGAGTTGTGCACCAAGGGTTGGCGGAATTGAGGAGGGGCGGATCAATGGTTAGAGGGGCCATGTTAAAGTTGGTGTCGAGTTGTTGCTGTTGAGCTTCACAGTCGTGGCGGAAAGTACCTAGGTAATGTGTCACGGAATTGGGTGATCGCTGCCCAGCATAGCCACGCCATAAAAGGGGGAAATCAAACACCCAAATAGGCAAGTACAGAGAGCAATTAATCCTCTCTTATCTGGCGATATTCTACTCAGGCGACTACAAAGGTGGCGTTCAAGTTTTCTATTGCATGGCGTGCAGCTTTGGAAGTGGGGTAAGCCCGATAAGCTTTGCATTGCCGGCTTCCTACCTACCTAATTTCACATAGTGCACGCCATGCCCAGACAACTACAGAGGGAGCATTTGATCTTTCTCCTGTACGCTGATACTCTACCTAGGCAACTACTACTAAAGCTCTATAATAGCCTCCACTAGAAGACTAAAAAAGCGACTTTACACTCTCGTGGATACAACCAACCCCGTTCTCCCATCGTTCGATCGTCTAAGCTATGGCCAGCTGCGACCAAATCCAACTATGACAAGCTAACTGCTAGCAAAAATGCGTTGCTGCTGCGCGAGCAAGCCCGATCCAAGAGGGTGCACGTCGAAACATCTAATCTCAACACGAGAGATCTCCTCGATATCATATCGAGAGGAAAACCTGTACCGCCGTCAGGCTCTGCCGACATCAAGCACTGCGCGACCAAGCTCGAATTTCTTTCCATGTTGCACATACCGACATTGCGACGACAGTCTGACAATCTTACCATGCGCTACGCGGTTACATCGTTCGACTACGAGAAAAGTATCGACTGGGCAGATTTTGGTCGGAACGGTGGGAAAGGCTTGTTGATCTTCAATATCAAGCAGGAAAAGCTTCGCACGATAAACATGGTGCTAGATGTGGGCGAGTCCGGGCTACAGCTGAAGGTCGTGACACACCTCAATCGTTGGCTCATGGACGTCGTTGCCACCTCGAGAATAGACGAGGAAATGGTGGCCATTTAGGAAGCAGAAGTCTTCTCAAGAGTTTGCAATCTCTATCCCATTGTGGCAGAATTTCTGAGTATTTGCCGCGATTACAATGAGATTGATATCAATAGCCAATGTTTGGGTTGCAAGGGCACCGAGCATGGTGCAATCGATCTATGCAACAACGCCAAGTATGCGGCCCACCTAAACACATTTCATCAGGGGAATACTAACGTATGGAGGCATTACCGGTACGACACACGTCACTTCGCCGGTTGTAACATCATCTGGGACTACGTCTAGATCAATGAGATTGCGGAGCATATCGCCACTTGCGAGCACCGAGCAGAGTTCTACGCAAGAGGGGACGATCCTGAAGACCCAGTCAGCGGCACAAAGATTGAAGGTGGTTCGGAGCTTGATAGTATGAATAAGTTCACTAAAGACGACTCAGATGATTGAGTTACACCTCCCGAACAGCCCATAGATATGGGCTGGGGGAGAGTGTCGTCCAGGCTTTGTTCAAGTACGGCAATAAACCTACAGACATCACATGCAACATATCTTTATATCCTCACGTATAGGAGCGGCAAGTAATGGCCAGGTGAGAGACGCCCATCGAGCCATGGCTATCAATCCACTGCCTTGGGCTTCAAGTAAAGGCAGCAAGTAGCGCATATAGATACATGAATCAGTCTCGCTGGTTGCTTCTATCCAAGTCTCCTACTTCCCACACGCATACTCCAACATTCTTCCAGTAGTTTTCTACGTTCGGGTAACAAACTTTCTCTTCAACAACTACGACATCGCCAGTATGGCGTCGGTTAGGGTATCAGTGCCACCGGAGCTTTACGTAGAGATCCCGCCTACAGTGCTGTATACCGAGCTCTGTATTCAACGCGATTTAGGTGAGAATAACCAGTACTAACGTGCGTCTTCGAGTACTACTAACTAAGCATTCCTCGCAGCGACCCCTAGCACACCCGCAAGTAACTTCAAGGCGGAAGACCCAATCTGGCCAACCGACAAGGCCACCGCTACCATGAGGGCTCGAGTCCTGTCCGCCTATTTTGGTGTTGTTCCACTCGACATGCAGCATACCGTCGTTGGCGTTGGCCAAAACCCTGAGGCTGTAAAACTCGCAAACCAATTGTTCAAGAAAGTTCGCGAGAACGTACAAACGGAGAGATACGGGCGAGGCTCATTCATACAAGAGTTTGTGAAGGGAAAGGTCAGCACGCTCGACTTTCAAACACTTGTCACCAACTGGACTCTAGACGCGCGCATTTGTGAGATCGAAGTTGCAGGGGAGACACCAGCAGCCGCAGCGATCCGGAATGCCAATCGTACGGTCTACATGACTGCATTGACTGAGCTCCGACAGCTCTGGAGGGATACATATGAAAAGGCATTCCAGTCAGCCTCAGCAAACGTTGGCATTACTGGAGGGCTTAAGAAAAAGCGGTATGAGCGCGCTCGTGACTTGTACCGCGTTATGAAAGACAATCCACCCGCCCCACCACCAAACATTGGCCGGCTGAGCTCACGTGAATGTGAGCAAGCTAAGGAAGTTCCGTTCGCTTTCCGCGCCAAACAAGATCGCCTGGCAGTATTTCGAGGCTATATGAAGAAAGATATCGTGGCGTCTCACTTCAGCACTGTGATGAACGTGGTTGATGTTCGGTAAGTGTTAAGCTTACGATCTTCGCGTGGAACTTGATGGCCAAGCTAACATTTGCTCCCGTAGTCGGTTGAGCGTAAACGCGGTCGTACTAGAAGGCGAACCTCAAATTCCACCGTTTTGGACAATGATTTCAAACCATTGGGCCTACGCCTGCGATCTGATTAACAGCATGATCTTAACTTACCAGGTTGATGCAAGGAGTGAGCAACTCCTCATGGACCCTGGTCTTCGATCAACTGGTTACACCTGGTCAGACTGCACACTAGAATGCTATGACCAGATTCGCGGATTGTTCGACTATTTGGGTTTTTATAACGAACAGTATGATTCGTGGAAAGAGACTCCCATCCTAAGGGCAGAAAATCGGGGTATCAAGCGAGCCCGGAACCACGCGAGCGCAGGCAGTGGAGTGAACTTCGTTGTGGACCTGGGTGCCGGGGCTGGAGCCGAGGACTAAGTAGGTATCTACGAAGATGAAGGGCGAGTGGCAACGTATGAGTGCGTGAGCATGTCTGAGCTCAGCACTGACGAAATAGAGCTTTCTTTGGTAGGACGCTTGATGCACTTGCGTCATCTGAACGGATAGTATCCACTATAGATATCATTCGTTCATGAATTGCATCTGTAGGTAGAGGATATGAATTCATGCAAGCAGCCCTCTTTCAGTCGCTGTGCACATCGAACCTATGTGGTCCAGACGGAGCTTGAACGGTCCCGGAGCGAGACTCGAACATAACCATGACTATACTTGTATCTGGGTCCCATTTAGGTATGCCTCAAGCTGCGTCCTGGTTGGGCCGTGCCTCTGGTCTCTGTTCCGCTTCCTCTGCAGTCTCGTTGCATATCTTCAGCTCTGACTCTTGTAGGTACGTGAACTCGTCAAGCCTGTTCGCTAGGGGGTTGGGATACCCCTTCGGTACTCTGAAGCTGGTGGTATATTAGCAAAGTAACACACGCTTGCTTTGTTGACAGTACCTGAAGTGGCGGCGGAGAGGGCTAGTGTGGTAAATGTCACATCCTGCCGCCCGCACGAGATCCATGAGCTCATTCTTCTTTGCGACTGGGTCGATTTCATGATTGCATGTGACCTATTATGTTAGCCATGGATGGCGCTCTATGCTCTCGGACGACTTACTTTGTATAGCATTACACGTGCCTCTGCTTCCAAGGCTAAAAGCGCTGCCTCTGTTGGCCTTGGCGCCGCTCGTCTCCGTCCTGGTTGTCGGTCTGCCATGGTATGTCTGATGTGGTGTTGAGGTCGTGGTGGGTTGGCGTTACAGTCTCGGTACCAACGCGTCGATGGGTGTCCAGGCGTGGGTTGCAGCGGACGCCCCGTCCAGGGTACACCTGCGGGCATACGCGATGAACTACTCACTAAGCGACAGAGTCTAGGTCCGTTTAGTTCTGGCTTATGCACAACGTGTTTCTCGGCGTGATACTCCGATGACGCATCAGCTTGAGCCAATCACAACTTCCACAATTCTCAACGATCTGAACGAACAGGTTCTCTCAAATGAGAGAATTCGCAAGTAAAAGGATGCTCGGCGTGATACTTGAGTTGTTTAAGCGTGAGCCGTGCGGCTCTATGATATCGCCTAACTATGGACCCTGAACAGATTGAAATTCTCTATCTCACTTGCAATCTCCAACCCACCACGACTACCTAGGTAGCCTACGACCAAGATCCTCTGTCCCCCCAACCCCCAACCAATCATCCACGAACAAACGCGCAGCATCAAGATGGAACCCGCAGACCGTGAGTATATCGTAACCCTAGGTGAAATTGAACACTCAAGGGGAGCTTGTCCGGTGTGTCACGGACCATTGACCGTCGACGACGCGATCGCAGTAGGTCAATGTTGCAATCTCCACTACGACTGCGCGCTTGAGCACTACCGTGGAACTGATCCCAACAATTTGAAGTCTTGTCCAGGTTGTGGTGTCACACAATTCAAACCACCACCAGTTTCCGTCGAGTACGTTAGGGTGAATGCGCCTCATGGCGTAGCTTGCCCTATCTGCATGCCATTTCCGGACTCACCGCTCGAAACCGGCGTCTTCCTACGTGTGGAATGTGAGGGACAACACGTGTTCCATGCGGAATGTCTGTTAGCTTTCAATAGCAGCTGCGTGGAAAACTGGGGCCTATACGTCGGTAACTTGGAAACCTGGCGCAACATTCCATGTCCGATGTGCAGGACTCCATGTGACACCCTGACCATGCTCGGAATGGAAATGGATGCCAACCTAAACACCCCCGTCTTTCCGACCATCGTACACATTCCTCGAGCGAATACTCCCCCACCGGTCCAGGGCGCAGTCACGATTGGTCAACCCCGACAGCAACCTGCGACTCTGCCGCCCGCTGTGGTCGTGCAAACCCCTACAGCAGCTGCGCACGCAGTTCGTCGAACAACATTTCAACTGGGGTATGACTCGCTTCCTGATGCCACGCATGGTGCAATCAAGCGAAGTGCATCGACTGCCGCGGGCGGCGAAGACCTCGTCATGTTCACCCAACAGGTGGTCAGAATGGATCGAAACGCTGCCGATGCCATCAAACTAAATTTTTTATACAAACCGGATCCTGCTTCCCCAGAACAATACCAGTACATGGTAGGTAGCTATTCTCTGTTCGTATAAGCACACGCTGACATGTTCGTTCGTAGGTGGTCGCCAGTCGTCGTGAAACAGTTGCTGCGATTGGCAAAGTCTGGCTCTCCGCTCTCTGGGGCTTCCCTATCGATCCAACTGCTCGGAAGCCTCTATTTCGTCATGCAGGCAGAGTTTTAGGATGGCAAGACACTCTACAGGCCCTGGGTCTGACCGAGTTCGACTCACTCACTCATGATGGCTGAATGCTTGTACAACGCGCAAACGAAGCCCAAATGGGACTTGGACTTGGGATTTAGCTGGGCCTCGTTCAAGCGCCGGTCAGGCAATCTTCTCTCACCGTATATAGGCTACTCTACATATAGCTAGTTCTTGTAGAGCCGCATCGTGGCATCATGGGAAATGTAGAAGCAAGTGTGTTCCCTATTGGCATGAATTGCATACATGTGATATGTCTGGATCTCTGCTTGACCAAAGTAATGTCACCCTGAACCACGAAGGTGCAGCATAAGTGAGTCTCGTCCAGTGACGCTCGCTAGAGGATAGGAACAGACACTGGCAATTGAAATGCGCGCTGTGGGCACAACTCACACCAAAGCAGCAATTTAGAGATGCATGATCACCATGGGCCAAGAGTAGAAGTGGTGATGGCTGCGGTGGCGAGGTTCGACGCGTCTCGTCGCGTTGTCGCGCTCTCCACGCGGTCCAAAATTCGAGTGACCCTAAGCTTCACTGCACCGCAAGCCTCATCCACGCATCTATCTCATACCGCATCGCCTCGAAATGAACAAGCAGACGACAATCAAGAACTTCTTTTCGAAACGTCCATCACTTGACGCCGCACAGGATGATGCCAGTTCGAAGCGCCCGAAGCACAGCCCGTCAACTCCGCCGGTCACCCCAGGCATACCCGTAGCCGAGGGAGTGTCAAGTTCGCCAGTCACCCCAGGAGTACCTGTAGCCAGGGGAAAGTCACCTCCTTCAGGGGCTATACAGCCTTTCAAGAAACGGACCATCTGGATATGCCCTTTCAAAGCGAGCTGGCGATGCAATCATGAAAAAGGCTACTTCGCGTCTCTGAAAGGCGTCTCGCAACATGTACGATCAGTGCATGGGGAGGAGAAGCCGTTGATAAGCTATGAAGTCGATCCCATGCCGGACGGCACTTTGAAGATTCCATGCCCGCATGGTTGCGGAGAGATGTTCGTCTCTCATCAGAAGGCAAACCACCACGCTAAAATGCCTGAGTGTGCCGCACCCGCAAAAACAACACATGTCTGCGCCTGGAAACATTACATTGGATGTACAAAGACATACCCGACCGCAAAAGGCTTGGCCAATCATTCTCGCAGTCACAACAAGGATACTAGAAGCCCGTACCAATGTTGTTTAGATGGTTGCAACAGCTTCCATGCCGATCTCTACGAATTGGCCATGCACGAAGAGCGATGCAAGGGAGTCCCATCGATGACGCGTGAGAGTTCCTATCGATTCACGCTCACTGCAACTGCTAGCGACGGCGCTCCGCCAAAAGTCATTATCGTTAACAGGTCTTCGGGGAAGGGACCTAAAAGCTGGAAAGACGGAACATCTTCGTTCAATGAAGGGCTGCCACAAGTTGGCCGCCGACTGCTAGCCCACTATGCGGCATGGAGCGGATTTCCTGGTGGATCCGCCGTGCTACACAGTTGTTACGATGCGCCAACGCGGTACCTTCCAGCTCCTGCTTTCGACGACAGTTTTATGGCAGGCTCGCAGAGCCACAACATCAAGCAGCACAGAACATTCAAGTTCACCCAGGCGATCGTCAGCGATATTGAAGCAGCAAATCAGGCTAGAATCAAACCAGTTCTACTATCCATCGGCGCCGACGGCTGGTTCTGTGACTGCCGAGTCCTCCTACCATGGCTGAAGGCATCCGAACTCGAGTTCGACATGGTTGTACGGCTGAACAGTCTGCCTAGTACCATGAGCAAGAAGTTCGCCGACCTCCACCATGAGGTATGGTGGATATCCTACGACATGAAGCTTATCCTGAGAGCACTGGAGTCTGGTCCGGGTCATGACGAAAAGACTGACGAGCTCATAGCAACTTGGAAGTTGCTACAGGATAGCAAAGATGTATCCTTCGGTGTAAACGTCGGCCGGAACTTCACCACCCAAACAACCATCTTTCCCGAGGTCGAATAAGCTTACTTCCACAGGTTCATATATTGCCATTTATTTATTTATTTTTCGCGACATGCAAATCGATTTAGTAGCTATATCTTCCCCAACTGCTTCTTCATTCTATATCTATACATCAGCGAGACCTGTATATAGCGACGTGTTTTATAATGTACAAACGACGTAGCGGCTGCATCTGCAGTGTCGTTATATGGTGTTTCATATAATCCAAGCGGTATCCGAGAGTAGATATTTCTCTTTCTATCTTACTATGTATAGACGGTCATATATCTTTCTTTTAACGACAGACCTAGCGAACCAAAGCTATACACAATTAACCGCTCCTAAAAGCTTGACCCTACCTAATGATTATCGCGACACAATAGGCCTCCTAGGAGCCCGAAAAAGCGACTTTACACTCTCGTGGAGCACTAGAATTTAGTGTCCCGACATTGACAATCTCAAGTATGAAAATCTCTTAGTGCGACTTTCGTGATTTGAACTATGTTGAGCAACCTATTTGTGGGATTGAGATGCAGGGGTGAGTAAGGATACAGCGCCAGTTTACTAAATTAATAATGGGTCATATATTTATAGTTTGCCATGTTTCCCATCAACAGCATAAGGCAAGATGGCCGAGGTTCGTCTCACCCATCACCCGCTTTCGCATACTCAACTAACTCCCATGAGTGGTCTAAGGTGAGCAACGTCCGCAGCACATCTATCCGACACCATCTAACTTAAACAGGCGCTGCGTTTAGGTAGTTCTAAACATCCTCCGCAGTCTTCACGGGCGTGGGTTCGAATCCCACTCTTGTCAACATTCTTTTTGCACTATTTAGCTATGCGAGCTTCGCTTTTTTGCGTTTGAAGTTGCAGTGGTCGTAACTGTTGCGCTGGCAAGTGCGGGATGCTACTTCTGCCTAGCGTATCCTCTTGTTTGCTCATATCGCAAGTCTTACTTTTGCAGCACACTCTTGCTTGAGCCTCACGCCAGCCTTACCTATCAACATCCGCTAATACTCCAATCCGGTGCAGACACTGGCGTCAAAGGATCGCGCATCTACTCTTCCTTGCATCCTACTTAGATCCATAACCCAGCGATCGTCCAAAAGTAGTTTCAGTAGCATCTAGCAGGTACCATGCCGACTCAGCCGGACGACTTGCTCATGTCCGTAAGTCATGTCAAGTCCTCGCCACCTTGAAGCAATGTTGTACACAGCAGTGAGCTAGCATGTAGCTAACTCGCAGTAGCTCCAATCTTCACTTCGCAACACGCTTGCAACGTTCGGCGCCGAGAGCACACAATATCGCAACACCAAGCTCATGGTCGACGAGTATATGGCCAAGCTTGCCATGGAGGGTCTATCGATATCATCAAAAGAGCCTCAGCAGGACAACCCAAGGATGCAGAGAGGCTAGGAGGTTGAGGAAGTGGCAGTTGATGCAGGTGAAGCAAGCCTGATACCGTTGATTGCTTCATGTGTGTTGTGACCTTTATTATGTTTATATCTTTGTCTCAGATTGAGCGGGGACAGTAGAAAGGTTGGAAGGCTTTGCACTACCTGTGGGCATATCCCACCACGAATTATAGGTTCAAGCGAGCGGAGCCCACACATAGACCTTAGCAACTCTTAAAGACATAGAGGCGTGATTATAGTATGTATTGGTAGGGTTGGGGAAACTCAGATCTGCGTGCTCAGCCCTTGTGCTGGATATCGCCACGTACACGCTCAACCCAACCAACATTTCCACCAGATGAGACAATGATTCTGTAGACCATATCGCTGATCATGTCATCGCCAACATTGCGCATATCACTGTGCGACAATACACGTCGTATCGAACATGCACATGATCATCGAGTATCAGTGAGTCTTAACCAACAGTCATTATCTACAGTCAGAGTCGGGCAGGCTGAGTCATAGGACATCACAAGACTCACAACCACAAAGAGTCATTTGTAAAATCATATATTTAACAAGACTATCCCGCAGGCTTCAGCACGAAAGCGCTCGCAGCTATGAATGCGTCAATCAGAAACGAACCACACCACATTACCACCTACACCAGGCGGAGTCAATCGAAAACCACAAGGGGAGACTGCACACCGGCGATAACAATGTAAGATCAAAACATGGAAACACCATCCAGCCGAAGACAGGAAGGTGGCAGAAGCAAAAGGAAATACCGCGAAAGGCAATACGGAAAGGAAAACTTTTGCCGAAAGGCAAGGCTGGTTTCTTCACCAGCTCCTTACGACCACCGGGAACCATATGAGAAAGACGAGGACATTCATTGTCCGCTGTATCCATGAGCCATAGCAATGCTCTTCCACTTTTCAACTTCAGCTTCGAGCTCAGAGTTGCGCTGCTCGAGGGTGCTGACATGGTCAAACTTCCGTTGACGCGACTCACGAGCAGCAAGAGTATTACGTGCTCGCTTCAAGGCAATCTTGTCACTGGGGTCGACGGTGATGCTGGGCAGAGGACCCTTGCGCCGACGAGACTTGCTGATGCCGTTTGTTGCAGGTGAGTTGGTGACAGATGACTTGCGTCGAGAATAGTTGTCCAAAACGAGAGGAGAACCGGTGCTGGAAGAACCGGATCGCTCCATAGACTGGCTGCTCATAGTGCGGTCCATAGGCATGGAGATGGCAGGTGCATAGACAGTGTCAGGAATCTTGGTCTCCTGTTCCGGGAACAGGGAGAACCAGTCGCTCGTGTCGGAAATAACAGGCTCGCCGTTGAACATTGGAGAGCACTCGAAGCTGTCGTTGATGAAAGGGGAGTCACCAATATCAGGGGAAGTGAGGTTGGTAAACGCCGTGGAAGGGGGAGCAGACCCAAAGCCATCGTTAAAGATGTCCTTGGGGGACACGGTGCGCGTAGACCCGGCGGCAACGGAAGGATCGTTGATCGCCGTGAATGCGGACACCGCGTCCATAGAAAAGCCTCCGTTGTTGAAGTTGGACATGAGGCTTGCGCCCGAGTCGAAGGAGTTGTTGCTGTTCAAGTCTGCGGGGAAGGTGAGCTCGCGACGGAGAGCGGGGAAAGCGCGCGGCGTACCTGCCATGTTTGTGACGTTGTGCAGTTGGGGGGTGTTGTTGCTAGAGCTGGAGAACAGTGGAACCGGAGGACGTTGGCGTAACCGTGGCTGTTGGAATTCTGTAGTCGATGACGGGGCAGAATTTGCGTAAAAGTGCTGGCCGGTGTTAAACGTGTGCCCAGGCTGAGGCGCGCTCGGTGCTCGCAGAGGCCGTTGGGAGACCTGTTGTGGTTCGTAGAGCACAAAGTCCGACTGGGGATGGGCGAATGCGTGTTGACTCGTATTTGGTTGCCGAGAGGCTTGGGGAGCTGGTGAAGAGAGCCATGATGACTGTTGGGAAGCCGTGATGGTCGACGTGAAGTCGAACGGGAGGGGAGACGGCGAACTAAAGCTGCGCGAGGCTAGACTTGAGTTCAGAGGTTCCTGGAAGGAAGTCTCTGAGGTTGTGGTTGAAGAGGGGAGAGTGGTTATGGTTGGGTAATCCAAGGTGTCGGCGGTGAGCTGACGGAGAGGCGCGGGGGAAGTTAAAAGGCAGCCATTGTTCGTGACTGTCTTGTGTATTGCTTTGTGGTGTAGTGTGATGAGCTGGGAGTAGAGAGGGAAACTCAGGCAGCGAGGGAAGTGGGGGATTAATAGTAAGCCGAAGCGAGCGCGGCGCCAGAAAGGCCCGGATTCTGTGACTCACAAAACGTGCAGCAGTGTCGGTCGCTCCCCAGCCAATGACTTGGCCCACCGGCGCCATTCTCCATCAGCCCTAGGCTCCAATAGGGCTAAAGAGGCATCACGCTCGCTAACCTGCACGCTCCCTTTTCGTCTTTTGGTGTGGCTGCGCGGCCTCTCCATGGGGTCTCAAGTCTGGCTATGCCTGCTGCCGGCCTCGAGGAGACGTCGCATCCCACATTTGCCCACACAAAGCAAAGTCTTCCACCCTCGCGACCACGGTCAACTGTGGCCTCCATCCAAGTCGCGGCCACCAGACATCAGGCATCAGCTTTTGTGCGCATCTACCAGTAGGGCGCGCGCCATCAAGCATGGGGCACCCTAGTCAGCTGCACATTGTTCCAACCGGTCGAGCTGATTACGAAGAAGCCATCCCAAGACGGGTGTGATGCAAGAGCAAGGCGGAGCAACTGCGCCCTTTCCATCAATCGTAGATTGCCAGATGCGCGCGGTATGCGCCTCCGTTATCCAGCTTGATTGCCAATACCGTACTCTTCTGCGCCATTGCGCAAAGTCTCTGGGAAGCCAGGTGAGACCCAAGATTTGGCGTTTGGGAGCGGTGAACAACTGTGTGAAACATTACGGTTGTCCTGCCACACCCAGCGCATTGGGTCCTCTGGCGGTCTTATCGATATTCGGAGCCGTACTCAGCCTCCAACGTGCTGCAAAGTGCAAAGTGCACAGTATGACATTGGTCAATGAGGGCGGCTCCGCGTGAATCCTGGCACATCTAGCCTCATTTCAGTGACTAGCCGTCGCACCCGCTTGGTTAAACTTGCGAGTTTTTGTTGCCTTTGGTTCGTCTCTTGACAGCACACGTTGACGCGACCCGCCTGTCACTGCGAGCATTTCCAAGGTTGCAGACACCTCATTCGGCCCTACATGGCCACTGACAGCTAGCCATGTTTCAGGTTGGAGTAGCACGCCAACGAACAGCTTACCTAACATTCACAGGAAACAAGGGCTTTGGTATTCCATGTGTTAACGGCCGATGATCCAACACGTTGGTATCCCGTCATCAGGTGGGGCTAACCTGCGCAGCCATTCTCTATAGGGATGAGCATGGCAGAGCTGGCGGGTTAGGCGTACCCAGGTCATCATCCCTGGCCCTACGCGGAACCACGACAACATCTTGATGCTGCTTGAGATCCCCACTTTCTGCGCTATTACTTCTCCAGCCTAAGCATTTTTGTGACACGACACAATGGTACAAGAGAAAGTGAAACCAGCGGGAAGACTCCATGCGGCTTGCGACGAGTGCCGTGAGTACCTCATGCTAGGCTCCCATCTGCCCCGCGCGACGCTCAATTATACCCAGGGACACGAAAGCTGAAATGTTCCGGCAACACACCGAGATGTGTCCGTTGCCAGAAAGAGAAGGTCGAATGTGTTTACTCGCCACAAAAGCAGATGGGTCGCCCTAGGAAAAGGATGAGGGAGGACGAAGCGGACGAGCCCACGGGATTATCTGCAGTAGTGCAAGACGAACATGCCGACGTTTGGAATGACTTTCCAGGAATGTCAAACTTTACAGATCTGAACAGTCTGACATCCCCGTCGCTTTTGCAAGATGTGCAATCATCAGACGGCTCGGCAGGGAATGAGATTATCACACCGCAACCTCATGACCTTATCCCTCAAGATCAGTTTGAAGTGCCTTCCGGGTGCAACAATGCGTATGTCAGATGCAGCGGATCGATATGACGAATACTGAAATTGTTATAGGTACACTTTGGATACAACCATGGATCCACTGCTATGGAATCTGGCTCCTGATATTCAACCTGACATCCAGCCTCTTGACTCCCACGATACCTTCTCCAATCAACCAAATACAGGGCAATGCTCGTGCCTTACCACAACGTGGCTAACTCTGACCGAACTACAAGCTGTCGTCACCTTTCACTTCCCTCAAGTCGTTTTACCGCTACGAAAAGCAATGACAGCCCTCTCGGAGTTGATACACTGTGACCAATGTCCAAGAGAATCATACTCAGCCATCCAGAATGTGCAGTCAATAGTGTCTGTAATGAAAGCGGTAGTGGAACGCTTCAACAGAGTCCTGATCGAAGTCGATCGCGAGGCGGTGCGCCTGGAAGAGACGGGTCAGAAGAAACCCTATCGAATTGGCGATAACAACCCAGCTTTGCTGCATCTACACACTGGCACTCTTGACTGTCCAATGGGATTCAACATTGAGATTGAGGGGAAGGATTGGAAGAAACTAGTCAAGACTGCATTGAAGACTGAGGTCTATGGCGGTGGAAGCAATCCGCGACCGTTGTTGGATCTGGTCAAGGAGAGCGAGACAAGACAAGAGAATTGGCATAATAGCCGGCACTCCTGGAGCGATGAGATGAAGCAGCTTCATGGTGGAAGGCCTGAATGTGACAATTCCGGGGCCTGTGAGGCATTGGGAGCGCAGCACATACGGAGGGCAATCGACAACCTCCGATGGGGATGATGAGATGAAGATGAACTTGGGCGCTTTATACAGCGTAGACTGGCTCGTCTCACCTCACCTCTTGCGAATAGCGCCTAGATATGTGGTAATCTTGACTCAATATACTTAACAAGCACCATTGGCAAGTCTGGACCTCACTTCACTGCCAGTTAATTGGCATCTTTTCACTATCGCACACTCACCTACCAGACGATGGCCTGAGGACTGCCCTCGATGCAGATCTCCAACCGAGATCCTTTGCTCCATGCAAGACTTGAAACAGATTATCAATGACCCCCGTTTGGACATGGTTGGTGGGGAAGTATGGGGCTGTCGTGATGGCACGCACGCCAACCGACTAGCGCCACCGGAGCGGAGAAACAAGGTGGGCTGCGAGCGACTCCCATCCCACTGCCTAGGTAGGCGCGCAATTCACTCCACAACCGCGTCCCGTCCCGTGCTTGCGCCTGATCGCAACGCCCCACCACGCCGGTGGTCGTAGCCTACAAACAAGACACAGAAACGCTCATACCCTTTGGAGCTCGTCGCCGGGAGCAAGCGCGCATCATGGACGACTTCAACAGCGACACGGATAGCGACTACACAAGCTACTGGCGAGATTGGGTGAGTACCTGGCTTCCTTGGTCTGTCACTATTGGCATCATCATCTGAGCGCCCACCATGGCCCTACGAGGACTGCGCGGAGGGGGCTGGGACAGGAGCTTCTTGGTTGCATGGTATGGCCCACCGGCCTTTCACTGTGGCTCACGTCTGACCTTGCGCCAGCGGTGGCTGCGCCCAGAAGGGCTACATTTCCACACGCATGTGCCCACATGCAATCGACTCGGCATATCCACTCATCTTCGGTGCCGAGTGGGGTCCGCTCATGGTCATGCAGTCTCCATGGTGGTCAGACTGGCACGAGAACGATGCACACGTACAAGCAGCGAGCGCGCTCTCAAACACATGCTAACTGGCGACTAGTTCATATCCTCGCGAGGCAACGAATACTTCTGCGAGATTGACGAAGAGTACCTCACCGATCGCTTCAACCTCACGGGCCTGAACACCGAAGTTCAGTACTATCAATATGCACTCGATCTCGTAACCGACGTCTTCGACTTCGACTGCGACGATGACATGCGGGAACAGATTGAAAAATCCGCACGGCATCTGTACGGGCTGGTACATGCACGGTACATTGTCACAACTAGGGGCCTAGCAAAGATGGTACGCGACCCTGTTCCATGACAACATCATATGCTGACACGACCACCACCAGCTCGAGAAGTTCAAGAAATCCGACTTTGGAAAATGCCCCCGCGTCATGTGCGAATCGCAACCTCTCCTTCCCATGGGTCAATCCGACGTCCCCAACGCCTCACCCGTAAAACTCTACTGCGCTCGCTGCGAAGATCTCTACAACCCCAAGTCCTCTCGCCATGCCATAATCGACGGCGCCTACTTCGGCACTTCGTTCCACAACATCCTTTTCCAAGTCTACCCCGCCATGCTGCCACCAAAATCGCAACGGCGGTACGAGCCCCGCGTTTTCGGCTTCAAAGTACACTCTGCAGCAGCGCTGGCGCGATGGCAAGCAGAAAAAAAGGACGAGATGAAAGACAGGCTCAAGACATTGAAGATGGAGACTGGATTCGAAGAGGAGGATGAAGAAGAAGACGACGACGACGATGACGATGATATGGAAACTGCGCAAGCTGACGCGGCAGCCGCGCAACTATGACAAATGGGCCTGTGACGGCCTTTTCACTATTGCATCGAACGAGTGAAAAGAAAACCCAACCAGAACAGGGAGCAGAAATAGGGAGAGTGGAGGGCTATGAGTAGTTCGACAGCATCTTCGAGGGACTAGCATGGATACGGCGATAGGCGTCATGGGTGGCTGGGTTAAAGCAGTATCTGATATACCAACGACGATTAAGCAACGCAGAGTTTCACTTGTACATGACTGAATTAGCGAGATCCCGCGTGTGCATCGACATCACCAGTAGGCACAAGTAGTACGATTCTTGGTTGCACTGCTGGCTTGTATAACGTAAGAGATGCGGTACCTATCTCACATCCCATCAGCCCATTCCGTAAATACCCAGGAAACTCAAGTAATGATATGACAAACCCAGGGGTATCACAAGAATATGGTAGCTGAAGGAGATGCCGAACAAGATAGAGGGAAGGAAGAAGTAAACTAGTTCTCATGAATAAAAGTAGGTAATGTAGACAAGAGTGCATTCCCAAGTTTGGAACCAAGAACAAGAAAACCGCGCACGAAAACGCCGCGCAATGCGTCAAGAGAGAAAAAAAGGACGAATCCCAAAAGTATCCAAATCCATGTCGCTTCGTTCCGGTTCCGCCCATAATCCAAACATTTCGTTAAGAAAAAAGAAAAACATATACACATCCAAGAATGTCATCTCTTAGAATCCATATTACATCGTGAAATCCAAAATCGGGGATAGAAGAACAAGAAAACGAGAGCCGTGGCTCAGAAAAACTTCTTCATCCAACTCCCCCTCTTGGCAGCAGGCGCACCGCCATTAACGGCTGGTCTACCGTCCCAAGTACGAACGGGCGGCTCTTCGTACGCAGGCGCATAGCTCGTCCTGCGCGACGTCCTCTTCCTCTCCACTTCCTCTTCGGGCACCTTCATGCCTTCATAGTGCGTCGCCCTTCGACTATGTTTGTGCGACCTATCACGCTCGCGTTCCTTGTCTTCGGCTTTGCGGCGTTCGGCGCGCTCTTTGTCGCGCTTTGGTCCCCTGCGGCCGGCGATACGCAGGCGGACGTCTTCGTCTTGGGAAAAGGTTTCTTCGTCATCGAGCTCCTCGCGGGTGCCCGGGGCGGGATCGAGAACTGTTTCGGAGATGGGCGGAGGGAGGGGTGGCTCTTCGGCGAGAGACTCGACCCACGATGAGGTCTTGTCGCCGCTCTTGTTATTGAGGTACGGCATGTTCTCTTCGTCGGGTGCCGGGCGCGAACTGCGATGCTTTGAACGTCTGGCGCCGTTGCGCTCGTCGAAATAATCAGTGATGGGCTCGCCGCTGGCTTGCACTGGGTAGTCAGAGTTGCGTCTAGCAGCGCGGCGTTCTTCGTGACGACGACGGCGTTCTGCATCCTCGTCCACATGTGTTGTTCGACGGCGTTCGGTCTTTGGACGGGGCTCTTCGCGCTCTTTTTCCTTGCGGCGTGAAGAACGCTTCTCGCGCTCTCGCTCGTCTCCTCCTCGTGCTTTCTTTCGTTCCTCCTTCTCTGCCATACGGCGCAGTTGCTCCTCGGCCTCCTGGTTGCGCCGCTCCAATTCAGCCATCTGGCGAGCCTTCTTCTCCGCAAGAGTCGCTTGTTCGTTCTCGCGCTGACGCTCGCGGCGGCGTTCTGCCTTGGCCTCTGCTTCCTCGAGCTCAGCACGTCGAGACCCTTTCTCTGCATCGCGCTTGGCCCTGCGTTCAGCTCGTCGTGCCTCTCGCTCCGCATCGTAGTCGTCAGGAGTGCCATTCGCGCCAGACATCATGGCTTCTTCGGGGGGAGGATTGCGCAGACTGCGGCGCTCGTGTCGCAGTCGCTTTGCCTCGTCTTCGGTCGCGCCTCCGCGGGTTGTCGATCGCTTGCGATGTCTGCGCTCGTCTTCGGTCTCGTAGGCGGTGCGACGGCGCTCGCGGGGGGCCTCTTCAGCCGGCGCAGTCTTCTTGCGACCCAGGCCAAACATTCCCTTGAAACCCTTTACAGCAGCAGCAGTGCCTGCGACGCCAGCAAGCGTGGCCATGGCATCAGAGTTGCCGCGCGCACGGCGAGGTCGCTCCCGCTCTCGTTCGCGGCGGGGTCGTTCAGCTTCAGCTGGGACAGGGTCTATGTCCATGGGATCGACAATGATGGGATCGTCAGCGCTAGGCGGTGCAGTTACGGGCTCGAGGGGTTGCGCCGAGTCGCGCTTGGATTTGCGACGCGATGGTTCTGGACGGGTTGCTGGGGGAGGAGACTCATCGTCGAGATCCTGGTCGTCGTCCACAGGATATGGGTCTGGAACAGCTGCCATGTGGTTAGCTCCGTGTGTTTGCTTACGGCTGCGCCGGCCAATTACAGGCGCATCGTGCTTAGCGGGGAACGGCTTACCTCGAGAAGACCTGCCCTTGTCTCTGGCGTCCCTTGTACTGGTCCTGCGCGACGAGCTTTTCATGCCCATGAGCTTGGCAGCCTTTGAAGACATCCTCGCATCGGTATCTGTTTGTGGCGGCGACATCATGGCAGCGTCCTGGTCAATTGAGGGCCGGCGCGACAACGTCTTGGTGCGATGCGACTTTGAACGCGAAGGCGGGGGCGGCGCAACACCAAACATGGCGCCCAGTCCAGTAGCAGCGCGTGTTGACTTGGAACGTGACACTGTCGGCTTAGACGTGTGCGCTTCGTTTGAGCCTGATGATCGTGACTTCATATCGTTGTCCCGAGTGGACGAGGTCCGCGCTGACTTTGTGCGTGGCATATCGAGCTTGCCTACGCCTTCTTCACCACCGGATACTCTCCTCGTCTTGGACGATTTCGCTGCGCCAAAGAGGCCCCAGCCTCCGGCTGTAGTAGCACTGCGACCCAGCTTAGCGCGCTCCTTTCTTGGAGATTCTGGAGGTGGTGTAGGAAGTTTGACGTCTGCATCCTCGTCGTCCATGTCACCCGGATCTGCATCTTCAGCGGGTTCTTCAACGATCGGTTCCGGCTCAGGTGCGGGTTCAGGTTCTGGCTCTACATGGCGCCTATATGACTTGCTGCTCTTCTTAGATTTCTTAATCCTCTTCTCAGGCACCACTACAACGGGCTCTGGCTCGGGTTCGGGTTCGGGCTCGGGTTCAGCTTCAGCTTCCGGCTCTTCCTCTGGCTCTGGCTCTGGCTCTTCCTCTGGCTCTTCCTCTTCGACAATTGGCTCTGGCTCCGGTTCAGCCTCAGGTTCTGGAGGCGGTGGCGGTGGTGGTGGTGGAGGGTCATCAAAGGTCATGCCTCTTGATCTGCTGCTCTTCTTGGTCTTCTTTAGTTTTTGCAACTGCTGAAGAATGGAAATCGGCTCAGGCTCGGGCTCAGGTTCAGGTTCCTCCTCAATGACAGGCTCGGGTTCTGGTTCTGCAGGCTCCTCTTCTGGTGGCGGTTCCGGCGCATCAGCAAAGTCCATCATATCGTCGTCGTCATCAGGAAATGCGCCAACTCCAGGTGATCTCTCGGCAGGTTCCTCTACCTCTACCTCTGGCTCTGGCTCTGGCTCTGGCTCTGGCTCTGGCTCTGGTTCGGGCTCGAGTTCGGGTTCAGGGGGAGGTGGAGGTGGAGGGGGAGCTTCGACTATGCCCTTCTTCCTGAGCTTTCTCAGCCGTTTCTCCTCCTTCAGCTTCTCTTCTTCCAGCTTTTTCTTCTCCTTGGACGAAAGCTTCTTCTTGGGTTTTTCAACCACAGCGACCATCACCGGTTCGGGCTCCGGTTCAGGCTCCGGTTCAGGTTCAGGTTCTTCGACAACAGGCTCAGGCTCAGGTTCCGGTTCCGGTTCTGGTTCCGGCTCAACATGTCGATGTTTCTTGGACTTTTTGAGTCTTCGCTCCTCCTTGGGCGTGAGTTTCGGTGGCGGAGGTTCCTCGATGACCTCTACCTCTGGCTCTGGCTCATCTGGGGGCTCTTCAGGCGCTTCAAGCTCTTCAGGGATTGGCTCTTCCATCTCAGGCTCTTGTTCAGGTTCCGGTTCAGGGTCGAGAATAACGGGTGCAGGGTCAGGCTTTGTCTTGCGGAGAGAGATGCCCCATGCACTACCCCAGCCTGTTTCCGCGGCCTTTTGCTCTTTCCTAGTGGGCTTCTCGAGCTCAGCCAGAAGTTCGCCCGCATCTTCATCCTTGACGAGATCAAACAAGTCGTCATCATTCGTAGGCTCGGCAGGTGGAGGTGGAGGAGGGGGAGGTGGGGGGAGTTCTTCAACAACACCCCTCCTCTTTTTCTTCTTCTTCTCTTTTGAGGAAACGGGCGGCTCAGGCTCAAGGACCATGTCTTGTTCAGCGGCGATGCGAACAAACTCGGCTTCCTCAGCCTCCTTCGCAAGACGCTCTTCCTCCTCCGCGGCGGCAGCGGCGGCAGCAGCAGCAGCGGCTTCGGCTTCAGCGGCCTCGGCAGCTTCAGCAGCTTCAGCAGCTTCAGCAGCTTCGGCGGCTTCACGTTCCAGCCGCTCTTTCTCTTCGCGCTCCTTCTTTTCCTTGGCCTCTCGCTCACGCCTCTGTTTCGTGGTCTCCTTCTTCTTACCCAGGCCGAACATGCCCCATCCTGAACTTGCCTTAGCTTCCTCTTCAGCGATACGACGAGCTTCCTCCTCTTCCGCGGCCTTGCGTGCTGCCTCAAGTTCTTCAGCCTCAATACGCTGTCGTTCTTCTTCAGCAGCACGCTCAGCTTCTTCTGCCGCGATACGTTCCTCTTCTTCACGCTGAAGCCGTTCCTGTTCTAAGCGTTCCTCTTCTTCGCGCTGAAGACGCTCTTCTTCTTCACGCTCGAGCCGCTCCCTCTCTGCTTGTTCAGCAGCTTCCTTCGCCAGACGCTCTTCCTCCTCTTTCTTCTCACGGGCTCTCTTTTCCTTGGTCGATTCTTTCTTCTTTCCTCCGCCCCAGATGCTGGCGCCCCAGCCTGCGAGCTTCGATGCTGCCGACTCCTCCTCGCGCTTCTTCTTCTCTTGCTCTAGCCGCTCCTCTTCCGCTATGCGTGCTGCCTCAGCCTCTTCAGCTTCAATACGTGCCTGTTCAGCCGCAGCGGCCTCCTCAGCCTCACGGGCGAGACGCTCTTCCTCCTCTTTCTCAGCGGCTTCTCGTTCTAGACGCTCCTGCTCTTCCCGCTCCTTCTTCTCACGTTTCTCTCGCGCTCTCTTCTCCAAAGAAGTTTCCTTCTTCGGCACTTTAGAGCCACCCAAGGAGCCAAACATGCTGCTTGACTTTGAGCTCTCCTTGTCCTTCTTGCTCTTCTTCTTCTCTTCAGCTGGCGGCTCTTCCAAAACTGGTTCTTCAACCGCTGGTGGTTCGTCAAGCGATATAAGATCCTCGAAAGTGTCGTTTGGAGCAGGGGGTTGAGGCTCAAATTTGCTAAGAAGACTGCCCACAGTCTTACCCTTCTTCTTTGTTGATACCTTGGCCGCAGCGCCCCAGATGTCTTCGTCCTCAGCTGGCGGAGGAGCTTCAATTTCTTTCGGTGCTGGAAATTCTCCATCAAACTCCCCTGGGGGTGTGGGCACATTAGGCGGAACGAGCCCCTTCTTACCTTTCTTTGACTTCTTGCCAATGTTGAAGGCTGCACTGCCCCACGGATCGTCTTCATCTGGCTTTTGAACAGGTGTTATGGTGTCCTCGATGACTTCTACTGGCGCGTCCTTCTTTGGGTCCTTGTTCTTTTTCTTGCTCCAAGACGGCGCGCCCCAGTCGTCAGATTCGTCTTCCTTTGGCTCTTCGACGTCTTCGGGTTGATGAACAGAAGCGAGTTCTTCGATAATAGGCTCTGGCGAAGCTGCGGGAAACGAGTCCAACTCTACCGATTGGCTCTTTTTCTTCTTCTTCGAACCGCCCCATATCGAACTCAGACCCCAGTCAGAGCCCCTCTCTTCTTCTGGTGGCGGGGAAGGCTCCGGTTCTGGCGGTGGTGGCGGCTCCTCGACGACGGGTTCAATGACTCCCTTCTTGCTCTTTTTACCCTTCTTCGTGATAGGAGCTGCTGAGCCCCAATCGTCCCAAGGGTCAGCGGGCTTCTCCTCCGGGGCAGGCTCAGGCTCGACTTCGGGCTCAGGCGGAGGTGGTGGAGGAGGAGGCGGAACTTCTTCCTCCGCACCTTTCTTGCCCTTCTTCTTCTTCTTAGACGTCGTCGGAGCAGCACCACCCCAATCGCCCCAGAGGTCGTCTTTCTTGCTCTTCTCGGCTTCGGCAGCGGCGGCAGCAGCTTCCTCTTCCTCCATCTTCTTCAGCTCGGCTTCCTCCTCTTCTAGGCGTATCCGCTCCGCCTCTTCTTCTTCTATTCGTCTGATCTCAGCTGCCTCTTCTTCCTCTTTCTGGCGCTTCGCATCTTCCTCTTCCTTCAACTTCGCCTCTCTGTCCAACTTGACTTTTAGCTTCTTCGCCTGTGACTTGCTAAGCCCTGCGTAAGGATCTACCTCTACCTTTGGAGGTTCAGGTTCTGGCTCGGGTTCGGGTTCGGGTACGGGTTCAGGCTCTGGTTCTGGTTCTGGTTCAGGAAGTGGTTCTTCCGTAACTCCTTTCTTACCTTTCTTCTTCTTAGTACCAGCAGCAGCCGCTCCCCATCCACCACCCCATGGGTCTTCCTCTTTGACGGGCGATGGTTCGTCGACGACAGGCTCCGGTTCTGGCTCAGGTGGTGGGGCCTCTTCCTCAACCACGCCCTTTTTTTTCTTCTTCTTGTCCTTTGCGGTGCCGCCAAAGCTGAACGCCCCCCATGAGTCGTCTTCCTCTTTCTTCTCAGGCTCTGGCGGTGGGGGAGGAGGAAGTTCAGGTACACTGTCGTCAATCAAGACCCCTTTCTTGCTCTTCTTCTTGGTCTTCGTTGTAGCGCCTAAGCTACCCCATCCGTCATCGTCGGCAGGCTTGTCCTCAGCCGCAGGACTCTTGAACCCATCAAATTCGAAGTCGAAACCATCGTCCTTCTTTTTCTTATCTGAGGAACCCCAGGGGTTGTCGCTTTCGGCACTAGCGTCTTTGTTCGACGAGCCCCAACCAGAAGTCCAATTGCCAAGTCCAGGAAGTCCAAATCCAGATTTCTTTTCACCTGTATTACCGAAATTCATGTCAATCTTTGGAGCGCTTCCTTCGTCAAGGTTGATGTCGTCGAATGTTGTTGGCGGTTCCGCTGGAGGGTCAGGAGGAGGCGGGGGTACGGGCTCGGCCGTCTGTCGTGAGTTAGCGTGCTGCTATGTGTAGCTAAAAAGCCGAAATGACCAACCTTCCCCTTTTTGCCCTTCTTCTTCTTGCCGGGAGCGGCCGCACCAAAAGCTGCCCAGTCATCTGTGTTTGAAGTTGGCTCCTTTCCCCAGCTCAAACCCGACGTGGCACTTAATATTGACGGTTTCGCAGCGGCTGCAGCGGCTGCTTCTTCGTCTTCCTTCTTCTTGCGCTCGGCCTCTTCTTCAGCCTCTTTCGCAAGACGCTCTTCCTCCTCCTTTTGCAAACGTTCCTGTTCTTCGTTTGCAAGACGCTCTTCCTCCTCTTTCTTCACACGCTCCTCCTCTTCTTTCTTCAAGCGCTCCTCTTCCTCCTTCTCCTTTTTGGTCTTTTTCTTCCCCTTATCCCCGTCGCCACCATCGCCTCCAGCCCCGCTATCGGCAGGCGGGTCACCCCCACCATTGTCGCCGCCGCCACCAGCTTCATCTCCCTTGTTATCGTCCGCTGGTGGAGGTGGAGCCGTGACTTTCTTAGCTACTGTTGTTTTCTTGGTCTTCTTCGCATGCGATCTGATGCCGGTATCACTGTAGCCAAAGTCGATGTCCACGTATGGAGATTTCACACCTGGGAAGAATGAAGACTTTGGAGATGAACTGTTGTGTTTGCGCAAACGACTGACACTAGAGCATAATGAGGCGCGGAAAGAAGGAAGTGGCAAAGGATCAGGCGTTTTCGCAAAGGCTAGCGCATCGGTCGAAGTGTAGTCTGGGGGCATATCTGCGACCGATTCATCGTATGAGGGTGGTGGGGATCCATAGTTTGGCGGTGCTGGACTCGATGATTCTGGGGAGGACTCAGAGGTTGATGGATGGAAACACGACCGCTGGGTGTTAGGATTGTGCCGCTGAGTTGTTGTTAGAATATGAGCCAGGAATCAAAAAACGCGAAAAGCGGTCAATAGTGCAGTGTAGAGTGTGGACTAATTGCGAACCAAACATGGGCAAAGGAACCAAACAAAGCAGTGTCGTCGTACCAGAATAAAACCTCTACTCAAACTCTTGTCTCCAGCGCTGGGGCATTCCAGCCGGTCCAGCGCCTGGTACATGTCCGCCATCAGTTCAGCAATGGGCCAGTCATTCTCAGACTCCCAAGCCGTTGTGATTCCAGAGGCGTAGCTTGGTGGCCAAGTATGCTCCACGTGCATATTACCAGTCTTTGTGTCCCAGTCTCTTTCATCCAATCCAGTCCTCGAAAGCAGCGGGATCCTTGGTCTCGCAGATGGCGCGGCGGCGGCGACGCAATGAGAACTGGCGAGAGACATTGTGCGAGTGGGAGACGCGCAAATAGAAGGAGCAAGGCGGAAGTAGGCACATGAGCGCTCGTGCGAAACCGCGAGCGTGGAGCGGCGAGGATTCAAATGCGCGGGCGGTGGGTGTTTTCGTATACGGTACGGAGGCGGGCTGGTGCAGCGTGACTTGCTTTGCCGTCTGCTGCTGCAGGGTCTCGATGCGTGCAGCGGTAGTAGTACACGAGGGCAACAAAAAAAGTGGCCCTCAACAAGTGAGGATGGTGATGCAATCCCGTCGCAGATTACAGCCGCCAACTATGAAAACTCCAAGACGAGGCGATTGGCAAACGTCGAATTAAAGAGTCGCGGTCGCAGCAGGTACAGGAGTATGCAGGAGACTGCAGACGCGCAGATTCGGATTCAGTGAGCGTCAGAGGCGAAAAGCAGGGGAACGGGCTTCGCGAATGGTCACAAGGACTGTGTGGTGTGTATGGATGTGTTTCCGCAACGCCAATCGTTATCGGGGTCGAATAGGCTTTGCTCGTTGCGCGCACCAAGCCTGTTGGAGCTTGCGATTCGTTTCATCCACCTTCGTCACACACACACGCGCCCGGACCAGCCGTAGGCGAGATTTCCAAAAATGAGGGGTGTCGAGGGGTAGGAATTCAGCCGGAGCTGCCTGGGGGACGGGGGGGGGGGGGGGAGAGGGAACGCGGGTGTTGGAGGTTTGTCCCAGGTATCGTGAAATGTCGAGATGGGATCAGATGCAGGGAAACTACGACGATGCGCGACGCGCGGGCGGCAGGTCTGAGTTATTCCGCTGGGAGCAAAAACTTGCGGTTAGGGCCGGGGCGCATTGCATGAGCGTGTGTTGTGGATGATTTCAATGTTGTGCTTCAGTTTGGAGGCGCCGGGTGCAGCAAAGCAGCATGGCTCTTCCGGAACCCATCCTTCTCTGTCTAGCACGCCCCCAGCCACGCCGCAGTGGGCCAATTGCGGAGTGTCTAGTGGGTATCCGTGCTGTTGGCATCTTGTGTTGCATATGGTTACCATGGCCGTCTCTACACCGCCAGTCCTCATGTTGCCGCACATGTGCGCACTCTGCCCAATCAGAGCCCACGACCGGCACACATCGCAGAGCGCGGCAAACCTGCACGCGTACCAGGCGTGCAGTAGAGCTGCCGCTTTCGCTCACTGTCGAGGTGACGGTACATGTACAACGCAGAGCGGGCTGGATTTTGCATGCGTTTAATGGCAGAGAGGGCGAGTCACGCCCGTGTTTGGTGGGGCTGTCACCCCCAAAGATGGAGGCAATCCTCCCATGGATCTAGGTTCGCGACCGTCTCGGGAGGGGTAAATCTCGCGCCCGACTCCACTCTGCCAGTCGGCTGTCCTCTGACAGCTTTCTCAAGACGTGACTTGACAACCGGTCAGGCCCAATGTGTTGGGTGGGCAGATCTGTAGATTGGGTTTGTAGATCGTAGATTGGTTCTGGCAGCCCTACGTAACTGGGGACATGGGGCTTGTCAGGTTCTAGAGCTAACAAGCACTTGCATTGCCATGTGGGAAAAAACGTGTCCACATACACCGGAGTCCTGTGACCCCGCCACCGCTGCTTCCCGGGTATCAATACACATAAGAGAAATTATCTATAGTCCAATAGTCATGACCTCCTGAACAAGATACAGCAAATCTGCCAAAAGTAAAAAGAAATGGTGGAATCGAATCAAAGTAGGGAATGCCCCGAAATTACACATGATATCGAGTAAGCTCGTGAAAGTGGAGACGACGCGCTAAACCGCTGCAGTCGAGTTAGACATTACCGTAAGTCGGAGGAAAGGAAAATCAAGAGAACGATTGTGGCGCATCAAAACGACTGGTCGTCTTCAATGTCCTCGCCATTGAGTATTTTGCGCGCCTCATCAAGTCTTCGTCGCCATGCCTTGCGTTCGTATGCATCACCATATGTGTGCTGCAGATTAGAGCACACGTTCTGAATGCTCGAGGCAAGCCCGTAGATGAGCTGTGTCTCTTCTTCGCTAAGTGCTACTCGTGGTTCGTCCCTGCTGCCTTCCGTAAGGATAGAGAATATCCTCGAGGTTTGGAGTCCGCTGGCAAGCTCTCCAGGCGAAGACGAACCACGCGATAGTGACGATTGTGTTGGAGATGCGCCGTTGCCGCGTCGCATGTTGATCGCCGAGTCGGAGCGCAGTGAGAGGAGACCGTTCTGGGTCCCAGGGCGAGAGGGTGCCCGGTTCTGGCTTGACATTATCTGCTGCGAGAATTGATCCATGTGCTCGTTCTTGTCGTCATCGTCATCTTGTTCTTCTGCTGCAGTAGCAAACGTGGCCACAGTCGAGACTGAGTCAACGCTGGGGTTCCGCTGGTGAATTGACACCCTCTTCTCGGCGTTGCTCAAATCGTCGGTGGTCTGGACAGCTGTCACAGGTCGGGTCGTCTCGGTAGAAGTACCGGAGCTGGTACTCGATCGGCGGTCCTCTAGGCTGTAAGTTCCCATTGCACTGTGCAGAAAGAACGTCTCGTAGTCAAATGCATCTATACGATCTTCGTGTCGCTCTGTTACAGGCATCTCGTAAACGGCGTCCTCGTACACACTATCCGGGCCGGGTTCTTCATCGTCTCCGTTGACAGAGACAAAGTCAGACTCAGTCTCCTGAGCATCGTCATCTTCAAACGCTGTCGATGCACTCGATTCTTCCTCGGCCTGGTCGTATGGCTGCACCGAGTAGGCGTTGGCCCCTTGACCTTGCTTGCTGAAGTTGGTCACGAGTTTCTCGCCGTGTTTCTGAGACGTGGTAGTAGTGGCCGTCAACGGCCGTTCGTGTTCTTCGTAGGGATCCGTCGTGATGCCCAAGCCAGCGTTTGCTGTGTTTCCTGTGTGCCATGTCTCGGAAGACGTGAAAGGGCTCTGCGCGCGGAGACTTTGCATGCTTCGGCGTCGAAGGTGGTCTTCTTGTGCCTTTAGCTTCAGACTAGAAATCCTGCCCTTGAGGTCGTTCATCTGGTCACGGAGACCACTAGCTGCAGAAGTGGACCGATGTATTCTCGCTCCATCCTCATCCTCTGGCAAAGTCTCCAGCGCACTTGGGGATCTTGAACTTCTCGAGGCGGACCTTGCAGCATGCTCGCGGTCGCTACTGCTCCATGTTGTACGAGGGTTGCGCAGATGCTCGACGCTTCGGGACTCCTTGATGGGGAAGCGTCCCTGGCCATAGCTTTCAGGCGACCATGGGCCGCTGGTATGGCCAAATGCACTGGAAGATCGCTTGTTGGACGTAGTTCGGGTCAGGTACGAGTACGACGGGGTAAACGGGAGTGGCACCGACGTCTCGCTCATACCCCGTGTATGGCCGGGGCTGCTGCCGTTAGGAGTGAGGAGAGACTGGCGATATGAATGGATCCGCGGAGGTATTGGTCCCATGCCCGCATACAGCCGTCGGTCACGGTCGCGACTGGCAGCTATGTGAGAGGTCAAGTCGGAAGACTGGTTTCTCGGATTGAACGTGGGCGAGACGACGAGTGATTCTCGTGCACCGCGGAGGTTGCCCTCCATTACCTGTCTTTTGTTAGCGAACATCTAGTCCATGGTAGCGTGAAGTGAAGAGGCGCATACGTTCAGCCGCTTCTTCGCATTAGCCAAGATGATCTCTGCCCTCCTGCTGAGGGCGGCAGAAGAGTAGGGGTCATCATCGTCGTCACTGCCACTAGTGCGGTCCTCGCGCCATCGCTCGTTGCCCATGCCGTCAGCAGCGCCGCTGTCCTGGGTCGAGTGGTTGCGCTTTTCTTGCTCTTCAAGGTCTACGCCGCTGTCCTCGAAGCCGTCGTGGCTATCGAAGCCAGGCCACTGCTCAAAGTCTTCGCTCAAGATGGAGCTTGCAGTCGGGCTGGTCTTTGGATTGTGGTGGTGGTCTTGCCCGTGCCAATTGCCAGGGGAGTGGCCGTTCAGTGCATTCTGGAGCGTGGGAGAGGAGGCAAAAGCATCGTCACGGGCAAGCATACTCTTGGGAGTGGCCTCTGAGTCGGGCATGTTGCGCAGCGTGGAGCGCGAGGACTGTGCTGATAGGGAGGGGGATTTTGTTTGTTGTGAGGCGCGGCGGCGGCCCTGGGGTGCGGAACTTAATCTGACTCGACTCGAGTTTGCCTGCTTGTAGAGGTCGGACGGCGAGGGCGGACGCTCTGGGGAGGGCGTGGGCAAAGCCTCCTCGTGCTCAAAGTCGGCCGCAAAAGACGGCAGGATCATGCCCGCATCGCTGAGCGTTGGCGAGCGTTGTCCATGGGGCGGCGCAGGACGGGAAGCTGCAGCGACAGCCATGGTTACCTGCAGTTGTCCAGTTGGGTCGGCTACCTTGGCTTGGCTGCAGTACAGAGCATGTTCGGGGACTGAGGTGTGGCGACGCGAGCAGCCGGTGTGACAGTGATACGACTGAGTCGGGAGCGGTGTCAGGGCAGGGAAATCAGGACTCGACAAGAGAGCGACCGCGGGCGCGTGTCTCTGATTTTCATAATTTCAGCGTGATTACGGCTTTGGACAGACGGCAGCATGGACCCACTGGCAACTGGAGGCGTCTTTAGGGGCATAGCCCAAGGGCCGATTCCTGGTGATCCCCGGCAAATTGGCAGCGCGGCCATGGGGGCGCTGCAATCTGATTTGCCGACTCCCACATCCGGCGTTCGGCCCAAGTCGTCTACTGCAAGGGACGCCGCTCTATATGCGCTACAACGGCGATCCCTGGTTCCTCAGGGTGCGGGTACCTGTCGCCTCACACCATCACACGTTGGCATCGCATGCCGGGGAATTGCATCTTCCCGCAACAAGCACTGTAGAACCATCCACGGCCTCGATAACGCACACGCAGAAAGGTTTCTTGTTCCGATCCGTCCTCGCCCAGACCAGATGTCATGACCACATGCGTGCGCTGACCAGAGACTTGTCCACTTCGAGTAAGTATTGCTTGGACTCTATAGCGACACGGGAGCCTGAGCTAGGAGCACATACACAAACACACGGGGGCACATATCGGATTGCCATGCTATACTATCTCTTACTAATCAATAGGGGAATCATGAACCGTCCAACTACAGTATGGTCTCGTACGCCTATGCAAATCCCAAGATGCCAATCACGCCGCCCAATGCTCCGTTACATGCAAATCCGTCGTCGTACGTTCGCTAACGCAGTTACTAAAGGTATATAGGAAATTGTACGTCGTCCCATCAGAAGCCATCATCGTCGTCGTTCCATCCCAGGGCATCGTATATTGACGGCTCAACGTTGCCATTGCCCACTGCAGCGAGTGCTGCCGGCGCAACTTCACTTGCTGGGGCAAACAAAGGTTTGGTAGGTGTAGCAAAGAGCGTAGGAAGCGCAAGGTCGGTGTCGTCGTGCGGCGAACTGCCTCGAGTTTTGACAGGTGTCTCAAACACATGCGACTCCGCAACATCTCTGCCGCCCAAAGCAGGTGCCGTCGCCTTCAGTGGAGTTGCAAAGATCTTCCTCCGGACTGTATCCGTAGAGAAAGGTTGGCTGTTTGGTGCCTTGGACGGTGTCTCGGCAACGCCCGACTGCGCTAGGTTTCGAGCCGTCGTGTGGCGGTGGCCCGTTGCCGGCACCATCGCAGCTGGTGGACGCACTCCTGAAGACGGCACGCGTAGTCCACTAGAAGAAGGCGCTTCCGCCCCGGGAGGCCTAACGAACGGGTCATAGTGGTGGTGAGTCGGCGTCTGCTCAACCATATTCTTCGTTTTCTTGTTGACCCGGGGCGTTGCAGACACCTGAACATCTTTTACAGTCTTCCTCACAGTGACCGCTGGCTTCCTCGACTTGTTGGGCAAGCCTAGACCGCGTTGCTCGAGGTCGGCAACGTAGCCACCAGCGGCTAGTCCACGGTTGGGCTTCTTCAACGCTAGTATGGCCTCCTGGAGATCTTCCTCGACTCGCTGCTTGTGCTTAATCTTAGCTGATGCAGCAGCCGAGGGCTGGGCGAGATCGATCTGGCGGCCCTGCAAATGTCGGATCTGGGACATGGACTGCCGAGCGCTCTTGGACGGACTCCGTCGAAAAGGTATGGCTGAAAGAGGAACCTCGCTACCCTCTCGTTTGATGCCGTCTAAAAGTGCCGAATCGGTGGCAGATCGGCTCAGAGAAGGTGTGGTTCGCTCAACAGTCCGCCCAGTATTGTCTGTGGCAACACGGGCTAATGAGCGTCTCGACTTCTTCACCTCGGATTCTTTTGAACTTCCGGATTTGCGAGATGTAAGTGGCGGTCTCACTGCCTTTCGTTTGGTTGGCAAGCTGTGTGTAGGCCCACCAAGCTTCTTGTTGACCATGAGCGCCTGCTCAGGTAGTCGATTGATGTAGAAGGGGATTATGACCTCGACGCAGAAACTGTGCAAACGATCACTGGAACCGTTTCTTCCAGATCCGTCGGGTGCATCCTGTCTTGATGGCTTTGTATCAAAGTCTAATATGCCCATTTCTTCTGTAGCATGCCAAATGCAGAGCTTGTCAAGCAGCAAATCGAGCTGCAAGTTGATGTCGTCGAGTTTCCTCTTGCGCTGCTTCTTCGGCTCGCTTTGATTCTGGGTTCCGTCCGCAGTCGACTGTTGGTCGGGAGGTGGCTTAAGTGTGGAGAGGGCTTCTAGTGCGACAATTTCGAGCATGAGAATCAGCTGAGCAAGCGTCTCGCGGACTCGCAGATCTCCAATGCGCCTTCTGATGCGCTGATCTAGAGTCTCTGTAGCCATGCTGTCGCCACTTGGCAGTTCTGACTGCCACCATTTCTTGACCAATGCTTCTTCTTGTGGGTAAGTGCCCTCTCGACTGAGCTTCACTTTTTTCTTTGACTTTTTCGGCTTGCTGGCAACTGCGGCGTGCTCATCATCTGAGTAGCTTCCGGGTGGTATCTCTTTGATCAACGATGGCAGTTTTTCGTGGTACTTCTTCTCGCTGGCTTTGGGGCTGAGCAGCATAGTCTTCAAAAACGCGACGAGTTCATGCGTTGCTGGAGCTCCTTCCTCAGCTGAAGTGAACGTGTTCCGTATACGGGTAATGGGGCCCTTCGCCAGGTATGCAAGTGACGTCTTGGACATGTAAACGGCATCCAAGTAGTGTTGGACCAATAGCTCAAGTTGCTCCTGTGGCGATGGCGCGTCCGGCATGGGCTCCATGGGGTGTTGAGTAGGAACCATGTCCAAATGCTCAATTCCCAATGCTTCAGTGGTCATTTCAGGCTGTTGCGTTTGTTCGGTTGTTGTCTCTGGTCGTGATTTCGGTCGTATCATCGTCATCCGCGCTCGTTTCGCTGGTAATTGTGCAGCGTGCGTCTGCACTGCAGCTTGTTGCCACCATTTCCCTTGCCCGACCGTATCCGCCTCCGTCTCTGAGCGAGTGGGCAGCGCTTTAAGATTTGTAGGACTCCACAAGTCGGCAACGTCTTTCTCTCTGAGCCAGTTCGCAAGCCTACATATACTGTAGACACGGGGTTGGACTCGCTCTATTGCGTATAGTGTATTCTTGGCCTCGAACCGTGCAACGAGTATCCTGGGGCCTGCATCATGTTGCTCCGTGTCGGCCCCGTATTCTAGGATATCGATGTGAGCGGCGAACAGGCTATTTGGGACGAAGTTGTCATCGGCGGAAAGGTCGAGGAAGGTCAAAGGCAGCTGAGAACGCCCAATTACTCGTACGGGTCTGAATGTGAGGGGCTTGCTGTTGTATGGCGACTCAGAGTGTGCTTTGATCGTAAAGGGCTCGTTGGAGGTTCCCAGGCCGCAGAGAGAGTCTCTCATCTGTTTCGAGGGCAGTTGGGCCTTGGGTTCGTCGGGTGTGGCAGCAAGTCGTAAAAGCTGGGTTGGTGTGTCCGAGGCTGAGCGTAACATTGTCTTCGTCTGCAATGCGTACGTCGACATCGGGACTGCGCATGGCTGGCCGTCTTGTCTGATGTGAGTGTTGACGGCGCTTTCCCTAACAGACGCGTTTCGGCAGTCGCGAAATCACGAAGGGTCGTGCGCCCACTCCATCCGCGCGACAACGTCATCCCCGCACCATCATCTCGATCCATCAGCCCGCGACTAGTGTCAGGGCGATCCAGCTGTCATGTCATGGAAGCACTCTGTTTTAAGCTTTTTCCATCCTTCTGGACTAAGACTTGCTTGCGGGTCATGAGCAAAGAATTCGATCGCACCGCCCTACCGCCCGGGGGAAGCTTTCTACATAACTTGCAGTCGTTACGGGATCCTCGGATTTCCTCGTGTATTCGCTGCGTACAGCCTATATTACTGCCGAAATACCCCTCTTTGCCAGTAGGGTTACCTAAGCTTTACCATGTTTGCACTCAATCAGGAGCCAATAGACATGGGATCAATGTGGAGGTCATGGATATCCGTCTACCCTTTCAGGAGACTCGTGTTGTAATCTTGTAAGCATCTGAAATTACGCTCAGAGCTCTTCCTCGTCTTTACTCGCCTGAAAATTCCGGTTCCCGTCCATAATTGACAAGGCTCGACGAGCGGCAGTGCGATATAATCCTACTCAATACAAGCTTAACAGTTATCTTACCGTCGGCAAAAGCATTGCTCCTACATCCTTCAGAATGAGGTTCATTGTCCTTAGTATACTGGGAAATATTCCCAAGTCATTGGGATCAGGCTACTTCGATACACCGTCAGACGGCTATCGTGCTTTCGATCCTGGATACACCATCGGCGCGTACCCCCAGGACTTTACACTTGTAGGATCAACTCTGGAACCTGTTCACGATTCTCAAAAGCCTTCCACAGGCCTAGCGGTCGACTCCTCTCATAACCTCTACCTAACATATCCCCGCAACTCTGGACAAACACCAAGTAACGTGGTGCTTTGCACGTCTTTCAACGACGAAGTACCATGGCCCAACGCAGGCATGCAGAATTGCACTGTTGGTCAAGATCCGAAAACCTGCTTCATCAATGTCCAAAACATCGTTCTAGACAGCCGCGGAAGGCTGTGGGTGGTGGATAGCGGGATTCCAGCCAATGCTAGCCCAGACACAAATGCACTTTTCGGAGGGGCAAAACTGATGAGCTTCAACGAGACGACGGGAGAACACCTCCGGACCTACGTGATCCCCCAGGACCTTTTATCGCATAGGATGAACATGAATGATATGCGCGTCAACACGACTCTAGGTGGAAGAGATGGGTATGCCTTCGTTACAGATGCGAGCAGGAACAGTTCGTTGTTGGCAGTGGATCTCGAAAGTGGCAGCACAGTGCGCAGACTGTTCAATGCAAGCGTTGTCCGGGCAGACGAAAATTACGTTGGGTCATACGGCGGCGAGCTCATCTACACTTGGAACGGCACTCAAAAAGGTCATCTCACCACGGCCGCCGATGGCATTGCTTTGGGTGTGTGGTGCTGAGCTAATGTGCGCTAGTATTGCTGACTATATCATAGCTTCCGGCAACTTCTACTGGGGCGTCCTGGCCTCTCGACGCTTCTACTATATATCTCAGGAGATTCTCGTCAACCAGAGTCTCACAGACGACGAGATTCTTGCTGTAGTGCAAGACCCGGGCCAATGTGGTTCGGAACAAGCTGGCTTCACCGCTGACGACCGAGGCCGAGTATATATTGCAGCGAGCGAACAGAACGCTATATACTATGTCGACACACTGGAAGCCGAAACTAACATGACTGTTAATGGTAACATACCTGGGGGATCTGGCCTTGTTTCGCCAGAGGACTACGTGGTGAAGACGTTGGTGAGGAATGCGATGATTCAACATGCTGATTCCATGGCCATCTTGGACGGCTGGTTGTACTTCAACACGAACCAGCTCACATTGGGTCCTGGTTTCCAGTACAACAACACCGACAAAAGGAGAGGTCCATTCCGTAGCTATAGATTATGGATCGGACGGGGACCAGCAGCGGCGTAGCAGTCTACATCTGTACAAAGGAGCCTGTTTTCCTGAACTATTCCCCAAATCTTGAAACGTGTTCTACTTTATATGTTGCAATGTTAACAAAGTTGTTGGACACCCGAAAGACCCTCGTTGTTGTGGTGCGCTTGCAACATCACGACACAATTGCTAGTGCCTCGCTGTCGGAGAGTCGGGAACTAGTGAAGACTATACCCAATGACATAATTTCCATAATTTGATACATCAGCGACGACATGGTGTCATTTTTTGGCATGGCGCTCAGATGCCGTTGTACCCACGGGATTGTGAAAACGGACCCCTGTTTTCTTAACCCGCGATCCGCTATACCGAAAGCTCCCTAGCAGCTTACCCCAGCTTCCACTTGTGTCATCGGCTGCGGTAACTGTCGGCTTTGGTCCTTCACAATACCACACCTCGGCGGCAGTACATGAATATGTTTCTTTCAACCAAAGAACCTGCACACACATTACGCCCACCATGAAGTCTTTCGCAAGCCGAGAAGCATCCCGCGTATTCTCACGACCAAACCTTCTCCGTCGCGCGTCAATTACTGTGCCCAGGAATGCAAACACGCGCATACAAGAGCAAAGAAGAGGGTTCCGGGGGACGAGTCGGCTATTGGTAGTTAAACCATACCTTCTGGCGGATATTGGAGAAGGTGAGTAGGCGAATGAGAGGTGCCGGCGGCGCAGGCTAATCATGCTGTGCATAGGTATCACCGAATGCCAGGTTATCCAATGGTTCGTACAGCCCGGCGCGCGCGTAGAGCAATTCGACCCGATCTGCGAAGTACAGTCGGATAAAGCATCTGTCGAGGTGAATGTCATTTGAGATACAAGGAGAGCGCTGGCTAATCCCAGCCAGATCACCTCGCGGTTCGATGGCGTAATCAAAAAGCTGTACTATGAAGCGGATGACATGGCCAAAGTTGGAAAGGTAAGCCTGCACTTGGGAATTTTGGTAGATGATGAGCTGACGGCAGAAGCCTTTGGTAGACATCGACATCCAAAGCGAGATATCAGCAGCCGACGAAGCCCTACTCAACGGAGGATCAGGCAAACAAGACGACGAGGTCCTGCTTACTGGGGGCGGAGGTACCAAAACCGACCAGGATACGCTGGAGACTGTAAAGTCTCAGGAGCAGGAGATTGAGCTTGGGAGAAACGATACCAAAGCTGCGACTGGAGATCTGGCTCTCCCGGACCAAAGCACGAGTCTACCATCTGAACCGTCGACAGCACAAAGACAACCAGGAAAACATGCATCGCTCGCCACGCCAGCAGTACGACATATGGTCAAAGAGCACAAGCTCAAGATCGAAGACATTGAAGGCACAGGAAGGGAAGGCCGCGTGCTTAAAGACGACGTGCAACGGCATATCGAAGCAATGAAGCAAGGGATGACCACGCCATCGACAGGCTCAATACCAGCGCCCGCTCCCACACAACATATGGAGGACCAAGTCAAGCCATTGACCCCAGTCCAGTCTGGCATGTTCAAACAGATGACCAAATCCCTTACCATTCCGCACTTCCTGTACACCGACGCGATAGACTTCAGCTCTCTGACGTCTCTACGCAAAAATTACAATGCCGGCCGTGAAAAGCCAGAGCGGATAACACCGTTACCAATCATCATCAAAGCCGTATCGCTCACGCTTCAAAAATTCCCGTTACTCAATTCGCATCTGGATACAACCACGAACCCGAACAAGCCGCACATTGTACTCAAGGGAAGCCACAATATCGGTGTAGCAGTAGACTCGCCTGCTGGACTGCTCGTACCCGTCATCAAGAATGCACAAAACCACAGCATTGCCTCGCTAGCTCAGGAAATTCAACGCCTCAGCTCGCTGGCTCGCGTTGGCAAGCTCTCGTCTGCTGATCTCACCGGTGCAACTTTTACAGTCAGCAACATTGGTAGTATAGGCGGTGGCACTGTGGCGCCTGTCATCGTGGGACCGCAAGTTGGTATTCTAGGTATCGGGAAAGCGAGGGTGGTGCCGGCGTTTGGGCCGAATGATGAGCTGATCAAGAGGGAGGAGTGTGTGTTTAGCTGGAGTGCCGATCATAGGGTTGTCGACGGAGCGTATGTTGCGAGGGCGGCAGAGGAGGTGAGGAGGTGCTTGGAGGGCGTTGAAGAGATGCTCATCAGAATGCGATGAGTGTGTCTAAAAGAAGATGAGCTTATTAAAAACGAAGAATACACGATATACGATATGACGCTGTGTTACCCGAGCAGTCATCGAATGTGTTAATTCTTGATATTTGATGTGCCTTGATAAGCATCGACGACGCAGAACAGCCATCCAACCTGCTGTTGAACCATATATGGTCTTCTGCTAGCACCCGTCGCATTACTGCTCGAACAATGGTTCTCGGTGCTCAACAGTAACGGTAGAACTGCTGACCTGTTCTTTTTAACTCATACAATCCACTGGCATCTTTATTGTCCTTGAACTTCCGTACCGAAGTGCACGTAGAATCTTCAAGCAGCACCTTTGAGCACCTGCTCGAGGCTGTTCTTGCTGTTCGTGTACGTCTTCTCCAGATAATCCTCCTTCTTATCCAAGTTGACCATCTCCTTGTTCAGCGCCTCACTCTCACTCTGGAGTCGCTTCTGCACATCAGGAATAGGCGTGCAGACAAACCTGTTCACGACGAGTCAGTCTCTTCAAAGCATCTCTTGCCTCCCCCGCAATCGTGAGGCGAATGACTTACATCTTACCAACACCCTCGTACACCTTGGTCTCCGCAGGTAATGACGAGACTTCGGAGGAGGTGAGCTGGAGCATACGGCCCTCGCGTGCCCTGGCGGCTTTTTGCTGTTTGACGATGACGAGTTGTTGTTCCGCAAAGGCCTTCTTCTGGCTGATCTCTTGCAGGACCTAGATTTTCATTATTAGAGCCCAGGCTCTTCTCTCAATTTCAATCATGCGCTATTACTACGCACCTTTTGCAAGGCCTCGTTTGACATGGACATGGTGGGTGGATATTTCTTAAAAGCCGAAGATGCTCGCGCGTCTCGTAAGAGTGGCCAGCTGCGCTGCGCTCTCAAGCTTTCTCGGTTCGGCTGTTGCGAGGGAGGCTGAGAAGACGTGATTGGCTAGCGGATTTACGCCGAAAACAGCACCGTCGCTGCTGGCAAGTGTTCTCCCACGTGTGCTAGACAGACGTGTAGTTTGATCGCAGCAGTAACTGCACAGGGGCTACCTTTTCGCAAGTGTACCTTTGGGTTGCGTGGCGCGGTAGGTGACGGCCGTGACAGCCTATCGCTGAAGCATGGACCTTTCTTTGCGCTGATTGTCGTTCTCCAGTCTTTCCTTCCGCAAAGTCCGGAACTAGATACAAGCTTGATGTCGTATTCAGGCATTTGCCATTCCCTGTTCTCGTCGTTTTTCCCTTTTGCGTTCACAGTTTGAGTAGAGATAGAATGGCTGCGTTCCTTTCCCGCCTACCGTCGATACCGTATCCGCCTGAACAGGACGGATGGTTCTCTCCAGTCACATCTACCCTCGACTGGTGCGAAGAGGTTTGCTAGCAAGACCCGCTATATTGCCAAAGTAGCCGGCTAACGCTGAGAAGAACTATGTAGTAACGCAGTACGCTGCAGAACTTATCAACACGCTCACGAATGTTCTGTTCATGTACCTGGCAGCGAAAGGCATACGCAACTGCCTAAAGAATGGACACGACACGGTTTTTCTCGTGGCCTTTGTTGGCTACTTGATTGTTGGAACTGGAAGCTTCCTCTTCCACGCCACTCTGAAATGTAGGTTTGCTGCTGAGCAAGTCTTCAACACGCAGTATCTAATGCGTGCTAGATCCCATGCAGCTTGTAGATGAGCTTTCGATGATCTACACGACGTGTTTGATGAACTTTGCGACGTTCTCGTACGGCAGGTCACGGCTCTACTCTACTGTTCTTGCGGTTGGGCTGGTGTCTCTCGCCGTCTTTATTACGCTATACTACCACTACCTCCAGGATCCAACATTCCATCAAAACGCCTACGCGCTCCTTACCGCCATTGTGCTGTTCCGGGCCATGTATGTAATGGAGGTGAACATCCGCCCGCGCTTCCGGTCCAAGGAGAGAGAAGCTGCGAACCCGCGCCCGCATGGAAGTGCAAAGGCAGTCAAGGAGAGGGAGGACGTGCGGGACCAGGAGATTCTCCGTAGCATGTGGAAGATGATTGCATTTGGTCTAAGCATCTTCTTGGGTGGTTTCGCAGTGTGGAGTCTCGATAACGAATACTGCTCCAAGTTGATCCAGTGGAGGAGGGCGATTGGCATGCCCTGGGGCTTCGTACTGGAGGGTCACGGGTGGTGGTGAGTACTGCACGTGTGCGCGCGACGACGAAAGCTTATGATATTAGGCACCTCATGACGGGAACCGGAGCCTACTACTACATTGTGTGGGGTGTCTGGCTTCGACATTGCCTCAACTACCGGCAAGACGAGTATGAGCTGGACTGGCCTAACTTCTGGACGATGCCGCAGGTTGTGAAGCGACGAGAAGCGTTGACCAGAGGCCATGTGAGTGGCTCTGCGAAGAAGGAGCTGTAAGCGGTGACGGTGAAGCATGTATGGGGGGATTTTATGCATGTGCCTACAAGATCAGCGTTGTGCGGTATTCCGCAGCTTCGAGTATGCGGAGGATAGAATTTTACAGGGGTTGGTTGGGACGGGAGGAAGACTTGGGCGGCTGCCCTTGAGTGGCAACCATACCATAAGACGAAGCAACGCCTGCCACAGCATACTGCAAAGCCATAGAAACACTTGACGGAGAGACACAATGCGAGTGTTTTGTGCTATGCTAGTGCGGTATTGAACATGTCGGTGACTAGCTCCTCCTGGCAAACAGGCACCAGCTTTCGGTCGCGCGTTGTTAGTAAATAGCCTTAGCGCCGACGGCCCGTGCAGACGACCCACTGAGATCTTTAACGCACTCACCGCTTCTGCTCCTCCTGCTCTCCACACCAGCACCACCACCACTGTCGACCACCCATAACCCAGCTCGCCGCACTCTGTCCTCAGCACTCCCCATTAACCTCATCCCCAACCGCCAACATGCGTGAGATTGTACGTATCGCCTGCCTGCCCACGTCCCTGGTGGCGCGTCGTGCCCCGCGCCGAGATATTATTCAGGGACACGCGCGAACAAGGGAGAACAACAGCTAACACGTCTTGCTTGCAACAGGTTCACCTTCAGACCGGTCAATGCGTAAGTTGTCCTCTCATCTCCTCCAGCCGCCCAGACGACAGCTAACAGTATTTTCAGGGTAACCAAATTGGTGCTGCCTTCTGGCAGACCATTTCCGGCGAGCATGGCCTCGACGGCTCTGGTGTCTACAACGGCACTTCAGACCTCCAGCTGGAGCGCATGAACGTCTACTTCAACGAAGTACGTCACCCGATATTGGATACGGCAGATAAAAGACCAATACTGATCTGTAGCAGGCCTCCAACAACAAGTTCGTGCCCCGTGCCGTCCTCGTCGATCTCGAGCCCGGTACCATGGACGCCGTCCGCGCCGGTCCCTTTGGCCAGCTGTTCCGCCCCGACAACTTCATCTTCGGCCAGTCTGGTGCTGGTAACAACTGGGCAAAGGGTCACTACACTGAGGGTGCCGAGCTGGTCGACCAGGTCCTCGATGTCGTGCGCCGCGAGGCCGAGGGCTGCGACTGCCTCCAGGGTTTCCAGATCACCCACTCCCTCGGAGGTGGTACTGGTGCCGGTATGGGTACGCTCCTCATCTCCAAGATCCGTGAGGAGTTCCCCGACCGCATGATGGCCACCTACTCGGTCGTGCCCTCCCCCAAGGTCTCCGACACCGTTGTCGAGCCCTACAACGCCACACTCTCCATCCACCAGTTGGTTGAGAACTCGGACGAGACCTTCTGCATTGACAACGAGGCTCTCTACGACATCTGCATGAGGACCCTCAAGCTGAACAACCCCTCGTACGGCGACCTGAACCACCTCGTCTCCACCGTCATGTCGGGTGTCACCACCTGCCTGCGTTTCCCCGGTCAGCTCAACTCTGACCTGAGGAAGTTGGCCGTCAACATGGTTCCCTTCCCCCGTCTCCACTTCTTCATGGTCGGATTCGCTCCCCTCACCAGCCGCGGCTCCCACTCCTTCCGCGCCGTCACTGTTCCCGAGCTCACCCAGCAGATGTTCGACCCCAAGAACATGATGGCTGCTTCCGACTTCCGCAACGGTCGCTACCTGACCTGCTCGGCCTACTTCCGCGGTAAGGTCTCCATGAAGGAGGTCGAGGACCAGATGCGCAACGTCCAGAACAAGAACTCCTCATACTTTGTTGAGTGGATCCCCAACAACGTCCAGACCGCCCTCTGCTCCATCCCTCCCCGCGGCCTGAAGATGTCCTCCACCTTCGTCGGTAACTCCACCTCCATTCAGGAGCTGTTCAAGCGTGTCGGTGACCAGTTCACTGCCATGTTCAGGCGCAAGGCTTTCTTGCATTGGTACACTGGTGAGGGTATGGACGAGATGGAGTTCACCGAGGCCGAGTCCAACATGAACGACTTGGTTTCCGAGTACCAGCAATACCAGGAGGCTTCCGTCTCCGAGGGTGAGGATGAGTACGACGAGGAGGCTCCTCTCGAGGCTGAGGAATAAGCTGGTCACGGCCGTTAAGCCGCTGGGCTTGGCTGGTGTTGGAAACTTTCACGTGTGGACACAACGTTGTAATTCAATTCGTACTTTGAGCGACTCGGTCATGGTCTAACAAGCATGGCAAGCGACTCAACTTCTTATTAGCGAAAAGATGCTATAATCAAATATTGTCCACAAATTTCGTGCACTGTGTTTGCCTGCTACTGGCCGTGTCTACTTCACTCATCTTTCTCTCCGTGTTCTCTCAGATGTTCGAGATACCCTACTAGTCGTTTCTTGATCACCACGCCCACTAGTCGTCCCGTCCCTTCCTCAGTCACCATCAGGTATCTCAGCCCTAGCCTGGCAAACATCTCGACGGCATACTCCAAGGGCGCTTTTGCACAAATGGTCAGTGGCGTTCGGTCCACAAAGGGCGTCAGATCCATCTCCAAGCTTGTCGGACTCGTCGGATCGTCAATCTCCTGGCCCAATAACCTGACCTGGACATCCTCGTGCGCCGACACGAGCGTACTGGGAACGAGTTTCGTCAACCCAAACTCCAACTCAGACTGTGAAATATAACCCTGCAGCACTTCCACGCCCTCACCGCCACTGTTCTTCTGCACAAGAACAAGACCCGCATCCATAAGACCCCTCGCCCTCAACGCATTCAACTTTTCTTTGAGCAAATTCAGCGCTACTTTGTTGCTGGCAGGAACCAAGACAGTGATATCAGACATGGTGCGTTGAGGCGGAATAAGGACCTCGACGCAAGCTTTGTGTTGCCGGACGATCGATAGGGCGGTATCTGGGTCTAAGAAGGGGTGGGAAAGGAGTGTTTGAGCGAGGTCATATACACCTTCTGTTGAGATGGCGTCTGCGGTCCACTTTGCGACTAGAATGGCGAGCATAGATGGAAGAGTATAGGAGAGTTGGCCGGTTAGCTCAAACATCTGTCATAGTGTTAGGAGAGGACAGGAAGGAAGAAGAGAGGGCCATAAGAACACTTACGATGACAGCAAGCGAAATCGTCATACGTGATACTCCAGCCAGAAACGCTGCAGCGCCTACCATGGCGAAGATACCCGGGCTTATCGAAGTGATAGTTTGACCCACCAGCCGCCCAAAGAAAGCTCCAGCGTCCAGCGCGGGGATGATGACGCCAGAGGGGACTTTGATGCCGAATGTTACGGTAGTTAGAACGAGTTTGGCAAGAGTACCATAGACTAACCAGCCCACGTAGCTCCAATTCGTCTCTCCATCTCCCTCTATATGCATATTCTCGTTCCGACAGACCCAAGACGCCCTTGAAGCGTCGTCACCACAGTCCACGAGCAGATTCTTGATGATGACATCCCCAGGTTCCCTCGTCAGCGGATTAGGGTACTGGAGAAGCGCAGTCGCAAGCACAACCAGTGCAACCTCTAGCACAGGATACCGTTTGATAAGCCCAAAGCTCCTGAACCACTTCGACCACAGGAAGTTGAACTTGCAGAAGAGACCACCGAAAACACCACCGGCTACACCCAGCAGCACAAAAACGAGGTAGTGAACAGCCTGATACTCTGTCCCAAAGTTTGATTCAAAAAGAACCAATTTACCCGTGCCCGTAGGATTGAGTTCTTTCAGTACCATGGCCGCCGTGAGACTGCATAAGAATGCTCTCCACAGCACCTTTCTTGGAAAGTACGTCGATATCTCCTCGTAAGAGAAGAGCACCCCGCCAATCGGTGCGCCAAACGCAACAGACAGACCAGAGCTGCAGGCCGCACTAAGCAGCTCTCGCATTTTACGTCCGTTATCCCGGTATTTGGGGAACAGCCGGCCGACGAGGTAACCCACACAGGTTGAGATGTGGACAAAGGGACCTTCTTTTCCTAGACACATGCCAGTTGATACGGCAAAGATGGCGCCAAAGGCTTTGACGACGAGGACGCGGAGGGAGAGGAACGATGGGATGGAGAAACCGGATAGGATCGTTTTTATCTCGGGAATGCCAGAACCGGAGGCCATGTACATTACTTTGCCACCGGGAGCTATCACAGGAGTTGTTGGCATATCGTTGCCATGGCCGTTGGATTTTGTGGTCGGACCTGGCGTGTCGGAGGCAGACGGGAGCGTAGTCTTGGTCAACATGGTCGCACCCGAACTGAGGATACCGAAAACCAGTGCCATGGCCACGTAGATGGCAAAACCAGAAGCGTAGTCACCTGTCCATTCATGCCACACCCCACACTCTTCAACCTGGCCTGCATGAAGAAAAGAGGATTCTGCTTTCCTTGGAGTGCAGCAAGCTTCGCGGTTTCGAAATGGATGGCCGGGGCAATATCCAACTTTCCAGTCGGAAACAGTAGCCACGGCGATGTCGACAACAAAAGCGATACACGCAGTAAGGATGCCGATGACCACCGCAGCAATCCATCCTGAGCAGGCGTCGAAGAGAGCGAGAGTCTTGTAGCGGATACCGCGTCGGGATTGGATGTGACGGAAGCGGTACGAGTCTTTGACCTGTTCTTCACATCAGCATACTCTTGTGGGGGTTTTTTTTGGTGAGCATGGAACGCTTCTGCACCAGATCGTGTAGCCAGTCGATTGTAGTATAATCGTTATATGGGAGTCGTTCTCCAACCGTACTACCTGCCAACTGCTGTTCTTCTTTGGTTACGGTGGACGCGATGATCGATGAAGCCTCCTCATCTTGCGTATGTTGGAGCTGTGATAACCGGCTCTGGTGAAGTAGAGGCGTACGCTCGTGCCCGTTTTCTTGGTCAGATGCCATGTCTAGTTGTCCAGGACTGAAGTCAAGCATGGAGGTTCAAGTCAGCATCACGTAGCGTACTTGAAGTACATATCGAGAGCAATGTGGCTTGTCCGATGACGCAGGTGAGCCTATCTAAAACGCAAGCTTATCTACCGCGGAAAAAGATCAACTGGAACATCCTGGGGAAGATGTTTGGGGGATGAGCAGATTGCTCGGCTTGGCTGGGGTGTGGAGAGATAAGGAAAGCACGCTAACTGATTGGTGGGCAATGTCACATGTGGTGCAACCATGAGCAGAGAGCAGTTCCCAGACAAGTCTCGATAGTTGAGATTTTGATTTTCCAAGGGGAAGGAATCGATACAGGTTGCAGAAGAAGCATTACAGTATCGTGACGAACCTACTTAAACATGTCTTCCTACAGATGTGCCACTATACCCAGCCATGAACCGACCGCCTTCAACCGGGAGAACGCCAAGTGAAGTCCAATATCCAGACTGGACAAACCCGGTATCGTTGAGACTTGAATCATGACTAACAAAGGGAAATCGGTATGGCTCTGGGTGAACGAGTTGAAAAGAAGACTGTATCATTACACCTGGGTTGAAGGTAGTCATCGCCAGCGCATTGTCGGAACAGGTTTATGCAGCTACAGCAGTTTTCTTCTGGGCAGCGTAGTTGTCGAGGTATTTCTGTGCAGGTTAGTGGGCGCCTCAGACGTGTGATGGTTGATACATACCTGCTTCTCGGCAGCGCTCAAACTTTTCCACTCGTTAGCGATGAGTTTGATCGCGTCCGTCACTTTGATGTTCTTGAAGTCTCCACTGGCATGCCTTTCTTTCAGAAACACGGCATAGGGAAGGAGGGTCGGCTTGGGGGCGCGATCATCCACAAGTTTCCTAGTATGTGTAGGGGCACCCTTGTATTTGTCCGCAAGCAACTTGCGTAGCTGGGCACGTGCTCTGTTTGCAATTGCGATCTGTTCGGGAGTGTGGGTACGGATAAATGCCTCATACTCGGCTCGTCTGGCGGCGGTCTGCTCGTTGGCGACGTGGTTCCAATGCTGCAAAGATTTAGTGCATGCGCGTCTCAATGTGAAGGGGGGGTTGGAGTTACCTCGTGCTCAGCAGGAGTCAAGTTCTTGAATGCTCGGACAGAGTCTTGAAGGCTGGTCCCTTCTCCGTCAGCCTTACCAGTCGTTGCGGCTACATAGGCGTTGAGGCCTGATATGGGACGGGTGGTCGTGGGCTCCTTGAGTGCCTTTGCGCGTAGGTCGCGGATCTTTGCCTTTAGCTTTTCTTCATCCGTCAACGGCTTCTTGCCGCGCTTCTTGGGCGCTGCTTTCTTAGCAGCTGGCTTCTTGGCTTTTGTTCTCGCCGCAGTCTTGGTCTTGGTCGCCGTAGCCTTCTTGGGGGCTGCCTTTTTTGCAGTTGTGGCAGTCTTCTTGGGCGCCGGCTTCGCAGCTGCCGCCTTCTTGACCGCCTTCTTCACTGTCGCGGTCGGCTTGGTAGCACGCGTAGTTGTAGCATAGGACCGGTGGGGCTGGACAAGAGATGCGAAGGCGCGCGAAAGAGGGCGGGCATGGGCGGCATTGCGGGCAATGAGAGAGCGGCTGAGCGCGCCGGCCAGCATGGTGAGAATTTTCGAGCCGTGTCCTGGAGGCGCGTGGCGGTGAGGTCAACGAGCGGCGGCGCAGCTCTGGGCGGAGGGGGGTCAATTGAGGGGAGGAGGGGGCTTGCGAGGTGCGCGAACTGTGTTGATGAGTTGGTGTAACGAGAGGTTGGGGTGGGGAGCTAACGTTAGCCAAGAACGTCATTCAGGCAGAGAGTAGTCAGGCACGCGCTGCAATGTTGCTGCATTGATCCTCTACCCCACCATGGCAGTCTGCCGCCGCATCACCCTCACCCTCACCAAGCCATGTCTCGATACCTATATACATTCCCCGCGTCCTTGACGCCGCTGTCTGCTGAGCCTATCTAACCTCGTCTATACAACGTCTTGCCGCCATGCCGACCATGTGCTTGTTACTTATATCACCTTGTAACTGTTTCATGTTAGCGGGCGATACTTGAATAATGAGTGCGAAGCTCATACCTCCACGGGTGGTCCTCGTCGCCATATTGAATGGCCTCCATCCAATCCTTCATCTGCTGCGCCACTGGGCCGGCTTCGACATGGTCTTCAAGGCCGCAGTCGACCAGCTGTCCCTTCCAGCTAATCTTTCGCACCGGTGCGACAATGGCAGCAGTACCTGCACCAAAGATTTCCATCATGCGTCCCTCGTTGGCAGCGTCGGCCACCTCCTTCATGGTGAACTTGCGCTCCGACACGGTCCAGCCCTTTGGCACCAACCGCTCGCGCGCAAGTTCGAGGATCGAGTCTCGTGTGACTCCCTCAAGAATCGTTCCGTCCAGAGGCGCAGTGAGCAGCTCTGGCTTCCCCGTCTCCTTGTTCTTGATGGCTGCGAACAAGTTCATGGTGCCGACCTCTGTGATGTACTCTTCCTCCCCGAACAACCACAGGTTCTGGTGGAAACCGCGGCTCGCAGCCTGCATCTGCGGGACAATGCAAGGCGCGTAGTTGGCACCGAGCTTCTTGTCTCCAACACCTCCAGGCCATGCGCGCACAGCGTAGTCTGTAGCCTCGAGCGAGATGGCCTTGAAACCGGTAGGATAGTACGGGCCGACAGGCGAAGCGATCACGTAGAGTAGTGCAGAAGCCGGAGGACCTACGCCGAGGGTACGCTGCGTGCCAATCATGGTCGGGCGAAGGTAGAGAGAGTAGCCTCGTGCACTGCCATGGTTAGAACAATGCGTTGGTCACACGACTCGGAACAACTGAACATACTCGGGAACGAAGCGTTCGTCCTCCTTGACAAACTTGCCAATGAGCTCAATCAGAGCATCAGGGTCGAATGTCGGCAATGCAATTCGTGCTGATGACTTGTTCAACCTCGCCATGTTCTTGTCCGGCCTGAACAGCCTAATGTTGCCGCTCTTGTCCTTGTAGGCCTTCATGCCCTCGAAGCACTCGAATGCATAGTGGAAGACGCACGTCGCAGGGTCGAGACTGAGGTTCTGGTAGGGTGTGATGCGTGCCGGCAGCCATCCTTGTGTTGCCGTCCATTCGAGGGAGAGCATGTGATCTTGCAGGTAGGTTAGATACGAGTCGTGGTGCCATTGGAGCTATTACCAGAGAAGTTGCGGCCAAAGACGAGTTCCTCATGCGGCAGGAGGTCCTTTGGTGTCGTCGTCTTGGTGATGGAGAGCTTGGTAGGGTCAATGTCCTGTATCTTCTCGCCGACTGATACATCAGCATGAATGCTGTATGGCCGCTGGGTCCGACATCGCAGCGACGCGCTGAGCGGTGCTACAGGCGAACGCAAGGCGCCACGAGCGAGGGACGAGAGCAATCGTGAAGACCGCTGCTGGAGCATTGTGAGGTATGCTGTGCAGGCGGAGAGAGTGGGGCGGGAGGGAGAGATGGTGCAGGTGGTGGATTCCACGACGATAATTATTTTGGACTACAAGACCGAAGCTGACCGCGGCCTGTACACATCGGCCCTCGAGACACAGTCACCAACAACACTCATGTCCGATGCCGCTCTGCGCCAGCCACCAAACGGGGCAGTCCAAGGGCGTAATTGACACCTTGGTAGTCTCCATGGCGGATATTTGAGGCTATTCACGTGTTTTCTCCTGTCTGATGCCCGTGGCTGCATCCACACACACTGCCTGCGCCTCACGTCATGCAAGGCGGGAGACTAGGCAGAGGCGACCCTGACCATCCTTTTCTCCACAACTCGCGTGGGGTCACCAACACTTGGCCTTTGTCGACCAACTGCCTCTTGGGGCCTCGGCTTTGTCGTCAACGAGTCTGGACAATTGTGCGACTCTTCTGTGATCATCGCAAGTCGCCTCGTGCAAAGGGAAACCGTGGCTGATGTGTCTTGATTTCCTCGGCGGCCCCAGCGATCTGTCTCAGATCTCACGCGAATACCAACGCTTCTCGCGTCGACATCACAGTCCATGACGCCCTCGCTCTACACCCACGACTTCGCCGCGCGCGCGAATAGACCACCTCCAACATGTTTTCCAACGCCCTAAAGTCCTTCACCTCCAACATCTCCAGCAACTACACCCTCAGCCCGCAACCCACGTCTCATTCTGGACCATGGAAGATATACGACGCGAAGAAGAAGTCGACCGGCAAGGCGGCCTCTGTCTTTGTCTTCGAGAAAAAGTCACTGGAGCCTCCAGCTGGCGCAGGCTTCGGTGGGCGCTCAGCGGCTTCAGGACTCAAACGTGCGCATGAGGAGGTCGTCGAAAGGCTCAAGAAAGAGGCCAGTTCTTTGGCGCGGTTACGACATCCCAACGTCTTGGAACTGGCCGAGCCCGTCGAAGAGACTCGTGGTGGCGGCCTCATGTTCGCGACAGAGCCCGTCACAGCGTCCCTGGCTGGTTTGCTACAAGAAAAAGATGAGCAGGAGAAGGCTGGTGGTGTAAATGGACGTCGCAGCCGATATGTCGTCGAAGAGGCCGATGGCCAGAAGCGAAGACGCGAACTTGAAATCGACGAGCTGGAGATACAGAAAGGCTTGTTGCAAATCGCAAAGGGCTTGGAGTTTCTGCACGAGAGCGCTGGATTGGTACATGCCAACTTGACCCCAGAGGCCATCTTCATCAATGCCAAAGTAGGCAGCCACAATAACAGCCATTCTCTACAAACATCTTGCTGATCGTCGTGACAGTCCGATTGGAAAATCTCAGGTCTGGGTTTCTCCACTCCTCCAGAGAACTCCACGAAACCCACATCCGTGACGCCCATCTCGCTCTCAGAAGTCCTGAATTACGACGCCCGCCTACCACGACACGTCCAGTTGAACCTAGACTACTCTTCGCCCGACTTTGTCATGGATAACAACATAACCCCGGCAGCAGACATGTTCAGTCTGGGTATGCTGATAATTGCGCTATACAACTCGCCGCACAAGAGCCCATTGGAGTTCAACGGAAGTTCTTCTTCATACAAGCGGGCCTTCTCCTCGTCCTCCTCGGTTCCAAGCAAAACGAACAACTTCATGGCGTCCCAACCACTGCCGCGAGATCTCGCAAACGGCGTCCTGGACCGCTTGATAACGCGGCGACCAGCGCAGCGACTGGATGTACGAGAGTTTCAACAAGCAGCGTACTTTGACAACATCCTAGTGTCCACGATCCGCTTTCTTGACTCGCTACCTGGAAAGACACCCAACGAAAAGTCACAGTTCATGCGTGGTCTACCACGTATCCTGAACCAGTTTCCTAAATCCGTACTGGACAAGAAGATCTTACCTGCTCTGCTTGAGGAGATGAAAGACCGAGAGCTCCTCACTCTGATACTCCAGAACGTCTTCAAGATCGTTACCATGCTTCCATCTGGCAAACGAGCCTTCACCGAGAAAGTGATACCCAAGTTGCGAGAGATATTCCTGACTGCCGCAGCTGCAAACACGAAAGCGCCACAACAGGAGAGGGACAGCCTCAAGGAAGCAGGACTTATGGTTCTTCTTGAGAACATGCAGATCGCCGCAGATAACTCGAGTGGCAAGGACTTCAAAGATGACATACTCCCAATCATCAACTACGCCCTCGAATCTCCTACTCACTCGCTCGTCGATGCAGCTCTGCGTACGCTCCCTATTGTCTTGCCGATTCTAGACTTTTCGACTGTGAAAAACGAGCTCTTCCCTGTAATTGCTAGCATCTTTGCGAAGACCAGCAGTATGGGTATCAAGATTCGCGGTCTAGAAGCTTTCAAGACACTTTGTGGAGGAGGAAACGAACAGCAAGACGACCAAGGAGATGGTCTTACCGGAATGGTAGCAGCACCCAAGGCCAAGAGCTCCAATGTATCGATTCTCGACAAATATACTATCCAGGAGAAGATAGTACCGCTGCTTCGTGGTATCAAGACAAAGGAGCCTGCCGTCATGGTATGTTCATGAGAACGAAGAGGTTACAGACGGCTTGCTAACAATTGTACAGATGGCCGCATTGGATGTCTTCAAGGCCATCAGTAGCCAAGTTGACAGCGACTTTCTTGCTATGGACGTGCTTCCCATATTATGGAATTTCAGCTTGGGACCATTACTCAACCTGCAGCAGTTCCAAGCGTACATGAGCCTCATCAAGTCGACGTCTGCGCGTGTCGAGAATGAGCAGACACGTAAGCTACAAGAACTCGGCGCGAACGGCTCCACGGCTACCACACGCAATGAGTTCATGTCCTTCGGTGGCCCATCAGCAACTAACGGTTTTGACACCACCAACGGAAACGGAGATACTGATTTTGAGGCACTTGTACGTGGAGGACAGCAAGGCTCTTCTGGCGGTACAGACATGTTAGGCGGAGATCCATGGGCAAACGCTTCAGCATCCGCTACATCTTCTACGATCCTGCCCTCACGGTCATCCACCAACCGAACAGCATCCAGGACCGCGTCGCCAGCAGCAACCTTCTCCTGGTCCACACCCCCCGTCTCTCCGCCACCAACCAACAACCTCGGCGCTCCCAAAGCGCAAAGCAGAGCAATAACACCGGACAACACGCTAAACACACTCAACTCTTCTTTCCCTGCCCTGAGCGCCGCAAACCCAGGTATCGGCAGCTCCTCCTTCGCTCAGCCCCAACAACAAGTCCGGCCAGCTATGAACATGAACAACATGATGTCTCCCACCTCTGCCACAACACCCTCGTATACCAATACCACGCAAAGCTCGGGTATCGATTGGAGCAAAGCAGGCAACTCGTCAATGGCATCGAGTAACTGGAGTAATATGGGCACTTCGAACGCCAATACGAACAACTCTCTATCAAGCTTCCCTTCTATAGCTCCACCTCCCTCGCAGTCACGAACGCAATCTCCTTATTCGTCCTTTAGTATTGCGCCTCCGCCTGCGAAACCAACGGGTACGGGATCTTTTAGTATCGCGCCGCCGCCCATGGGTAATCGAACGCCGAGTTCGGGCATGGGGATGAACAGTATGGCAAGTTTGAGGGCGCAGACGCAGACTCAGCAACAACAGCAACAGCAACAGCCAAACTGGGGTGGTGGAGGTGATAGCTTAATTTGAGAAACATTAGCGGGCGTTTTAACCTCAGCTGGGAGGTGGTAGGATATGAGAGGCAGTACTGTCATATAACCGTATCTCGCAAGATTCATTGAATCAGTAGATATATGCCTTTCATGTGCGCTATTCCTACAACTGAATGTTAGAAATGGTTGGATCCATGCAGCAGTTGTCAGTATCCTATCTTCTTGTCTATAATCACTGCAACGACATTCAGCAAGATGCGCTTGTCTGGGCAAAGAAGCCCGGCTGTCTGTGATAAGGAGATCTCGAACAGAACGGACGACGGCGATGATTTACTCGAATTCTATAAAGACAGCTGTTGTAGTTCTGCCATGTCTGTATATCTGTCAATGTGTTGCTCCCGTTCTTCGTGCAGACGCAGCCATCCGGTGACTATTGGAGTGGCAGGCGAGTGGGATGTGCACTTCTTTTTCTGTCCGAATGCCAAGTGCAGGATCAGCAGTGCGCATAAGCCATGATTTTCAGAAGAACGTCCACCAGAGGCGCATAAGCCATGTGGCGCCGCGGAATGAAATAAGGACGATAACGCAATTTGCGTGCAATTTTGCGTTTGCTGCTTCGGTGAATTACCAGTCGCCTGGCAAATCGTGCGTCAAGATCTACGGGCCTGCAACACGGGTATTTCGGAGCGCAGACATGGTTGCGTAGATAGCGGATCCGTACGTACCCTGCAGGACAGACACCCCTACAACGTGGCCGACACTGTGGTTCCTGCTGTATTACTGGCTACATTGAACGTATGCGATGGACCTTGGTTGACGGTCCATATTTTGAACTCGAGACTCGACTTGTGGGCGGATTAGATGAGCACAAGACGCGAATTTTTTGACGTTGGCGGCTAGGGATTGGCCAGGCATTGGCGAGGCTTGGTCGTGGTAAATCGCCCATGGAATGTCGTAAGCTAAGCAAGCCAAGCCAAGCTTACCGGTGCTGGGAGGCCTTGATATGGAGCTTAGCAATTGAGCTTAGTGGGCGCCACAGTGACATCAAGCCTCGATGTCTGACTTGTGAGCCAGTACAACGGTGTGGCGATAGGAAGTGGGCGTGACAGAAATGCAGCAGTGCGGCAACGCGACAGCGCCATCGACGTGGTTATCTAAAGTCGCTGACGACTGATGTAATGTGGGCTTTGACATGGGTATGCTCTGCATGAGTGAGAGTGAAATGGTAGATCTGTGCCGTTAGCATGGGTAGCGACTAGATCGACGTCACGCATGAGCCTGGTCGATAATGCAATTCATCCACAAGGAGCGGCACTCGCGGCGTCAAGCCAAAGGATTTTACTGAGATTTCGTAGCGCGCGAGCGGGAGAAAATGGAGAGTGTCGTGGTCATAGCGCGGCAAACGGCTGTTGTTTGTGCGACTCTCCCTTGGTCGCGTTCCCACTCGGTCGTGCCATAGGCAAGAACAGTCCCCACTCTTTCGCCTTCCCTGTTCGCCTTCACCGAACCCTCTCCCAACCCCCGCAAGTTTTGGGTCTAACCATGTTAGCAGTGCACACTAGCTTACGTCTTTCCACTGCAACACTCCATGCACCCGCTATCACCTTGCCCCCGCGATTATATTTAACCATTTTCGCGCCTGGCTCCTCCATCATTTGACCAACTCACCTCGACCTTGCACCCCCCAGATCCCATATCCGCAATTAATGCGCCTGGAAGCGGCTACCCGTCGTTCTTTTTACTACACTCCCTACAAGAGGTGTATCCGTTGCGTCAAATGGCGTTGAAGTCCCTCTTCGGCGGCAGGGCTTCGCCCAACGACACCACCAGTCAAAACAGTAATGAAAAGGTCGCTTTGGAGAAAGAGAAGAGCTACGACGCCGAGGCAGCAGGGGGAATCCTACCTACTTCCGGTGACACCGACTCCGATGCCAGTATCACCATCGGCAGGCAGATCGAACTGGAAGCCAACAATGCCATCAAGTACCGCACCTGCAGCTGGCAAAAGACTGCCGCACTGTTGTTCTCCGAGTACATTTGCCTGGCCATCATGTCCTTCCCGTGGTCCTACTCTATTCTCGGCCTTGTCCCGGGCTTGATCCTGACTTTTGTCATCGCCGGCCTCGTCCTTTACACTTCCTTGATCACATGGTAGGTCACATCAGCGACAAACCCATGGCTGCCCATACTGACTATTCAGGGAATTCTGCATGCGCCACCCTCAGATCCGCGATGTCTGTGACATTGGCCAAATGCTCTTCTGGAACCAGAAATGGGCCTTCTACGCAACAGCAGTCATGTTTGTCCTCAACAGTAAGCCGAAACTCCTTTGCGCGCCCTCCAATCTAGTACTGACCTTGCCTCAAGACGTTTTCATCATGGGTCTGCACTGCCTCGTCGGAGCCAAGTGGTGGAACACCATCACCGGACATGCTACCTGCACCATTGTCTTCGCGGCCATAACTGCCATCATCTCGTTTATGGCTTCTCTCCCGCGAACCTTTAGCACCCTGGCTACTCTAGCGACTGCCTCTGCCGCCTTCACCTTCATCTCCGTTATCCTTGCTGCTGCATTCTCCGGTGTTGACGGCAAGCCCGCAGGCTACCCAAGCAAAGGCGAACTCGAGGTGTACGCCGTACCCCCAGCCGGAACCACTTTCGTAATGGGCATGAGCGCTTTTATGAACATCAGCTACACCTTCATTGGCCAGATTACCCTGCCCAGCTTCATTGCTGAGATGAAGGAGCCCAAAGAGTTCCCCAAGGCACTCTGGGCCGTCACCATTTGCGAGGTCATCATCTTCAGTTTGGTCGGAGGTGTTGTGTACGGTTACACTGGAACCAACTACATGACGTCGCCGGCCTTTGGCTCCATCTCCAACGAAGTCTACAAGAAGGTGGCTTTCACCTTCATGGTACCCACAATCATCTTCCTCGGTGTCTTGTATGCCTCCGTAACAGCCCGCTTTGTCTTGTTCCGCATCTACGGTTCTCAGTCCCGACACAGGACCGGCCACACCGTGGCTGGCTGGGTCACATGGATTGTGATCCTCGCTGTACTATGGATTTTCGCCTTCATCATCGCCGAAGTCATTCCCTTCTTCTCCGACTTGCTGTCGCTCATGAGCTCTCTGTTCGACTCGTTCTTCGGATTCATTTTCTGGGGCGTAGCGTACATTCGACTTCGTAGGGAGAAGTATGGTGTCGACTTTTGGAAGACACGTGGACTCCGTGGATATGTTGGATTCCTCTTCAACATTATCCTTTGCTTGATCGGTCTGCTGTTCTTGACTGCGGGCACGTACGCAACTGTACAATCGATTATCGACGGCTACAAGGCCGATGGCTTTGGGGGACCTTTCACATGCGCCGACAATGGTTTGTAGGATTCAAGCATGTTGGGCATGACACGATCTTGTATAACTTGAATGGTTTGGGCATTTCGCGCAGGCTACGGTTCTGCCGAGAGCATGAACACGGATGCGTTGTTGGACAGGGCGTTATTGTTTGAATTTGTTATTATAACGAGGCTTAGTATACCCCGCAGTAAAAGCTATAGAAGCGGAACGCATCATAAGGTGGCAGTGGTGGAAGCTACATCGTCGTTCCTGGATAGAAGCTAGACCGATACAATGTAAATCGTAAAAAGTTGACGACATGATGCGCTCGGTAGGCGTTCATCCGTAAAGCGCGCCTCCGGAGTTTCTTGAACTTGTGGAGCTTATGACGTCTCGCTAACGGCGCAACTGCCGAATGCACATGCTTGACACCTGAGCAAGCTGTCCACATCCCCAACACCTTCTGTATCGTGGGCTCAGAGCTTCACCTACCTATCTGTTCTCGCAATCTGAAGACTCACGACTCATCTGGACTCGCTTGCGATCATGGCTTCTTACATCGACTTCAGTCAGCCCAGTTTGTGGGGTGAGTACCGAAACATAGACCCCCGCTGTTTGCCGATGCGACGACTAACCATGATGATAGTATCTGCTGCAAGCATAGTGTTTAACCCTACCTTCTGGAAGTGAGTCATGTTGCTCATGAATTCATGCAGACGCTAACGGAGGTATAGCATCGCTGCGCAGCAAGGTACGCTACCTCGTCATGGCGTTGCGACACCAGCAGCCGCCTTCCACGGCTCGGCTATAGTCGCAACAGCAGGATCGAGTGAAGCTAACAGGACTCAGAATACCACAATAAGGTCATTACCAAGCTGTTCGGTGGCAACTCTCGACTTGGATGCTATGCGCTCGCCGTAACCATCTTCTCCCTGGGTATCTTCCGAGATTACCTGTACGTACAAGCTACCACCATCGTCTCCAGACGTCAACACCTACGCGACCTAGTCGAAATTCTGACCATGACGCTACAGTTACAATGAAGCTCTCGCAGACCAGCCCACCCACCCGGCTCTCGTTTCTCCTGCCGTCAAATACTCCGCGATTCCCCTCTTCCTAACGGGGAACACGCTCGTCCTGACCTCCATGTGGGCTCTTGGTGTCACTGGTACCTACCTCGGTGACTACTTCGGCATCCTCATGGACGAGCCTGTGACGACATTCCCATTCAACGTCTCGAGCTCGCCCATGTACCACGGCTCTGCCATGTCTTTCCTGGCCACGGCTATTTGGTACGGAAAGCCAGCCGGTATACTCCTCACCGCACTGGTCCACACTGCATACTCTATTGCGTGCAAGTGGGAGGACCCATTCACTGGCATGATCTACCAGAAGAGGGACGAGGAGAGGAAGAAGAATGGCAAGAAGGGTCAGTAGATGACTCGTCTCTGCGTTGGCCAGCACGATGCAAGACAACAGTGCCGGACAAATAGGCCTGAGACATGGCTATTACGGCCAATTACACAATGGCGCATTCAATCTCCATATGCCCGTATACGAACGGATGGTGTGGAGAATGAGGCGGAGCAGCACGTCTTTTCAACACGACAGTGGAACAGAGGCGGTAGGTTTGTTTAGGAGGGGTATTCAACTGCCAGCTGGCAGCGGAGTATATGTAGCAGCATCCAAAAGTACAGTCGATTTGATATGATATGATAGCCCAACGCGACAACACCCCAAGCGACTTTTACTTTCATCTTTGATTGGCAGGTACAGTATGTCCCTCAAGCAGGCCGTTTTGGGGTTTCTTCTACCGGTTGGATTCTTTGGAAGGTAATGCTGCTCATACACTTCCTTATCGTATTCAAATCGATTCACGCAGGCTCCCCCTTGCATCTTAGATGGAACGTGATGAACAAGGCAGCTTACTAGTCGTCATAACCATTGTAAGATGAAACATTAATTTCTCGATTCTCTTGAGCGGTATTCTCTTCAAAAAACATGCAAAGTTGCCAACCTGGTATACAACGTCGATATTCACAGTTTTCCCGCCTGGGACGAGAATCCGTCCCAACGCCATGCTTTCCATCGAAATATGTACCAACAAAAGTAAAGAACAAGATTAAACATCCTGCGGCATGGGTCGATACGTCTGCGCTGTACCACTCCTCGAATGCACCGCGCTGGGTGGGTTTCCAGCATGCGGCACGCCATTCCGGTTCAGCACACTCAGTTCACTCTCATCCACACCGTTGGTGTGGGTATCAAACTGGCCGTCTGCTCGCCTCCGATGTGCCGTCTGGCCATCTCCCTTGCTGCTCCATCCCTCTGTGCCGACGTAACTTCCTCGACCAACACCAATGCCCCACGCGCGGTCGTAGCTCCTGGGTCCCCAAGCCCATCCCGCGCCCCGTGTAATGGGGAGATGGTACCAGCGGAACGAAAACCACGCACATGTGACGCCGATCAGCGTACCGAACAGCAGATCAAAACCGAAGTGACGGAAATCGGTAAATCGTGTGCTGGTTATGTATATGGCGGCGCAGACGGGTACCAAGACGAGGACAAGGGTGTAAACGGGGGGTGCGGCGTTTTGGTAGCGAATGGGTACTACGGCGTCGTCGTTGTAGGATGGCTTGGAGAGAGTTGAGTCATGCTTGTGCATGGGAAGCGTGGCCAACTTCTTGAGATTGGAAGGGGCGACGGCGGAGGTGTGAGCGGGGTTTGCGGAGTAGGGTCGTGGCGGAAGGAAAGGGATTGCGACGGAGAACTTGGAGGCGAGGAAGAGAGTGAGGTAGAGGAGGCCGGCCCATGAGACTAGAGGAGTGCATTAGCTGGTGGTCAGAGAGTGTGGAAGGGGGGATTGCGTACAGCTGGCATGGCCACTGGGGAAAGACTTGAAGCCGTCCTTGAGTATATCTGAATCCGTTTGTTGGCAAATGTCGACGGTGACGAGCACCCACTCCGGTTGATAAAACTCTCCCAGAGGGCTGATGGTGGTCTCTCCGATGCGCGTGAGATCTGGCTGACATCTCGACAGCAGATCAGGTCGCGGCTTTCCGAAGAGGTTCTTCATGCCCTGAGTGATGAGGAAGGCCGTCGCGAGGGAAAGCGCGAGGCCCATCCAGCCGGTATTCCATTCCCAGAGTTTCCTCCTCCAAATGAGCGACTTTAGTGTTCCGCGTTCAGCCGTGGGCCCGGGGACCCAGATGAGGCACACGATGAAAATGATGGCGGCAGGGGCAATGAGCGCTACAACGGCGAGGAGCCATGTGGGTATCATTTCGCTGGTCTGGTACGGGTACGATATGTTGAGGTCGACGGGCGAGAAGGGTCGTTTGAACGGTTCGACATATTCCCAGCCGCCGGCGACGGCTGCAATGGCAACGATGACGATCCAGTCGAAGATGTAGGATGCAACGAGCTTCACCGACGGCACGCCGACTCCTTTGACGGTCCTCATGTTTGCGAGAGTGGATGTCCAACGACGACAGTGGGAGGAAGGAAGAATGCAAGTCAAGTCCAAGGTAGGGCGCCAAACGTCCCAAATTGCTCAGAGGGACAGGCGCATTAAAGGCAGCTAGAGAGGGCCAAGACAAACGCGGGAGTCTAGTGTCGTGTGACGCAGTGTAACGTTGTGAAGACGGACGAGCAGAAGAAAGCAGAAACAGGGCCTTGCTGATGGAGAGGCTACAGAGCAGGAACGAGTGGACGGCAAAAGGGAGAAGGGGCACGCGAGCAGAGCATAGCCAAGGCCCGAGCTGACGGTTTGAGGCTGTGTGTGTGATTGACGCTGGGCCTTGGTCTTGATCGTCTCAGCTGGCGCCCAGAGCGCCCGAACGTGCATTCCTTATTGCATCGGCCTGACTTCGGAGCAGACACGACCAAGGAAGACAGGCCGAGTCGATGGGACGGCGGGCAGGAGAGAAGGCCGTGTACAGTAGTGGTAGTGTATACAGATGCATGATGATGTGTGTCAAGAAGATCTGGGGCTGGGGGGGTTTGCTCACGCTCCCGGCGCCACTGGGAAAGTGGGAAAGTGGGCAAATGGAAAAGTGGAAAAGTCTCCGCATCCTCCGCCCACGTCATTTTTAGATTTGCTGCGGTCCGACGATCGAGCCAGAGTTGCGTGCGTGTACACGGACGCGCAGCACATCAGATCGATAGCCACGCCTAGCAGACGCTGAGCAGCCGTCCGCGCCCTCCCGAACAGCCTCCCCGCCGCAGCCCACCATGGCGCTTCCACCACCAACCATCGACCTCCTGCTCAACCTCATCGACACGCGCCCCCAGTCCATCCTCGCCTCGCTCGAGCAGCATCCACACCTTGCCTCTGCGCGCGATGCACACGGCTACTCGCTCGTCCACGCCGCCGCCTCGTACAACCAGCTCGCCGTCCTGCGCGACCTGGTCCGCAAGTACAATGCCGACGTCAACATCCTCGATGAAGACGGCGAGACGCCCCTCTTTGCGTGCGAAAAGCAAGAGGTAGCAAAGTGCCTGGTCGAGGAACTGGGCGCAGACACCAGCATAAAGAACCACGACGGCCAAACCGCCGAGGACAAGTTTCTGGAAGAGGAGGATGCGACACACCAAGTGTACCAATATCTGACGAGCCTGCGCACCGGTCACCAGCCCGCTGCGGCAGGCATCATAGAGACCGAGGGCGTCCATCCACCGCCCCCGCTCCCCGACGGCGTCAAGGTCAACGTGGGCACCATGGAGGAAGACGCTGTCGATGCGCCGGATCCCGAGATACGGAGACGCATTGAAGAGCTCGCGGCAAGGCCAGACTACGATTCCGAAGAGGTACAGCAGCAGTTGAGGGAGCTGGTGCAGGACGTTGTTGGCGGCATGGGTGCTGCTGACAGTGCGAGGAGTGTCAGGCCGAGAGTAGATTGAGCAGGCATCAAGAACCGCACACATGGTCGAGCCGCTGGATCAGCGTCGGCATTGCTCCGTCGCATGTAGGATCGTCGTACACGAGATAATAAAACTCCGAATCGACTCCGACACTTCGGATCCGAGTCGTCTTGAGGGCGCCTCAGCAGGCACGCTGGACACTTGCGCTCGCGAGCCGGCATGCTTGAAGCTGGCATGATTTCTTCATGGTCCGGTAGGTACACTTTGATGGTCATGGTATCTGAAGGTAGACAGCAAGCGTACCAATGCCCAAAACAGCTTCCTCGTGCATAATCCACGAATGTAGGTCGTCTCATGGAGCCAAACAATACACCTCTTCAATCTTGTCTTCTCTTCCCTTCCTTTGCTTCACATTCGATCAGAATGTTTGAAATCTTGACTACAAAATATTGTCCTTTAGCTGAAACAGCAGCTTCCAATTCTCCACCGATTATGGAAGAAAGCAGATTTTGTCATCTCATGTCTTTTTCTTCCTGTGGTTCGGCCACATACGGGTACCTTGGTACCTGGGTACACTCCCCGAAACCGTCTGTGTTAGGCAATGTTGCCTTTATGCGTAGATTGCAGCCGGCACGATCGGCGATTTTGGCATCATGGGCAATACGATGTGATTTGATATCGACACACAAACACATTGGGAAAGTGCGTCGCAAAGCATGCATGCATGCGCGTATACTTCCACAGCGGTTCAACAGGGGCGTTCATCACGGCAATATCCTTATCCTGGCCCCCAAAAATACCCATCAGGTACAAGCATTACCCATCTATCTCATTCCTATCTCCATGCAAAATGTCATAACAGCCCCGAGCATGCTCCATGCATTACTCCAAGAGGAAACAAGTCTAAAAAACCATGGATTCCAGTCGCTCTTCTTCGGACTTATTATTCTGATCCATCTCCCAAAGCATTCGTCATTTCCGTGTTATTCCCACTTAAAAACCCTGGAATTCCTGGTGGCGTTTTTGAGTCCGCTTCGGCGGCATCGGCAAGGTATCGGCAGAGAGACACCCATCCTTGCAGTCGGGTCATCTACCCGAACAACCAGCCCTTTGTTCAATCTTACCCTTGTTTCACGCCTTGGCCTCGCCACAAACACGCATTTTCACGCCCCCGTTGGTGCTGCAATGGGAAGGAAACGGGCAAAAGTGTTGATTCTAGTCGGTCAAATGCGGTGCTTCTCGGGCCCATTGCCTGAATCCTTCGGTGCATTGGATTGGTGATGGTTGGATGGGAGAATGGGTTCGGGGGGGCAAATGGCCAAGGGAGTGGATTGGTAGTCACAAACTCTGCACCAAGAGACTTTGTGAAGAGCAGAATATGTACAAGGGAAGAGGTGAGATATCGTCGTCTTCCATCGAGCTGCTTTCTTTGGTAGAGAGGGGTAAAGCTGACAAGTATGGGTTCACTATACTCGCGTCGACCCTTTCCCCCCCCCCCTTCTGTTGAAAGCCACACTCTTTTCTCCGGCACCTCAATCTACACATGCAAATCCAGATCTCGATGTTAACACCGTCGGCCCTTCTCTACAATCTACACCCTCTTACCATTTCCCTATTCCGGAAACTTTCCAGTCCATCTCGATGCAAGAGTCTAGACTCGCACACCCCCCTCCCCTAACCACCAAACCCCGTTCTAACGTGTGCCGTAAACTCCGGATCGCCCATAGCATGAACATTATCCTGTAAAAGGAAATAATCCATTACCCCACCGTCGAAACCAGGCTCCTTATCGCACTTCGCCGCACCTTTTGAGTTTTCCCTGCTTCCGCGGAAGCATACTACTGACCCCTGACACATGGCCGCCTACTGAACCGGGCAAACTCTCCTCCCCCTCTGTATCGCCTTGTTGGGAAGGAGAAGAGGAAAATCGTTGATTGTAGCCAAGATTCCGGGCCGCGACGGGCATGCAATGCGTCTGGGTTACTGAAGCAAGTATTGGTAAGTGTTCCTTGAATACTGTACCAAGTCCTCTGCGCAGGGATGATGGAACCTGACGTGCTATAGGAGATACCTATATGACAAGGTGAGAGGAAAAAGTGTTCATCATAGCGGTCAAGGTGGCCTTACAACTCTTGCGTAGAAATGATTTGTTGCAGTGACCTGCCTTAGTCCAAAGAGGGGAAGTTGGTGATATGTCCATGGTAGTGCATCTAGTCTCCACCACGGCCATTTCCACACAACACTAGTGGCTAGGAGAGCAATCTGCTGGCTGGAATTTCGTTAACAAGCTTTCCTTGCGCACACCAATTGCTGAAAAGGGTAAGACATAGACATCCCGACGTTTAGGGCCAGGGCCGTGGCAACATAGGTACCATGACTCCCGATTCGATCGGAAAATGGCCATGTTCGTCGTGACTAACCAGTTACGGATCGTGTATTGATGTCCCTACCGTCTATGTATCCTTCCGTTTGTTCCCGTGTTATCCGTCTCCATTTCTAACACTGCACGCCAAACTTACGCAACGTCTCCTTTCCAGTGGTGATCTTCATGCCAATCCTGAAAACACGGGTTAGCCTTGAACTGCAAAGAGAAGAAACTCATTACGTACCTTGCATCCAGGTCGAAACCACCCATCTTTGTAACCTCATCAAGCCAATCCTTACACTGAACCAACATCTTGGGATTGTTCTCTGGATGTCCATCAGCGTCAGCCTCACGCCAGACGTTAGCAGCCATCTCATAGCGTGCACAAGGCGCTGTCCAGTTGTCCCTGAAATTGCCTGTTAGAAGTGCTTTGTCGACCGGCAAAACCTCTTTCTCCAGGATGTTCTTGGCTTCGGCTGTCTGATCCATATTTCTAAGAGTAGCAGCGCGAAGGACGTTGAGGATGGACTTTTCGTCTACACCCTCCTTGTCCCAGTGTGGATTAGCCGGTGATTCGCTCCACGCCAAATTGGCGAGGGAGACTTCGAGATGCTCGTTTCGCATGCGTTTATATCCGTTCCAGAAGTAGATCATCTCTTCAAGTGGTGACACACCTACGGCGTCTACCAGGTCGCAATTCCACTCCTTCGCACGTGCCCCCCATTTCTGGATCTTACGAGCGACGAAGATGTCGAAAGGTAGCTGACGTGCCATGAACTTCTTCTTTCCTACGTTTGGCATGACCTTGTTCATGTATTCTTCTGCCTTTGCACCGTACGTCTTTGCCTCGGTTGGGTTGGTTGTCTTGTGTTTTCTGTATAGCTCGACATTGGAGGCGGCGATGATGTAGTGGTACAATGCATGACTCCAGTTGTTGAGCCCCATGCATTTCTCGAAAGCGAAAGCAGTAGCTTCGTAGTCGTGCATGTACATGTTGTTCAAACTTCTTTCGAACCATGTAAGCGCTTCCAGCTGCTTTAGCTTCGACTCGCCCATATCCTCCATGAACTTGACAGCCTTCTCCAGCTCCTTGTCTGAGGCGAGCATTCGAGACTCCTCTAGTAGCCAGAGATGGCTTGTAGGATACCTCGCGCGCATGTAGCGAAGCAAGGCTAGGCACTGTTCCTTTGGATACGCTCCCTCACCCTTGGTGGGAAGTATGTCGCAGAAGTTTGTAAACCCATTAATGTATCCCATTAGTACAACACCGGCCATAGCACCGTGGATGTTATGGAACTTGGTAGCTTGCCATAGCATGCGCATGCCTCTTTCCCGATCGCCCTTGAAGCCGACAATTTTCAATAAACCGGCAAAGGACGGCGGGATGAAGGAGAGAATGAGCAACAGCATGCCGAAGCAAAAGTTCGATCCGGAGAGGACAAAGACATCCACCGGGTGTTTACTAAACGACGCGATGTCTGCATCAGCATCCCCCTCATCGTTCAAGGTAAGTTGCTCAAAGTATTCGATAGCGTTTGGTAGGGAGTCTGATGGGTTCTCGTTCGTGACGGGAAGCCCTGGCGCCGAGCTTGCTGCGAGGTCGACCGTCTTCTCCGCATTGTTTAGCTCGACTGAAGCACCTTTACCAGCAGCAACGTTGAGATTTCCCTGGTACTCCGAAGGTGTCGAAACGCCTGTCTTATCTTCCGCAGCATCCACAAAGTCAAAATCGTCATCGTCATCATCTGTACCCTTCTTCGCTGCCGGTCCAGTTATCGTGGTACTTTGCTTCAGACTAGAGGTGGATGCTGCAGCAGACGGTCCGGCCGAAGTAGGAGGCTGAGAGGTCTTCAGACCGCTGCTTGCCATGTCTGACCGAACCGAGCCCTTCGAAGAGCCGCGTGACCCTACCGAATTGACGCTACTTGTGCTTCTCTGGTTCAAGAATTTCTTCTCGTTTTCCATAACAGCCTCGAGTGCAAGGTATGCTTTCCTCAACTTGTAAAAACTCTTGATAGCTTCTGTCAAGCTCTCGTTGAGCACGCCGACAACGGCACTCATGAGCTGTGCCTCTGCCTGGCACACCGCGTATTCGGTGCCTGGTGGGTATATGGGTGATTTGTATGCATTCGGGTCTTTGCTAACTTGGCGTTGACGTTCGTAAGCCGAGTTCTCTGCCAGAGATAAGGCATTGGCAGCTGCAGACAGCATCAGTCAGTCGAGATCTGCCATGCTATGTTGAGGACATGTTCAGACCTTCGCGTACGATTTCTGGCTCAAAGCCCAACGTTGCCCGCATAAAAACACACACTCCCGACCCAAGCTGCATGGTATGAGACTGGAACCAAAGTATAGGCCCGTGGGCTGGAACAGGAATGTACCTGGTGGAATGGCGAACTGCCTTTGTTAAGGTGTGCTTCGGCGTTTTCGATGTCATCGGCCATGATATATGTGACGGCTATGCTCGCGTGAGGTTAGTCTCATTCGTGCCACCGTATTTGGCTGTGTTGGAAGTCGTACCGCTCATGGCATCCTCAACTGTGTTGCATTAGTATCTCGCTGCACTGCGTATGTACCAAGACTCACTCTGTGCAATTTCACTTAGAGAATCCAAGCTCTTTGTATGCCCAGGGGTATGGCCCTTGAGCCAACCGCCGACTTTGAACATGCTGTATAGATATTTCCCACACGGCTGGGAACTAGTGGTGGGGCAGGATTCGCCAGAATAATCAGATGAGGAGAGAAAGAGGGGGGCAAGAAGGATAGAAGGAAAAGAAGCGGTATATCCAAAAGACTGTGCAGAGCGGATACGCCAGCTAAGAAGCTGAGCGCGTGTCTAGAAACCTACTAAAGCCAACCAGACGGGATGTGCTTACAGCTTCGTCCGGCGACTCGGAGCTAAAGTACGAGTACGTCATGTTCATGGACCGGAGCTTATTCTACAGTCCACTCCGCCGCGCGTTGCAACGCCGAAATACGGTATACGACGATGAAAGCGAAACATGCAAAGGCACCACATGGAACTATCCCGGGGCCAAGCAGCGACATGTGAGCGTCGGTACCCCGCGAACCCAGTTTCCATGAGTGCCACGTGATGTCGCGCTAAGCCCTGCGGACAATCGCCGCCGCCGCCTCCGTTGTTGGAGTCGCATCACAAAGCAAAGCTCCCCAAGTCACAACATCGCGTCATCTTCCACTAGCCCATCCAAACGATTCCACAACACGTTTCCGATTGCGTCTCTCCACCCGCCACAATGTCCGGCTCAGCACAAGGCAGCAACGACATGAAGAAGGCCGTAGTCAACGACTCCAAGAACGGCGAGCAACCACTGGCGCCCGAGAAGAAGCCCGCAACACAACTGGAGGAAGACGACGAGTTTGAGGACTTCCCAGTAGAGGGTATGTTGTGTGTGTGGAGCCAAGGGGGATGTGTATTATGCTGACAAGCTTACAGACTGGACCGAGGAGGAGACACAGATCCCCAACGGTAATACACATCTTTGGGAAGAGAGCTGGGATGACGACGACACAAACGACGACTTTGCGGTTCAGCTGAGGTAAGAGAGGCTCCATGTATCACGGAAAGCTAGAGCTAACCTTTTACAGGGAGGAGCTTAAGAAGCTGGGCAAATGAGCGACACCTCGCATGGTCGACACGAACGAGAAGCGACTCGGCACGAAAAGACACGACGACCTAATCAACGAACAAGATTCCTATGCGCTCGCAATACTTGCATGACCGGACAGGTGACCTCGTCAAGGCACTCGAAACATCACGTCCGTAGGGCACAAGGTGGAGATGCGGTATCTCTATATTGAACCAAAAAGAGCTATAGCTACACACAATCATAACTTCGAAGATAAACCTTCCCTGATTTTGAGCCACCGTCCACTTCTGTTTGAGTGACTGCTTTACTTACTTGACAGGGCGGAAACACCGGGCAGGTCCTTGCCCTCGAGCAGTTCGAGCGACGCACCACCACCGGTCGAGACGTGAGACAGCTTGTCTTCTACACCGTATTTGGCAGCAACAGTAGCTGTGTCACCGCCGCCAATGATAACAATCTTGCCGCTCTGTGCAGCATCGACCGCAGCATCGAGGGTTGCCTTGGTGCCCTTGGCAAACTTGTCGAACTCGAACACACCGGCGGGACCGTTCCAGAGGATGGTTTGCGCCTCATCAATGGCCTCCTTGTACAGCTTGATTGACTTGTCTCCGCAGTCAAGACCCATCCAGCCGTCTGGGATACCGTCCTTGTCCTCGGCGTAGCCAGTGTTAGCGTCCTTGTCGAACTTGTCGGCGGTGATGTAGTCAACAGGCAAGACAATCTTGACGTTGTTCTTCTTCGCTTTCTCAACAAGGTCCTTGACAGTCTTGCTGCCAGCCTCGTCGAACAAGCTGTTACCAATGCTGACACCCTCGAGCGTCTTCTTGAAGGTGAATGACATGCCTCCGCAGATGATGAGGCTGTTGACCTTTCCGAGCAGGTTGTCAATCAGCTGGATCTTGTCGGAGACCTTGGCGCCACCGAGGATGGCAAGGAAGGGTCGCTTGGGCTCCTCGAGCGCTTTTGCAAAGTAGTCGAGCTCCTTCTTGACGAGGAAGCCAGAGGCCTTTTGTGGGAGGTCGACACCGACCATGGAGCTATGTGCGCGGTGGGCAGTGCCGAACGCATCGTCTGTATCTTGTCAGTCTTGTACATCTACCAACCACATCATAGAGCCACTCACTGATGTAAACGTCACCAAGAGCAGTCAGGCCCTTCCTGAACTCCTCGACCTTGCTCTTGTCAACCTTTTGCTTCTTGCCCTCGTCGTCCTTGTAGCTGCCCTCCTCCTCGGCGTGGAAGCGCAGGTTCTCCAAGAGGATGACCTGGCCGTCCTTGGCCCCGTTGACAGTGTCCTCGACCGACTTGCCGACGCAGTCGTCTGTGAAAGTCACGCTCTTGCCGAGCAGCTTCTCAAGTTCGGGAACAACCGGCTTGAGACTGTACTTGGCGTTTGGCTTTCCGTCTGGGCGACCAAGATGCGACATGAGGATGACGGCCTTTGCGCCATTTTCAATTGCGTGCTTGATTGTCGGAAGGGCGCCGACGATGCGCTGGTTGTTGGTGATCTTCTTGTCGCTGTCTAGGGGCACGTTGAAGTCGACCTGATCAAGCAATCAGATTCGCGTTTCGCGCATGATACAGAGCATCGGAGGTTTACATACTCGGATAAGGACACGCTTGCCCTTGAGGTCGACGTCGGCGATTGACAGCTTGTTGGAGAGAGACATGGTGGGTGTATGGTAGTACTGTGATGGGGTGAGTCTGAAGAAGCTATGAATGCAGACCGGTGTGCGGGAGCATGCGAATGCCAGTTATATATCTCAGGTAAAGGTGCACTTACGTCAAGATGTCGGAGGAGAGAAGATGAAGAGTGGGTGGTTTCAATGTTTGTTGTCGAGCTTCAGATCGTCATGGGCAGGCTTGGTGGGGTGTAGCGGGGTCAATCCACAGGTTCCTCCCAGCTGCATGCAAAGCTTCTTGCTCCCACTCCTTATCGAACCACAAAAAAGCAAGCTGACGTGACCGGACTAACGAAATTAGCTGACACAAAACCCTTTTTGCTGCCCGCACGTCCTGGCGCTTCACAAAGTGGATGGCCGAGGTCCTTGTCTTCCCGCGGCCGAGAGTCTTCAATTGCGTTGGGGTAGGTAGCTATACGGATCTTCCCACGTCTCTACGCCTCTTGGATCAGATCTCCTCTCATAGAGAGACACGATGAGATGCCTCCAATGAACATGTGCAAGGTAAGCGACGTTTACGTACAAAGATTGCACTTGCTTCTGATCAAATTCGAGGCTGTATATGAACAACATTGATCCGCATCAAAAGACTACTACCCTGACGCCGTGCAAATGCCCAACCAAACATGCTAACACGCGAAAAACTCAAGGGGAATCACCCGATACATTCATGACCTGACCTGACCTGACCCGGTGTGTACGTACGATATTTATACATGGGAGTTTGTTCGCATAATCGGACGGCCTTAAGCAGCGGCGTCATCGGCGGAGTTGGTCAGGGAAAGGTAAGCTGTCCAAGCTATACCGACGGTTGATACAAACGGCTGGAATAAGTTAGTCGCGGCCCTTGTGACGTAGAGTAGGATGCTTACAATCTGGAACTGAATAGGCATGATGCGGAAATTGATAAGTTGTACAGCCGGCCAGACCATGTAGTTGGCCTGAAGCGCAGGTACATAGACATCCTGGAACTTGCGCTGCACAGCACGCTTGCCACCACCCTCGGCAACTGTCATGAATGTGAAGAAGGCAGCCAGACCAGCTGGAGCGAACAAAAACTGGTCGAAAGCTACGCGCTTCAGTGCAGGCAACCAAGCCGCAGTCTTTGAAACCGGGAATGTCCTTGACAAGAAGCCAAACCACCTGTGCTGGATGGGCGACATGAGGAAGCCGTAGGACATGAATCTCGTGGTCCGCTCAAAGTCGAAAGGCGGTGGGAGCAGCTTCGAATCGGGGATGAGATCGTTGTCGTTGAACGGGTTCCGTCGGTCGAGTTCGTGAATCTCAATAGCCAAAAAGTCATCTTTGCCCGGTCCGCCCTTCTTGCGCACTGCGCGCTCCCGCACAGCAGTCAGCGTCTGGGCTACTGTGTCCGCAATGCCACCCAACACCTGCATGTGGCGTTAGCCTTGTTGTCTTGTCATGTATATAGATATGTCGGGTCCGACGCAGACGTCGCAACGTTGGATGCGGTGGCGGCGCGACAACGGCTCGCGACAGCCATGGTATTGTGCTCGTGTAAAGGGGGTAGCACGTACGGCGTTGGTGATCATCGTGGTCAAAACTGGTCGCGCCGCATAGTACTGGTTGTACTTGCGCGTAAGCAAACTGACTGCAGCCATTTGTAGCAGAAATACTATCGAGTGCAGCAGGGGCTGATAATAATTAGTCGGCCATCAAAGAGCATCAGGACAAGGAGCTCACAATCTTGCCGTAAATCCAGCGACTGTTCAGCTGGTAGAGCAGTCTGTGTCTGGTGCTGTTCATGTTTAGTATGGGTCCTGTGAAAAGCTCTAGGTGTAGCGTTGCTCGAAGATCGCGATGACGTTGATGAAACGTAGCCGCGAGGTCCGTGTGCGGCTATAAATGGTCCTATCTTTTGAGGCTCTAATGCGCGATAAGGGCTGGGAGCAGGCGGGAATGCTATCGTGATTAAGAGAACAGTCTGTACGAAGTGTCACAGGAGCAGGCGCAGGCGCAGGCGTCACCAAGGGTTCAAATGCGGAGGTGCTGGGAACCGTGGCGAGAGTTTCACGGGCCAATGACGGGTTTCAGACATCAGCTGGCATCAGCCTAGTTCCGCGCGGCTACGGGCGCGTACCATGAGCTATGCTCGAAACGAAGACTCGAGCCCCAGCCATCTTGCGCTTTTTTGCTGATCATGCTCGATAGCAGCACTTGTACTTTGGTAAGCGGGGTGCCTACTGAGTGCGATACTGATTCTTGGCGCCGCAGCATGGTCAAATAGCCGCGATCATCCGCATAACACAAAGACTGGTAGCAGCATATTATATTCATTGCGTATCTCGATGAGCGAATGCTAGTTTCAGTTACAACCTCACCCGATCCTACGAAGCCACAGCGACAATACTCGGTAGCTCACGAATATCAACGGCTTCATTGGTAACCAGATCGACGACCCGTATCGACTCGACAGACAAGACACCTGCAGAGAGTGCAAGGAACTTGAGATCGGCTGTATAGCAAGACCTAGGCGACAGTTGTCTACACACGTTAGCATATCTGCTTCATGATAGTCTAGCTTGCCAAAACTCACCCCAGACGGATATCTGTTGTCAAGCAAATCAACTCCGCTGGCTCTGTCCCCCCACTCTTTTGCTTTGCGTACACAACGTTCTCGTCGACTACTGCTGTACCGAGAAGCTCTTTTCTCTCCGCCCGAGGTCCACCTACAGAGGATGTCGACGGATGTGATTTGTGCCTCGCCACGTCGTGAGACCTTTTCGCGATAACGAGAACAGCTAATCTCCGTGTTTTATCGGATCGGTTGACAATGAACACATCCCATGTGAAGATCTCGCCAACCTGCACACTGTGCGGCCCGGACACTGTCAGGGTAACATTAACGTCATTTTTCGAAGCATCTTGTTCTGGTTGATCTTGAGTATCTCGAGTGATAAGAGCGTCAGGGTTGACTGCGTTTGTACTCTGTATTGTAGAGGTACTCTGCCGGTGGATGGCCTTGGTCACGCCGAGCATCTGTTCGGACGCAAAGTCAATGGGCGTCTTCCATTCAATGGCAATATCCGGATGACATTGATCAGACATTGTGACATTGGCCTCAACATTCAGTGTCAAGTAATGACCCTTGCTCCCGAGTGCTGGCGTCCTGTCAGTGCCCAAATCAGGCCAGATCTTGTACAGAAACGTCAGTTGGTCACCAGGCTTGTGACTCGTTGTAGTATCGAGTTGGTCGTGCAGCTCTTTGACCTTGCCTCCATGCAGGGCCAAGCTGACCTTTTTTATTCTAACATCGTAAGTAGCGAACTGAGCAACTTCCAGGTCCAAAGAGGCCATCAATGACAAGTCACTCAACGACGCCTGGACCCTCGAATACCTCATCCTCCATATCAATGATGGAAGCACACGGAACAAAGGTCTTTGGCCGTTTCGAATCGGTCGAGCCATTTCTTTTGCAGCAGGAGCGCTTGGTGTGACTTTGCTGATACGCATTGCCGAAAGCCTTGGATGAACACCAACAAGAGCAGGATCACTCTCAAAGGCCTGGAGAAGATTCAGAGGCGTAGGCATACGGCTTGGGAGATATTCATCCTCGGATGCGTCTTTCTGAGGTTTTTCTGTAGGCTTGAAGGAAGCTGTGGGTTGGAAGTAGACCGCGGGCTTATGGTATCTGCCCTGAGGACGAGCTGCTCTATTTCAGACATGGTGGAGGAGAACTAGGTTGATTTGCTTACCTATGAAGACATCCACCTTCCAGACAACATAAGTATGCGCACTGTCTCCCTCGCCATGGTTGATAACAGTAGGCTCATCTGTGTGGTTGACGGTACCAGAGAAGATGACTTCCTTGGGAGGCGTAGCTTTCGTATCTTGATCAGATGGAGGCACCGTGCTGAAGGCGAAGGCTTCCACGCTAATGACCAGTCTCGCAAGATATGACTTCAAGGTCGCTTCTTCTAACAGTGGTGTTTGGAAAACAACATATACAGCTAGGAGTTCATCTAAAAGCCTGTGCATGAGTAAGAGACATGTAAGTCTTGTTGGTTTGGCTAAAACGTACCGAGGAGCAGCACATGTCGTTGTGCTAAGAAGGGTAATATGGAACCATTGTCATCTGGTGCTGCACCATCCCACGAGTCGATCTCGTTCTTGATATCGATGTCGGAACTTGCAGGCACAACGACTTCCAATGTTGAGCTCTCGGCAAACTCGAGACTCCTACGGGGTGACGCTTCCTGAGCCTCTGCCATGACTGCCCGCAAGATTGTCGGAGTGAACGTGAAGGCGAAGGTGCACGTGAATGGGGGTGCCTGGAGCTAGGGGTCTGGCGTTCGCGCTACCGACAGTCCATGGGTCCGTGCACCAAGAAGTTCCATACCTTCTCTGCATGCGAGCTTCATCAGCCTGCCCATCAACCACGCGCCGTCTCCAGCCACCGTCGCAATGAACGGCCCCCCGTTCGCACCCCCAGCTCCCGTCTGGTCCAGCGCGAAAGCCGCAGATGGCAGGGAGTACTACTACAACAGGCTCACCCAGCAGACAACATGGGAGAAGCCGGACGAGCTCAAGGACGATGTAGAGCGCGCACTCCCTGGCACTGGCTGGGCGGCACACATGTCCAACGGCAGACGGTACTATGTCAAGATTGGCACGACAGAGACGACTTGGGAAATACCCGAGCCTGTCCAGAAGAAGATCGACGAGTACCACCAGAACCAGCAGAATCAGCGCCCTCCCCCTTCAGGTCCCGCCGGATGGCCAGCTGGGCCAGCCGGTCCAGCCTTGGGCGCGCCTGCATACGACAACAGGCGCGAACGCGACGAGTACCGCCCCGACCGACACGATCGCCGTGACGACCGCGACCGCGACCGTGACCGTGACCGTGACCGCCGCGATGATCGCGAGTCTGGCTTCGGCGGCGACCGGCCCAACATCAGCTTCACAACGGGAACTGAGCACCTCCAGTTCTCAACCCCGCAAGATGCCGAGGCTGCATTCATGAAGGTGCTCAAGCAGATGAAAGCGCAGCCCGACTGGACGTGGCTGCAGGCTGTGCGCGCCGGTATCCACGACCCCAACTGGCGCGCCATACCCGAGCCAGAGAAGCGCGAAGAGGCCTTCAGGAAGTACTGTGAAGACCTGCGCGCCCAGGAGAAGCACAAGGAGCAGGATCGCCAGGCCAAGCTACGGTCCGACTTTACCGCAATGTTGCGCTCGCACCCCGAGATCAAGTACTACACGCGCTGGAAGACTGCTCTGCCCATCATCGAAGAGGAAACCATCTTCCGCTCTGCCAAGGACGATGCCGAGCGCAGGGCTCTGTTCGAGGAATACATCATCTCCTTGAAGAAGGCGCACGAGGAGGAAGAGGCGGAGAGCAGGCGATCTGCCCTCGACCAAGTCATGGGTCTACTGCAGGGCCTGGACTTGGAGCCGTTTACGCGCTGGCAGGCAGCTGAGGAGAAGCTGGAGCAGAACCACGAGTTCAATAGTGACAAGTTCGAAACTCTGACTCGGATGGATGTCCTGAACCAATTCGAGAAGCATATCAGGCAGCTCCAGCGCGAACACAACGACAAAGTTCAGGCCGAGCGGCGCAAGAAGCACCGTGTCGAGCGCAAGAACCGCGATGCATTCCTCGAGCTCCTCGACGATCTCAAGAAAAGTGGTTTGCTCCGCGCCGGTACCAAATGGAAGGACATTCACGGCGCCATTCAGGACGACCCACGCTACACGGCTATGCTTGGGCAGAGCGGATCATCGCCACTTGATCTGTTCCGCGATGCTCTGGAGGAAGAAGAGGGCAAGTTTCGCACCCTGCGCCGAAGAGCGCTTGACGTGCTGGAGCAACAACGCTTCGAGGTTACCACAGCGACCCCCGTGGAAGACTTCCTTGACATTATGCGAAAAGAGCCTCGCACCGCTGATATTGACGAACAGTCCATGCATAGCATCTACAACTACGTCCTTGCCAAGGTCAAGAAGCGTGAGGAGGAAGAACGTCGAGACGAAGAATACAACGAGCGCTCAGCTGTGGACAAACTTCGGTCGGTGATCAAGCGTCTTGATCCACCAGTGTCGCTATCAGACACCTGGGAAGTGGTACGTCCCCGTGTTGAAAAGACAGACGAGTATCGCGCACTGAAATCAGATACCCTCCGCGAGTCGGCTTTCGACAAGTTCATGTCCCGCTTGAAGGAGAAGGAGAGTGATCGCAGGGACCGGAGCAGGCGCGATGATCGTGACCGTGATAGGGACAGGCGCGACCGAGATCGTGAGTATCGCAATGGGCATTCTGATTCTCATCGTCGTCATCGTACGCGAACCCGCTCACCTGAACATGATACGTACGCGGCAGAGCGCCGTCGTGCGGTACAGGACAGGGAGGCGCGCTACAGGAACAGCGATAGCACAGGCTTATCTCCTCCCCGACGCCGTGAGCGCAGAGATGACGATCGCTACGAGCGTCCTCGTCGCAGCCCCGGCGGTGATCATTACGGACTTGAGCGTCGCGAGCGAGAAGTCGAGCGCGAGCGATCCTACGTTAGCAGGGCTGACCCTCGCGAGGCCACCGTTAGTCTGCTAGATTACGGCGACAGCGGTGGTCGCACCTCGTCGACTCGACGCCGTCGGGAAAGCGACGAGAGCTCTTCCAAGCGTGATCGTGAGACCAAGGTACGCAAGACTAAGCCCCGCACACATTTCTAGCACGACACTGACTTTGTCACAGCGTGCCCGCTACTCACCACGCGCCGCCGACCGTAAGTCGAAGACTCCCGTCCCCGATTCCGCCGCCGTCAAGAAGGAGGACGAAGAACGCGCTATCCGCAGTGGGAGCGAGGAGGGTGAAATTGAGGAAGATTAGGGGTTTTCCCTCGTACACCGCTCTCGCAGGACACAGCACATGTTCATCCATCGGCCTGAAGCAGTCTAGTACTGGAACTACTTGTAAGTAAGTTGCGGTACTTTCTTTCTCTGCAATGTGAATTCCCGGTTGCGTTGCCACTGCGGCCCTAGCTCGACGACATGTATCATAGTCTCCTCGTAGACAGTGCCTACCGAAAAAGTACCAGAATACAAACATTTTCTACGATGTTTGAAACTATAATGAACTTCATAACGGTGATGATGCGAACAATGTGAGCCTTGTTTGATGGTGAAAACATAAGTCATTCCATTGACATGGCATTTGAGTATTTCATATCAAGGTTCAATCAATGGATCATGCGAACTATCACCGGGATCGGAAAAGGGTGGAATGCTCTCCAGCAAGAACCAAAGTAATTGTGGTGTTCGTCTGAAGGCGCATGTCTTTTTGCGTGACGCGTAAACCGTACCTAGGTATCCAAGTGCCCTGAATGTGCTCAACATGCTCTCTATCTTGCTAGAATGCTGACACAGCATACGACAGGTAATTTCATAGTATGTTTCTTATCTCTGATTGTAAATGCTTGCAATTGTTAGCCCAGGCAACGCGTCTTTGCGCCGCACTAAGTCGTCGGTACATGACATGACACAAGCGTGTAATTCTGGCCAACCTCGGCTCATATGAACCTACCCCGGACTCCACTTTCTCCTCCTTTGGCGTTATCAACGCCGTGTATAATACTGCGCACAACATCACCTGCATCATGTAACCTACGCACAGCAGAGCTCAGTCGCTCCGACTTTCCACTCGACCCCCCGTTCGGTCCATCCACCCGTTCCAACATGTCGTCCACTGCTTTCGTCCCGTTTTCCGAACCGCCCTACATTATCGGCTTACCATCCCCATACTACAAGGAGACGCATCTAAGATGGCAGAAGGCGTGTCGCGAGTTTGTGGACAAGCACTTGCTCGAGAAGGCCATGGAATGGGACACACAAGAAACTGTCCCTGAGCATGTCTTCGAGAACTTCGCGAAAGCAGGCATGCTACTACCTACGCTGCCAGCTCCTCTCCCAGTGGAGTGGTTGAAGAAGCTGGGTATCCACGACATCCTTGGTGTAGTGAAGGTCGAGGAGTGGGATTACATCCATACCATGATCTACTCGGATGAGGTATGGAGACTTTGACTCCGCCAACACCTCGTTCAGGCGTAACTGACGATTCATCAGATGGCACGAACTGGACTTGCAGGACCCTCTGGGTCTCTCACAACAGGAATGGCCTTCGGTGTACCGCCCATTATCAAATTCGGCAACAAGCAGCTACAAGAGCGCTTCCTCCCGGAACTCCTTACTGGCAAGAAGCGAACCTGCATTGCCATCACCGAACCCGAAGCCGGATCAGACGTCGCGAACATCACAACGACGGCTACGAAGTCAGCTGACGGAAAACATTATATCGTCAACGGAACCAAGAAGTGGATCACCAACGGAATATGGTCAGACTATTCCGCTATGGCTGTAAGAACCGGCGGGCCAGGACCAACAGGTCTGTCGATGTTAGTTGTGCCTTTAAAGGGATACCCAGGGGTCAACATGCGTCGCCTGAAGGTTGGAGGTCAAGTCAGTGCAGGCACAACTTTCATCGAACTGGACGATGTCAAAGTACCAGTCGAGAATCTTATCGGAGAGGAGGGAATGGGCATGAAGTACATGTAGGATTTTTCAAGCCTCAAGAAATAATGCCTGCTAACCTGGAACGTCACAGCATGACAAACTTCAACCACGAACGGCTCACAATTGCCATTGGCGCAACCCGTCAAGCGCGTGTCGCCCTATCAGCCGCTATGGAGTACGTTCTCAAGCGCGAAGCCTTCGGAAAACCGCTCGTCGATCAACCAGTCGTACGCCACCGCCTGGCGAAAGCCGGCGCTCTTTTGGAGTCTCAGTGGGCTTGGGTCGAGCAGTTCGTATACCAGATGGTACATCTACCAAAGGCATCCGCAGATATCGAATTGGGTGGATTGACTGCTATGGTCAAAGCACAAAGTGGTATTGTACTGAATGAGTGCGCACAAACGGCACAACTGCTGTTTGGCGGGAATGGATACACAAAGAGTGGGCAGGGAGAGTTGGTTGAGAGTAAGTATATCGACTATTCGGGCATTATCAGCAGCAGCTAACATGCTCACAGGGATCTATCGTGAAGTACCAGGTGTACGGATACCGGGCGGATCAGAAGACGTGATGCTGGACTTGGGTGTGAGGCAGCTTGTGAAGAACTTCAAGAACAAGACCAAGGCAATGGAGAGACCCAAGGGTTCTTCGAAGCTGTAAAGATAGTCCATATTCCCAACAATGCACCTTCCCGTTCAAAGATTGCGTACATGTATCCGAACTTGGACTCGATACATGCAGCCACTTCACCAAGCGTAGCACCGATGATGCGCCGACCTAGAGAATCTTCTCACCCCAGATTCAAAAAGTGGAGCGCAAAGCTTGTTCTGTGGTGATTGTCCCGCAGGTTTAGTAACAGAGCGTTGCATAGCCTCTCCGACTGCATGAAAATGCGCCATTCCAAGTGTTCGGACGGAAAAATATCCGTATCCGCTCCAACGACCGAGAGCTCGTACGAGGTTCACCACAAGTCAGCCCCTGAAATGATGAATATACACGAAGGCGGAGTTTGAGCGTGAGCACCATATTCCCCGTGTGCCTAGATACCTTGTCCTTGCGAATCGTCAGCTATGGCTGTTTCCGGCCGTAAGCCCCACATGCAGGCTATACAGCCTACTACGAGTCGCCGGATGATAATCATAATCTCTGCCTCTGCATCGATGACACAGGCAGTACTCTTGGGAACATGCAGGTGACCTTGAGCCTCAATCATCGGAGAACGATCAAGGGCCAGACCACGTCGTGCAACGGCCATTTTCCCTGCAGATCGGGTTGCGTGGAACCGCTAAAATGGTTGCTCTAGACACGCAAATCCAAGACTTGACATAGCCCTTGGCCACATGTCAGTGTTACAGATGAGATGAGCGGTGCAATGCCCCAGATATCTGAGTCATCCGGGGGGCCCTCTCAGGTACCGACGGGTAGGGACGGACTGCGGACGCGGATGCTCGATCACGATCGCTGATGCAGAGAGAAAAAAAATGTGCGGGAGGTGCATGAGGTTGCCGAGCGTCTAGGGGCAATCTGGAAGGATGGAACGTCTGCACCACTGCAGATTGGTGGCTGCCTTCTCACTGCCACATGCAACGGCATGGCGTCGTCCGAGACTTCACCGAGAGAGGAAAGCGTGTGTTCCCCACAATTTTGGCTGCACGCCAGAGATCAACCTCCAGGCGTTCGCTAACTCGTCCATTTGGACATAACCGCAACCACCCAGTTGGAAAAGAGCCTTTGCTCCGAACGCCGACTGCATACACTCGCTCAACCGCGTACACGTCTTGTTCCCGTCATCAAGGCTGGCAACCTTCCGTCCGCCGCACATCGATTTAAGTAATCATCGTTGGAGAGCGGTCAGCCAGCTCTCATCACGTCCCAAAAGCCGGCAAGCACCGTGCCCAAAAGCCGGCAAAGCACCGTGCCCACTAGGGTCAACGATGCAGATTTTATTGGGGGTTGTGTCGGGGCATTGGACCTGTCTGTACGGCTGGCAAAAAGCCGCAAACATATTTGGACGCCTATGTGTCCTCACGTGCACCCGAGACAGCTAGCACTTCGGCTATAGAATCCAGAGCTGTCTGGCTTGGTCATGGTCTTGTCATGGCCTTCCGCTCACAGACTCCAATCGCGCCGTCCCTGAGGTGTTCATTTCCGCGCTCAACAGCGATGATCCTACGCCAGGCTCGTCTTTGTGGGACTCTCTGTGGATCGAAGTGCCGTCGACCCCACAACTTTCATGACTCGAGTTTCCGTCAGCGATTTGGGTACTCGCGTGCCAAATGTCGGTGGCAGTCGGGTCGAGCGTGTTCTTGATGGTCACAAGCTGCAGGGCAGAGTCGGCTTCGAGCGAATCCAACAACCGCGGTATCTTGCCCGTGCACAAGGAATGGACAGGCAGCTGACATTGCCAAACGCGGTTGTATCCAGGAGTGGCCTTTGTCCCGATGACATCCGAGGGGCATCGGCGTCTTGGTTGCCAAGGATGAAGCGCCGACCAGCCGCATCTGGGGGACTGGGGTACTAACTAATGATCCCCAGTGGGGACGGGGCGGCGTCATGAGCGTTAAAGCGTACCAGGTGAAGCGTGGCTTGTCTGCGTGTCCTAGCACACGACTAGCCCTGGTATGCAATCCACTCTCGCGAATTATGGTCTTTATAATTCTCGGGCGCCCCCAGACCCCTCGCGTGTGGTAGGGGTTTTATCGTTATTTGCAACCCATTGTGCTTCCAACTTCCAACTCAGACAACAGACATTGATACCTTGTCACCATGTCTGATTATTCTGCATCCCCGTCCGACCATCATAACGAAATCCAAGCACCGAAACGGAAAGCCACCCAGGCCGGCTTTGACGGACATGCAACCGGACGTTCAGTAAAAAGGAGGGCTTCCAAAGCGTGTCAATGCTGTCGAGCTCGCAAAGTGCGATGCAATGTCACAGAGCACGGCGCTCCCTGCACAAACTGCCGACTCGACGAAGTCGACTGTATTGTTTCAGAGAGCAGGCGCAAAAAGTCAGTTTCACATTCCTATGCAATATCCGGCGTCTCCCCAAGCAAACCGCGCTGTTGTTTGATCAACACTTTCGACGACATGGCATGTTCCATCTAGTGTCGTCATGCAACATCTGCTGAGGGCTCGCTACTTTCAGCCTAGCTACTTGGAGAGCGTTGGACCTATGATAGTTGCCGAAAGAATCTGAGCCAACGGCAGCCGATGCGCTTACTCTAAATGTGCGACTCGTACTAACAGCTGCAGGAAATGGAGCAAAGATGACGAACAACCCATGGAAACTACAAGCACAACAGCAACTGCCACTCGCAAAATCGTATCGCGTGATGCACTCGATGGTGCTCGGAACCTAAAGCGATCTTTGTCGCGAGGATCACATGAGGCGGAATCCAGAAGAGACGAGCACGTACCACATTCGATATGTATGTTCGTTGAATCATTTTTTTTTACCTAGACTAACCGCAATACAGATCAAAGCCATGGACATCGTATCAGTTCTGTCGCGAGCATTTCAGACATCCAGCGCCGTCTTTCCATCACCTCACAAATCAATGGCCTACCTACGCTTCCGTTTTCGCCATTTTCCAACGAACCTCGAGCACCTTTCTTTGGAAGTTTGCCCCAGAAGCCCGCCCCCGGCGAGTTGCCTCGATTCATCAAACCTCTTCCTGCCAAGATCGGACCTGATGAGATTGCGTATCTGGAGAAGAAAGGCGCACTGTCTGTACCAAAGGGAAATCTTCGTGGTGAAATGCTCCGTGCATACGTTGAGTTCGTTCACCCGTACATGCCCCTTTTGGATCTGCATGACTTCTTGTCGATGATCGACAAAAGAGACGGTAGCAAAGGGAAAGTTAGCTTGATTCTGTTCCAGGCCGTTATGTTTGCTGGATCAGCGTTTGTTGACATGGAATACCTGCGTACCGCTGGCTACGCTACTCGAAAAGACGCGCGCAAGGACTTTTTCCAAAAGACTAGAGTAAGTTATGACCCCTTCTCAAGACTTGGCAAATCACATTCGGCCGATTGATCACAAACACAACCGGACCGTTTCGGACATGCCGATATTCCGCGCACATGCCAACATGTGAAGATCAATGGGCGCACAATGGACCGATAGCATGTGAACATCAAACTAACTATGCCGCCAGATCCTCTACGATTTTGATTACGAGTCTGATCGCGTGTCACTCGTTCAAGCACTCTTGTTGCTGACGTATTACTACGAGACTCCCGATGACCAGAAAGACACGTGGCACTGGATGGGCGTTGCGACGTCCGTTGCCCACACTATCGGGCTGCACCGCAATCCAGATAACACCAACCTGGACAGCAAACGCGTCAAGCTCTGGAAGCGGATATGGTGGTCAACATACATGCGCGACCGACTCATTGCGCTTGGCATGCGACGACCGACAAGAATAAAGTCCGAGGATTTCGATGTGCCTATGCTGACGTTGGATGATTTCGAGATTAAACCTCTTCCGGATTCGATCACTTGCTTACCAGCTGACTGTCGCATTGCACGAGACGTGGATGCGCAGCGGCAGCTAGCTATCATGTGCATTGAAAAGGCTCGACTGTGTCTATGCATTTCGCATGTGCTTTCAAAGCAATACTGCGTACTGAACAACAACCACGGCCTTCAGAATGACCGCACAACCATGATGTTGCTTCCGAAGAAACTGGATCCCGAGACTAGTGAGGTCAAGGCTTGCGATGAAGAACTGCAGAGATGGGTGTCGGAACTCCCAGAAGAGGCCAAGTATACAGACACGCCCAGCGGCGAGGCAGCAATTGATCTTGCAAGGTCGCTATTGCACATGGTCTTTTTCACTACGCTGTCTGCCTTGCATCGGCCTCAGGTTTTACCAAACGCACAAGGCGGACCAACAAGCGGCCCAGCAAAGGAGAATGTCGAATCTGATCTCCTAGATGTTTCCCGCCGAAATGTTCGTCGTGCAGCTTCAGCGATCACATCGATCGCACAACGTCTGGACGTCGGTGGTCTCGTCAAGTACCTGCCAACCACGGGCGTCACCGTTCTTTTGCCAGCAATTATCATCCACCTACTTGACATCAAGGCGCCAGAGGAAGAGACTCGCCGGTCATCTCTACGTGGTTTCTGCCAGTGCATGGCTGTCATGGGCAAGCTGCGAGATGTCTACGCTGCTGCCGATTACTCTGTGGCTTTCCTAGAGGCCGCCATTCGGAAAGCAGGCATCCATGTTGCTCCTGTGGCAGCTGCTCAAGCTGTGACAATGCCCAAGCCTTCGCCTGTGACGAGCGTAGAGGACCTTGTAGATGCCGGAAGACGACTCGATATGGCCAACACAACGACAACTGCAACGCAAAACGTACGGCCGTCAACACTAACTCCGCCGCCAGACCACGGCACTACCAACATGCTCGCTTTGGAAAAGCAGCATAACCAGCCTAATGTCACCGACGAGGAAGTCGCTCGCCGCCTCGAGACTTTCCTTGCATCTACACCGCCAGATTCTGATCACGAGCACATGCCTAGTATCACTATCGCGGAGGAGTCACACTTGGCTAGTGTCACGGCTCCTGCATCAAACTCCCACGGAATCTCCAACATGAACTCTATGAATTTCAACAAGTGGAGCGCGATGGACCTACCATCGAATCCTTTCACCAACAACATCAACCACCACCAGGATGATGAGATGCTTTTTTCTAGCTTACCACTGAACAACGAGTTCGACGATGGTGATTTTGATCAGTTGCTCAATCTGGATGCAGTTGGCGAGGCGTTCAATTTTGACGACTCGGCACTGGACCACAACATGGGCCTTGGAGATGCAGACTGGCTTTGTGCTGGTAATGACCTGACAGCAGAGGCATGAGAAGAATAGCTCAATCAACGAGCACGGTGTCACGAATTTCTCTTGCATAACGGAAAAGTTCTTTTATGGAATTTCTTTGGATCGGCGGCATGTTTCTCTGCGAAGATATCCATTTCCTTGTCGTATTCTTCTGCGTACGTTTGTTTCTTCAGGTGATGACACAAGGGAATGGGAACATAATGGGAAAAGCATGTTTGTTGGCGACGACGAATGACGTTGCTTCTGAAATATGCTGTTCAGCATGACGATATGAATTGAACCACGTCTACGACTCTACACTTCAGTCTTACCAAACATGTGCGTGACGATTTGAGCGATGATGCTTGTGCTCTGGATATCTCTTCACGCTCACGCGATTGATGAATGTGCTTAATGCGTCGTGCACACCACAACTTGAGAATCGACGAAGTCTAGCCCGGTCCAGTCCACCGTTAGCTAGTGTTCGGACGTGGTACACTAGAACCGCCCGCCGAAAGAGAACTGTTTACGCTCTCGTGGAATTATGCCCTAAGAACTAGTGGTACACGTTCAGGTCCGGTACGAATAGAGGACGTTCGGCGGTCAAGATAACGCAGCATAAACCGGTCGACATACCAAAATAGCTTATTTGCTACCAGGTAGATGGACACATACATAGCGTTACTTGCTCCGACGTGTCTAGCGGAGATTAGGTAATGTCCATTTCATGACTACACTCGATTACACGATTAAGCCAAAATAGTCTTCCTAATCATCTCCCGAACCTCGATAACATTCCTGAGAGACGCCTGCACCGCACCTCTCAATAGACCCTTCACATCCTTCAAACCCAGTCCACTTTGCCACAACCTCCACGCTCCACCAATCAAAAGCACGAGCGCGAGCGCCCTGACTACTCTCCGCGCCCTCATCCTCGCAATGCCCTTGCTTGTGTATTCGATGTTCCAGTCGTTCCACTTGGGGAAAGTGCATCTCCGCCAGAAGTCGATTTGCGTGTATGGGTAGACGGTGGAATTCCAACCATTGCCCGTGACGTACCAGCTCGAACAGCCACTCTGCCATACGGTATTCTTGAGCGCATCCTGTAATTCAGACGTGTAGGCAACCTCGGCGGAGTGCTTGACATCGACAGTGCGGGCTTCGTTTGTGAGAAGGAGGCGGATGAAGTTTAGGGAGTAGTTGACCATATCTGGAGTCTATGTTAGTATTCATCTTCAGAGCAGCTGGGTGCGTTAGGCTGGTAAAGAGGGAGGAGACTCACTCTCGCTGGCCATGACAACACTAGAATGCCCAGTTGCCGTGTTGGGTCCAAAGATCATCATGAAGTTTGGAAACCCATCGACAGCCGTGCCTTGGTAGGCTTGAGCGCCTCCTCGATCTTCCATTACTTGTACTAGATCTTTCCCGCCCTTGCCTATGACTTTGAGCGGATGGAGCCATCGTGTCGTATCGAAACCATTTGCCAGGACAATGACATCTGCGGGTATCTCTCGCTCTGGGTAGTCCTCCTTGTTTGCGCTGGCTGGATACGTCACACCGGGGCCAATGACAACGCCATGCTCGGTGACCCTCTTCAGCGGCTGGGTAGTGAGCTCAATCTTCGGGTCGTTCAAACTGCGCAGCCACCTCTTGTCGAATATGCGGCGTTTGCAACCGACACCGTAGTCTGGCGTCATGATGTCCCAGTACTTTTCGGGCACCTGTTTCCGCATGTTCTGAAGCGTCTTCTCTTCGTAGGCCTTCCTTCCCTTCTCAGCATACGGGGTGTTGGGGAAGAGCCTAAGGAAACCAACTTCGGCAGAGGCAAAGATAAGGAAACGAAGTAGCTCCTTGAGCCCTGGTACATTCCTCATGATCTTGGGGCCATTCTTCTCCCACCATTCATCGCCGCCGGGCGGTGTCGGAGCTGGAACAACCCATGGCGGCGATCTCATCAACTGCGTGACTGATTTGGCGTTGTACGGCGCCTTGGGTAGACGGGGCACGAGCTGCGCGCTGCTGCACCCAGTGCCAACCACAACAACGTGCTTGTCGGTAAAGTCGACGCTTTCATCCCACCTCGCCGAATGAAACATGTTACCCTTGAAATTTTCAATGCCCTTGATCTCGTCCGGCCAGCCTCTTGGCTCGACCAGGCCACCGACGCAGCTGAGCACGACCTTTGATTTCACAATCTCCGTCTCCGAGTATACTGCATGTTCGCCCTTTTCCTGTGCGATCTTTGTGCGCTCCTTTGATGAGAGGTCGCCCATGCCTGCTACCATACGACGAAGAGTGACCTCCCATAGCTGTTCGTCTTCTAGCCATCTGCAGCTTTCGATATCTGTATTGAGCTCAAACTTGTCTGTGATGCGGTACTGCTCGCACACTTCGTGGTAATAGCGTACGATTTCTTTGCCAGGAGGATGGAACGAGGTCCAGTTTGGGTTTTGAGCAAAGCTAAAAGAGTAGAAGACGGCGGGTACATCACTACGTAGCATTAGCCCTGGTCTACGAAGATTGTTGTGGCGGCTGAATTCAAAGGACCTGGTATTACCAGGCGCACTACTCGGTAGAGTTTAGGGACTTTCATACCATGCAACACCGGGATAGCGATTGATCCACCAGGTTCCTCCAATGCCTGCTTGCCGATCGAAGATGCGAAACTGATCAAATCCAAGTTGCTGCTTCAGCTGACAGGCCATGGCAATGCCAGATGCGCCGGCACCGACAATAATGACAGGATAGTATGTGTAGGCATCCTTCTCATAGCCGTTTACTCGTCGTATGGTTTCTGTAATCATATCGGCGGTGTCGCAGCTGGGTAGCTGATGGATAGGACAGGGAAACGTCAGCTCTTAAATGATCATACGACGCACGAATAGCGGATGCAGAGTCGACCAGAGCTTGGTTGAAACTGGACTTTAGCCGAGGGCCTTGACTGGTGGCTGAGTCGCTAAAGAGAAGCGGATGTGTAAAACGATGCGAGGTGGTAGAACAGCCAGGCTTTGCTAAGGTGAGATGTCGTCTACAGCAGTGGACTCAGCTCTTGATGGTGGTGCATGGCGTGGGGCGAGCCTGTCTCCTGAGCCTCGGTAGATTGGCATCCTAGCTCTGGTGAGGGCACGTAGCGACGGACACAACGGCAGTCTTGCACCAAGTCCTGAATCAGGCAATTCGACGTCTCCACGATCCAGTTCCCACCCTCGGTAAACCTCAGCTCCGTCTCTTTCTGTGAGATGGCGTTGGCGAATTTCCAGCACAGACTTGGATCGATTCTTTGGCTACCTATGTAGTGATGCATCCGAGTTGTGGAAGGTAGGAGTCGTTTGTCTTTATATACATATTTAGACGTGCGCATTTCGGCAAGAAGCCGCAGAGAAGAGTGGGAAGTCGTGTTGTTTGTACACAGTCAGACTGGGAATACATGGGTCTTGTAAGCCACAAGCCTGTCAAGGCACGGCTTGCTGACATGACACGGATAGAGAGAGAGGTATCGTTGCAAAATATATTCGTAGATGATTCCCGGGACAGAGCAGTCATGTGTGTTAAGTGTAGCAGCCAAGCAGTGCAGCGCGCTCACGTGGGAACGCGGGTGACGCACGGGCGCATTGTGTTAGGCGGTCGCGAAGTTGACCTCATCGACTGAAGCGAGCAAAGGCTGGTGTTTTAACACAGCACCACCTGGGCAACGAGTGCAAGCTTGAGAAAAGGACGTGTTCGCCTTGCCGCGACATGTACGGAATTTGAACCAAAAGTCGTTTTCGCAGTGCTCTAGAGAGAAGCACGTGCCGGTACAATGAATACCATTGACGGTTCCGACCGTCACGTCAAGACCGAAGAAGGCATGCAATAGGGACTACTCGCCTGGGTACAGTCACAACTAACATGTCGCAGCCCCGCCGCCGTCGCTGCTGGCCATTGTGCTCGACACCAATCCACATGCCTGGGCGCATCTGTCCTCGACGCTCTCGCTCTCTGCCGCCCTGGCCAACATCCTCGTCTTCATCAACGCGCACCTGGCCTCGGCAAACGGAAACGAAGTCGCTGTCATCGCTTCGCACTCGCACAAGACGACGTTTCTGTATCCGACGCCTGCAGACGCGTTGCCACAGTCACGGCGCGGCGACACAAATGGCCATGTTCAGACGAATGGACATGGAAAGGACAAGCAACACCACATGGCAGAGAGTGCAAACAAGTACCGGCCCTTTGCTATCGTCGAGAGCGCAATCCTACGCAACTTCGCCAAGCTGCTCAACGAGACAAAAGAGAGCCACCTGGAAGCAACGCCGACAACACTCATAGGCGGTGCTCTCTCCATGGCCCTCACTCACATCAACAAGCAAACCATCCTCCATGCTCCGACCGCCGCATCCGCCGACAGCACAGCTCTTGCAGCACTCGCCGATTCGGAAAACATCCACGTCGACCGCGTGCCCCTCACGTCTCGCATCCTCATCGTCTCCGTGTCCGGCGACCTCGCCAATCAGTACATACCCGTCATGAACTCGATATTTGCCGCACAGAGAAAGCGAATACCCATAGACATATTGAAGCTGGCTGGCGATACTGTGCTACTGCAGCAAGCCAGCGATGCCACTGGAGGCGTATACATGAAACCGGACCGTCCAGAAGGTCTGCTACAGTATCTGATGATGGCATTCCTACCAGATGTAACAGCACGAACAAGCCTGATCGTCCCTAGCGCTGGCGGTGTCGATTTTCGTGCAGCATGTTTCTGCCACAGGAACGTCGTCGATATCGGCTTCGTATGCAGCGTGTGCTTGAGCAGTAAGTTGGGCCACGCCTGTTCCCCACTCGACAGAATGCTAACGGCAAACAGTCTTCTGTAACCCAAACCTTCCCGATAATCTCTGCATGACCTGCGGCTCCTACCTATCTCTACGCAGTGCTGTCATGAACCCGCCGGCGCTGATACCGCGGAAAAAGAAGAAGAAGAAGAAAGCCGGCACCGACACTGCAACGCCTGGGGCAAATACTCCGGTAGGATCGGGCACACCTCTTCATGCTTGAGACAGTGTCCGCGGATCTGGAAGCTCTTCCACCACATGTCATGATTTGCCGCGGCTCACCCTTCTCGGACATGTGTGCATATTTACTACAGCCCGTCGGCTCGTGGCGCAGGATAGTTCAACCGAACGAAGTAAGATTGCCCACGTTATGGAGAATGTGGAGACTACGACGGCAAGGCGTGATGAGTCACTAAAACGGCTGCACCACAATCTTGCCATTGAAATCGAATACCCTGGCGGCATGATTTGTTCTCAAAGTCTACGCAAGTAGCCATGCATTAGTAGGTGTTCAACTGCTACGGGCCGCATCACTTTTGCTGCCGTCGACACGGACGTGTCAACAATGCGTGCAATAGCAGTTCTCGTGATTACCGAGCCTTCAAAGCGTTCGGCCGAGGCCACATCATGAATAGATCTGTTGGCAACTAAGAGAGTCGATGGAATCAGACAGGAGAATCATACAAGGCCAAGGGATGGAAACATGACCGAGACAGTACTTAGCCAACGTGCTCGAATCAAAGCTCGTAAAGTCCTCATTTGACAGCCTTGTACCCATATCTCAACAGTCTCAGCCTATTCCCCCTGACACTTACATGCCAATAACCGTACAGTCGGTACTTCTAGCCAGATCGCGCCCACAACAACTATCATGCGGAAATACTCATGTCAAATGCAGAGATAGGGCAGTGGCAGGGGTCCATATATTCGAGGCTGAGCATCGTTCTCACATGCCCCTAGTTGCGGCATCAATCGGTGAGTCTCAGGGCTAGCGGCAGCTGGCGCAGACAAAAGCAACATGGACCAATGCAGGACGGACGATTGCGGTAGACGAGGCGAACAGCGTATCCAGCGGGATGGTGTGATGCTATTCCAGACGCGAGCAGAAACATGGTGAGATGAGATGATGCCAGGGGCGAGGATCCCCGTTGGACCTGCATGGCGCATGTGAAGGTTGTTGGACGTGGCTGCGGAGCAGCCGCGGGATGTAGGCAGAGTGGCCGTCACGGCTCGGCGTGGGATAGGAAAACGGCAACAGAGATAAGGGATTTCGAGGCTATTTCCGACGGCATCCGGGGGGAGCCAAGTTTGATCGACTTCAGATAGAGCACTGGCAAACTCTAACAGCCTGATCACACCACAGGACAAGAAGTCGAGAGCCCCAGATTCCCCATACAGTATACTCGGGAACGACAGGCTGCATGGTGTCTCTGATGGCCATGTGTGCGCTAAGCACGCACCTTGCCAAATGCGGGCTCGCCCGACACCCGAAGATGTTAGGCCAGGGATGGCCTGGACGTGTTTTCAAACTCCAAGTGTCCGGCGCAGCCTATCAGCCGCTCTCACGTTATCACTACCCTTGCTCGCCCTCTTCTCCCAAGCTGTGAACAATGCTTTCGAATCATTTCGCTGATAGCCGTCCAACTTCAGGGCTCTCCCATGGAGGCTAGCTAGTATCCCAAGGCGAAGCGAATGAGTGATCACGTCGATCAAAAAAAGAGACACAGAGCACACTGTAGTCACTGAACAGCGAAAGATCACCAAGACTGCTCCACTCTGCATGGTGGAACCAAAAAAGTGATCGCATCCAGGCCTCGCGGCAATCGATCATTCTGTCATCCCACGCCTGTGGTTCGACAGCCGCAACAGGCTCAGCGCCGCGTCCCAAGTGTGGCCGGCACCCTGCAGTTTGGCCTTTTGCTTAGCGACGACTCGTAGTCGGACATTGGCTAACAAGGGCCTTGGGGGCCATTGCCTTTCATCCCGTCACCAGCTATCAAACACCCCACTGCCGTGGCGTTCGTGCATTCGGGAGGAGAGGGGCATGTTCATGCCTGTTTGCTGGGAGATTACCAAAGCGGCATCGCCTATTCTGTCGCGGAAACGATGAAGCTTTGATGCTCTTTCCTGACGCTCAGCCGCCATATAGCCACCACAGACCCCTCGCTCTTAGCTGTTGGTTCGTGAGCTTGTCAACCAAGCGACTCGCCTATCCTTTATACTTAGCAACGCCTTGCACATGCTCTTTGTTTGAGCGTTCCTCCAGTGGCGACCTTTTACTTTTTGCCTTGTTCAGTATTGGGGCGGACGCCAAGGGTCAACTGCACACTTGCAAGTCCCTGACCGTGTAGCGATCGACCAATCTACACTTTTCCATCCACCGGCACCCAATCCCTTGTCTTTCTCTACGACTCTCTGGAATTTACATCATTCCTCCCATCTTTTCGGATTTGTCGCCACGAACCGCGCATTGCCAATACATACCAAATTTAAGCCCAAAGAGCATCTAATCGAAAGAGCGACGACCCGGGAAACGGCGAGATGGATCCGGTATCTTCGGGATTGGATCCCACACTCCCTCTGGAGGCGTTCGGCAATACCACAGATCCCACAGGAGGCGATTCGAGGCTATACAACCTCAATGTGTTCTACAATGTGAGTTTGGCTACCAGGAACGGAACCGTAAGGTGTGGGTGGTGACGCGGGGCTAACGCCATGTTTCTCTAGCCCGGCGACATCGCTTGGATGCTCACATCAACCGCCCTCGTGCTTCTCATGATACCGGGTGTAGGGTCAGTAACCAAACTCCACTTTGAGATTTTACAACCATGCACACAGGTCTAACGGAATCGCAGCTTCTTCTATTCTGGATTGGCGCGAAGGAAGTCGGCGCTATCGCTACTATGGCTGTCTGTTATGTCGACTGCAGTCGTTTCTTTCCAATGGTTCTTCTGGGGTTACTCTCTAGCGTTTTCGCACCAGGCCGGAAAGTACATTGGTGCGCTGGACAACTTTGGCCTGATGAACGTGCTGGGTGCTCCTTCGGTTGGAAGTCCGCGTATTCCTGATCTCATGTTCTGTGTCTACCAGGGCATGTTCGCTGCCATCACGTATGTTTCTTTACACTTTGATTCTCAAATTGTTGCTAACCAGAACCAGCGTTGCACTTGCCGTTGGAGCTGTCGCCGAGCGAGGACGCATGCTGCCTTGCATCATCTACATGTTTGTCTGGACAACCATCATTTACGACCCCATTGCATGCTGGACCTGGAACTCATCTGGATGGGTCTTCCAAATGGGTGGCTTGGACTTTGCCGGAGGAACTCCTGTTCATATCGCATCTGGATGTGCTGCCCTCGCCTACTCGTACATGCTTGGAAAGCGAAGTGGACACGGCACCCAGGAGCTCAACTACCGGCCCCACAACGTTACGCACATTGTTATCGGCACTGTATTCATGTGGGTGGGATGGTTCGGCTTCAATGCTGGTTCAGCACTATCTGCCAACCTACGCGCTATCATGGCTGCTGTATGCACAAATTTGGCTGCCTGTGTTGGTGGTATTACCTGGTGCCTGGTTGATTACCGTTTGGAACGCAAGTGGTCCACGGTTGGCTTCTGCTCCGGTGTCATCGCTGGTCTCGTCTGCATCACTCCTGGTTCCGGATACGTCCCTGCCTGGGCTGCCGTTGTTTTCGGTGTGTGTGGTGGTGTTGCTTGCAACTACGCGACGAAGCTCAAGTACTTCCTCCGTTGCGATGATGCCCTCGATATCTTCGCTGTTCACGGCGTTGGTGGCTTCATTGGAAACATTCTCACTGCATTTTTCGCTGCGTAAGTCGTGCACGATATCAATTTTCATTCGGAATCCACGTTGCTAATTATCACACAGTGACTACATTGCGCATCTCGATGGTTACACCGTCATCGACGGTGGTTGGCTCAACCACCACTGGGTACAACTCGGCTACCAACTTGCCGATTCCTTCACTGGCGGCGCCTACTCCTTCCTAGGGACCTGCCTCATCCTCGGAGCTCTCGACTTTATTGGCAAATTCATTCCCGCCTTCAGGCTCCGTGCCACTGAGGAGGAAGAGGCTGCTGGTATCGACGACGTCGAGATTGGCGAGTTCGCGTACGACTACGTCGAGCTCACCCGTGAGGTCAAGATCCCTGATGACGAAGACATGATTGACGAGGGCATGTCAACGCATTCGCTCGAAGGCCACGGTGCTGGCATGGCCATGACGAGCCACCACGAGAAGAACCAAGAATCTGTTGATTCGGCCAACCAGCTTGCTGAATGGGCACACCGGGCATAAGAAGCTTGTGGTTTGCATTTCAGTTGTTATTTTCGCACCATATATCGCTCTATACCATTTTGTTTCAATAAAGTCTAGGGAAGCTTGACGCTGTGTACGTGTATCTAAGCGGTTATCCACGATGTAAATGATTGAATCGGACCTGGAAAGGATGGAGGAAACTTACTATCGAGTTGCCTCTTTACCATGGCTCCTCGAATACGTAGCAGTAATCCTCATTGTGTTATAATCACTTGTGGCTCATGTGGTTCACTATCGCTTTTGACCTTGAATATCCACCAATGACTGTCTCGCACTCAACCCGGTAAATGTTTTTGGACGTCTCAGAGATCCCCAGGCAATCTCCGTGGAACACCCCACTGCGGGCATGTTCTCGTAAGCATCACGCAAATGCAATACTCAAAGCGCAGTGACACTGAACGTATATGTGAACAGGTAAAATTCTTGGATTCTCATTGAGTCATGCTCGGAGAAAACTCCATCAAGAATCAACTAAAACTCCCCCCCCCCCCCCCCCTCTTATACATCTCTCTTTGAACAATACGTAGAAAAGCCCAACCCAATAGTCCCAACCAACTATGCTCCGCTCCCTTGTGTGAAGGTGTGACGGTGTGAAGAAAGAAAAGTGACAGGAATGTCCTTGACTAAGCCAATTCATTGAACATGGCCTCCCGCATGGCCTCCCTTGCGCGTTGCGCCTCTATCGCCCTAGCTTTCAGGAACACTGATATTGGGTTCGTTGACGAATCTGACCCAGATTCGGTAGCGTCAGGATCGAGATGCTCGAATATCTGCGGATACCTCTAGCCCGCAGCTGCTCCGACACCGTTGGTGTCCATTGGGCTGCCCCCACCAGCGTTGGATCCGTTTGTCGGCCGTCTGCGTGTCCGGATAGCTTTTTTCCTTCGGTCTGCCGGCGCACCCTTTCCGCCTTCTGCTACGTCGACCATGTTGAGGTCGTCGTCGTCTGGCCGGTCTGCATCCTCGTCATGTTCTTCCCAGTATCTTCTCGTCTCGTCGAGCTCGGTAACGTCGGTAGGCCTCATCCGCAACCACTTCATCCGGGGTCCTGATCGTGCGCGCTCGCTGACTCGGAAGCCGTAGATGCGTGGTTCGTAGATGCTGCCTGTGCCGAGACCAGGTGCAAGGTTGTGCGGTGCGACGCCGTTTATGGAAGTGACATTTGAAGGTGTAGTATTCCGCGACTTGCCGTCTGCGCTTTGCGATTGTAGTTGCTGTAGTGCATCGATAGTGTTTGACGTGTTGTTGCGCAGCCCACCACCAATGTCGAGATCCGTAAAGGTCATGAAGAAGAGCGAAGGAAAGGTTGTGCCGAAGAACGCACCGTCGACGGTTTGGAAGCGCGAGTTGGGCGGGGTGTATACGTCCAGGCAGGAAGGACAGAATAGCTTGACGGTCTCGTGGCCAGGGCTGTCGTTGAGGCCGACGGGGAGGACCTTGCAGGAGTTGCAGTTTACGCGCGGGCAGGTGCCAAAGTGCTGGAGCTCGTACTTTTCAGCCATCTGCTGTATACCTGGCCTGGAGGTGATGTAGCGTTGATGTATGAGTCCGTAGAGGAGTTCGGCGGAGCTCTCTATCACGCTGAGATCGGACGCTATGCGGAGATGCCTGCGGTCGCCTGCCCTTCGGTAGCCCGGTGCTCTCTCGTCGCCCAGTATCTCATCCTCCTCATCTTCCTCTTCCTCTTCGTCTTCTTCGTCGTCATCGTCCTCGGGCTCCACGTCGAGTATCATCTCCAAAGCTTCCTTGTACATGGGCACCTGCGATTGCAGGCCCGTCAGGTTGAAATCATCCTCGATGAAGTCTTCCGACACCTCAGCAAAGTATTCGTGGCCTAAGAGACCGCAAAAGGACGCGATCCACGACTCGGTCACCTGCGAAGATGACGACATGCTGTCTTGGGTGCAGAGACGTTGAGACCGCTGTCGAGACGCGGCTCAGATTATGACGCGCAGCCGCAATGCGTGCGTGATGCCAGGGACGAGGAGGGGTTCGAAAATGCGAATGTGGGGGTGAACGTGTGCAGGCGTGACGGAAGCGAAAGGCGCCGGATCGTGCAAGATGGCTGTGGGTTAGGGTATATTCCGTTTGTGAAGCTGCACTTGCAGCCTTGTTATCGCATGTGTGTTGGCGTTGGGGTAGCGGACAGGGAAGGGCTCGGCGAAAGTCGTGATGCAGGTGAGAGCCGGTCGGGGAGGGGTCGAGCGAGCGCAGAGTCTGGCCAGAGGGCGATGGAGTGTCTTGTGCCGATTCTACTTGGCTATCAGCACGGCTAGTCTTGAAGCGTTGCAGAGGTATGTTGCAAGTTTGTGTTTTGCCAGGTGAAGATCGCAGGTTGCCCTGGCCGAGCTTAGCGATTGGCACGTGATCTAGCCAGGCCCTGCCAACTTGGTAGGTATCATCAAACTAGTCTCTGATTCCGATGCCATGTTGTTTCAGAATAAGAATGAGTATTACAATAGCAATATACATGTCCACCATATACCAGAAGATGCGCCCTGGCTCAATAGCCGTACATCAAAACAAGTCCCTCAAAATCCTTGCCAGCTCGTCATTCTCATGTGAGAAATCATTTACAAACTCCCCGTTTGAGCTGGGAAGTTCGTTCGCTGTCCCTCCAAAGCCGTTGAGACTGAAGGTGCCTCCCGCAGCCTCGAATAACGTCGTCAAATCACTAGCCATCCCATGCGGTGTATCAAGATTAGACCCATTACGGCCGTTTGAGAAGAGAGCTAGATCGTCCATCGAGTGACCAGCGAGACCTGCCATTGCAACGGCCGCCGATGAATGTGCATCATGGGTATCTTCGTTGCGTATGACGAGCCCAAGGCGGGGCCCGACTTCCTTGATCGTCTTGATCGTTCTCCATAGCCGTTTCGATACGTACGAGTTCGACGACAGGCCACGGACGAGCTCGAGAGCCATATAGAACTCGTCTCGGGACTGTTGACTGAATTCGGTTGGCGCGTGGGCAACAGCTAGGAATAGCACTGCCAGCGCCGATATAAGGAAGTAGTTGTACATGGTCTGCTGGCTTCTGTAGATGTCCGATGTCTGGTTGATATATGTCAATATGCGAATCGTATCCTTGGCGACCTTGACGACAACGTGTGCAAATTCAAGATTCTCCATGATTGTAGTTGCGGTATGTAGTACTGGGCGGTAGATGAGTATTCGCATCTGGTTGGCTCGAAGGTAGAGCACGACCTGTAGACGGTGGAGGACTCGTGCAGGAGTTTCGACCTGTCTACCGCTGTCCGGGTGAACAAACTTCAGGGACTCCGGTATAGTACGGTGCCAGTTCAGAACCTGAAAGTCAAGGAAAGAGATGTCGTCCTTGTTGATTTTGTCATGGTGTCCTACATCGGCGACAGACTTCCAGACTTTCGAGCCAATGACAGAGTATGATATCATGGCGTTGAGGTACGGTGTAGACTCGTGTGTAGATATGTCCGGCTTCGGCACATTGGTATCAATATCCGCATCTTGCAGCGCAAAAGGCATCCCCGTGCCAAAGCTCCACCGACGATCGAGCACATAGATTGTCCAGAAAGTCCGAATTGCTGCTGCATGCTCCTCAGGATCGGGAAAGACAGCCGGATACGTATCGCGACGATGTAAGCCCAGCTCTAGACAGTGTCGTGCAGCTAGGCCAATCACGCGCCAGGCCATGGCTTCGTCATCACGCGTGAAGTGATACATGGCCTATGTTTGTGAGCGAAGTCCAGTCATATGAGAATCTACTACTTACTGTCAGCACCAATAGGCTGATTCCATGGAGGCTGACAGGGTCGGTCAAGGCCTTGTCGATGATCTTGTGTACATTCTCGAAGAGTCTTTCGCCCAGAGGATCCTTTCCTCCGCCCTCAAGGACCAGCGTTATTGCGAGAACGAGCTTCAATACGCTAATCTGTTCGTCCACCATTGCATCTGACCCAGGGTAGGAGCCTTGCATCAGACCCGACCTGGCCGCTGCTTCTACAAAGGTGAAGAGCATCTCGGCATAGCGTAACAATTTGTCCACTTCTAGAATAGGGTACATGGTGCCCATCTCTTCGTGCCAGACATGTACCAAGCGCAGCGCCTCGTGCTTGGAGATGGCCCATATTGGGTCTTTATCCGTATGCAAGGGACGTTTTGACACCATGGGGTGGGGTAATGGAGGCGATGCCCTGGGTGTTGCGTCGCGGGTCAAGAGGCCGTCGTCTTCGCCTTCCTCGCCCGCGCTTATGCCCATGTTCTTCAGGCTCGACCTAGCCACGCCGACATTAAATGCATTCGACGTCGGACCGTGGAAGCGAGGGTGTTTGCTGAAGGATTTGGATCGCGAACGGGCGGATTGGGGAGGCAACATGGGCGTCTGCTGGTAGTCGGGGTTGAACGGTGTGCCGATTGAGCCATTGCTCTGCACGTTGACCTGGGCCCGGAGCGTGCTGAGGTTCTGGAACAGGTCATCAAGCTGCTGCTGGAGAGAGGTTATGTGTGTTGACATTTGCTTGAACTCGTCGCTGTCTTTGAACGAGTTGCAGCAGTTGGGCGCGTAGGCGCACTCCAGGTTGAGGTTCCCGCAGCGTTGGCATGGTGTCTCGCCATTGCACTTGATCTTTCGTCTTTTGCATTCATTACACGCGATGCTTATGTATCTGTTGCCTAGCCCAACCATGCCTAATCAGCCTCTGGTCGCATGCCATGTCGTGTATCGAGTTTACTCACGCTTCGCGCGCTGTGTGGGCGCGCCATTCTCATTTTTCCGCTTCGAGTTACTGCTCGAGTCGTTCGCCGGACTCATCGTATCGCTCGCAGCATTCCTGTCCGCTGGCGATGTCGCGCTCATGGTTAATTCCGCCTGCGCGCGAGTGTTCCGCGACAGAAGTCGCTGTGTGGAGCTGTCTGATGTCTCCGATGTCTGTGCTTTGCGGGGATGCCCGAAAGATCCGCTTAGCGCCAGGTCTGCTATGCGAAGTACGAAGGCACTCGTTTTGGCTAAATCTGTGGTTTCAATTCTCCGCGGTCATTCACTTTATTACCACAGTAATTCAGCTAGCGTCAAATATGCCGAGGCAGCACGCTATCAGGGTGCAGTCAAAGAAACACAAAAACCCTTCTAACTAATCGGCCTCACATGGGCAAAATGCTATCGCATCGCCTTCACAAGTATGGTCCACAGACTTGGACATGTCCATTTAGCAGTACAAAACAACTTTCAATCATCATCTAACCCAAACTCATCCCCAATCAAATCAGTCAGCTTTGCCAGGTGCTCAAATATTTCAACATCCTGCCTAGCTACCCTCGTCGCTCGGAGAAGCAATGGGTACAGCCTGTGCAGATGCTTTCGGTGCTTCGATTTGACTCCAGGGGCATTAGGTATTGCCTGTGGCTCGCCCTCCAATTGTTCCAGTTGTTTCAGTACAAAAATCAGCTCGCGCCTTTGCGATTCTGGTGCAGGCATACGGCCGCGAAGTGGCTGGTCTGCAATGTACGTCTTGAGCGGAAGTGAGCATCTTAAAATGAGATATGGAGCCGCTGCCTGAGCTAGCTTTATGCTTTCTGGACTGCCATTGTGCAAAGCGACAAGGTTAAAGAGCTCAGAAAGACAGGCGTAGCTCATGTCTGGCCGCCACGTGTAATCCAGCTCCGCAGTCTGTCCAAGGCGTATTTTGAAGAGCTCTTCGAGCGGTGAAGTAGTCGTCTCGGGTAGTTCTCCGGGCAGAGGGCTGTGGGTCAAAGATGTGGAGAAGAGATTGCGAGCGTAGGTACGTCGAAGACTATCTGGCAGCGAAGCGGAGCCGAGCGGTAGCGTGATGAGGTCGCGAAAATGAGTGAAAGATTGTATATCGAACTGCTCGTCTTTCTCAAGAGATATCTGGGCACTGGGCAATGATCGCGCTCGTGTAATGCAGTACGCGATGTCGACAAGCGTGGTCCAGATATCTCTACTGGATGCAATGTGTGGCAACACCGACTCAAGCATTGTTATACACGTCGTAGTGGCCTTTTGCCATAGAGTCGGCGCTCTGCCCTCTCGCTGCCACACGTACTTTTCCTCTATCGGCCGTGCCAAGCTGGTAAGAGCAAATGACAGTGCATTGCTTGTATACATCTCTTTCACCTCAACATGTCTGATGACAATGTCTTGCAGAAGCGTCATTGATGCTTTTGAAAGTGCGACAAAAGTCGGCCCGCGCTTCTCCGGAAACTCGGCCAAAGAGGTATACGGTAGTGTAATAAACCGACCCAGCAAACATATCAGATACGACGGAATGTCAGTACCCTCTGTCTTGACCATCGCCAAGCATTCCATGATCTGGCTCTGAAGTGTCGTCATAGTATCCAGATCCGAAGAGTAAGCGACTTCGTCTGAGTTGACAACGCAGGCTTCAAGACTCGTGAGCATAGAAGGCAAATCTTTAAGAAGTAGTCGATCTGCGAGCCGATAGATTGCTTTGAAAGCCTCTGCGTACGCTACAAAAGCGTCTTGGTTGTCCTCTTCATGTATGCCTTGCCAAGCATCTGGAGTGGGGAAGTAACTTCTCCAAACCGCCGCAGTCTTGAGAAGAGGATCCGTGCCTAGTACATTGGCGGTTTCGACCTGAGATAGAACACCTGTCATGGTACCGAATACCGAAGCTCCTAGGGCATGTGAGCGGTAATCGAAGTAACGCTTCAGGAGTTCAAGTAGCTCTGACCATGCGTCACCGAGCTGAGAACTGTCCAGCTTTTCCATATAGAGTGTATTGAGAATAGTCACTGTTTGGAGAACGGCCTTCGTAGTCTCATCCCATTCTTTCAGGTCGTCTTTGCGTGGTCTTCGCTGTCGACTGTCGTTTTGGACGTCCAGATTGGCCTCTATCATACCGAACAAGATAGTGCGAAGGCATAGTAACCACACTTCCGAAGAAAGTTGGTCCGAGCAGTTTTCAAAGATCCGTTGTATCGTTTGTATCGAGGAATGTCGCACCTCCATACGTTCATCTGTTGTGATGGATGAGAGATTGAGCAAAACTTTAAGCCATAAAGCTGCAGTATTTCCTTCCTGCGGGCGCGTATGTACGGCTTGTTCAACTCGCTCGTTGTCACTGGCTTGGGAAACTACTTCCGCTAGTAAGGAGAGGTCGGTCCGTGACTGCAAGTAGTCGGACACGTTCCAAAAGAAGGTAATCGCCTGAAGCAGGTTAGGTTTGTATCATAGGCTTGAGACAGGGACTCACAGTGAGTGACATGTTCAGATCCTCTCGTTGGGAGCAGAATCTGCGCAAAAGTTCTAGAAGTGTCGAGAGACAAGCATCCGGAACAGCCGTCAAGAAATCCGAACAGACGAGGTTGGCTGTTGCAAATGCGGATCGAGCAAGAGGCCTTGAGATGACGTCCACGGTGGTATTGGTACTTGTGCTGAGGTCTGAAGCATCCGCATCTTTTATAACACCCTGTTCTGATGGTGCTTTTTGAGTGAAGACACTCATCAAGCTTTCGATGACAGATGTCCAGCCAGCAACTAGTGACTCTCCACATTGCTCAATCACGTTTTTGAGGGCCTCGAGAGCTATTTGATGAACGCGTATATCTGTCTCGGTGATGTTGTCTTTACTGATACCATCGTAATGGTGGAGGTCAGTGATTTGTTTTTGCAATGCCGCAAGTATGCGAGCTTGGATCTCTTCGCGCTGCTCATCAGACATGGAAAGCTCGGCGATCTCCCTCACCGTCCTAGCCAGAATATCAGCTGCCAGCAGCCTTGTAGATGTTGCTTTCCGACTGTCGGTAGAGTAACGCACAACTTCTCGAATCAGGATATCCCATCCACTTTCAGCGGGATCGTATTGCGACAATCTGCTTTCGTTCAACGAAGCCAATTCCCCAATTTTATTCAGAGCGAACGCCGAATCGCGAGAGTTCGCGTCCGTGTTAAGAGAGATTCCTGATACGCTGCCAAGCCGCCGCTGATGCAGAACCTGGGGGCGGCCAGAAGTGGGCGTTCTTTGCCCGCTCTCTGAAGGCGATGCACTGTTTAGAAGTGAGCAAAGAGCTTGCAACACCTCAGAGAAGGACTCGTTGGGAAAGTCTACAGTACTCTCAAAAAGTCTGCGAGCGGCGCTCTGCACAGCCGAGGTTTCTGCTTCCATCTTTTCTGTATTGGCTTCCATGTCCATGCGACTTCCAGACACAGATGCACGACTGCTAGTCTGACTGGACAAGGATAGCACTAGATCGGCTACTTGAAGCGTCTCAAAGACGATCGACCAGGCTGACTGCAGTGTGGGTCCCAATGCGATTGCCAGATTGAGCAGAGCCCGCAGACACAACAGATTGCGGGGTCCCAATGTAGGTGCTGACACATCGTGTGAAGGGCGCCGGTTTTTATCAGTGGACATTGAGGAAGCTTGACTCACGAAGCTGTCTACGCTGAGCATTCCTCTTGCATTGGAAAAGATACCAGGCTTCTCACCCACAGGTGATGAAGTATTAGCTAACAGCAAGTTCGATGGGACTGCTGCCTTGCCCATGGTGGTGAGGAATGCATCTCGCGGTGTTGAGAGTCTAAGAAGACCGGCGACCTGAGTAAATTTCTGTATGGCTCGGACTAGAGCTCGATAATAGTCCGCGTCAAGCGTCGCATTGAGAAATGTTGAACAGGTTGCAAGCACAGCAGGCCAACATTCCGTGACCAAGTTCGTTGAGATCTGCACGTAGGGGTATGCTGGGTGATCAGTCAGGTCTAGAGGGTTGACTGGTATAGTCTTCTTGCGAAAAGAGTGACTTCTCGAAAGCCTTCGGGTGTTTCGATCTGGAGATGCGTCTGTGTCATTTTCGTTCGTCTCCTCGGCCTTGGTTTTCTTCCGATTTCGACTTTCATGATGCACAGTCAGAGGAAGAACAAACTTCGCTAGACTCTCGGAAATGTTGGTAATGCAAGTCAGCACTAGACTATAGATGTATGTTTCGGGTAATGCAGGCGGCTCGGTTTTGTCGAGATGTTCGATGCAAGGAGTTTTGAGAGAACTCCATTGCATGCTGATGCCTGAAGGACGAACATTGTTGCTGCTATCGCTCACAGAACCACCTATGACGCCGGCCAGCGCACCCGCTTCTGCGACAGCTTGGTCTGACACCGCGGTACTGTTGTCCTCAAAGCCAGCGGCAGTTGTCGATTGCTGGCCTAAGCCAATGATCGCTGGTTTCTCGGTCGCAAGACGAACGAAAGCAGCTAGATTGTCTCCGAATATGTTCTTCTTTCCGTTCTCCGCATCGAACAGCGCGTAGATTGCTAGAAGGAGCCTAGAATCAGCGTAAATACTGCGGAACACTTCGAGGCAAAGAGCCCTTTTCCATGCCTGAGAAGCCTCGGGATCCAGCATGTGGTTCAGAAGACCAAGCGCAATCTCGCATTCCGAGGGAAGCGTGTCAAGATGGTATCGGATGATGAGATGTAGTATCCGGATGATACGAACAGTTACTGCGAAGGATAGGCGGTCAGATAGCGAGCGAATTATCAGCGGCATCAGCTGGGATCGCATGATGTAGATCTGCTCCAGATGGGTCGTCATGATCTTGTTGTGATTTGATAAGATTGCCTCAATCAGTTCCAGTGTTGAAGCTGGCGGCAGAGAAGCAAACCGCATGAAGATAGGTTTCTCTCCTACGACGAGCGCAATAAGATCGGTAAACATCTAGCTCGGTCAGCAAAGCTGTTAGCATGGGAGAAGTTTACAGACCTTGTATGCATCGTTCGCTGCTGGCCTGACAGATACTTGGCCATCATCGCCTTTCACCTCGGTCACTGTGGGAATCTCTAGGGCTTTCTCTTTGTCGCTTGGTCAGTCCACAACACGAATGCACTATTGGTTCGGCAACAAATACCATCTTCCGATGCGACCCTGTCGAACACAACGATGACCAGTTGCTGCAATGTGGCTGCAGCCGTATTGCTGACAGCGAAGTTCTTCGCATTCTGAAGGCTTGAACAGATTTGGAGGACAGCGGATAGTGACTCGCTCCGTATCTCCGCAGGGTAGTTCTGGACCAGTGAAGGCAACGCCTGCAGTATCTTCAACTGGATATCATGACCTGGTAGTGTTAGCCATATCGAAAACGCTCTGTGCTTGGCCTTTTTTACTTGATGATACAGACGCTCGAAATGCCTCGAGTACTTCTGTCAGCCGTTCTCGTGGCAGCGACCGCGAAACACATAATCTCTGGAGACATGAGATTCCGGTAGATGCAAATTTGGCATTTTGAGTTCCACAGGCAATCAGAAAGGGCGAAATGAAATGAGGCCGCCGGGAGAGATCTTGACTACGGTCAACACATGTGAAGCGACGGACATGAGGCTAGCTCACCAGCCGAGAGTTGAGCCTCGGAAGTGTTGGAAAGAGACTTCAAGTCTTTCAGAGCTGTCTCTGCAGCATTTCGGAGTTCTGTGTTCTTGCGCTTTGCATCCTGTATGAGGTTGCCTAATTCAGCCGCCAAGATTTGAGCTGTCATTCTCTTGGTATAAGCCGGAGCATCTGGACGGCCAATGCAAGCAAAGGAGCGACTTGAGAAAGCGGTATAGTGTTGATGTTGTTGTTGTTTGGTCGAATTGCTAGAGGCAACGTATAGTTGTCGCGTCTAGAGGCGGCAGGCCAAGCGATGCACGCGTGCCAGGTGAGACCCTGGCACCTCGTCATAACTATCGGCGCTAGTGGACCCGACGGGCATCTTTGGACAAACATCCAACGTTTTGACACGCATCAGCTCGCAATTGCGCTTGACGTGGATCGTACACAGAAATCGACTCGTGCACTTCCAGATTGGTCCTCGGTCTTGTCCAAACCCTTGCACAGCCGCCAATAGTTCCCAGCATCGCATAGCGGGGTCCAGCCCACTTGCTCAGGCGCGACTCCTCCGTTCAGCCCTCCCACATACTACCGCTACCATGGGCGCCAAAGTTCCGCGCAACTTCCGTCTGCTGGAAGAGTTGGAGAAGGGCGAGAAGGGTCTCGGTGCCGGTATGGTAGACTTACAAGATAGCTGTGGGTAGCAGGTTGCTGAGAGTTTACAGAGGCCTGTTCATATGGTCTTGACAACGGCGATGACCTCCTGATGTCCGACTGGAACGGCACTATACTTGGCCCACCACACGTATGCACTTCTGTCTGCAACCAAGATGCCGGAAACTGACCACGTTCCAGAGCGTCCACGAGAACCGCATCTACAGCGTATCGATCCACTGCGGCCCAGACTACCCCGACACGCCTCCCGAGATCAAGTTCACGTCCAAGATCAACCTTCCCTGCGTCAACCCTCAGAATGGAAAGGTGCGATGACCAGAGGCGTGCTGCTGTGTGGGTACTAACGAGGCCAGGTCGATGCCTCAAAGCTGCCATGTCTGGCTCAGTGGAAGCGGGACTTCACCATGGAGACGATATTGATAGAACTTCGAAGGTTAGCACAACTGCAGATTAGTGTCGCGCAAGACTGACTGGGTTCCAGGTATATGGCGCTGCCGCAGAACAAGAAGCTTCCCCAGCCGCCCGAGGGAGCAACATTCTGAGAACATCGAGCACACGGCATGCAACAAGAAGGCAGCCACGGGCAGAGATGAGATCACCACAAGATATGATTGTATGGCACGCAGGCAGCCACGGTGCATGGAACGGAGTTATGGTCTGCTAGCTTAGCCATTCAATCTGGGAAGATATCGGAATAATCAGCCACTTATCTCATCCCCGGTCTTACTTCTACCCTAGCTCTGTTGACAAGCCAAGCGCAATTATTGCGGAAACTAAGTAATCCTTCAACCTGGGAAATACCCAGAAACCTTGCGCGCATAATCCCGTACTTGACCCCGAAGACATGATGCGCACGTGACAATGACATCGCAGTCGAAATATTCGGCGCTGCAGTTCAAGCTCCTCCACACCACCGAGCCATCTCATGCATGCCCCGATTCCTGCAGCCTAAAAACTCGACACAGCATCGTGTAGCAGGTTAGACTCTCAAAATACTCAGACCTGCTTTAGTCCTAATACTGCCGTTAGCAATTGCTCTATATCGAGCTTTGCTGTCGCGATGTTCCTCCGCTCCGCTCCCGGATGACGAACGCGTCTCTTTGCGCAACGCTATCCGCAACAAATTCCGACGGAACATAAAGATACAGAGTCCGTATCAGTTAGGTTTGAGCTTCAAAGCTGGTTATCAGGTACGTTGTTTGTCACGTTCATCATCAACGCGACTAACGGACAGTATGCAGACGCTTGACCATCTCGATGCCTCCGTTACTGGAGACGCAACCAGCACAAACACCCTAACGCGACTGATTACCCAACTACCCTGCGGTCTGACGCGAATCCCCCTGACACAGCCACGGCGAGAGACGCCGCCAAATCCCCTCAGAGAACGGCTCGCGCGCCTACCACCCGAGAAAGCTGTCCTCAATGTTCGACCGTATGCGCAAACCTCTGGACCCCGCCACGTTCCCGTACTCGCTTCTGCAAACGGCGTACCCTTCCTACGTCTTACAAAGCCCCAACCCCCAGCTCTGAGCCATATCCTCCACCAGAGATTAGAGCACAAGACGGAGCTCTTCGACACCAAGGTTCTTCTGGACAACTGGTGGCTGCCCATATGTCAGCAGGAGGAGAAGTGGGATGTGCTTGTAAACGAGCAACTGAAGAATCGCGAAGACACTGTGAAATGGACAGACGCGATTCGGCAATCGCAGAGGGAGAACCAGGAAGCATACGAAAAGGATTTGAAAAAGGACAGGGACCTTACAAGGAAGATGCAAAAGATTGTAGATGTGGAGACTGAGCTTGCGCTAAAGGAGGGGCAGACAATTGTGAGAGGAAGGAGGAAGCGTCCTATACGAGTCATAAAGCCACAATCATGAGTACAAAGGGACAGTGTTGTGTTGCTGCATGTGCGTGGTGTAAGATATGCATGATTTTTGATCGTATATCCGTGATACTTGCAGCACACTGCTTCCACCAGCAAATGAAGCGAGATGGGTATATATCTGACCTGATATGCCAATGTCTTGTGTCATCACGAGGTCGCTTCGATCTTCAATTTCCCGACATCCACCTCGTCGACATCGTCCTCGTCCTCGTCATCCACCTTTCCAACCAAGCCCTGCTGCCACAACTCCTTGCCCGTCAACTTTTTCTCTTCTTTGACAACCCTCTTCTTCTTGTCCTCGAGCTCCTTCTCCTCTTCCTTGCGCCTCTTCTCCTCCTCCATCTCTTTCCTGAACCTCTCTCTCCACGCGAGGAACGTCTCTCGTGTGACGGCTTCACCTTGGAACTTCTTGTTCTCTTCTTCCTCGGCTTTGGCGGCGGCTATGTCGGCGAGGGCTTGTTTGGCATTTTGGCGCTCGGTTATGAGGAGCTCGGCGCTGTCTTTGAGCACGGTGACGAGGGTGAAGACCATGGCCATGCCGAGATTCTCTTCTATCGTCTCGGTGAGCGAGTCCAGCAGCCGTTGCTTGTCCTCTTGTATATCAAGGTAGGTGTGTCTCGGCGCGTTGGGTGGTTGTGTTATGTCGAGCCTGGGGGCTTCGTCAGGGTAGTTGGGCGGGTAGGAGACATTCAGGATGATGACGGCTGGCAGTCGTGAGCTTGTGTTCGCCTGTAGAGACGGTGCAGTCGCATACGTTGCTCTTCTTCGCTCTCATCGTCTTCGTGGCGGCCATCGTCGAGCGTGATTGCGATTCGGAACTCGGTCTCGGAAACATCTGCGGATTGTCACTAGATGGTCCTAACATGTTGCGCAGAGTCGCGCGCTACCTGTAATCTCGTCGGGGAAGATGGACTCGAGCACCTCCCGCTCTTCCTTCTGGTCTTCGATACCCATTGTGTAAAGCAAAGTGTGGAAATTATGGGGAGTGATGGCATCTGCAGTGACGCTGAGGCTGCTTTGGCGGGGCGCGCTTTCCCCACGTTAGCTCCGACCGACTGCCGATCTCTAGAAATAATTTTTGGTAACCAGGCTTTTGACGTCTACAGCCAACGACACACATAATCTCACATTATGGCGAAAACAAAACCGACTGATCGCAAGACGAAGAAGAGCGCAAAGAGCGCCGACTCGAAGAAGCCGAAAGCATCGCCAGAAGAACTTTTGATTCAAGCGGCTACACTCCTACAGACGTCACAACCCGACGAAGCGCTGGTCGCCGCGCGAAGAGCCCTAAACTTACTCTCGCCCGGCGCATCGAAACCCTCCGCTGCAGCCTTGCCTGCACTGAACCTCCTCGGCGAGATCAACGTGGAATTGGGCGACCCAGATTCTGCGCGAGAAGCTTTCCAAGCGGCCATCGTAATCGACCCTGAAGGCGCAAACGACGGAGCCGAGAAGTTCTTATGGCTAGCACAATTGAACGAAGAGGGAGGCGCCGAGAGCGTGCGGTGGTTCGACAAGGGCATTGAAGTGCTGAAGAGAGAGATTAGTGAGTTGGAAGGGAAGCGAGTGAGGAACAATGAAATCGAAGAGTTGTTGGAGGAGAAGAGGCAAAAGATTGCGAATTCACTCTGTGGTATTGCTGAAGTCTACATGACGGATCTCTCCTGGGAAGAGGATGCTGAAGCGCGATGCAACGCTGCAGTTACCGAAGCGCTGCTCTTCGCACCCGAGAACCCAGAACCACTACAGACGCTCGCATCGATACGCATCTCGCAACTGAAGCCGGACGAAGCGAAATCCGCGCTGACACGGAGTATGGACCTTTGGAAAGACCTCGATCCAGACGACCCCAAGGTCCCAGACTACTCAACTAAGATCAGTCTGTCCCGCCTGCTTATGGAAGCTGAAATGGAAGACGAAGCTATCGAGGTGTTGGAGCGGTTAGTGGGCGAGAACGATGGCAGTGTTGAGGCATGGTATCTGGGCGGATGGTGTCTTCACCTGCTGGCCGGGAAGCAGAAGACCAAGGGAGAGGACAAGGTTGCAACGTCTCTACTGCGTGCCAGTCGCGACTGGCTGGAGAATTGCCTAAAACTCTACACGATGTTGGAGTACGAGGACGAGCGGCTGAAGGAACACGCCGATGAGCTATTGAAGGAGCTCAACGACGTACTTGGTCCCTCTACTGGCGAAGAAGACGAAGAGTGGGAAGAGGACGCCGAGGGCGACGACGACGACGCTGACGATGATGAGACGATGGAAGGCACGTGATGGCGAGTACATGTGATGCTGATGGAGTCCGATGGCGACGGCTGTTTGACTAAACCGCGATGGGTAGACCCCTGGGTCAGCAGCAAGTTGAAAAGCGGCTCCGATGGCAATGAGACCGAGATCGGGGAAATTGGGCAGCAAGCTTGCACTTTGACAACTGGAGTAGCACAGGCTGGTCTGGCAGCTCTTGGACGTCTTGACATGTACTGTACTGTAGATTTTCTTGATACCCAGCGTGCGCGGAGGGATAGCCAGAAGCGCTACCTGAGGCTATGGACACGATCCAACCCCAAGCAGTTGGCACAGCGTGGGACGGTCCCTGCATGTAGGATGCCGCCGCGAACCCACGATGGGCACAAGGATGCTGTCAGTTTTGCCGTGACAGCTCCTGAATAGACGAAGCCACATGCCAATCATTCCCCACTCTGCATGCTACCGCGTTCGCGTTCGTGTCCCGCATGGGGGTGCTGAACAGAGGGGGGAGGGGGGAGGCGTCGGCGACTTGATCGGGTTGTGTGTGTAGGACGAGATGACTTCGGCCGTGCCTGCAAGCCCGCATGTGGACGGTCTGCGCCTGTCGCTTGCAGGGAAGCAAGCCCATTGGCGAGGGGGGGGGGGGAAGCTGAGGGTGTAACACCAAGATGCGGCCGATGCCATGAGACAGGCCCGTTCTTGGCAGCGAAGTCGACGTCGCCGGCGCCCCAACGCCACGAATGATCAATCATGCACATCGAGACCGAGACGGCCCTTGGAAGTTGCCGCACAGTCAGAGTGACGCTGCGCCATCGCCATCGCCATCGCCGGCCGACGTCGTGCCTCTAGAGCCAAAACCAAGTCGCGCCGTCCGGCCCTCTCTCGCGCCTGCTCCCGACAGATGAACGAGCCGCCCCACACCCGTACACAGCGCATCCGACGAAGAGTGCGTCGCAAACCCTCGGCCGCAGCTGAGGCGTCATCCCATTCACGCCCGGGCATGCCCTTGGAGAAGAGGCACCGCAACCGCGAATGATCTGGTATCTTCTCTATCCGCTGCGTGGGTGAGTAGCCGCCCTGCGACGAGCACGCGTCCGATGCGGGTGCCCATGGATGGATGATGCTAAACGGCCTTGTCTAGTACCACTGAACCACCACGGCTATCCACTTCGCACCCCATACGACGGGCGTTCCAGGCCCACGGCACGGCCACGGCACAGCATTGGCTGCTCTCCATTGTAGTGACCATTACCATCTCCGTCCTCCTCTGCTACCAGGCCGTCTTCCAGGCCGACAGCGCTGCCGCCGCCGCGCTTCGCAACCTCCCCAAGCATGTCTGGACATCGACCACCGAGGTCGAGGGCGAGCGGCCTGCCGACGTCGTCGTGCGTCAGGTCTGGGTCCACGGCGACTACATGAACGCAATTGCCCTGCCTGTGCTGCGCGAAGCAATGCATGTCCAGGAAGTCCTCATCAACGGCGGCTTTGATACCAGAGAAAGCGCTGCATACGACGACCAGCACATGCTTGCCCGCCACAGTTCGGGCTGTGTCGTGGCAGCGCCGGGAGAGAAGTGGGGTTGGCACTCGCCGCTGCTGTACTGGGACTGCTCTCTGAGCGCGCTGGAGAAGGACACCGACCTCCTCGGAACCATCAACGCCCATACACGAACACGCTCAGCACTCAATGTCACGCTGCGGCCGAGCACCGTTTTCGCCGGCAAGTCCTTCTCCAACACCAAGCTTCGCGCCGCGGATGCATTGGTCATCACGCTGTTTGACCAGACCAATTCGAGCCTGGGAGAGACATGGGACGCAAGGTCGCGCCTTCTAGCCGAGAAGCTACCTCCAGACTGGACCATTTTCCCACCCGATGGCCAGGTAGGGCGAAGCCGGCTCTATGACTTCTGTTTCAAGCCAATGACCCTGAACGACGACCTGTTCCTCGCGGCGTCCTACATGGTGACCGCCGCCTATGTCATATGGAGGATGATGCAGTTGCGAGCCGTCAAAAGCTGGTTCGGCCTGCTTGTAACGATATGTGCCAAGGTACCCTCAGCCTCGTACGGCACTGATGCGACTGCTGACCACCGACTAGATGACTATATGTGTGATTGCCAGTTTTACTCTCTGTACCTATCTTGGAATCGATTTAGCGCGGATACCCCGACCATGGTTTCCTGGAGTTGTTTTTTGTTTTGGATTAGGGAATATGTACGTACGGTTGCGGCTTCATGCTTATTCTGGCTAACCCTACTAGATTTCGTCTGATTAATGTCGTCCTAGAGACACCCCCGGAAATGCCTCCCCAGCAGCGCATCGGAAATGCGCTGGGAGAAGTCGGTCACTTGTCTCTTGCCATCGCCTTTCAGAATCTCGCCCTGTTGTACGTTTGTTCCCGGCTCGTCTCACCTTGGGTAGCCGATTTTTGCGTCTTCGCTGCCGTTACACTCGTGTTCGATCTCGTTTTCCATTTGACTTTCTTTGTCGCGGTCCTGAGTGTGGACGTGCAAAGGATGGAGCTTTCAGACTCGCTGGAGCGCGAGGACTTGAACCAGAGTAATAAGAAGAACCGGGCGGAACGGCAATCCTGGCTTGGGGCATTGCTAGAGGGCACTCTACCACTGAGCACGAGATTTGCCGGAACTGTGGCCATCTGTTCCATCATTCTCGCCATCAACTGGCACTTTTTCGACAACGATGGCAACCAGCTGTCTCTTGATACGCTTCGTCGGAACTTCACGTCCAGAAAACGCAAACGCGCTACTGATACACGGAGTCCACCACCAATCAATCAGGCTAGGACCCCCGCTGATTGGCTTAGAATTCAGGATCACAACACTGCCCGGGAACTCTTCGGTTTCATCAAGCCCCATGCTCCGAGCTTCGTAGCTCGCATCTATGACCCCATCCTGGTTGTTGCAAAAGGCGCGTATGGACGTGATCGACCCCAGCCGCCGTTGTCTTTTATGGATGGGCTCCGACGCTTTGCGCGTGCACATGCGTTTCCAGTAGCCTTGATTGTCGTTACACTGATCGCCGCTGTAACACTGTTCATGAACTACCTTCTCTGGAGTGGACTTCCGAAGACTGCTGAAGAGAGCGAAGATGACGAAGAAGTCACACTGTCAATCAAGACGTTGCCAACGCCGCAAAATTTGGACGTCATGCACCTGACTTCCTGCTCGAGAGGCCATCTTGCTAGTATATCTCTTGACAGAAGTACTGCGCTATGGCTACACGGTCGCGGGGGATATCTGCACACTACACTGCAAACAGCATCAATGAAACCAAAGCTTTGGCCCATCTATGCTACCGCCATGGACGATGGTGGCAACATGCTTGCACTCTGTGCAGAGAGCGGCCAAATTGGCTTATGGGACATCCCAGCATCACGTTTCCTCATGTTCCCAAAAATCGACATCCGCGGACAGGCACCTATTTTGTTTACTTTTGTCTACCTCAAAACACGCTTGGATGTTGAAAAGCTCTACCTCATCGTTATCAGTCGGGACGGACATCTGACGAAGCTCGAAGCACGTACAGGCATCCACTACACTAGACGTGTGTCATCTAGTCCCATCGCCTGCACCGCAACATACACCTCAATTCATGGCGACACAAGCATTGTCTTCGTGACCAAGCCCGGCGAAGTACACATCTTACCGCTGACAGAAGACAACAACACAATGTCTGAAGTAGTCGCTGGACTTGACCCAGGACCGCCTCCAGGCAGCAATCCCGCAAAGATCCGGTGTATAGAGGCTGTTCCCAGCCTAGGTCTTATTTTCGCACTACGTGACGAGGAGGCCGAAATCTTCGACTTCACTAGTCGAGCTCTGGTGCACGCCTTCCAGATCGGCCACGTCAAGCCGCATTCATTCAGAGTTCTGTATCCTATGCGACGGACATGTCAATGTGGAGCTCCAACGGTGAACTCGCTTGCTGTGGCATATACAGAATTAGACAGTGGCCACATGATCATGCAGAACTTCACTCTTGACGACAGTACATCGTCACAGATATGTCTCGGAAAGCCGTTGGACAGGGAGAAGCACAGATGTCGGGGGCTTGATCAAGCAAAAGAGGCAGTACATTACGTTGAGCCTGCCGGGGTGTGGGAGTCGACGGATGCGCTCAGTGTCGTGGGGATCAGGAAATGTGCGCAGTCAGCCACACCATCGTCAACGGCTTCAGGCGCTGACGATGGTAATCAAGCCGTCGATGCATGTGCGCTTGCGTCGGCACTCAAGCAGCGAGCTCAGATCCAAGGCAATCTGAACCCCTTCAAAGCTCTCAAGACGTCGTTCGCCCAGGGCAATCGGAGGGCTTACGCTCTTGACGACAGTGACATGTGGGAGGTGTGGACACTATCCAGTACAGGGGAGTTTCGCTGTAGGCCACTTGTTCCTGAAAACCTCGACGGCTCAACAGAGGGCTCGTACGAAGACGAGCTTTTCGTGGCAGCTCCTGGCCCGATGACCAGGCTAGGCAAGCGCAGCGTCGCGGTGGGGTTTGGCAATACTGTCAAGGTCATCACTCTGGGCAAGGAATCATTCGATGGCTTGACAAATGTGCAGAGCAGCGCTATGGACATTGGGCTGGGATCGTACAAGTGGAGAGCTCGCAAGGGCACTGGCAGGAAGGTGCAGTGAGGGTCTGTGTATGTTGGGCGCAACGGTATGGGCGGAATGAGTGCGATCTAGGTTGAAGTTCAACTTTGGTGTTCAGAGTACGGATATACCCTATGCGCAGCAAGCGCGGCGTTTTCAGAGAGGTGGTTTTGGCCTTGGCCTTTAGCAGGGAGAGTTAGCAATGAACGTCATGGACTGCCAACATGTACACAAGCATGTGCTATCCCTCCATCAAGCAGGTGGTTTGCCGACACCCAATCGGCGGTACAAAGCGCACCCACAGGTGGCATAGTGACAGTGTAAGCCCCGCAGCAGACGTCGTTATGCATAGGCAGCCACAAGTTGCGCGTAACAAGCCGGGTATCCGCGTCAGGGACAAAACAAGGCTATCGGGTGTAACGTAGACAAGCTGGATCAAGCTGGGTGTGGAATACAGCATCCGAGTGCATTGATGGCCACGCACGAGGGCGGGGGACGTCATGTGGCTGAGGCAGTCGCACAAGGAAAGGGTCTGTGGCGCTTTGCGGGGCTAGGACAGGGGAAAAGAGCGCTTGAGAGGGCTCGAGAAAAGGGCCCACGCGACCCCCGTGGCTGTCGATCGAATCGGCACATGCTCTGCCTGCACTCTTCCTCCATACAAGACACCTTGACCGCCCCGACAAGCCGCATCGTCTCCTTTTTGCTTTTTCTTTCCTGAGCGCAAGCATTGCTACCCTCAATTGGTACGTCGTGCAGCTAGTTGATTGCGGCTGCTGTCTGTTTGGAATTTGCCCTTTCACATGCGCCGGAACGCTCTCTCCACATGTCTTCTTGACTCTCCTGCCGCCCAGCCAGCACCACAACGCACC